>CM057771.1:19123778-20337528 GCA_030064435.1 Trapa incisa
TGCATTGAAACCATGTCGATGGACCGGTTAGGCAAACAGCTACAAGCCCAAGTCGTTTGTCGGAGTTGTTGGTCTGTTGGCACCAAAGATAATGGCTAATGATTCTAAGACTATTGTTTGTGCATGCACTATGATTCAAGACCATCGAAGTGCCCAAGAGGGGTAATGATGGGTTCCAAAGGCTGCTGGATAACCTGGATGCAATAAGGGCAGTTTGTCGTGCTAGTAAGTCATAAAGCTCAGAGTAGCTTCTTGCGCACCGAGACTAGGATGGGGTTAGGATGAGGTCTCCGTCCTCATATCAGACAAGGAATTCTTTCAGGTTTAAGGGTCGTACGTGTGAACGTCCACTCAGACTCAGGGTAGAAGTGGTCGAAATTCTATCAGGGTAGACGATAAAGGTGCATTGATCCCCAAGTGGGTGTAGTCGGAGTACTACACCAACGAATGTTTGTACCCTTTATGATAAAGGGCATGTGAATATTTGTTAAATGCCTCCCGAGCAAGGGGAAGTGTTAAAAATCTTAAACCATAAAATTTTTCTATAGATGGTCCTTTAAATGCTTTGTTTTCTTTTAAAACTCACCCTAATACTTATTCACTAAGTTGTAGAAACTCACCCCCTCCCTTTAACCCTTTTTAGGAAAAAGGAGACCAACATTAAAGAATCCGCAAATATAAACCCTAAGTTAGGTACTCTTATAATTCTTTTAAGATTTTTGAGTTTTATATAATGATATTCCAAGAAATACAAACAAAGGACTACGCCTGACTCCTCGCTGGTCTTGAGAAGGAGTGATCCTTCTTAGACCAAATGGAGTGGCGGGTTGTTCACAGGGATCTAACCAAACCGGGTCATGGCATGATAACTTGAGTGGTATCATATCCAGTTTCCCTGAATGCATTGTCAAAACTATA
This sequence comes from Trapa incisa, assembly GCA_030064435.1. NCBI lineage: Eukaryota > Viridiplantae > Streptophyta > Magnoliopsida > Myrtales > Lythraceae > Trapa > Trapa incisa. Next base: position 19,124,697 of record CM057771.1, read on the forward strand.
TAACCTAACACTCAACAAAATCTATTCACCCTGTAGGAAGAAGACTTTCTAGGAAATTCACTGTTCGAACTCGCCCCACTCTACTAGGGTCTTTCGTTCGGGGATTCTTACGTTCAATCTCCCTACTGCTCCTTAGAAGTTCTTCTTTTATCCTTTATTTATACTTAAGGATCATTGTATCGTTTATTCACTCTAGATTTCTCCCTTTTTGGTTCCATATCTCTGCTTACCAAAAATCTCCTTATTTTATGGAGTTCCTAAGAAATTGTGTCCTAGTTCTTTCCAAGTAGGTGTTATTCCTAGGCTTTCTTGCTATCGTATTTTCTCCCTATCATGTCTTAATTGTCTTAACACCCTTAGTGCTCCCCATAACCTTCTTTCTTTCTTCCCAATCAGCTTCCATTCCCTTGGTTTTCCTTTGTAATCGTTTATTCCTCCTGGTTTTTCCTTACTCTTATTCCTTGAGCTTTTCCTTAACTCCTTAGCCTCTCCCTATTCCCATGCTCTTTGATGCTTACCTCCCATGTTCCAAACTTCTCTTTTCTTTCTTTAGTCTCTTCCTTGCCAAATTTTATTGTATCTTTGAGAAAAATCTTACAGATTGAGGTTAACGAGAAGTAACCTATTTTTCCTTCCTATTTGATTTTCTACCCTTACTTTATTAACATGTTTTTTTTGCTTGAATTTATCAAGGTGACTCAAAAGTTTTATCAAGAAGAATTAATTTTCATTCATTCAAGAAACATTTTCTTGTCATACTTGGCTTATTACATAAATTTTCTACCTGCTAATCCCTTGGGGTAATAGGCCAAGAGCTAGCTTTAGAACAGTTGTAGGACTCTTGATCAGATGGCTCTGAGGAACCAGTTGGGGTCCATTCGTATTCCCTTATGGGACAAATTTCATGTATGGCCTCCAATCTGTACCACCTTAATACCTCTACCTCACACTCATATGTTCACTTCATCCATTGGGAGGGATTAAAGTTGGACTGAGTAGGTGGGTGTACTTGGTGGAATTTCATGAAGCTGGCATATGCATCTCATTAGTTGTCCAAGGCCTCCTTCTTGGTTGGATTCCTCTCTGGTTGTTGTTGGGGCTAGAGGAGGGGTTGGGCTCCTACGAGGAGGTATAGATTCCTTTTATCTTGGAGGAGGGTACGTAATGCCTTCTAGTTCCAATAAGGCTTCCACCAGTTTCTTGTAATCTTCCACCATGTCCTTGGTTACTCTCTTCTCACCTTTTAAGAATCTTTGAACAGTTGCATCCCTTGGGGTAGGTGTCTTTTTTAGGGTTATGGATGGATGATTGGATTTCACAGCGAATTTCCTAGGGATTCTCCTCCCTACATGAGAGTTAAAGTTGAATTAATGTCAGGGCATAATATTGATGATGTTTCAAGTGAACTTAGCTCTAATACCACTAAGTTGTCACACCTCAACCTGGTTTGGTTGGATCCCCGTGATCAACCCGCCGCTCTCTTGGTTCAAGAGGGGTTTCCCCCTTCTTTAATTCAAGAGGAGCCAGGCAAAAACTCAACCTTGTTCCCTAGAAAAACATATATCAATAAAAATACAAGCTCAAGATAATTAAACTACCTAACAAAGGGTAATGCCTAGTGCTATCCCTAGTCATTTCTCTATTTCTACAACTTAGTGAATGGGAATTAAAAAAAAATTAAGTTCCAATAAAATAGTTTTTGAATTGGAGTGTGCCAGACTCCTTATTTCCTTTAAGATATTTCATCCCCAAAATCACAGTTTTCATAGCCATTTCTCATACTTAATCACAAATGGTGTGTTTATCAACCAACACACACCCTTCATTATGAAGAGAACAGACATTAACAGGGCAGCACGTCCATTGCACTCACTTGTGGCGTTGGAGCGACTTTACCGGCCACCTAGATAAAAGCCCATCCACTTCTACCTTGAGAATGAGTGGATGTACAAATCCAACCCTCAATCCCATAAAGAAACTCTGTGTCCATGTGAGGACAGAGACCTCATCCCAACCCCACCCTAGTCTCATGCACAGGAAGCTACGTCGAGCTTCCTTGACCGCTGGCATGACAATCTAACCTTATCTACACCATGTCGTCTAGTAGCCCCTAGACTCATCACTACCCCTTTTGGGCATCTTGAAGGTCTCGTACCTTAGTGCATGCACAAAATAATAGTTTTCCTCATAAGCCATTTAATCTTTGGTGCCACTGGTTTAACAATCCCGACTATCAACTCGACCTGTAGCTGTTTGTCTTGACTAGTCCATCGAACTATCTTGTCACATTGCCGCTAGTCCATCGAGTATGTTGGTTCTGTCTTGGTACCATGGACAAACATATCATTCATTTTAAATTTTCATGGCTTAAACTCATGTTTGTTTATGAGCTCCTACTCGTGCCAACTAGCCTTAGGCCTACTATATGAGATTTTCAAAATCAGGCATATTAGCCCTCAAGTTCTAAAACTGAGGCCTCCGGCCTATCTGAGCAATTCGAGCTCCCATGAAAAAGGTCTCCCAAAATGTTTAAGCAGTGGCACACAGTCAAGGGAGAGCACTTCCGACAAAATAATCTTTCAGCTATCCATCACACCAACCGGGTATGAGGAAATCTCTGCTCATAATCGATGAACGGCTTTTCTACTTCCTTTTAGGAAGTTCATCATACCAATCGGGTATGATCTACTTACAACCGTTAATAGTTTTTCTGAGTGTTTTCTCACATCACCCCATCCAAGTGTGATGTTAAAATCCCACATTGTAGCAGGTTTTCATTTCTGAGGTGCTTATTATCCCAACCGGGTATGATATAAAAATCCCACTCACCCGTGAATGCCGTGAATCCTTCTTAATCGACTTTCGTCTCCTCGCGAGCTTGTCTTAGCTGGCGTTCCTGGTACTTCACGTTCCTACATGATATGAACATCCATGCTCATTATCCTTTTGGCTTGATAACCTTCATTTATCACAAATGAATAAAATAACCAACTTTTTAATTAATTGCAATTAGGTCCCTAAATTTCTTTTTCTTTAACTTTAGGTCCCTAATGCCGATTTTTCCCCAAATTAAGTCCTAAAATTTCAAAATTTTACTTTGGGACCTCAATTTATTCAAAATTTTAAAAAGGGGTTCAAGTTTCCCAAATTCGCAATTTGTTCCCCAACTTTTCCAAAATTACCATATTGCCCCTACTTTACAAAAATGGTAAGTTTCACCCCAAAAATAAAAAATTGACCAATTGGTCCTCAATTTTAGGAAATTGCACTTTAGTCCTTCGAATTTTTGAAATCCCCAAAATTTCCCCAATTTCAACCTTTCAACTTGGTTGAATTTGATTTCATCAAATTGACCGATCAAACGAGGTTATTTGTTGAAATTGAAGGTAGATTTAAGTTTCTACATATATCCATACACTTTGAATCGCATGAATTGATGTTGTAACGAGCTCAAACGGAGCTTAGCCGAAAAACTGAATGTAGAGAGAGAAAGCTTCAAAAGCTTACCATCGGGGGCACAGTGGTCTAAGCTTTCGATTTGGGTAGATAGCTCTCATCCCGAGGTTTCTCCTAGAATCAAGAATCTCCTTAATTCATGTCGAATTGAGGTATAATTTGATCAGTAAAGATCTACCGGTTCTCTCTCTAGCACTAATTGAAATTCATAGAGGGGAGCCAAATTGGCTTACTTTTCCACTCTAATTCGATCGTAGGAGTGCTAAAGAAGTGTTAGGTGAGTTTGGTTTGGCCTGAGGAGGGCTCGAATGGCTAATTTCAGCTCGACAGTTTAATCACGCTAGCGCTTCTCCGACGATTCTCGGAGTAATTGGAGACTGTCACCGTATAGTTGACTTCTCTCCAATTCTAAGGAACCCGACCATGCCTTCTTTGGCTCAGAAAAGACCCTATGTTAGAGCTCTAGTTTGAGCTTCTTCAAAAAATTGAGTAGTTGAGAGAGAGTGAGGTTTTTAAGTGTGTGGAGGATGAATGGAGAGGGGCTTTTTATATAGGGAGCTCAGGGACTCTCTAGCTATCTGTTTGACATCTTAATAACAGTCATTGAGGGCCTGAAATATATTGAATAGCAATGTTTCTTCTTCATTGATGATGTTCGATTTTCCGATGAGTGAACAGTGCTATCATCTGAAGGAAGAAGATGACACTGTTCCAAACTGGTTCAGACCGGTCCGAACCGAGTTCAACAGTTAAATCAGCTAATTCAAGCCCGATTAGACCGAGTTTTTCAAAATTAAAAATTTCTAAATTCATGTAAATTCATTATTTATCCAATGATGGCCTCAATTCTCCAATTTGTATTTTCTAAGCCACCTAGAAAAATGAATTTAGCATCTAATTAATCTAGTGATTCAAACCGGTCCAAACTGGTTCAATACGGTTCAGATCCGGTTCACCTGAACCGATGTGTTTTCTCTCCCAAATTGTCCTAACATCCTTTTCCAAGGATCTTATGACCCCTTTGGGTTACTCAGGAGTTGTAAATTTCCCAATTTGCCCGTTCTCTAGTGATAGGGTTTGTGAACTGGTTCAGTTTTCTCACTCGGTTTGACCAGTTCTTTTCTTGGTTTTCCTTAACTCCAAAGGGCGGAGTATACAACCCTATAGGAAGAAGAGTCCCTAGGAAGTTCACCGTGCAAACCACACCTATGCACAAAACCATGAAAAAGGCTCCTACCTCCAGTAAGATAAACGTTCAAAGGTTCGTTGAAGTCGAGAAGAGAGTGCCTAGAGGTATGGTTGAGGACTATAGGAAACTGGTTGGAGCATTGTTAGAGCAAGAAGGCATAATGTATCCCCCTCCAAGGTAGGAAGAACCTACCCCTCCTCTGAGGAGCCTGACACCCCCTCCAATCCTTTAACAACCAAAAAGGACACCAACTAGAAAGGAGGCCTGGGACAACTATCGGGATGCCCATGCAACCTTCATGAAGGTTCACTAGGCACTTCCACCGAATCAATACAACTTTAACCCTTCCCAATGGATTAAGTGGACCTATGAGTGCAAAGAGGAGGTGCTAAGTAGGTACGAACTTGAGGTATTCCATGAAGTCCGTCCTAGCAGGGAAGCCCAACATGAGTACGGATGGATGTCAACCAACTCATCAGAACCCTCGGACCATGCATCCTAAAACCATTTAGAGGCTAACTCCTGACCTATGACACCAAGGGGCTAGAAAATAGTGAGAAGTTCATGTAATAAGCCGAGTTCGGCAAGAAACTACCTCCTTGAATGAATAAAGACAAATTTTTTCATTTAAAATTTAGTCTCCCTAATAGCAACAAATACAACTTATAGATTGAAGTATACCAATCAGGAACTGGGATAATAGGTGGAGAGGAGGCCACTTGAGAAGGAAGACTGCAGGTCACCTATAGTTAATGCTAACCCTAAGATAGCCAACCTAAATAGTTCCCCCACAAGAACTAGGAAACAAGGCAACAAGACGAAACAAAAGACTAGGAAGGAAGTTTCCAAAAAGGAACAAAGAGCCTACCTAGAAAGGGAGTCATTGGAAAGGACATAACCTAACCAAGGGTAGGGAAAAAGGAAAGAGTATGCTCATAAGCAGTCCAGTATAAGGGAAGCGATACTTCTATGGAGTCAAAGAATAGGATCAATCTAGGAAAGGGGAAAAAAAGGGGAAAGTAGTATGAAGAGATGCAGGAGAAGTGGGAGGACTAATACTGGAATGAAAACCTAAGGACCATAAGGGACTGAGCAAGCCCTCATACAGGAGTTAAGAAACAAAGAGGAATTGAGTTGCCTCTAGGAAGAACAAGTTGAAAGAAAGATAATAAAGAATAGATGTAAGGTACAAGGGAAGTACACCTAAAACCCCTCAGAAAGGGGCAAACTTGGAAAGCGTCCTCCAGTAATTTTAGGGTATGACACAACAAGAGTGAAGAGGAGAAGAAACGTGCTAGGAAAGGAAACTTTGGAAGGATGTATACTATTAAAGGCCCTCAAGGAGACCATCGATGGGCAACTGAACATAACGTAGAGTGCAAGGAATCAACCCACAAGCTGGAACTCCTCTAAGGGATGATAGGGAACAAAAAGGGAAATTCCCAAGCTAAGGAACCGACAAGTGGATCATAAGAGGTATAACCCAAAATAAGGGAACCTCACAAAGGAGGATAGGTGGTTAAGGATATCTTGGAATGACAAGTGTGACTTTCTTTGGAAAAAGAAGACGGGCCAAGTAAGAAGCAACTAGTAACAATGGAATGATAAAGGGAAATGAAAGATGCCCTACGAAGGATCGAGAAACAATGTCGACTACACCCTATAAAGGGTGACAAGGTGGACATCAAGGACGAGTGAATCCTAGAGATAGCTGCCTCAACTAGTTGGACAAGAAAATAGTAGGAACGAGGAAGTTAATGAACTAACACTCGGGAGAAACATGGATTTAAACTCTGGTAAAGAAGGGAGAAGTGAATAAGTCCAACGTCGAAAAGAAGGATGAAGAAAATCCTTAAAGAATAAATGGCCAAAAACGAGTAAATGACCAAACTCAAACCGTGAGAAGAATCATATGAGCCTCTAGCAAGGCGATCAAAGGACAATGAAACAAGGAGGATATGAATGCCACCCCTCCCCCCCCCCCCCCCCCCCAAAAAAAAAAAAAAAAGAGATAAGATCGGTACTGGGATGCAAGCTGAAATAATTATAGGGTACAAATGACGTGCCGTGAGATTCCCCAAGGCGAGGGTAAGCAGGAGAGGATAACATCAAAGAATGTCATAAGGTCAACCTAAAGGTAGATACCCAAGAAGACAAGGAAAAGAGGAAATCCGGGAAAAGATGAAGGAGCCTACCAAGAAAGCATACAACACAAATAAGGAGAAAAGAACCCAGTTAAAGTGGAATAGAAGGTAAAATTGCAAAGGGAATGCAAGTTGGGATAAGGACTAACAAGGGAACTATACCCAAAACTTAAAGAGTAAGTTAAACCCAAGGAATGGGTACGTGGAAAGATAGCATCAAAAGAAGTCGCACAAGTAAGAGAGGGGTGGACTACCCATAATAGGGAAATAGAGGAAAGCACATCTAAGAAACCTTGGAGAAGTAGACTCTCTAGTTAAGGATTGGTTAAAGGAAATGACCATTGACATCAAGACTGATTGTGATCCGCGTTCACTTAATGAAGCATATGGAGTGGACGATAGGGCATAGAGTGGAATACGTGGAATAAGACAATAAAATATTAAAATCGGGTAAATACCCTAAAATAGAGAAGAGTGTAAGGAGGTAAAGGGAAGGAACCTTTAGGGAATGGTAAAGGAATAGCCCTAAAATGGAAGTCTCTACCTTGAAGGACATAGTAGAGAATGAAAACCATAAAAAGGAGACCTCCCCAAACAAGGAAGAAAGACATTTGACGTTGGAATGAGCTCAAATGGAGCTTCACCAGAAAACAGAATGTAGAGAGAGAAAGCTTCAAATGCTCACCGTCGGGGGTGCAGTGGTTCGAGCTTTTAATCTAGGCGGATAGCTCTTCTCCTAAGGTTCCTCCTATGATCAAGAATTGCATCAATTGATGTCGAATTGGATGAGAATTTTATCATCAAAATTCTACCAGTTATCTCTCTAGCACCGGTCAGAAATTATAGAGGGGAGCCGAATTGGCTTACCTTTCAGTTCTAATTAAGTCGTAGGAGGGCTGAGGAGGTGTTGGGAGAGCTTGGTTTGGCCTATGGAGGGCTTGAATTGGCTGATTTTAGCTCAACAGAAATAGGGCAGCTTTGGTCCGTCAGAGCTACTTCACTGTTCGACCACGCCAGCGCTTCTCCAGCGACCCTTAGAGCGAATGAAGACTACCACCGTGTAGCTGACTTCTCCCTGGTTCTAAGGAACCTCACCACGCCTTCTTTGGCTTAGAAAAGACCCTATATCGAAGCTCTAGTTTGAGCTTCACCGAAAAACTAAGCAACTGAGAGAGGGTGAGGTTTTCAGGTGTGGAGAGGATGAATGGAGAGGAGCTCGGGGACTCGTCGGCCGTCCGTTTGGCACTTTTATGATAGTCATTGATGGCCTGAAACGTACTGAATGGAAATGTTTCCTCTTTGTCAGCGCGGCTTCGATTTTCTGGCGAGTGAACAGTGTTGTCATATGAAGGAAGAAAATGACACTGTTTCAAACCGGACCGGACCGGTCCGAACCGGGTTCAAAGCTTAAACTGGCCGGTTTAGGCCCGATTCAACCGAGTTTTTCAAAATTAAAAATTTATAAATCCATTATCTATTAAATGTTTTCCTCAATTCTCAAATTGGAATTTTCTATGCCACCTAGAAAAATGAATTTAGCATCCGGTTCAATACTGGTTCAAACCGGTCCAAATTGGTTCAATCCGGTTTGAATCCAATTCCTCTGAACCAGTTTGGTTTTCATCCCCCAATCATCCTAAAGTCCTTTTTCATGACATATGTGACTCTTTAGGTCACTTGGGATTCATAAATTTTCTGATTTTCCCTCTCTCTATCGGTTCCGGTTCATAAACCGGTTCAATTCAGTTCGAATTCGGTTCACCCGAACCGGTCTGGTTTTTCTCTCCCAATTTATCCTAAAGTTCTTTTTGAAGGTTTATGAACCTTTTTAGGTCACTTGGGAGTTGTAATTTCTCCAATTTTCCCATTTCCCAATAATCGAGTTTGTAAACTGCTTCGATTTTCTCACTCGGTTCGACCGGTTCTTCCCTAGTTTTCCTTTATTCCAAAGAGCAGGGTTTATAACTCTCCCCTCCTTTTAGGAGTTTTCCCCCCAAAACTTATTTCACACTTTTTGCGTACTGGATTAAACCATTCATTAATATATAAATTTTCTAGTTTATCGTCTTACAACCTTCTTGGTTTTTTACGTTCATCCCTTTCATCACATACCTAAGATTCTCATCTCATTTCATCCTTTCCTCATTCCATGGAAATTACTTTAGCCTAGAATATCTTCCTAGAAGATCTAAGATCATTTCCTCTAGTTACATCATTCCTTCCCAAGGCACCATTTCCCATTCCAAGCTTCTTTTACCTAAGATTTCAGAACTATGAGTTCCGATCATTTTTCTTCCACAAGTTTCAGTGTTTAACACCTTTTCATTCTGCATGGATCCCTTCTTCATTCTTTGGTTATCACCTTTATACTTGACTTCGTTATTCCTTACTCATAGACTTTTCCTTGCCTAAGTCATATTCCCCTGAGTCAGTTGGGTTTACATGTTCCTGACCGCATGACATTCTTCGTTCTGTCTTTGACTTCACGCCCCTATAATCGTATTGGTTTCCTTACTTACTCGTCTTTTCCAAACTTCCTTATTCGGTCATTCAACCTTCAATTCCTTGAACTTCCTGACATTCACTAGCATATTAAAACTCTTTATTTCTTACTTCATTCCTCATTCCCACTGACGTCCTTCCTCTTTAAGATCTCTTCTCTTTCCAAATTCATTCTTACTCTCATCATAATCCTTCCACTATCCTTAATTCTGAGTTAGTTCCTTTCTTACTCGTATGACATCTTTTGATGTCGTCCTCCTACTTACTTACACGGTACTTGGGTTTTACTTATCCCTTGGATCTTTACAATTTCTTTCCCCTTGTACTTGATTCCTTTCATCTCCAGCATCTTGTTCTTGAGGAGCTTATTTTCTTTCTTATTTCGTTGGTTCCATTTCCTCCTCATTGATACACCTTTATTTTCCCAAGATTCCCTTCTCTTGTGAGTTTCACATTCCCTCTCTCTCGGGATTTCCTTCCAGTTCTACCATTACAATCATTATATTCTGGAATGTCTTTTGCCATTATCTTCACCAACTTACATTTACTCTTTGGGTCCATGAGTACCTTTCATTTATCTTGCTTCATTCCCACTTGCTCCAGTATTTGTTTATTCCTTTGAGGTGGACCTCTCATCCCTCTTGTGTCAAAATCTTTCGTATCTTCGTGTCCTTGGTATTCCTCCCTTTGCCTCTATTAGGGTGTATTCTTTATTACTCCACAACTCTTATTAGAGCTTTGTTTACTCCTCAGAATTATTTGGTCAATAAGAGTTATTTCCTTCAATCGGATCCGTCTAAAATTTCTATTTAGGTTTCCAAGTCTTCTTGCAAATAGATCATACTTAACCTCCCAAAACACTCACTTAGCCACTCGTACTTCTTACTGGTGTCCTTATTTCGGCTTCGATTTTTGCGCCATTTTCTCGATTGATTTTCCTGACTTGGAGCTTTCTCCTTCCTCAATCCAACTTCCTATTCTCATCCTCCTTCTAATGTCTCCCGTTCTGGGATTCTTTCATTTGACTGCCCTACCGTTCCTTAGAAGTTCTCTCTTTTAATCTTCACTTATACTTATGGGCCTTTTATGATTCATCCACTCCTGCTTTTCTTCCTCTTTTGGTCCATACCTCTGCTTTCCACAAGCCTCCCTATCTTATGGAGTTCCTAAGAAACTTGTATCTTAGTTCTTTATAAGTAGTTGTTACACCTGGGTCTTCCTATTATTCTACTTTCTTCCCATCTTTCCTTGGTGATCTTTACATCCTTGGTGTTTCTCCATACTTATTTTTTTTCTTCTCAATCAACTTCAAATCCTTGTGGTTCCCTTTGGAATGTTCTACTCCTCATTGTTTTTCCTTACTCTTCTTTCTTTGAGCTTATCTTTAACTCCTTGGACTCTATACTCTTTGATGATTGCTTCCCTTTGTTCTCCCTTTTTCTTAAGATCTCCCTTAGATGGATTCTTCCTTATCATATTTCCAAGAGTAAGTCTTAAGGGTTGAAGTTAACTACAAATAACTTGTCTTTTCTTCCTTAGGTGATTTCCTACCTTTTACTTAATTTTTTTATTATCATATTCTTTTGTTTTGAATTTATCAAGTAACTCAGAAGTTTTAACAAAAACTTTATTTTCATTCATTCAAGAAATATTTTCTTGCCATACTTAGCTTATTACATAAATTTTCTACCCCTTAATCCCTTGGGATCATAGGACTAGAATTAACCCCAAAATGGTTGTGAGACTCTTGATCAAAAGGCTCTGAGAAATTTGTTGGGGTCCATTCGTATTCCCTAATAGGATGAATTTCATGTATGACCTCCAATTCATACCTCCTTAATACCTCAACCTCACACTCATATGTCCACTTCACCCATTGGGAGGAATTAAAGCCAAGTTGAGTAGGTAGAGGTACTTGGTGGACCTTCATGAAGGTGGCATACGCGTCCTAATAATTATCTCAGGCCTCCTTCTTGGTTGGATTCCCCTCTGGTTGTTGTGGGACTTGAGAAGGAGGGGTTGGACTTCTAGGATGTGATACTGGTTCCTCTTGTCTAGGGGGAGGGTATACGATGCATTCCGGTTCCAATAAGGCTCCTACTAGTTTTCGGTAGTCTTCCACCATGTCCGTGGGTACTTGTTTCTCGCCCTTTAGAAACCTTTGTACAGCTTCCTCCCTTGGGTTGGGTGTCTTTTCCTGGGTTATAGGTGGAGGACTAGATTTCACCGTGAATTTCCTAGGAACTCTCTTTCCTACACGATAGTTTAAAGTTGGATTAATGTCAGGAGATAATATTGATAATATTTCAAGGGAGCTAGGCTATGATACCACTCTAGTTGTCACGCCTCGACCTGGTTTGGTCGGATCCCCATGATCAACCTGCCGCTCTCTTGTTTCAAAAGGAGTTTCCTCCTTCTTTAACCCAAGTGGAGCTAAAGGTACTTTTAACCTTGTTCCCTGGAAAGACATATCAAATAAAATGTAAGCTTAAGAGAAATCACGCATACCTAACAGAGGGTAAGGTTTGGTGCTATCCCTAGTTATTTTCTCTATTTCCTGAAAAGGGATAAAAAGAGTGGTGAGTTTTTACAACTCAGTGAATGGGTATTAAAAAAAATTAAGTTCGATGAAAAAGAGTTTTCCAAAATGGAGTGTGCCAGACTCCTTAATTCCTTTAAAATTTCCCATCTTCAAATTTCGATTTTCAAAAATTATTTCTTATCACAATGGTATGTTTATCAACCAACACACACTCTTCATCATGAAGGAAGACACAATCGCAGGTCAGCCCGTCCATTGAACTCACTTATGGCATTGGAGCGACTTTACTGGCCACTTAGATAGAAGCACGTTCACTTCTACCCTGAGAATGAGTGGATGTTCACGACATCTGACCCTCAATTATGTAACAATCTTTGTGTACGTATGAGGATAGAGACACCATCCTGTCCCCACCCCAGTCCCATGCGCTTGAAGCTACTCTGAGCTTTGCAAGACTTCTAGTACGACTAACTGCCCTTATTTCCACCAGGTCGTCCAGAGCCATGGGACGCATCACTACCCCTCTTAGGCATCTTGAAGGTCCTGTAACATAGTGCATACACAATCAAAAGTTTTTCACATAATGTCATATAATCTGTGGTGCCACTGGTCCAACAGCCACGACCCTCAACTCGACCTACAACTGTTTGTCTTAACTAGTCTGGACACTTGTAATGTCGCACTGCCACTAGTTGACTAATTATGTCAGTCATATCTCGGTACCATGGCCAAACAACTCAATTACTTAAGTTTTCATGGCATATTAATCATGTTTGTTTACGAGCTTCTGCTCGTGCCAACTGGCCTAGGGCCCACTGTTCAAGATTTTTAAAATTTGGCATATTAGCTCCCAAGTTCCAAAACTGAGGCCTTCGGCCTAATAGAGCTCACCATCGAGGGCACGACAGTCCGAGCTTTCAATCTGAGTGGACAGCCCTCCTCTTGAGATTTCTCCTAGGATCAAGAATTGCATTAATTGATGTCGAATTGGGTGATAATTTTATGATCGAAATTCTGTTAGTTCTCTCTCTAGCACCGGTCAGAAATTATAGAGGGAAGCCGAATTGGCTTACCTTTTAGTTCTAATTCGGTCGTAGGAGGGCTAAGGAGGTGTTGGAAGAGCTTGGTTTGGCCTGATGAGGGCTCGAATTGGCCAATTTTAGTTCAACAAAAATAGGGTAGCTTTGGTCCGTCGGAGCTGCTTCATTGTTTGATAATGCCGGCACTTCTCTGGCAACCCTTGGAGTGAATGAAGACTACCACCGTGTAGCTGGCTTCTCCCTGGTTCTAAGGAACCCGACTATGCCTTCTTTGGCTCAGAAAAGACCCTATATTGAAGCTCTGGTTCGAGCTTTGTCAGAAAACTAAGCAGTTGAGAGAGAGTGAGGTTTTCAGGTGTGGAGAGGATGAATGGAGAGGGGCTCTTTATATAGGGAGTTTGGGGACTCGTTGGACATCCGTTTGGCACCTTTATGGTAGTCATTGATGGACTGAAATGTACTGAACAGAATGTTTCCTATTCGCCGACACTGCTTCAATTTTCCAGCAAGTGAACACTGCTGTCATCTGAAGGAAGAAGATGACACTGTTCCGAACCGGATCGGACCGGTACGAACCAGGTTCAAAACTTAAACCGGTCGGTTAATGCCCGATTCGACCGAGTTTTTCAAAATTAAAATTTTCTAAATTTATTTAAATTCATTATTTATCAAATGGTGGCCTCAATTCTCAAATTGGAATTTTCTAAGCAACCTAGAAAAATAAATTTAGCATTTGGTTCAATAGTGGTTCAAACCGGTTCAATCTGGTTTGGATCTGGTTCACCTAAACCGGTTTAGTTTTCATCCCACAATCATCCTAAAGTCATTTTTCATGACTTATGTGACTCTTTAGGTCACTTGGGATCCATAAATTTCCCCCATTTGCCCTCTCTCTATCAGTTCTAGTTCATAAACCAGTTCAATTCGGTTCAGATCTAGTTCACCCTAACCAGTCAAGTTTTTCTCTCCTAATTTGTTCTAAAGTTCTTTTTCAAGGTTTATGAACCTTTTTGGGTCACTTGGAGTTGTAATTTCTCCAATTTGCCCGTTCCCCAATAATTAGGTTTTTAAACCGGTTCGATTTTCTCACTTGGTTTGACTGGTTCTTCCCCAGTTTTCCTTAACTCCAAATAGTGTACACGCCTCGTCAGCCGTTGACCGGACACATGGCAGCCTTCCATTGGCTGCTCCTGTCTACATGGCTGCTGATCGGCGTCCGTTGACCGTTGACCATACACGTGTCTCTCTCTTATTGGTCAATGCTTCAAGGTGCTGACCGAGCAACTGCCTGTGCATGCTTTGCCACGCGTCGTGCACTGATTAGTAATGCATGTTGATTGGGCGCTTACCTATCAGCGGTTCGTTGACCGGCTGGACCGTTGACCAATCCGGTTCGACCGGGTTCGGTGACCTAAAAACGAAAATCGACCAGTACCGATTCGACCGATTTTCTAAATTTTAAAATTTTCTAAATTAATATAAATTTATTTTCTGTCAAATAATGAACTCAATTTTCCAAATTAATCTTTTTAACCCAAATAGAAAAATAAATTATTAAACAGGTTTATCATGGTTCAACCCGATTTAATTCGATTTAGGTCCGATTCAACCTAAACTGATCCGATTTTTTCATCAATTCACTTAATGGTTATTACACGTGATTTTTATGAATTTTTGATAAATTTGGATTTCCTATTTTTCCGTTTTAACCATTTTTTGTTTATTTAATAGTTCAATTTTCTCATAAAAATTGATGGTTCTTATTTTGGTTTTCTTATATTTCAAAAAATGGTGTTTACAATTAGTATATAATATAGTTGAGAATTTTTATATCTTTCTATACTCTATTTCATAAAATTTTGTATTCTCTAACTATTTTACGATTATTTATCTTTAATAAGCGCATTTAAAAAAATGAAATGGTGGGAAGAACTCTCTCAATTTTGATGGATAAATTCTCTCAATTTTGATGGATAAATTTTAATGTTATGTGGCATATATTAAATAAAGGAAAATGGTAAAGGGCAAATGTTTGAGTTTAATAAACCAATAAAAGAGAAAAGAAAATATAGATGTGTGGTTGTAACAATGAACATAATTATTTATTTGAAAGTGAGAGAGGGGAAGAGAGTATGATAGACAGCCAGGGGAAATAGTAAAAGAAATAAGGGTGATGGAGAGGGTGAAGTATGGCAATGGTAGAAGACAGTGAAAAAAAAAAAAGAGTGCAAGTGGGACTGCAAGAAAGACAAAACGAACATAGGTGCAAGATGATGTTCGAGTAAAAGATTTAGTAACGTAAGTGATAAGAGCACAATTAATAATCATAAATTAAACGAGCTATCCATTTTTTAATTCGTAATACTTTATTTAAAAAAACCTTTTAAATGAAATAATTTCTAAAATTGCTTCTTCATCAAATAAACCTTCAAATTTATACTAACATTGTAATGGCTGATAGGATAATGTTGACATTAATAAATTTATGGATATGATATTCAAATAATAATAATTTAAATTTTTAAAAAAATATTTAAGAAAAAACAGAGCTTTAAGATATTAAAGTGAAGGATGACCACACCCCCACCTCCTTACGGCCCAATGGCCAAGACAAGGCATAGCAGGCTAGTTGGCCTCGCCATGGGTGGATGGAGGGACTGATAGCCGTTTGAACATTTGATGTAAAGTGTACTAGTAAAGTGATTTTCCCATCTAAAATTAAATTTATAATACATTTAAAATATAAAATATTATAATATAATTTTTTTAGATGAAAATTTAAAATTGTACTACCAATTTAAAAATATCCAAAATTTTAATGATTAGAATTTGTAAATTTTACGTCTAATTATATTTTATATTATAACATTTATATTTAAAAAAATAACAAAATTGATACTATATAAGTTAATAAACATGCTCATTTTGTCGCAGATTCAAATTCGTTATATCACAAAAAAATTAATTTTAGATAATGAATGTAACTAGATCTAATCGGGTGGTGTAACCGGTAACCGATATCGATTAAATGCACTCACGGTAAGGTTTAGGTCCACTCCTACTGATAGTAGAGGAGGGTTGCGAGGGAGGCCACCCAACCTTCCTTACCCAATTTGAAACCCAATATAAACCCGAAGAACTCAAGCCTACCCTACCCCCTTGAAACCCACAAGGGTCTCACTAGGGCATGATAAGTTGGAGGCCCTTTCTAGTGACCCTCTCCCTCTCACAGTTCCATGGTGGGCCTCGCTAGTCTCATCGCCATTAGACCAAACTCTTCCAAGCCCTATTACCTCCATTAGACCAAGGGAAGGGCACCGATGAGGCTGAGAGGCTCTCCCCGACCATTCTAGTTTCCCCCCATTTTTTTTTTAATTTTTATTTATTTTATATAACCACACAAGTGAGTCTCACAAATTATAAATTCTTATGGTTTTCTTCTTTTTTCTAAATTGTGGAACAAGTTGGCCAAAAAAACATAAATTGAGGGCCTTTTTTAGCATATCTTAAATACTTATCTTATTTTTTATCTGATCACTGTAATTTATAAATTATATTAGAAAATAACTAATACAAATTGAATTATGAATAAGTTTAACTGAGTAATGATGTAGAATTCTATCTTTTTTTCATTCCAAATATGAGTTGTTCAAATCTACGTAGGGGTAATCTATATGAGTTGGATCTGAAACAATGTTACTACATATTAAAATTTCCCTCTGCATACAAACGAATTCCAGAATTGATAAAAAGGAAAAAAAATTCCGGATTTGTTGACTCTCAAAATCGCACAGGGAGGAGGTAGTGGCTTCTGACGCAGTGACAACTCAAACACCACAAACGCCTCCATTTTGGATGGAAGTGAACGAAACAGAGATGCACGTTTTACTGATAAAAAATAATTATATACTTCATTAATTAAGGTTATATCTGACCCTTGTTTTCCATGGCAAAATGCGGCTATATTTCTTTTGTGCGTACACATTAGCTTTTAGAAATGTAGTGTGTATAAATTAGTCAAATTTAAAAACAAATTAACTCACTAAATAAAAGGCTTAAAATATACTTGATAATTATTTTTCACTATGAACAGTATGGTTTTCGAAGTTATGGTAATTAATTTAAATTTGGTGAATTAGGCTTAATTTTTTTATTTGCAATTTCGATCATATTAGCTTTATTCAGTTTAAATAATTAAATAATGAAGGCACCCATTTAACAAGTTAGTGCAGGAGAATGGTGCCGAAAAAAATATGAAACCAGTTTCAATGTATGAGCCCTCTTGGACTATGGAGAAATGTTTTTGCACAAATAAAGCTTTTATTTTAATTATTAAACAAGTTTTCATAATGGTTCTACTAATCAATCCCATGCAGGTCTAATTCTGTTTTATCATAAACAAACACATTAATAACTTAACAAGGTACATACTAAAATAATTTCTTAAAATATGTTATTTGATTTACACTCAGCAATAAACACATTTTCCAAAGTATTTATTAAATTTACTTTAATCCATTTAGTATGACATATATTATGATCATGTATTATTCCTTGAATATTATGATAATGTATTATTACTTGAGGCATAAAAAGGACTGACTTTCTTCCACTTAAACTGTTTAGTCATCTTGATTACATAATCGCGTGTACTTCACGCTTCGGTAAAATCACGCCAAAGTTGTTTTCATCATCTTGCAATAAAATCACCACTTATAATCCTTGCT
The DNA here is from genome assembly GCA_030064435.1 of Trapa incisa. Lineage (NCBI taxonomy): Eukaryota > Viridiplantae > Streptophyta > Magnoliopsida > Myrtales > Lythraceae > Trapa > Trapa incisa. Next base: position 19,142,297 of record CM057771.1, read on the forward strand.
ATGATATATACCCCTACTGTTAAGTTAACGGTCAAATGATCAATTACAACTAATATTTAGCATACCTAGCTGTACTTTGGACTATTTATTCAATTTTTACGGTTGATTGCGTATCATCCAATATATTTTAACCCAAGCAAAATGGGAAAATTAGTCTAAATAAATAATTTGACGACTATTTCATTGGATCGATCAAATTTACTTTACTAATTTTGTATAAATTTTATAAAATGTATTATGTATTATTTAGAAAATTATTTTAAAAAATGAAAAACGATACAGATACATATTTATTAATATATGAAAAATGAGATAGGGTTGGTAAATAATAATAAACTATAGTTATATGTTACAATTATGTGAATTGGGGATTTGTGCCAAATATTTAATTGCTAATAATAGTTGATCAATTTAATAATCATGTTACTTGCCTTATGATCTTGATTATTATATTTATGTGCTAATTATTGTATATTCATCTGAGTATTAGAATTTGTCTGGTAAAGGATCAATCTCCCTATAATTTGAACATGCATGTTTATTGTTGTTTGTCGTACATATATCTAAATATCGAGAGGATCAGAATGAGTACCATACTAAGTGATATGCATAATTACTATCTTTCCACATATTTATGTGATATATATATATATATATATATATATATAAAAGCTAGAAGTTTTGAGTATTGACATGACGCCCATGTTATATTAGAGGGGTAGATTGAAATTAAACCTTGAGATTACTCAGGACACCTATCGTGTATAGTTCTAATTATTTCACTATTTTAATAAGAAATGACAGTATTTAGTCGCATGTGTACTATATGTACATGTATTTTGGCAGGTTAGTGTCATTTACTTGGATACTGAGTCATCTAAATATAGACTAACACATAGAGTAATTGTGGAGAGTACATGTGACTCATACACTATCGTGTATTTAATGAGAGTCAGGACAAGACTCATGAAGGTTGTGTGCACATCTTACCATTATTGTTATGATTTGGGAGAGAGTGTTTAATCCGGTGTAATTATGATTATTGTTCTAGGAGGCTGAGAGACTTAAGTCTCAAGTGCCGGATAAAAATATGAAAGTAATTAATTATGTAAAAATTATGAATAAATCTCCACATTAGAATTTTATGTTAACTTAGAAGTTGTAAGTCATATAGTGGCTCAACATTAGTATCTCATTAATTGAGATGTGGGTTCACCACTCCCTTCAAACGATTTCAGGTGAGAGCCAAGTTACGAGTGATATAAGTAGGGACATCACCTATAGAACTTGCTTGAATGAGGTATGGATCTCGAGATTCACACATGAAGGTTTTTAAATTATTGCTTATCTGTTATTATATTCCGGTGTTATTTGTATAACTATTTGGGCACCGGTATAACATCAAGTTGTGGTATTAGAACCCGAGAATTAGGCCGGGGTATGACAACTTGTGGTATTAGAACCCAAATTTAAAAAAAAAACTTGAGATTTTGGGAACGAAATATTTTGGGATGGGTGGAAAATAAGAATAGCACTGATAAAACCTTTATTTATAATATTAAACTAATAAGGTTTACTTCACATACTAACTATGTGGAACATTTTCCGTAGGTTATGGAACACATCGATAAATCAGTGGGGAGAACAAACCAGGGTTTATGTGACGTATAGTCAAGGGGGGGTTCGTATTGGGGACTCTCATGCACCAATCTTGACCCCTATGTATATTTGAGCATTTTATGAACTCATGTGGGACTTTGGGATGAACCTAGAGTGCTTAAAGCAACGCTATCAGAAATGGTAGACCTAGTTAAAGAACTAGATACACGAGGTTTTGATTTTCTCATAAACTTCAAGACTTTAAGATAGTTAGCATGTAAGACCTTCTCTGGTGAGAAGAATGTGGTTGCAGCAATGGACTAGCTATGAACCATCAATAAATTTTTGAACAGGGTAAAAGTACTAGAGATGGAAAGGGTTATCATGATTGAATTCTTTTTGGATGAAAATGCTAACAAGTGGTGGCTAAGCATACATGTCACACCACTTGTGCTTCTTGGATGGGCTGAATTTGAGATCAAGTTATCCGAAGAGTGCTTATATGCTTATATGATGAACAAGAAGAAACAAAAGTTTCTTAAACTACAATAGGGATTGGGAACGGTGATGGAATATGAAAATCGTTTTAATGTACTCAAGTTATTTTCTCTAGATTTCGCCACCTCAGAAGATATATGTCAGTAAATTTTAGATGAAATAAACCCCGACATATGATGTTTTATGGAGAGCGTTGAATGATCCACATAACTTACAATAGTGATATGCGTTACCTATGAGGGTGAACACATTCTCCACACCCGACAATGACCCACTATTTGTTATGATAAAAGGAAAGAGCTTATAACCTCACCAACAACTCCCAAGAAGTATGCGGGGGGAGGAGGGACTCCTTCAAGTAGCCATACACCAAGCATCAACAATCGCTACTCTCAACTAGTGAAAAAGAGACCGGGGGTAATTTTGGACCCTCCCATATGAGTAGTATAGAAAATAACTTCAGCAAGAGGAATGGGATTACACAATGTTGAAGGTGTGGAAAATCCCACATGGCTTGTTGTCAAAGCACGAGTGTTTCCAATGTGGAAGGTTGGGACATAAAGCCCAATAATGTACTAGCAATGACAACCAGACTACTCCGGTAGGGAGTTCTACAGCTCGACCTCGGCACACCCAATTTTTCAAGCAGGGCCTAAAAAGAACCGCATCTAGTAGTGGGGTAATGAACAAAAGGCCCAGAGTTCTTGTAAATCAACTTAGGGTCCCTGCCAAAGTATACAAGCTGACACATGAGGAGGATAGGGCCGACCCAAGTGTCATGGCAGGTACTTCTTAGAACCCTTATATTGAGAACTTTCCTCTTTTCATTTTTGAAATGGTGATTGGATAACACACTTTTTGGTAGAGAAGTAATCATATGGCTTATAAAGTTCTTTTTGGGTTCAAAGTGGGTGGTGTTGTATTAAGTTATGACAATTTAAGTGATATTAATATATCAATTTTTGTGTATAATCACATGGCTTATAAAGTTGTGTGGCATAAAAGCCTTTGTCCTTATCAATTATGAAACAAACCAATCATATTTGAGGGAATAGTTAGTACACATGGTACCATAAACTCTATCCTCACTAAATCCTAGACTCTTAATACACATGTGGTTGGAGGAAAAAGTTACCAGAGATACCATCTTACTGGGACTTGAGGTGGAAATAGGTGGTAAGACCCTAGAGGTAGACCTTGTATCCTTACACTTAAGGAATATGAAATTCATCCTTGGAATGGATTGGTTGTCCACACACCATGCCAAGGTGGACTGCAAGCACAAGAAAGTAACTTTTCATATTGGTAATACCAATGGAGTGGTATTTCGAGGAGAAAGGAATGCAAATAGACCCCATATAATTTCGATCTTAAAGGCTCAAAAGATGATATGAAAAGGGTGTGTGACGTTCCCATCATGTGTTACAAGTACAATGGTGACAAAAATAACACCAAAGGATATACATGTAGTGTGTGAGTACCCTAATGTTATTTGAGAGGATTTACTTGAACTACCACTGGATCGTTAGTTTGATTTTTTTAATCAACATTATTTCGGAAACCAACCCAATATCACAAACTTTGTATTGGATGACACCAACTAAGCTCAAAGAGATAAAGGAATAATTCGACGAACTACTGGAGAAAAGATTTATCCATCATAGTCATTCCCCTTAGGGTGCCCAAGTCCTATTTGTGAAGAAAAATGATGGGAGTTTGAGGTTACGTGTAGAACCAGATTAACTGTTGGGAGCCTCCTATTTCTCAAAGATCAACTTGCGATCATGGTACCACCAGTTGAAGATAAAGGACGGGGATATATAGAAAATAACTTCCAGAATAAGGTATGGACACTATGTATTTTGGATAGTGTTGTTTATGCTAACCAATGCACTAGTTGCATTCATGGATTTAATGAATATGGTGTTCTAACCATACCTAAACTAGTTAGTCATGGTATTCATTGATGATATACTAGTATATTCCCAAACAGACACTAATCACAAGGCACACCTTTGCATAATGCTGGAAGTGCTATGAAAGGATCAATTGTATGCCAAATACTCCAAGTATGAATTCTGGCTACGAGAAGTAGGTTTCATTGGATGTGTAATTTTAGGAAATGGAATTCAAGTAAATCTAACAAATATTGTAGTAGTGTCCAATTGGAAAGAACCAAAGAATCCTATAAAAGTAAGGAGTTTCCTAGGACTAGTCGAATACTATAGGAAGTTTGTGGAAAATTTCTCCATCTTAGTAGCTCATATGACACAACTAACTCATAAGAGTGTTAAATATGAGTGGAATGCTAAGTGTGAGAAAGTGTTCATGGAACTCAATAAAAGACTCACCATAACCTCAATATATGCCCTCGCAAATATGGATGGATGAGAGTACACTATATACGATGATGCGTTTGGTCATGGGTTGGGATATGTATGTTGCAATGAGGGAAAATGAACTCGTACGAATCAAGACAATTAAAAAAGTGCAAGTGCAACTATCCTACTCATGACTTGGAGTTGGTAGTTATCGTATTTTCCCTCAAGATATAGAGGCATTACCTATATGGAGTTACCTTCTAAATCTTCACAAAACACAAGAGCCTCTAAGTATATCTTGATACAAAAAGAGCTAAACTTGAGACAGAGGCGTTAGTTGGAATTGATCAATGACTATAATCTGGTTATTGATTACCACTGAGTAAAAAAAAAATGTGGTAGCTGATGCACTAACTCACAAGTACAAAGTGAGCTTTAGCTTATATAAGATTAATATTTCTACCTATGCTAGAACAAATGAAACAACTACAGATATCCTTAGATATAAACTCAGGAACCACTTGTCTATTGGCAAACATGACAGTCCAACCAACAATTTTAAAAAGATCTACCTAAAGAAAAGGACCAACCTGAGTCTGAGAAGTAGATTAACAACATCATGTAAGTGACAACCACTGATTTTTGCATAAGAGCATATGAACTTCTCATTTTCAAGGGTCAAATAGTGGAACCCGATGATGCCTTGTTGAAAAGTTTCATACTTAAAGAGGTGCATGATTCAATGTATGTGATTCATCCTAACATCACTGGAATATATAGGAAACTAAAGGAGGGGTTTCAGTTGTGAAGGTTGAAAAGAGAAATCTCAAAATTTGTTGCCCGATGTTTGTCTTGTCAACAAGTGAAAGACGAGCATTAGAAACTAGCTGGATTACTTCATCCACTCTCTATTCCTAAATGGAAATGAGAAAAGATCACAATGGACTTTGTGACAAGATTGTCTCCTTTAGCTAAAGAACATGAAGCGATATGAGTTATCAGGGACCGAATTACAAAAATCACTCATTTCTTACCTATCAAGCTCACAAACTTAGTAGAAAAGATGGTCAAGCTATATGTAGTTAAAATTGTATGTGCATGGGGTACCAGAATCCATAGTGTTAGATAAAGATATGCAATTCACTTTCGAATTTTGCCTGAGTCTACAAAGCTCGTTCGAGATAAAATTGCATATGAGCACTACATTTCATCCCTAAATAGATGGACAGTTCGAGCGAACCATCCAAACCTTGGAGGATATTCTCTATTCTTGTCTACTAAACTTTGGAAAAAGTGGGAAGACTACTTATGCATAATGGAGTTTGCCTACAATAACAACTATCATGGCATTATACAGATGGCCCCATATAATGTATTATATGGGAGAAAATGTAGGACCCCGTTACACTGGGATGAAGTGGGAGAACACACATTGGTGTGAGTAGAGCTCATTGAGGATGCCTTTGCAAAAATAAGAATAACAAGAGATTAAGTCAATGTTGTAAAAGACCGAAGAAAAGTTATGTTGATAATCGACATCGGGAGTTGAACTATGAGATCAGTTATAAGGTATTTTTGAAAGTATCCCCATAGAAGGTAGTACTCCATTTCCAGTACAAAGGGAAATTGAACCCATGTACATTGAACCCTACTATGTTGTATAGAGAGTTAGACCAATGGCATATAAACTAAAGTTGTCACTAGAGTTGGAAAGGATCCACAACATGTTTCATGTGTCTATATTGAGGAATTATGAGTCGGATCCAAGACACATGTTGAATCAACCTCCTTCGTCGCTGGAAGAAGCTCTAACATATCAGGTGGAATCTATACGCATTTTGGATCGACAAGAAAAGAATTTTTGAAGATAAAAGATTTATATGGTAAAGGTCATGTGGCATAGTAACTAGGTTGAGGAAGAAACCTCGGAAACCGAGATAGCTATGAAGGAGAAATATCCGAACTTATTCTAATTTTCTCTATTTTGTCTAGATGTAGTAAGAACTTTTCAAGTTCAGATAAATAAATACATGGTTTAGTTTTGGAGATAAAACTACTAAAAAGGAGGGGAGTAGTTGTAACATCGGGAATCTTAAATTAAAAATCGAGTCGAACTAAACCCGGAACCGAGGTCAAATTACGAAGGAAAACCCGATATGAGATTAGAAATTAAACTAGATTGGAAATCGATTTAAACCATAACCTAAATAAATGCCAAGAGTCATGAAATACCCTTAAAGAACCTCCTATGATAGGAAATCAAGGATTGTGAAAAACTTGAGGAAGTACCAGTTCAAATTGGGTTTGAACTAACCTAGGTCAAAAAACTCCTTGATTTTTAGAGGGTTTAGATAAATCGAAATTGAGTGATTTTTGAGCCCATCAATGTGAAAATGAACAAAGAATTTTTAAAAAAATTTATTGGGATAAGAATAGGTTAAATTGGGAGTCAACCGATGAAGAAACAACCAAATCGACCGAGAAATTCGTTGGAAACTAGATCGAAATAGTGTCAAATTAGCTGAGCAAACAAGATGAGCGTGACACGCACTGCATGCACGATGTCTCATTTTCCCAATAGGAAAACCCAAACTTGATTTTTGACCTGGAGTTTCCCTAGCTGCAATCCAAAACCCATCACACACTAATTAATTCATCTATAGAGCCACATGCTATGAAATGATGAAAGAAAGTTATGATCAGATAGTTAATTAAGTCTAGTTTACGACATAATAAAGCTTAGATACCTCAGTTTTCCATCTGTTGAGCTACCCTACGACCACCCACGATCGAGCCAAACCTCTCCCACGTTTTCCCTGCACCGAAGTGGTAAGTCCCCATTCGTACCCTTCGTTAGAATTGTCGAATTTTAGTTCAGTTTTACTGAATCATTCCAACCTAAATTCTAATATCACATGCCATCAATTGAGGTGCTATTTGATCATGGAAGGATCCTCATAAGGAGAGTTAACTTCACATACCGAAAGCTTTGACCGACGTGTCCCCGCCAGTAAGAAACCGAAGCTTTATCTCTAGACATATTTTATGGCGAAGATCCATTTTTCATCATTTCTAGGCCAAAATGAATAAAACAAAGCTTAGAATGATCCTTGGGTAATAGGGAAGGTAATTACTATCATGTTAGGACTAAATTGAGAAGATTTAAACATGCTTTCATGAAAATTAGAGTTTTGGAGACTAAATTAAAAATATTAGGAAGTTTAGGGATTAAATTAAAATTTTTGTAATGTTGGGGAATAAATTGTAAATTGTGATAAATTAAGGACCCAAATGGAAATAAAGGAATAATAGGGACTTGAAGGAAATATTTGAGAATCTTAGGGAACTAATTAGAAATAAAGTATAATTAAGGATCGATATGTAAATGATGAAAAGTATAGGGACTTAAGTGCAAATATATACTTATTAGAACTTATTTGTTCAAATTAATGTAGGAACTCATTATCTACGTACACATGCGAGCAAAGGCTAGAGATTCGAATATCAATCTAAGATTGTCACACCCCGACACGGTTCACCATTTGAACTTACAGACAACCACCACATCCTCTCAATATTACAATAATAGGTACCTAATCATTGTAAACCCGACATAACTTAAGCCTCAAAATACGAAAACATATTAGTATATCTTTTCAAACTATTCATTCAAAATAGGAAAACAAGTTTAATAAAAGACATTGAGACAAAGTACTAACTCGAGGCGTACCTTGGTTTGTTTGGCTTCTCAACACATTAAGATTAGCTGACATCATGAAATCATATCCACGAGTCAACACATGCTCAAAATAAGGTATACTTTCAAAGGTAGTTACATGGTTTATTTCAACACAATTGAGGTTGTCATGTATGTGGTTTGTATTTAGCAAACATTAACACATATTCACTCCATCATGAAGAGATATCACATGCTTAAGATAGGGGATGCTTTATTAAGCACTTCACATGGTTTATTCCACAAGAGATGAGGTGCTCTTTTTAGGTGTATCACAGGGTTTAGGCATTAGGTGGTTATCGTGTATTTAGCATACATGGTCAACCACAACTTATCCGCTCCATTATGGAGGGATCACATAATTGTAGAACATAACTCCATTCTACTTCACTTGTGGTATGTAGTGCCTTTACCAGTCACCAGTATGTATGGACTAAGATGTGCATACCAGACTACCTGCATGAGCACCACTGCCCAACCTGCAAATGTTTATCAAGTTTGTCCACTATTGAGGGACGATGCCTTTTCCCCTTCACCAAGGTCTGGTGCACTTAAGACTCCTATAGCCCTTGACATACTGGACCAGAGTTACTTTCCTTATCCCAAACTTGCTGTCCAATTGCCCTTGGAATCACCACTATCTCATACTGGACGTCTAACAATCTCACTCATCAAGAACATGCCTATATATTTGGTTATTAGTCTATCATCTTTGTTCTAGCATCTCTCACAAGGCGGAACCTGCCTCTAGCTCGGTAGAATTTATTGGGTTCGACCTATTTCACACAATCATTTACCATATGTTTTATTATGGTCTGGCTAAACATGTCACTATTATTATTTACGGGTCAAGGCCCATTTTCATTAGGCTTGGGCTCACATATCGAGTATTTTTAAAATATGGCATTGAGCCCACTTTATTTTAGAAAATGACGACCTTGGGCCCACCGAACAATATCAGGATATCATATGAGCAAGAATCATGCTAGCAAGAATATAACAGAATTCATAGGATTAATACTATGAGTAATTCATGATATCATTAGGGTCCAAGCTATCATCAGGTTTAAGCTATCATAAGGTTTTGACTACTAGTAATTCGTGCTATCGTCAGGGTTCATGCTATATGCTATCGTAAGATTCATGCTATCATAGGGTTTAGACTATCCTCAATTCATGCTATCATTAGCGTTCATGCTATTAAATTTGTAAGCAATAATGCATTATTATCCAATTGGACTCGATACTAGAAATCTCACTTACCTTTATTTGAGGACATGTTCGTTCCAGAGGGATTCCCAAGTCTTAGTACTTTCTGTAAACCCCGCACATTTGAGTTAAGGAAAACCGAGAAAAGAACCGGTCAAACCGAATAAGAAAAAACCAAACCGGTTTACATTTGGGAATAAGCAATATGAAAATTTACAACTTTCGATTGATCCAAAGGATTTATTAAACATTGGAAAAGAAACTTAAGACAAACTAGAAAATAAAAACCAAATTGGTTTAGGTGAATTAGATTCTATAAGAACTTTAAAGTTAAGCGTGCTTACTTGAGAGTAGTGTGAGGATGGGTGACCTCTTATTGGGAAGTGTGATTTTTTGTAACCCGAAATTTTGGTCAAAACTTTTTTATGCGAACGACTTATCATAAATAGCCATCAATTATTGGAAATTTATATAAAGAGGTCATCCCCATTTCATTTTCCTCACACCTGAACACTTCTCTCTCTCTCTCTACTGCTCCATTTCTCGGTAAATCTCGAACCAGAGGTTCGACTTGAATAAAGGTCAGGCTCTTTAGAACCGGGGAGAAGACAGCTATATGATAGCAAACTTCAGTCAATTCGAGAATCGTTGGAGAAGCGCCGACATGATGGAATAGTGAAGCAACTCCGGCGGACCGAAGCTGCCCTATTTCGGCCAAGCTGAAATCGGCCATTTCAAGCCCTCCTCAGGTCAAACCAAGCCCTCCCGACACTTCCTCAACCTTTCCACGGCCGAATTAGGACCGAAAGGATGAACCTCAGGACAAGACCTATCTGCCCAGATCGAAAGCTCGGACTGTCGTGCCTTCATCGGAACGTTAAATATCGGGAACGCCAGCAAGGACAAGCTCGTGTGAATACAAAGAACCAGTCTAGTGGAATTCACGGCATTAACGGGTGAGTGGGTTTACTAACATCATACTCGGTTGGGGATGATAAGTGCCTCGATATAAAAACCCACTATTTAGTGGTATTTTAATCATCACTACTTAGAGAAAGTGTTGTGAAAGTTATGCGAAAAAAACTACTTACGAGTTGTAAGTAGATCATACTCGGTTGGTATGATGAGACTTCCTCGAAGGAAGTTGAAAACCTGTTCATCGGTTATGAACGGAGATGTCCTTATACCGGTCGGTATGATGGACAGTAAAAACCTATTTTTGTCAGAAGTGCTCTCCCCCGACTGTGTGCCAATGCTTAAACAATTTGGGAGACCTTCTCGACGGGAGCTCGAATAGCTCTAATAGGCCGGGGGCCTCGATTTTGGAACTTGGGGGCTAAATGCCTGATTTTGAAAATCTCGTACAGTGGGCCCAAGGCCAGTTGGCACGAGCAGGAGCTCGTAAATGAACATGATATATGTGCCATAAAACTTAATAAGTGAATTGTTTGGCCATGGTACCAAGATAGGACCGACATGCTCAGTCAACTAGCGGCAGTGCGACATGATAGGTCGACAGACTAGTCAAGACAAACAGCTGTAGGTTAAGTTGAGGGTCGGGGCCGTTGGACTAGTGGCACCACAGATTACATGGCAATATAAGAAAACATTGTTTGTGCATGAACTGTGAGTACGGGATCATCAAGACGCCCATGAGGGGTAGTGATGCGTCCTAAGGGCACTGGATGACCTGGTGGCTATAAGGGCAGTTCGTCGTTCCAGGTGTTTGTGCGAAATCTGGAGTAGCACGAAGCGCATGAGATCGGGGTGGGGATAGGATGAGGTCTCTGTCCTCATACGGACATGAAGAGGTGATTTCGGGATTGTGGGTAGGATGTCACGTACACCCACTCATTCCCAAGGTAGAAGTAATCGTACTTCTATTCGGGTGGCAGGAAAAGTCGCTCCGAAGCCACTAGCGGGTTCAGTAGTGATACTGACTTGCGAATGTGTGTAACCTTCATGATGAAGGATGTGTGTTGGGTGATGGCACACCGTGGTAACTAAGAAATAATGGAAAAACTCAAATTTTTAAATGATGGGATTTTTGAAAACAAAGGAGTCTGGCACACTCCATATAAATGTTTTTCTTAAAAGTCAAAAGTTTTTAAAAACTCATTCACTGAGTAGTCGTACTCACCCCCTCCCTTATATCCCTTTCAGGAAATCCCGGAAAGCCTCCCTTTAAAGACCGTCAACTAAGATTCCTGTAAGACAGGTATGTAAAGTTTTAAATTTCATACAGTTTTTATTATGCTATTCCAGGAAAAAGGTGCAAGTTAAAAGACGCCTTACTCTTTACGATTTACGATAAGGGGGAACCCTTTAATAAACTGGGAGAGTGGTCGGTTGATCACGGGGATCCGACCAAACCGGGTTGGGGCGTGACACTTTCCCTTACACTCTCGAGTATGATTGTTACCTAACCATAATATTTCCAAAATTTTAGTCATTTTCATGTACTCAACTTTCTTGGTTAATTAATAAAATCAGAGGTAATCTAAATAAATCTATGAACCTTGTACCTTCTAGCTCGTATTTCCTACACTTGGAGAGTGTGGAGGTTGGTCGTATAACATTCAACTGATTTCTTGGGGTAGGTATGGCGGGTTGTTCACAGGTTCCAACCGGATAAATCGAGTGGTGGTGTGACAACAATACTAGAGAAGAACAAAATGTGAGAACTTGCTCAACTTTCAAATGAGAAAAAAATGTTGTATGATGTAAATGTGTATTCACTTTGAAACAAAATGTCAAAGGGGGAGTTGTGAGGTATAAAACAATGTTGAAAATAAAATGTTATAATAAAATGTATGGAATAGAATATGATGAGACTTTTGTATTAGTTATTAATATGAAAATTATCATAATACTTATTTTATTTGTTGCTAACTTCGGGTGAATATTACATCAAATGGATATAAATAATGTATTTTTAAATGAAGACCTACAAGATAAAGTATATATAAAAATTTCATTTGTATTTGGTACAATGAAAATTGCGGGGAATGTCTGTAAGTTGAAGAAATCTCTGTATAGACTCAAGTAGACACCAATAGTATGATTTGATCGATTTCAACATGTAATAGTCTTGTTGGAAATATGATCTCACATTGGATAAAATAGAGAATTGTTGTGGGTTTATAAGATTAGAAAGGTTTCACTAATTACAAGTCATGATTTTTAAGTAAATATTGGTCTAACCCCTTATCGGTTCACAATACCTTCTCACATGGTATCATAGTCAGTGGGCTCGTACTTGTACCCAACCCGAAACTGGAAAGCCAGCTCATGGTCTACCCGAGTATGGAGGAAAAATACCCAACTTGAGGCTATTGTTCCCCCTCGTCCGAGACCGAAAGAATCATACCCGGCTCGTAGATAGTTGTTGTGGGTGGGTTTAAAATTGCACATAGCAAGTGTATCAACATTGCACGTAAGGGATATAATTTTCAATTAATATTTCTCTATTTTATCCAATGTGGTATCATTTTTTTAACAAGTTAAAATGGGTCATTGACAGTGTAATAAAGACCTTTTATATAGATAGTCTAATGGTCGAGTCACTATTCTTGCAATGTGTGATTGACATTATCATCACTGTGTATGATAACGTTGACTCAAAAAATTATTAAGCAAAAAATTTGGGTGAAAGACTCGGATACTCTCAAAGTATTTTTTTGATATTAAGATTGTGAGGTTTATGGAAAATATAATACTTTTTTAGGGAAAGTATATACTAAAGCTACTCACTTCACTAAGAAATGGATGTTAGGTTGTCAAACAACTTTAACACTAATATAATTAAATTATAAGTTATGTGATCAGTTACTTGACCTAATGTATAAAAAATCATGTCAGAGTATTATGAGACAATTGATTTATCTATGTTGTATACGACTTAATATCACATATGCTATCAATATTTTAAGCAGAAATATGCAAAGTCATAAGACAAATTAATGGGAGACCATCATGAGAATATTGAGATATTTAAAAAATAGTTAAGTTAAAATACTTTGATTTAAGACTTAGAGTCATATTATGATGCAATGTCTTTGTGATTTAAATTAGAATATTTGTGTGGATAATAGGATATTTACGTACAACTATTGTGTGCTTATAAAGTCGTATATACGACTTGGAGGGGAATCATTCAAGAATCACCCTACAATATGGGATCAAAAAGTCAAAATAAATTATTTTAGCCCTTATAAAAAGAAAATTGATTCTTGAATCCTTTCACGCTCATCTTAGTTGAGGTACTGTAGAATACAAAATTGTAAAATATCATAATTGATTATTTAACATGTTGGTTAACCATATTATGAAACATGAAAAAAAAATTATTGGTTTATTAAATTATCTGTCGAATTATGAAAAAGATTCAACAAAAGATAGAAACAAATCCTCTATTCATTTTACGTCAACCAATATAGGGAGTAACTCCGATACTGGAGTTAATCTTGTTTCACAGATGAGGAATAAGTAAGATTAGTCGCCTGATTATCATCATAAGTAGAGTATAAAATAATTACACAGTATTTATGAGATAATTTGGATAAAAAAATTAATAATAGAGTTTTATTTGTTCAAAAAAATAACCAATAAAATTGCAGTGTGATAATAAATATGATATTAATATTATTAACAATTTACTTTAACATAATATAATGAAATATATAGAAATTGATTGATTTTTCATTAAAACATTTACATGAAGATTGTGTTATTATACAATATAAAAACTAATGGACAATTAATAAATTTGTTAACTAAAGTTTTATTTTCTAAAAAAATGAGATAATATTTATAAGAAGATGTGAATTCTAAATATCTACCATTTATATTAACGAAAGTGTTTAAAATTAATTAGTGACATATTTATAAATAATATAAATATGTATTCTATATATGTGATGTAATTTGCTTAATATTTTACTCTTTTTCAATAATCAATAAATATATTTAGTTTTTTTGCCAACAAATTTAAATTTTATTAATTAATAATAATCAATATAATTGTTTTTTATTACATAGTTAAAAAATCACATATAAAAATACGTGGCTTTAATAATATAAAATTCATAGATATAGAATTAACTATATTATTTTCCCAAAATCTAGCGGTATATATTTAAATTTCATCATTTTTTAGGAAGTGTTTATTAACTTTTCCTATTTTGAATTCTATATTTTGTAAAAATTATTTGATTTCAAACCTATAATCCTTTTTATATTTTTTAAAGGGGGAATATATAAAGGTTTTTCATATACTTATAATATGCATTCAGTTTAAAATTTATCTATTTGCATATAAAATTGAAATATTCTTCATAAAATAGCATATAATATATGATAAAATGATATATGTTTAATTTATACGTGGCGCATATTATAAATGGCCATGCATCGATATGGCACCATCACCACATAATAAGCTGTTAATATAATAATTCAACATGTATTTAAAAAAAATTATACATTAATTTAATTTCCTGTTATTTCCCTTTCACAAACTTCAGCCAAATTTCAAGAAACTTGATCAATGGATCTAATTATCAACCCTTTTTTCTTGTCTACTATATCATCTATTATTTGAATGTTAAATCTTGTGAATTAAGAGTATTATGCGGTGAAAACTTTATATTATGATAGATCAATATATATGATTATAATGTAAATCCATCGATTTTATAAATTTATGGAGATTAGATGACTTATGAAGTTATAAATATCTTATATTGTTACCTTTCAAAAAAATGCAAATATCTCGTCTACTAGGACACTCAATCAAGCAAACAGCAGGATGCAATTTGTTTGACGAAAAGGTTCCCAAATGGACAGAAACTGAGCATATGCACCCAACCATAATGATTGTATGGAATACTAAAGCAACCATGTACGTGTGTAATACAGAAAATTTTCTAAAGGAGTTGCCCTTGGAAGAATCCTCTTCACGTATGAAGTTATTAAGAGAAACCCTAAACCTAGACTTTAATCTAAAGGAATAAATGATATGACAGATTCTTCCCATGGCTTGCCGAGTTGGAAAGCCCTGAAAGATGGAGATGGCCCTAAAAAGTCACCTTTCACACTCACATTGCTAGCACGCGAGGATGGAGTTGGCTAGGTGAGAGCAACTATTGAATTGGCATATGCCTTGTTTTGAATTTATTGGATGTATACACAAGTGCATCCATGTTGATGGGATTACCACACGGAGGTGGAGCCACACTTTGATGATGCTGCACCACGGTGCCGTATGAGGAAATCATTCGTTAGCGTGCTTCTTGCTTCTTGTTTCCATTGACAATACCCAATTATGAGATTTCTCAATCAAGTTAGTATGCCAAATTGATATCGGTACAACAGATCTAAAAGTATTCGAATGAGATCTTTCTATTATACGCAAATGATCACTCTCTGTGGCCACGGATGGATTTAGGAGGGGGTGATGGAGGAGTTAACTTGCGGAATCATTTATATGTAATTTTAAGTATATTAAAATATAATAAAATTTATTGTAATATCTTAATTTATTCTCTAAATTCAAATATTTACACACTCTATTTATCTTAAATGAATTTAAGAAAATTTATATGTTCATCTCGATATATTTTGAAGTCTTCTAACTACTGAGTAGTAAACCACTTTATCTATCCCAATTTGATTAAAGTATTAAGCCAAACATGTTAATAGTTGGGGTGACTGTGATATTTGACAAGATATTTCATGTGCAATCTCGTAAAATCAAACACAAAGAAGAAAAGGGACAGCAGTCTTCCATAAAAAAAAAAAATTAGAATGGTCATATTAAATAACATATCCGATCATCTTGCTAACCATCAACCAATTAGAATCAATCCAAGTAATTCTAAAGATTCTGTAATCAATATGACTACAACATGGTATCAATATATACTTGCAAGTTGAAACTGTACAAGTTTAAATGCAAATAGTAATTAATGGGACCCAGAGAAAACTGACCCACTAACCACTAATGGTAGCAGGCTTCACTATAATTGAACATGCCAAGTGGTTCAATTACGCGTTAGAAAAGATAATAATGACATGATTAAAATGATTGCTTGGCATTTGATGACGAATGACTAGTTTCACTTAGGCAATGTTCAAATTGAAGGGGTATGTTTGAAGTATCCGAGTACCCTTGGTACATATATTCGGTTCAAATTCCTGTAAATAGAAAATTTTCACTTAATATAATCTCAAAATACTATCAATCATATGAGAAAATTGGTGAGTACCTTTTACTGCCAATTTGATATGGCATACCACACATGATTTGAGCCGCATTGAGTGTTCTTTTTTTTCTCTCTAGAAAGGCACCCAAATTGAGTCATTGGCCATTGGTATTGATCAATGCATAGTGACCCTCTTTTTTAAAGTTAGCCTATATGATTATCTTTATAATGGATGTATAGTTCATGAGATCAAAAGAGCGCTTTTGGTGGGGTGGAAACTATAATGTGATTAAGAAGCAACATTGATCTCCATTCAATTCTTAAGTTGGCCAAAAGGTTTTGATAGCAAATTGTTTCCGATATTCAATTCAGTCCATGAAGATTTGCTTTTCCTTTTTAAAGTAGTAAACGGGGGAGATCTCACTCCATGTGGTCCTCCCCACCAAGAGAGTTGCTCTCGTGAGATTTTGTTCTTTTGGAAAAAAAACAGCTCTCGTGAGAGCTGTGCGAAGCAACTGTGATTTCGACTTTCTTTGTGTCACGCCCTAGACTAATGGAATACTATCCTATCATAAATATTGTAAAAAATTTGGCAAATTTGTTAAGCCAAAATCCATATGCATTAAAACCAAATAGATTATATATGTATTTTTTTGTTATGCCACTTTCCCTATATTTGTTCCCAAGTATTCCTTTGTATTTAAAATTAAAAATCTCTATGGCTGTCATACTTCTCAAAAAAATAATAAACCATGATAGCTGTCACTATAAGAAATTTGTTGTTTTCGCACAGGATGATTTTGACAGATTCTATCTCATACAAATATTTCACATAAATTTTTCATTTTATATCATATGCTAATTTTATACATATTAGTTATTGATTAGTATAAGAGATATTTTACCTCAAATATTTGCTACAAAACAACTGTGTCAAAGCTATCATGAAGTGTACAATGGGAGGTGTGTTTTTATCATAAATATGTACGAATCGATTTTGATAGATTTCGGAAGATTTACGTCGTAACTGATTATTTTATATTTGAGTATCTATGTAAATCTCTATGGTAGAACTATAATAAATATATATTTAAATTTTATTTATAACAAAGTTATTTCTAGTAAATTTCACACAAATTTGTATTTATAACTCTTGTAACACTAGTTATTATGCCATCAAACAAGCTCTTTATTAATAGTCCTAAACAACAATTATTAACATACTCCAATCAGAAAACTACTAGCTTGTACATGTAAAAAAAAGAAATTATTACTTAGAACATAGTACTCAATAATGCTAATGCATTTATACAAAAATAATTAATCACCTTACTAAAATTATAGGAATATTATCCTAACCTAGTAAATCATTTAAATATTAGATAAAATTTCTCCCAAAAACATGTTTTCTAAATTCGAATTATAAGGGGAGTCTCAACATATATCACACTGCGTATTATAATTTTTAAATATAAATTCACTATATTACCTATTCTCATAATATTTTCATATAAATATGAGTAATTTTATATTTTAGTTCTAATCGTCTAAAATTTAACTTGTAATTTCCCATATTATAATATATATATATATATATTTTGAGAATATTCTAATTAATTCAATTGAAATAATTATAATTTAATAGTAGATAACTGTTAAATATATATTTAAAAATGGTATATTATAATTTTATACCGGTTAGATGAGGTTAAAAATATAATATTAAATTTAATAAAATAGAAAAATGTTATAAGTTTATAATATTATAATAGCTTCAATACTTATAAAAAATTTCTTTAAAATTTATTTTAAACTCTTATATTTTATTAATTCACAATATTTCCTGTTTTGTATGATCTATCCGATTATATAGAAAAAATATCCAATTCGATATTGTTAATCCACTTATAAAAATCGTAATAATTATATTTGACTTGTAAATATTTTTTTAATACAAATTTAAAAATTAGAAGTGATAAGAGAAAATCTATTTACATAATAGTTAAAAATATGATATTAAATTAAATAAAATAAAAAAATATTACATTACTTATTAATTATAAATTTTAAATAAATATAAATTCAACTCATTATCAACTTAAAATACTTTCTTACTCACTGTATATGTATTTGAATAACTAAATCTGTAATAGTTTGTCTTTAATATATGTGACAAGGGTAAAAAAATACTTTCTTACTCACGGGTGGTATATAATCATTAAACATACATATTTGAATAACTAAATCTGTCATAGTTTATCTTTTAACATATGTGACAAGGGTAAGAGGTGTCTAAGGTATAGTTTGTCATTCTTGGACATCTAATCTTGCATTTTGCCCTTTACTTGCTAAACCATTCTAGCTCTCCTATATTTATTCATGGTTCAACTTACCATATCAACCCACGTGGATAATCCAAGTTCTAAAAAATTAATTAAAACATATCATCCAAATCATTAGCTCACAAGATTTGTATAATTTTTATATGTTATCTAGTAAACAATTATTTATCCATATTTTAACTTTTTATAACTATCGTATCAAACTCAACCTAGTCCAATTACATCATAACTATTAGTATGCATGAATATTTAAAATATAATAGGTAGGTATAAAACAAATATATATGTAAATATAAATCTAAAATAGATATAATAAATATATTTTAATGAGTTACTTGGATGCTTTCTCGTTAAAGGTGAATTTAAAGATAATTTCTTAAATAACTTCACGAGCACAACTGTTATAAGTACTACTAATCTCAAACTTGTAACAAGGATAAATAGATTAGCAAATAAATAAAACACAGACTAAGTAAATTAAAGGAAGTGGATACTCTCGAAAACTGAAATCAAAATTACTAATAGTAAAAGATTCAGAATTAACTACAAAGGAAGAGAGCAATCTAATAATAAATACATAAAAAGAAAAATAAATGAGAAGAACCAACTGAATGTTTGAATTTATTGGAGATTTACAGTAGATATTTGAATTTATTGGAGATTCACAGTAGATAGATATTTTCTACGTAATTAATTACACACGAATAGATGCATGAGACATTGTAATAGAAAATATATAAAAAAATCGCGTGTAAGATATCAACATTAGAACTCATATCTCATTGAGAGAGAAAATGTATTCATAATAACAATATAGGGAAGGAATCAAATATTCAGATTTGTAGATTGAAAATCAACAAGTAGTATAGGGAGGTGTCATCCCTATAAACTACCAAATTAGAAAACCAACTGATAAAGTCCACACCAAACCGTGCCGTTCAAATCTAAATATAGAAAGTAAAATGACAACGGTTTTGTTTCCCTCTCCGTTCACAACAATCCAAAAGAGTTATAGTTAAAATATTTTTTTATTTCATTTTTTTGTTTTAATACTTGAAGAGTAAGAAAGGCAAATTTTTGTTTCAAAATATTAGTATAAAAAAATTAAGTTTATGATTGACAGATTTCAATATTATCATAAGCCTACCACATCACTACTACACCATACCATCATCCCTACAATAATAAATTAAGTGTTAAATGATAATTTAATATATTCACTATCAATTTATATATTATTTTATATATAAATATTTTTTTAACTTAAATTATATATTTTTTAAAACACATTATATATAATTTTTACTTAATAAAATTATAAATAAAAAACATACATCAATAACATATTGTTTAATTAATTTTATATAATAAATTAAATATTTTAGAAAAATATAATATACAATTATATATATATTATTAATAATACACAAATTCCACTTATAAATGATTTTTTTTTTAAGTTCTAATCATCTCAACCGAGTATGAGTTAAATAAACTCACTCATCCAATAATTGTGGTGTTACTTTCCAGTCAGTTTTCACCACTACGCTAGCTTATCCTTGCTGGAATTCCGGTCTATCATGTTCCTACACGATTTGAGCATACTTATTTATTAAAATTTGGTAAATAGCCTTCATTTCTCACATATGAATGATTAGGCTCAAATTTATTAGTTAATTACTCTTAGGCCCCTAAAGTTCATTTTTCTTAACTTTAGGTCCTTAATGCTAACTTTTCTCAAAATTGAGTCCTAAAACTTCCAAAAATTCTCTTTGGATTCTCAATTTACTTAAAATTATTTAAGGGACTCATATTTTCCAAAGTTTTAATTTGGTCCCCAACTTTTTAAAATTACTATTTTACCCCTATTTTCCAAAAATGAGAATTTGACCCCAATGTTTCCAAAAATTGACCAATTGGTCCTACAACATCTTTCCCATGGCCAATTGGCCCTCAATTTTGGAAAATTGTAAAATGGTCCCACAATTTGACGAAATCCCCAATTTTCCCCAAACTTTTCCCCCAATTTTCCCTTTTCAAACTGGCTGAATTTGATTTCTTCAAATTGACCATTTAATCGGGGTTAATTGCTTCAATTGGAGGTATAATTCAGTTTCCACACTTCTATAGGATTCAATTGAGCTTTTAATCGCATGAATTGAGCTCAAATGGAGCTTTATCAAAAAAACTATGCATAGAGAGAGAAAGCTTCGAAAGCTTACCATCGGAGGTGCAGCGATTGGAGCTTTCTATCTAGGCAGGTAGCTCTCGTCCTAAGCTTCCCCATAAGATCAAGAATCACTACAATTCACATCAAATTGAAGGAGAATTCTGTTAGTGAGGTTTCATAGTTTCTCTCTCTAATGCCAACCGTAAATGATAGAGGGGGCCAAATTGGCTTATCTTTCAGCTCAATTGAGTTCGTATGAGGGCTGTGAGGATGTTGGGAGGGCTTGGTTTGATTGGAGAAGGCCTGAATTTGGTCGATTTTAGCTTGACCGAAATAGGGCAGCTTTGGTTCTTCGGAGCTGCTTCATTGTTTGATTCTGCTGGCACTTCTCCAGCAGTCCTCCGGTCGAACGGAAGTTGCTGTCAGGTAGCTAACTTTCCCCGAAGTCTAAAGAACCCGACCTCACCTTCTAAGGCTGAGAAAAATGCCTATGTGGGAGCTCTGGTTCCAGCTTCGTCGGAAAATGGAGCAGTTGAGAGAGAATGGAGATTTCAGGTGTGAGGAGGATGAATGGAGAGAAGCTATTTATATAGGAAGCTCGGGGACTCTTTACTCGACCGTTTCACATCTTGGTCAAGCTTATCCTCGACTTGAAACACTCTGAATGAAGACATTTTTCCATTGCCGACGATGTTAGTTTCTGCATTAAATGAACAGTGTCGTCATCTAAAGTAAGAAGACGGCACTGTTCCGGACCGGTCCGACCAGGTTCAATACTTAAACCGGCCGGTTCAGGCCCGATTCGACCAATTTTTTCAAAATTAAAATTTTCTAAATTCATTCTCTATCCATTGGTTGCTTCAATTCCTCAATTTGAATATTTTAAGTCACCTAGAAAAATGAATTTAGCAATCGGTTCAATGATGGTCCATGCCGGTTTAGTCCGGTTCAGGTCCAGTTCACCTGAACCAGTCTAGTTTTCTCTTCCAATTTGTCCCGAAGTCCTTTTCCATGATTTTTATGACTATTTGGGTCACTTGGGATTTGTTGATTTCCCCTTTTGCCCTTTCTCTACCGGTTATAGTTCATGAACTGGTTCGATTTTCTCTCTTGAGTTGTCTGGTTCTTTTCCCAATTTTCTTATCTATGAAGGGACAGGGTTTACAACTCTCCCCTTCTTTTAAAAGTTTTGTCCTCAAAACTTAATTCATCAATTATTCGTGCTGAGGGTGACTTTCCTTTAGGCTTTCCTAGGGTTTGCTTGGTATTTATCTCTTTGGATATTCCTTTCATTTGGTCCCTTAGCCACGTACCTGAGTAATCTTTCTTCATTTATATCTTCCACTCACTCCACGGAGTGTATCATGTTAGCCACGTCCAAATTCCCATCCCTGGGTACTTCATTAGGTCTCCTGCTTACTCCACTTAGGATACAACTTTCCTTCTTAAGGGTTCTTATCCATGTCATTGGGTTGGATGTTCTATACACGACCGATTGTCTCTATTTCCATTTATTTCCTTGGTCATTGATGCTCTTTTAGCTCAACATTCTTTTGAACTTTTCATCCTTAACCCCATGGGTTCTAATATGATTTCCTCCTTATCTTATTTTTTGTCATTCCTTCATCATTTGTTTACTATAGTTCTGGTTCCAGTTCTTAGGTTTGACTTCATCATGTTTGATTAATAGACTCTTTCTTACTTGAGTCATGTTTTCTTGGGACTGTTGGACCTACATGTCCCTTACAGCATGATGTGTTCTAGAATTTTCCTTGTCCATTATAGTTTTAGAACCTTTTTTTCTCGATAACGGTTCATGCCTTTCCAACCGTTAGAAGTCGTGTGGCTTTGTTCCATTTTGGTTACTTGGTAGTGTTCCCCAACTACCTTCGTTGTTATCCAATTATCTCTTTACCATATGACATCCTACTTTTGTCGGTTTGTCCTTATCTACTCATCCCATATTAACTTCCTTATTGCTTTTCCTCGGTTCCAACCAGCGGGTTTTTCGACAACTTACAGGCAAGTTGGTATTCTTTCTTGCTTATATCCCTTACGTTAGTGTCTTTTACTCAAGGGCTTTCATTTCCTCCATCATTTATTGCTTGCTTGTGACCATTCACTAACTTCTTATTCCGAGTTGACCCCTTTTTGGCATATGTACTGATTTCTTGTTTGGGAAGGTCTCCCTTTTATTGTTTTCATTTTCTACCACATTATTCAAAGTAGAAATTTCATTTTAGGGTGATCCCTTTGATCTTCTTACCATTCCCTCGATGGTTCCTTCCCTTAACCTCCCTACACTCTTCTTTATTTTTGGCTTTCACCCACCTTAATGTCTCCTTTGTCTAAAATTTCTCATTTCATCCATCATTCCCTATCAAATGAACTTTGGTTTCTAGGTCTTATTTATTGTATCTCACACTATGTCAAACAACGCAGTCGTTATCCTTTAAGTTCCATGAAGTGATTGCGAACCACAACAAGTCTTGATGTTTGTGGTTGTTCCCATTATTCACTTCATAATTGAGGCTTAATTTTCTCGAGATTTCTCAATTAATCTTTCCTTTATGTCCTTATGATGGGCAATACACCCCTTTCTTACTTATATGGCATCTTTTGATTCTATCTTCTTATCTACCCATTCCTTGGGTTGTAACTTATTCTTTGGGTTTTGGGAAATCTTCCCTTGTACTTGTCCTTTATTCCCAACTCGCATTCCATTTGAAACTTTTCTCCTCTCTTTTACTTTAGTTGGGTTCATTACCTTTCCATTGGAATATGTATGCCTCGGCTCCCTTCCTTGGTAGGCTTCCTCTTCTTCCCCCGAATTTCCTTTCTCCATCGTCTTCTTGGTTATCTATCTTTTTATTGACTTCATGACATCCTTGATGTCATCCCATCTGACCTATCCTTACCTTGGGGAGTTTTGCTAGTACACCCCTTATCCTGGTCTTTATCCCAACTTGTTATTTACTAAGATTTTTATTCCTAATGGTGAAAGGTTCTCGGTCTTTTTTTGTCATGACCTGACCCAGTTTGGTAGGATCCCCATGAGCAACCTGCCACTCTTCCGGTTTATTAAGGGGTTTCCCCTTTTTTAAACCGTGAGGAGTAATGCGTCCTTTAAACATGTACCCTAGAATAACATTAATCAAAACTATATTAAATTTAAACTTACATACCTACCTTGCAGGTGTAGCTAACTGGAGGTCTTTAGATAGGTTTTCCCTTGGTTACTTGAAAAGGGGTATATGGGAGGGGGTGAGTTCAACAACTCAATGAATGCGTGTTAGAAACTTGACTTTCAGAAAAATAGTTTGAATTGGAGTGTGTGAGACTCCTTATTTTCTTAAAACCATTTCCTCATTTTCTCAGTTTTCAAAACCATCATTCCTCATTAACCACAGTCGGTGTGTTTAACAATCAACACACTCCCTTCATCATGAAATGATCACACATTCGTAGGGCAGCCCATCCACTGCACCCACTTGTGGCGTCGGAACGACTTTACCGGCCACCTAGATAGAAGCCCATCCACTTCTACCCTGGGAATGAGTGGATGTATGCGACATCCGACCCTCAAAGCCGAAAAGAAACTCTGTGTTCGTATGAGGACAGAGACCTCATCCCGACCCCACCCCGGTCTTGTGCGCATGAAGCTACGTCGAGCTTCTGTGACTGCTGGCATGACAACCTGCCTTTATCTCCACCATGTCGTCCAATAGCCCCTAGGACGCATCACTACCCCTCTTGGGTGTCTTGATGGTCCTGAACCTCAATGCATGCACAAAACAATATTTTTCCTCGTAAGCCATTTAATCTTTGGTGTCATTGGTCCAACGGCCCCGACCCTCAACTCAACCTGTAACTATTTGTCTCAATTGGTCCGTCAACCTGTCTTGTCACATTGCCACTAGTCCATTGAGTATGTCGATCATGTCTTGGTACCATGGCCAAACACATCATTCATTAAAGTCTTCATGGCTTAACATCATGTTTGTTTACAAGCTCCTGCTCGTGCCAACTAGCCTTGGGCCCACTGTACGAGATTTAAAAATCGGGCATTTTAGCCCCCAAGTTCTAAATTCGAGCTCTGGTTAAGGTCTCCCAAAAGGTTTAAGCAGTGGCCCATAGTTAGGGGAGAGCACTTCCAACAATAATAATATTTTCATTCGTCTATCACACCAACTAGGTGTGATGACATCTCCGCTTACAACCGGTAAACGAATTTTTCACTTCCTTCTATGAAGTCCATATCAACCGGGTAAGATCTACTTATAACCGCTAAGTAGTTTTTTCATGTATTTTCTCACATCACCCCATCCACGTGTGATTTTAAAATCCCACATAGTAGCGGGTTTTCATTTTCGAGTTACTCATCATCCCAACCGGGTATTATGTGAAAATTTCTACTCACCCGATATTGTAATGAATTCCTCTTAACTATCTCTTTGCTTTCATGCGAGCTTGTTTTTGCTAGCGTTTCCTGGTATTTCATGTTCCTACATGATATAAGCATCCTTTTTCATTATCATTTGGCATAATAGCCTTTATTCATCATAAATAAACAAAATGCCCAAACTTTTAGTTATTTATGTTTAGGTCCCTAAAGTTCTTTTGTTTAACTTTAGGTCCCTAATGCCAATTTTTTGCCAAATCGAGTCCCAAATTTTCTAAAATTCACTTTGGAACCTCAATTTATTCAAAATTACAAAAAGGGGTTCAAGTTTCCCAAATTTCCAATTTGGTCCCCAACTTTCAAAAATTACCATTTTGCCCCTACTTTACAAAAATAGTAAATTTCACCCCCAAAATCCCAAAATTAACCAATTGGTCCTTAAATATCTTTTCCATGGCAAATTGGCCCTTAATTTTGGAAAATTGCACTTTAGTCCCTCGAATTTTCAAAATTCCCAATTTCTCCCAAAATTTTCAAACTGGATGAATTTGATTTCATCAAATTGACCCATCAATTGAGGTTCATTATTGAAATTGAAGGTAAAATTGAGTTCCTACACATCCATACAATTCAATTGCACTTTGGATCACATGAGTTGACGTCAGAATGAGCTGAAACAGAGCTTTGCCGAAAAATTGGACTTAGAGAGAGAAAGTTTCGAAAGCTTACCGCCGAGGGCGCGGCGGTCCAAGCTTTTAATCTAGGTAGATAGCTCTCATCCAAAGGTTTCTCCTAAGATCAAGAATCAAATCAATTCATGCCAAATTGATGGAGAATTTGGTTAATGAAGTTTCATCGGTTCTCTCTCAAGCACTAAACGAAAATTACAGAGTGGAGCTAAATTGGCTTACCTTTTAGCTCTAATTTAGTCATATGAGAACTGTGAAAGTATTAGGAGAGCTTGGTTTGAATTTAGAATGGCTCAAATTAGCCATTTTTAGTTTGACCAAAATAGGGTAGCTTCGATCCGTCGGAGCTGCTTCACTATTCTATCACATTAGCGTTTCTCTAGTGATCCTCGGAGCAATTGAAGACTACCGTTGGGCAGTTGACTTATCCTCAAATCTAATAAACCTGACCTCGCCTTCTTTGGCTCAGAAAAATGCCCAAGTCAGAGCTCTGGTTTGAGCTTCACCGGAAAATGGAGCAATAGGCAGAAAGGAGAGTTTTCATGTGTGGGGAGGATGAATGAGGAGGGGCTCTTTATATATGAAGCTCAGGAATTTCTTAGTCATCTAATAGGCACCTTTATGGCGGTCATTCATTGCTTGAAACTCTTTGACCGAAGACTTTTCATCTTCACCGATGCTGCTCGATTTTTCAGCAAGTGAACAATGCTGTCATCTAAAGGAAGAAAACGACACTGTTCCGAACCAGACCAGACCAGTACGTACTAGGTGCAATGCTTAAATCGACCAGTTCAGGCCTGATTCGACCGAGTTTTTCATAATTAAAATTTTATAAATTTATCTAAATTCATTCTCTATCCAATAGTGGCCTCAATTCTCCAATTTGAACAATGTTGGCACTACTCAATTTTTCAGTGAGTGAACAATGTTATCATCTAAAGGAAGAAGACGACACTATTTTGAACCGAATCGGACTAGTCCAAACCGGGTGCAATGCTTAAACCGACCAGTTTAGGCCTGATTCGACAAAGTTTTTCAAAATTAAAAATTTTTAAATTTATCTAAATTCATTCTCTATCCATTGGTGGCCTTAATTCTCCAATTTGAATTTTGTAAACCACCTAGAAAAATAAATTTAGTATACGGTTTAATAGTGGTTCAAACCGGTCCAAACCAGTTCAATCTGGTTGGGATCTGGTTCATCTGAACTGGACTGGTTTTCTTTCCCAAATTGTCCTAATCTGGTTCAATCTGGTTTGGTTCACTTGGGAGTAGTAAATTTTATCGATTTGCTCGTTCTCTAAAGGTCAGGGTTCGTGAACTAATTTGGTTTTCTCACTCGGTTGACCGGTTCTTTTCACGATTTTCCTAAACTCCAAAGGGCGGGGTTTACATTTTTCCCTTCAAGGTTGTTCCATCCCCTTTTGTGAGCTTACTTAATCCTTTTCGTGGCTTTGGTTTGGTTGTCAATTCATTTCTGGTCATTTATTTCTTCGAGAATTTCTTCATTTCTCCTTCCCAATGTTTTGAGCTTTACACCCTTTCCTTCCTTGCCGATGTCCAATTTTAAGGTCTTTTAGAGGGTCAGTTCATTAACTGCCTCATCCCCACTATTTCTTTTGGGCACTTGTTTTGGAACAGCTGTCCTTAATCTTTCATTTGGGTACCCAAGTTTCCTTGAGACCCATTTTAGTCCCCAAAATTCTTTAGATAATTTCTAAGCACTATTTCTCACTAATTGCAAAATTGTCCTTAAGGTGGGAAAAATTACAATTTTACCCCTACTCTTTAAAATTATTCTTTCAATAGTCCTTACACTTATTTATAGCAAGAAAAATTTCCAAAATACGAATAGGCAATTAGGTATAAATTTCGCAAGGTTATTAGATGTGGGTAAAGAAAGAATTACATAATGTGAACATCACACTTACGATCACATGATATAGGCAACACTTAGGGAATCAAATAGATTCCTGGGATACCATGGCAATAAATTGTCAGGATGTGAGGATAGTTACTCTAAATCCCAAGAGAGATATAGATAAAGGAAGATCTATGGAGAATGAGATAATGAACAAGTATCACGAGAGTTAGAACATTAAGGATCAAACATAATTAGTAAGCTATGATGAGCAACTATATTCATGAGATATATGTAACCATATAAGTGGGATTGTTAAGGCAAGTGCCTAATTTGGATGAGGACTCAAAGATTATTAAGGTATCTTACTTCGGATTAAGACCTCAAATGACATGTGAATATAACATACCACAATAGAAAGTGCAATTAATTGGGTGTATTGTGAGAGGAAATGACGCTCATATACCGTAGATGACCTAGTCATGGTAATGAGGTATACACGAAGGAGCGTATGAGTAAAAAGGTTGTAAAGTACTCTATAAATCTAGAAGGAACAAGATTTGGACTTTGGTAACCAGGATGCACTATGATTTAGATTTTTATAAATGGGTATAAGCTATCATCCTAGAAATCGGTATTCTACTAAGGAGATCCCAGACAGAGTTCTATGTACAAGTAAGAAGGATAATTTCTTAAACCCTTAAAAAAGGTCAAATAAGGTTGATGCCTCAAGTGGAACAACATTAAAGGAAAATCTATAAGTATCTAACAGGTTAAAGTACAAGAGTAATATAATGGGGAAATGAGATGGAACCCCACATGATTGGATGGGGCATGATAAGAAGAGAGGTGATAGATATAGATGTCACACCCCGACCCGGTTTGGTTGAATCCCCGTGGACAACTCACCGCTCTCCTGGTTCAAGAGGAGTTTTCCCCTTCTTTAAATCAAGAAGAGCTAGGCGTACTTTTAACCTTGTTCCCTGTAAAAACATATATCAAATAAATGCAAGCTTAAGAGAATTTATGCATACCTAACAAAGGGTAAGGCTTGTTGTTATCCCTAGTCATTTTCTCTATTTCTTAGAAAGGGATTAAAAAAAGGGGTGAGTTTCTACAACTCAGTGAATGGGTATTTTTTTTAAAATGAAGTTTAAAAAAAATAGTTTTCAAGTTGACGTGTGCCAGACTCCGTAATTCTTTTAATTTTTCTTATTTCCAAATCTCGATTTTCAAAATCAATTCTTATTACCATGGTGTGTCATCACCCAACACACATCATTCATCATGAAGGTAAAACACACAACCGCAGGCCAGCCCGTCCACTGAACCCACTTATGGCAACGGAGCAACTTTACCGGCCACCAAAATAGAAGCATGTCCACTTCTACCATGAGAATGAGTGGATATTCGCAACATCTAACCCCCAATTTCGTAACAAATCTTTGTGTCCGTATGAGGATAGAGACCTCATCCTATCCTCACCCCGGTCTCATGTGCTTGAAGCTACTCTAAGCTTCGCAAGACTTCTCATACGACTAACTGCCCTTATATCCACCAGTCGTCTCAAGCCCTAGGACGCATCACTACCCCTCTTGGGCGTCTTGAAGATCCCGTAAACATAGTGCATGCACAATCAATAGTTTTTCACATAATACCATATAATCTGTGGTGCTATTAGTCTAATGGCCCCGACCCTCAACTCGACCTGCAGCTGTTTTTCTTGATTAGTCTAGAGATCTGTCATGTCGCACTGCTGCTAGTTGACTAAGTATGTCGGTCATGTCTGGGTACTATGGTCAAACAACTCATTACTTAAGTTTTCATGGCATATTCATCACGTTTGTTTACAAGCTCCTACTCATGCCAACTGGCCTAGGGCCCACTGTTCAAAATTTTCAAAATCAAGCATATTAGCCCCCAAGTTCCAAAACCGAGGCCTCCAACCTAACAGAGCTATTCGAGCTACCATCAAGAAAGTGTCCCAAAAAAAATTTTAAGCAGTGGCACACTGTAATCCCTGCCCTTTTGAGTTAAGGAAAATTGAGAAAAGAACTGGTCAAACTAAGTGAGAAAAGTAAATCAATTCACAAACTCAATTAACAAGAAATGGGAAATTTGGAAATTTACAACTCTTGGGTGATCCAAAGAGTTCATAAAACCTTGGAAAAGAAAATTAGGACAAATTGGAAGAGAGAAACCAGACCGGTTCAGATGAACTGGATCTAACTTAATTAAACGGGTTTATAAACCAAGTCGGTTCATGAACCAGAACTGATAGAGAAAGGGAAAAGCGGGAAATTTATGGACCCTAAGTGACCCAAAGAGTCCCAAAAGTCATGGAAATGTACTTGAGAATGAATTGGAGATGAAAATCAAACCAGTTTAGGTGAACCAGATTGAACTGGTTTGAACCACTATTGAACCAAATTCTAAATTCATTTTTCTAGGTGGTTTAAAAAATTCAAATTTTAAATTTGAGGCCAACATTGGATAGAAAATGTATTTAGAAAATTTTAGATTTGAAAAATTTGGTCGAATGGGGGGGGGGGGTGAACCGGCCGGTTTAAACTTTCAACCCGGTTCGGACCAGTTTAGTTCGGTTCGGAACAGTGTCGTCTTCTTCCTTCACAAGATAGCACTATTCACTCGCTGGAAAATCACGCAGCCCCAGCAAAGGTGAAATTTCTCTGGCCAGGGAGTTTCAGGCAATGAATGACCGCCATTAAGGTGCCAATCAGACAGCCAAGAAGTCCCCGAGCTTCCAATATAAAGAGCCCCTCCCCATTCATTCTCTCCATACTTGAAAACTCCATTCTCTCTCAACTGCTCCATTTTCTGACAAAGCTTGAACTAGAGCTCCGACTTGGGCATTTTTTAGCCAAACAAGGTGAGGTTGGGTTCTTTAGAACCAAGGAGAAGTCACCTACATGTTTGTGGTCTCCATTTGCTCTGAGGGTCGACGGAGAAGCGTCAGCGTGATGGAACAATGAAGTAGCTCCGGCAGACCGAGGCTGCCCTATTTTGACCGAGCTGAAATCGGTCAATTCACGCTCTCCTCAGGCCAAACCAAGCCTTCCTAACACCTCCACAGCCCTCCTACAGCTTAAGTAGAGCTGAAAGTTAAGCCAATTTGGCTCCCCGCTCCAATTTCTAACCGGTGCTAGAGAGAGAACCGACAGAACTTTGATGATAAAATTCTCCTTCAATTCAGTATCAATTGATGCAATTCTTGATTCTAGGATTAACCTCAGGATGAGAATTATTTGCCAAAAAGAAAGCTTGGACCGTCGTGCCCCCGACGGTAAGCTTTCGATGTTTTCTCTCTCTGAGTTCAATTTTTCGATGAAGCACCGTTTGAGATCGTTCTAGCGTCAAAACTTACGATTTAAAGTGCTATCGAATTGTATGAAGATGTAGAAACTCAATTTCAACTTCAATTTCAATAATTAGAAGTATTTAATTGGTCAATTTGATAAAATCAAGTTCGGTTGTGTTAGTAAGTTGAAATTAGGGGAAAATTGGGGATTTTCGAAAATTCGAGGGACCAAAATGTAATTTTTTAAAATTGAAGGTCAATTGGGAATGATAAGAATGTTAGAGGGCCAATTGAGCAATTTTAGAATTTTTGGTGTGAAACTTACCATTTTTGTAAAGGAATCGCAAAATGGTAATTTTGGAAAATTTAGGGGCCAAATTGGGAATTTGGAAAACTTGAACCCCTTTTTATGAAATTGGGTAAATTGAAGTCCCAAGAGGAATTTTAAAGGTTTTGGGACTCAATTTGAAGATCGTCATTAGGGACCTAATTGCAAATAAAGGAATAGTTTGATTTTCTCATTCAATTAGGATGAATGAGGGTTGTTAGGCTAAAGAATGTCGAACAAGAACCTTCATATCGTGTAGGAACACTAAGTACCAAGAACGCTAGCTGAGACGAGTTCAAGTAGGAACAACAAGCCTACTAAGAGTAATTTCACTACACAATCGGGTGTGTGGGATTTTATATCATACCCGATTGGGGATGATAAATACCTTGAAATGAAAACCCACTACTTAATGGTATTTTAAACATCACAACTTAGAGGAGTGATGTGAAAATAACGCGGAAAAACTACTTACAGATTTTAAGTAGATCATACCTAGTTGGTATGATGAAACCTTCTCGGAGGAAGTGGAAAACACGTTCATCAATTATGAACGAAGATATCCTCATACTCGGTTGGTATGATGGATAGGTGAAAATTTATTTTTGTCGGAAGTGTTCTCTCTTAACTGTGTGCCACTGCTTAAATGATTTGGAAGAACTTCTTGACAGAAGCTCAAATAGCTCTTATAGGCCAGAGGCCTCTATTTTGGAACTTAGGGGCTAATATGCTCGATTTTGAAAATATCGAACAGTGGGCCATAGGCCAGTTGGAACGAGCAGAAGCTTGTAAACAAACATAAAATAAATTGCTGCAGGTTGAGTTGAGGATCGAGGCTGTTGGACCAGTGGCACCACAGATTATATGGCATGATGTGAAAACACTGATTGTGCATGCACTATGATTACAAGACTTTCAAGACACCCAAGAGGGGTAGTGATGTGTCCTAGGGCCCTAGACGACCTAGTTGGTATAAGGGCAGTTCGTCAAACTAGGTGACCTTGCGAAGCTCGACGTAGCTTCAAGCACATGCGACAGGGGTGGGGTTGGGATGAAGTCTCTGTCCTCATATGGACACGGAGAATTATTACGGGATTGAGGGTCGGATGTTGTGAACATCCACTCATTCTTAGGGTAAAAGTGGACATGTTTCTATCTACGTGACCAGTAAAGTCGCTCCGACGCCACAAGTGGGTTCAGTGGACAGGCTGGCCTGTGATTGTGGTTTTTTTTACCTTCATGATAAAGGATGTGTGTTGGTGATGACACACCATGATTAATAAGAAATGGTGATAAAAGAGAGATTTGAAATAAAAAGATTTTCGAAAAGAAATAAGGAGTTCGACACACTCTAAATAAACCTTTTTCCTAAAAGTCAAAATTTGAAAACCCATTCACTAAGTCATTGTACTCACCCCCTCCATCATATCCCTTTTCAGGAAATCCCGGAAAGTCTACCCTGAAGGACTACCAACTAATACGCCTGTGAGACATGTATGATAAATTTAAAATTTTATACAGTTTTGATTTATGTTATTCCAGGAAAGGTGCAGGTTTAAAAGACGCCTTACTCTTTACGGTTTATAACAAGGGGAAACCCTTAAATACATCGGGAGATTGGCGGGTTGTTCACGGAGATCCGACCAAATTGGGTTGGGACGTGACAACTTGAGTGGTATCAAATCCTATTTTCTCGAATACATAATCAAGACTAGAAAATATAGTAACTAATAGGATTGATCTTAAAATTTTTAGATGGCTCCCATGAGAGAAACCAAGAAAACTAAGAATGACTCTACTCAACACCATGTCCTCGTAGGAAGACAAACCTAAAAGCTTCCTAATGCCCAAGAAATAGTAGAAGCCCCAAAGGACCAAATGGGGAAGTATCCAGTACCACCAAGTAATACGGTACTAGGACATGTTAGGGTCACAGTCCTGTGTACAAAGGGAGCCAAGTCTAAATCCAGGAATGCCAGTGTAAACCCCGCACATTTGAGTTAAGGAAAACTGGGAAAAGAACCAGTCAAACCAAATAAGAAAAACCAAACCGGTTTACATTTTGAAATAAGCAATATGAAAATTTATAATTTTCGGTTGATCCAAAGAATTTATTCAACATTGGAAAAGAAATTTAAGACAAAATAGAAAACAAAAACCAAATTGGTTCAGGTGAACTAGATTACATAGGAACTTCAAAGTTAAGCGTGCTTACCTTAGAGTAGTGTGAGGATGGGTAACCTCCTCGGAATTGTGATTTTTTTGTAACCTGAAATTTCGGTCAAAAATTTTTATACGAACGTACGGCTTATCATAAATAGCCATCAATTAATATATATTAAATTATTAGAATTAATACAAATAATTTATTACCGAAATTAAATTATTGGAATTAATACCGAAATTAAATTATTGGAGTTAATACCAATAATTTATGGTAATATTAATACTAGTAATAAATCGCGCCTATTTAATACACGGGTTTTACAACTATATAAAGAGGTCATCCCCATTTCATTCTCCTCACACCTGAACACTTCTCTCTCTCTCTCTACTGCTCCATTTCCTAGTAAAGCTCAAACCAGAGCTTTGACTTGAACAAAAGTCGGGTTCTTCAGAACCGGGGAGAAGACGCTATCTGATAGCAAACTCCAGTCAATCCGAGAACCGTTGGAGAAGCACCGACACGATGGAATAGTGAAGCAACTCTGGTGGACCGAAGCTGCCCTATTTCGGCCAAGCTGGAATAAGCCATTTCAAGCCCTCCTCAGGCTAAACTAAGCCCTCCCAACACTTCCTCAGCCTTCCCACGGCCGAATTAGGACCGAAAGGTAAGCCAATTCGGCTCCCCTTTATAATTTTTGATCGGTGCTAGAGAGAGAATCGACCGAATTTTAATCACGAAATTCTAATCCAATTCCGCATCAATTGATACAATATTGGATTTTAGGATGAACCTCAGGATCAGACCTATCTGCCCAGATCAAAAGCTCGGACTGTCGTCCCTTCACCGGAATGTTAAATACCAGGAACGCCAGCAAGGACAAGCTCGCGTGAATACAAAGAACCAGTCTAGTGGAAATCACGGCATTAACGGGTGAGTGGGTTTATTAACATCATACCCGGTTGGGGATGATAAGTGCCTCGATATAAAAACCCACTGTTTAGTGGTATTTTAATCATCATTACTTAGAGAAAGTGATGTGAAAGTTATGTGGAAAAACTAGTTACGGGTTGTAAGTAGATCATACCCGGTTGGTATGATGAGACTTCCTCGAAGGAAGTTGAAAACCCGTTCATCGGTTATGAACGGAGATGTCCTTATACCGGTCGGTATGATGGACAGTAAAAACCTATTTTTGTCGGAAGATCTCTCCCCTGACTGTGTGCCAATGCTTAAACAATTTGGGAGAACTTCTCGACGGGAGCTCGAATAGCTCTAATAGGCTAGGGGCCTCGGTTTTGGAACATGGGGGCTAAATGCCCGATTTTGAAAATCTCGTACAGTGGACCCAAGGCCAGTTGGCATGAGCAGGAGCTCGTAAACGAACATGATATATGTGCCATAAAACTTAATAAGTGAATTGTTTGTCCATGGTACCAAGATAGGACCGACATGCTCAGTCAACTAGCGGCAGTACAACATGACAGGTCGACGGACTAGTCAAGACAAATAGCTGTGGGTTGAGTTGAGAGTCGGGGCTGTTGGACTAATGGCACCACAGATTACATGGCAATATAAGAAAACATTGTTTGTGCATGCACTGTGAGTACGAGATCATCAAGACGTCCATGACGGTTAGTGATGCGTCCTAAGGGCACCGAACGACCTGGTGGCTATAAGGGCAGTTCGTTGTTCCAGGTGTCTGTGCGAAATTTGGAGTAGCACGAAGCGCATGAGACCGGGGTGGGGACAGGATGAGGTCTCTGTCCTCATACGAACACGAAGAAGTGATTTTGGGATTGTGGGTCGGATGTCACGTACATCCACTCATTCCCAGGGTAGAAGTGGTCGTACTTCTATCCGGGTGGTAGGAAAAGTCGCTCCGAAGCCACTAGCGGGTTCAGTAGTGATACTGACTTGCGAATGTGTGTAACCTTCATGATGAAGGATGTGTGTTGGGTGATGACACACCGTGGCAACTAAGAAATAATGGAAAAACTCAAATTTTTAAATGAAGGGATTTTTGAAAACAAAGGTGTCTGGCACACTCCATATAAATATTTTTCTTAAAAGTCAAAAGTTTTTAAAAACCCATTCACTGAGTAGTCGTACTCACCCCCTCCCTTATATCCCTTTCAGGAAATCTTGGAAAGTCTCCCCTTAAAGACCGTCAACTAAGATGCATGTAAGACAGGTATGTACAGTTTTAAATTTCATGCAATTTTGATTATGTTATTTCAGGAAAAAGGTGCAGGTTAAAGGACGCCTTACTCTTTACGGTTTATAATAAGGGGAAACCTTTTAATAAACCAGGAGAGTAGCAGGTTGATCACGGGGATCCGACCAAACCGGGTCGGGGCGTGACAGCCAGTACAGACGTATAATCTTACCAAGGAGGATACTTGTCAAGAAAGCTGTAGCTTTCTATCTATTATGTGACTACTTTTTGTAATAGGGCTAAAACTCCAACCTCTTGTATTCCTCTATTAATGAAGTACTCAAAATTTCTAAAATCCTATCTCTCGATGGTGTGATCTTGCTAGGAAAATGGTCCCAATAATAGTAAACAAACAAACCCCACTACCATAGAAAATAGGAAGAATTCCATTCCCGTTAAGGAAGCTGAATCAGGGAATTAAGAAATATAGGGGGACTCCTAGAGTGACCATTTGGGAAAAGAAGACAACAAGAAAACTCTCAAGGTGTTCACACTCAAGGATGGCGAAGTACCAAACTACCAGTAACCCCTAGAAATGCCCCCACAATACTTGAAGGAAAGGAGGAACCACAACGGTCCATGCAAGGGAATAACCTATTAAAAGTGTGAAAAATGGGGACACTACGTGAAGAAGTACACAACCCTACTAAGGACAAGTACCAAACCTATCATGAGTGTAAGGGAATAGGACAAGTAAAGAAGGAATATTCCACACCTCATAGATTTAGGGTAATACCACCTCAAAGGTCACGAAAGACATGAAGGACTGGTGACCAAAACCATGGAGCAGGTTAAGAAATGACGAAGTAAAAACCAAATTTAAACTTCTTCTTAAGAAGGTCAAGCCGAGAAGGATACAATAAGAATGAAGGTAAGGTGCATGGAAAGTATACCTAGAACCCCCTCATAAGGGGCAAACACGGAAAAATGTTCTTCGGAAACTTTAGGGTATGACACAGTAAGAGTGAAGAAGAGAAGAAATATGCTATGAAAGGAAACTTTGGAGGAATATGTATGACTAAGTACCCTTAAAGGAATCATTGACGGGCAGATGGAAATAATGTGGAGTGCAAGGAACCAACCCTTAATTTGGAACTTCTCAAAGGAAGGATGTATCGTGATGGTCCAATGTGACCTATTGGAAAGAGTAGAAGAACCAAATAGCAATTCTAGGAGAACCAAGTAGAAAGAAGCAACTAATAGCAACATGATGGTCAAAGAGAAAAAATAAAGCCCTACGAAGGGATTGGAAGTAGTAAAGTCTACACTCTATGAAGGACAATAGGATGGGCATGAAGGACGAGTGATACGACTGCCCAAACAATTGAACAAGAAAAATAGTAAGAAGGAGGCAGTTAAAGAACTGGCCTTCGAGAGAACCATGGATTTAAACCACGACAAAGAAGGGAGAAGTGAAAAGGCCAAAACATTGGAAAAGAAAAATGAAGGCAAATCCTTAAAGAAATCAATGGCCAAAACCATATTTATAATTAAAAGTCTTGAGACGGTTAAGTGAGCATCACGAAGGACAATCAAGAGATTTTAAAACAAGGAGGATGTGAACCCTCCTTAAAAGGAAATAAGTTCACGGGTTAGCATCAAAAGATGTTGTAACAAGTAAAAATGAGTGGACTACCCATACTAAGGTAATAAAGGAAAGAACGTCTGAGAAAAGTTGGGAAAGTAAGCCCTCCAATATAGATGTAATTAAGAAGGAATAACCATAATTGTTAAGACAGGTCATAGTCCACATGCGCATATGAAGCCTAAAGAGTGGACGGTTGAGCGTAGTGTGGAATGCATGGAATAAAACCGACGATCGAAAGATCCTCAGATAAAGAATAAGGAACAAAATGGAATTTTAAGATGAGGAAGGATTCAAAGCAGGAAAATGCCTTAGTATAGAAGGAAAGGTAAGAGAAAGAAAGGAAGAAAGAACCCTACAAGTAATGATAAGATGGTTGAGCGTGTAGCTCCTAAGATAGAAGTCTCTATTGTGAAAGACATAGTAGAGAACAAAACTGGAAGAAGGGAACTTTCCCACGCAATGAAATCGACACCTAGATTGAGAGTGGATTAAGGAATAAGGAAAAATCCTTTAACAAAGGATGCCAAGGACTTAAGAAGGAAAGAATCCCATCTTGTCAATAAATCATTGGGAAACAAAATCATTGGAACCAGAAAGACTCAATAAGGAGGTTGAGAAAGGACGAGTGGGAAAGGAAAACTGACACGATTATGTAAGTTGAATGGATAATGGTAAAGGCAGTCAAGGAATACTACCAAACGAAAATAGGAATGAAGTTATACAATCACTAGAGGTTGGAAAGTTGGGAACAACCCTAAAGGAGGTGTTCTGGAAATCTAATGGATATAGAGACAAGATCTAGAAAATGTCATGCTTTAAGGGGCATGTAAGCCCAACAGACCCATGAAAACAAGTACGTAACGCTCTAAAAAACATCAAGCTAAAGGTTTCCAACGAACAAAAGACTAATTAAACACGGGAATGGTTAGGTATCTTGGAACTCCCAACCCTAAGTATAGAACCTCAAAGGGAAAAATGTTGCTCTAAGCAAAAAAAGATGTGAATCTAAGGATATACCCTTAACTAAGGTATGTCTAGTTATGATAAACCTCATGGAGAGAGTAAATACTAATAAGGAAAAGAAATTCCTTAACAGTAGGATGTAAAAAGGGCTATGTCACGCCCCGACCCGGTTTGGTCGGATCCCCGTGATCAACCCGCCACTCTCCCGGTTTATTAAAGGGTTTCCCCTTATCGTAAACCATAAAGAGTAAGGCTTCCTTTAACTTGCACCTTTTTCCTAGAATAGCATAATAAAAACTGTATGAAATTTAAAACTTTACATACCTTTCTTACAGGCATCTTAGTTGACGGTCTTTAAGAGGAGGCTTTCTGGGATTTCTTGAAAGGGATATAAGGGAGGGGGTGAGTACGACTACTCAGTGAATGGGTTTTTCAAAGCTTTTGACTTTTAAGAAAAACATTTATATGGAGTGTGCCAGACTCCTTTGTTTTCAAAAATCCCATCATTTAAAAATTTGGATTTTTCCATTATTTCTTAGTTACCACGGTGTGTCATCACCCAACACACATCCTTCATCATGAAGGTTACACACATTCGCAAGTCAGTATCACTATTGAACCCGCTAGTGGCTTCGGATCGACTTTTCCTGCCACCCGGATAGAAGTACGACCACTTTTACCCTGGGAATGAGTGGATGTACGTGACATCCTACCCACAATCCCTAAATCACTTCTTCATGTCCGTATGAGGGCAGAGACCTCATCCTGTCCCCACCCCGGTCTCATGCGCTTCGTGCTACTCCAGATTTCGCACAGACACCTGAAATAACGAACTGCCCTTATAGCCACCAGGTCGTCCAGTGCCCTTAGGACACATCACTACCCCTCATGGGCGTCTTGATGATCCCGTACTTACAGTGCATGCACAAACAATGTTTTCTTATATTTCCATGTAATCTGTGGTGCCACCAGTCCAAC
Source organism: Trapa incisa (assembly GCA_030064435.1). Classification (NCBI taxonomy): domain Eukaryota; kingdom Viridiplantae; phylum Streptophyta; class Magnoliopsida; order Myrtales; family Lythraceae; genus Trapa; species Trapa incisa. Next base: position 19,181,887 of record CM057771.1, read on the forward strand.
AGCCCCGACTCTCAACTCAACCCGCAGCTATTTGTCTTGACTAGTCCGTCGACCTGTCATGTCGCACTGTCGCTAGTTGATTGAGCATGTCGGTCCTATCTTGGTACCATGGCCAAACAATTCACTTATTAAGTTTTATAGCACATATATCATGTTCATTTATGAGCTCCTACTCGAACCAGCTGGCCTTGGGCCCACTATACGAGATTTTCAAAATCGGGCATTTAGCCCCCAAGTTCCAAAATCGAGGCCCCCAGCCTATTAGAGCTATTCGAGCTCCCATCGAGAAGGTCTCCCAAATTGTTTAAGCATTGGCACACAGTCAGGGGAGAGCACTTCCGACAAAAATAGGTTTTTACTGTCCATCATACCGACCGGTATAAGGACATCTCCGTTCATAACTGATGAACGGGTTTTCAACTTCCTTCGAGAAAGTCTCATCATACCAACGGGGTATGATCTAGTTACAACCCGTAAGTAGTTTTTTTTTTTTTGCATAACTTTCACATCACTTTCTCTAAGTAGTGATGATTAAAATACCACTAAACAGTGGGTTTTTATATCAAGGCACTTATCATCCCCAACCGGATATGATGTTAGTAAACCCACTCACCCGTTAATGCCGTGAATTCCACTTGACTGGTTCTTTGTATTCACGCGAGCTTGTCCTTGCTGGCGTTCCCGGTATTTAACGTTCCTACACGATATGAACAACCTTGTTCATTATTACACGACATAACAACCTTCATTCATTAATGAATGAGAAAACCCAAACTTTTAATTATTTGCAATTAGGTCCTTAAAGTTATTTCTCTTTAACTTTAAGTCCCTAATGTCGGTTTCTCCTCAAATTGAGTCTCGTAACTTTTAAAATTTATCATGGTACCTCAATTTATTCAATTTCACCAAAAGAGGGTTTAATTTTCCAAATTTCCAATTTGGTTCTCCAATTTATCCAAAATTACCATTTTGCCCTTCTTTCACAAAAATGGTAAGTTTTTCCCCAAAATTTCCAAAATACCTCAATTGGTCCTCCAACATTATTTTCATGCCCAATTGATCCTCAATTTCATAAAATTGTATTTTGGCCCCTATGAATTCCGAAAATCCCCAAATTTTCCCCCAATTTCATCTCTTCAATAACACTTCTAATTATTGAAATTGGAGTTGAAATTGAGTTCTTGTATGTTCATACGATTCTAAGAAACTTTCTATCACAAATTTTAACCTCGGAACGAGCTCAAACGGAGCTTTGCTAGAAAATAGACTGTAGAGAGAGAAAGCTTCGATTACTCACCGGTGAAGGCAGATAGTCCGAGCTTTCGATCTAGGCATATAGGTCTCGTCCTGAGGTTCATCCTAAAATCAAGTATTGTATCAATTGATGCGCAATTAAATTAGAATTTTGTCATTGAAATTCGGTCAACTCTCTCTCTAGCACTGATCAAAAATTATAAAGGGGAGCCGAATTGGCTTACCTTTCGGTCCTAATTCGGCCGTGGAAAGGCTGAGGAAGTGTTGGGAGGGCTTGGTTTGGCCTGAGGAGGGCTTGAAATGGCCGATTTCAGCTTGGCCAAAATAGGGCAGCTTCGGTCCGCCGGAGTTGCTTCACTATTCCATCATGTCGGTGCTTCTCTAAAGATTTTTGGATTGTCTGGAGTTTGCTATCAGATAGCTGTCTTCACCCCGGTTCTAAAGAGTCCAACCTTTGTTCAAGTCGAAGCTCTGGTTTGAGCTTTACCGGGAAATGGAGCAGTAGAGAGAGAGAAAAGTGTTCAGGTGTGAGGAGAATGAAATGGGGATGACCTCTTTATATAGTTGTAAAACCCGTGTATTAAATGGGCGAGATTTATTACTAGTATTAATATTGCCATAAATTATTGGTATTAATTCCGGTATTAATTACAATAATTTAATTTAGGAATTAAATTATTAGTATTAATTTCAATAATTAAATATATATTAATTGATGGCTATTTATGATAAGTCATACCATAAAAAATTTTGACCGAAATTTCGGGTTACAAAAAATCATACTTTCCAGGACTCTCAGTTAAGCACGCTTAACTTCAAAGTTTTTATATAATCTAGTTCACCTGAAACAATTTCGTTTTGTTTTCCAATTTGTCGTAAATTATTTTTCCAATTTTTAATAAATCCTTTAGATCAACTGAAAGTTATAAATTTTTACATTGTTTATTCTCAAATGTAAACCGGTTTGGTTTTCTTATTCAGTTTGACAGGTTCTTTTACCGAGTTTCCTTAACTCAAATATGCGGGGTTTACAGGCTAATTGAAAGAACAAGAGAAGAGTTTGCATGTTAACCAAACACCAAATGGACATCAAAGGAAATGGCTCCTCATACCAAGTTGCTAATTAAGTTTTGGGGACAAAACTCCTAAAAAGAGGGCAGAGTTGTAAACCCCGCCCTTTTGAGTTAACGAAAACTGGGAAAAGAACCGGTCAAACCGAGTGAGAAAACCAAACCGGTTCACAAACTTGATTAATAAGAAACGGGCAATTTGAAAATTTACAAATCCCGGCTAATCCAAAGGGTTCAAAAAACCTTGGAAAAGAACCTTTGGACAAATTAGAAGAGAGAAACCAGACCGGTTCAGATGAACCAGATCCAGCTGAATTGAACCGGTTTATGAACAAAGTCAGTTCATGAACCAGATCCAATAGAGAAAGGGCAAACCGGGAAATTTATGGACCCCGAGTGACCCAAAGAGACCCAAAAGTCATGTAAATGGACTTGAGAATGAGTTGGAGATGAAAACCAAACCGGTTTAGGTGAACTGGACCCAAACTAGATTGAACCGGTTTCAACCACTATTGAACCAGATTCTAAATTCATTTTTCTAGGTGGCTTAAAAAATTCAAATTTTAGATTTGAGGCCACCATTAAATAGAAAATGAATTTAGATGAATTTATAAATTTTTAGATTTAAAATATTTGGTCGAATGGGGGATGAACAGGTCAATTTAAGCTTTAAACCCGGTTCAAACTGGTATGGTCCGTTCGGGCCAGTATGGTCTGGTTCGGATTGGTATGGTCCGGTTCGGAACAATGTCATCTTCTTCCTTTAGATGACAACATTGTTCACTCACCGAAAAATTGGGCAGCACCAGCAAAGTTGAAAAGTCTCCAACCAGGGAGTTTCATACAATTAATGACCATCATTAAGGTGCCAATCGGAAGGCCAAGAAGTCCTCGAGCTTTCTATATAAAGGGCCCCTCCCTATTCCTCCTCTCTACATCTGAAAACTCGATTCTCTATCAACTGCTCCATTTTCTAGCAAAGCTTGAACCAAAGCTCTGACTTGGGCACTTTTCTGAGCCAAACAAAGCGAGGTCTGGTTCGTTATAACCGGGGAGAAGTCAACTAAATACATGTGGTCTCCGTTTGCTCCGAGGGTCACCGGAGAAGCGCCGGCGTGATGGAACACTGAAGTAGCTCTGACGGACCAAAGTTGCCTTGTTTCGGCCAAGCTGAAACCGCCAATTTGAGCCCTCCTTAAGCCAAACCAAGCCTTCCCAACACCATCACAACTCTCCTACAGCTGAATTATAGCTGAAAGGTAAGCCAATTCGGCTCTCCTTTGAAATTTTTGACCGGTGTAGAGAGAGAACCAATAGAAATTTGATGATAAAATTCTCATTGAAATCGGCATCAACTGATACAATTCATGATTCTAGGATGAACCTCAAGATGAGAGCTATCTGTCCAGGTCAAAAGCTCGGACCGTCGTGCCCCCGATAGTAAGCTTTTGAAGCTTTCTCTCTCTAAGTTCAATTTTCCGGTGAAGCTAAGTTTGAGATTGTTTCGACATCAAAACTTACAATTCAAAGTGCTATTGAATTGTATGAAGATGTAGAAACTCAATTTCAACAATTAGAAGTGTTTAATCGGTCAATTTGATGAAATCAAGTTTGGTTCTATTAGTAAGTTGAAATTGGGGCAAATTTGGGGATTTTCAAAAATTTGAGGGACCAAAATACAATTTTGTAAAATTAAAGGTCAATTGGGCATGATAAGAATGTTAGAGGGCCAATTGAGAAATTTTAGAATTTTTGGGGTGAAACTTACCATTTTTGTAAAGGAAGGACAAAATGATAATTTTGGAAAATTTCGGTGCTAAGTTGGGAATTTGAAAAACTTGAACCCCTTTTTATAAAATTGGGTAAATTGAAGTCATAAGAGGAATTTTAAAGGTTTTGGGACCCAATTTTAGGAAAAACCGGTATTAGGGACTTAAAGAAAAGTAACTTTAGGGACCTAATTGCAAGTAAAGGAATAGTTTGATTTTCTCATTCAATTGGGATGAATGAAGGTTGTTAGGCCAAAGAATATTGAACAAGAACGTTCATATCATGTAGGAACATGAAATACCAAGAACATTAGCTAAGACGAGTTCAAGTAAGGACAACAAGTCGGCGAAGAGGAATTTCACTACACAATCGGGTGAGTGGGATTTTATATCATATCTAGTTGGGGATAATAAGTATATCGAAATGAAAACCCACTACTTAGTGGTATTTTAAACATCACAACTTAGACTAATGATGTGAAAATGATGCGGAAAAACTATTTATAGTTTTTAAGTAGATCATACCTAGTTGGTATGATGAAACTTTCTCAGAGGAAGTGGAAAACATGTTCATCGGTTATGAATGGAGATATCTTCATACTCGGTTGGTATGATGGATAGTTGAAAATTTATTTTTGTCGGAAGTGCTCTCCCCTGACTGTGTGCCACTGCTTAAACAATTTGGGAGAACTTCTTGACAGGAGCTTGAATAGCTCTAACAGGCCGGAGGCCTCGATTTTGGAACTTAGGGGCTAATATGCCCGATTTTGAAAATCTCGAACAGTGGGCCATAGGCCAGTTGGCACAAGCAAAAGCTCGTAAACAAACATGATATATATGCCATAAAACTTTAAATAAATGAATTGTTTAGCCATGTTACCAAGACAGGACCGACATATTCAGTCAACTAGTAGTAGTGCGACATGAGAGGTTGAAGGATCAGTCAAGACAAATAGATGCAGGTTAAGTTGAGGGTCGGGGCTGTTGGACCAGTGGCACCACAGATTATATGGCATGATGTGAAAACACTGATTGTGTATGCACTGTGATTATGGACCTTCAAGACACCCAAGAGGGGTAGTGATGTGTCCTAGGGCCCTAGACGACCTGGTATGCATAAGGGCAGTTCGTCGGACCAAGTGACCTTGCAAAGCTCAATGTAGCTTCACGTACACGACACTGGGGTGGGGTCGGGATGAGATCTCTGTCCTCATATGGACACAGAGAATTGTTACGGGATTGAGGGTCGGATATCACAAACATCCACTCATTCTTAGGGTAGAAGTGGACGTACTTCTATCTAGGTGGACGGTAAAGTCGCTCCGACACCACAAGTGGGTTCAGTGGACAGGTTAGCCTGCAATTGTGTGTTTTTGACATTCATGATTAAGGATGTGTGTTGGATGATGACACACTGTAATTAATAAGAATTGGTGGTAAAACATATATTTGAAATGAAAGGATTTTTGAAAATAAATAAGGAGTCTGACACACTCCAAATAAACCTTTTTCCTAAAAATCAAATTTTGAAAACTCATTCACTGAGTCGTTGTACTCACCCTCTCCCTCATATCCCTTTTTAGGAAATCCCGGAAAGCCTACCCTCAAGGACCACCAACTAATAAGTCTGTCAGATAGGTATGATAAATTTAAAATTTTATGCAGTTTTTATTTATATTATTCTAGGGAAGGTGCAAGTTTAAAAGATGTCTTACTCTTTACAGTTTATAACAAGGTGAAACCCTTAAATAAACTAGGAGAGTGGCTGGTAGCTCATGGGAATCCAAACAAACTGGGTCGAGGCATGACACACTGTCAAGGTAGAGCACTTTTGACAAAATAAACTTTTCTACTATCCATCATACTGACCAAGTATGAGGACATCTCCGCTCATAATCATTGAACGGGTTTTCCACATCCTTCGAGGAAGTTTTATCATACCAACCGAGTATTATCTACTTACAACCAATAAGTAGTTTTTCTGCTTGATTTTCATATCACTTCTCTCAGGTGTGATGATTAAAATTCCACTTAGCAGTGGGTTTTAATTTTTGAGTTTCTTATGTCACACCCCAACCTGGTTTGGTTGGATCCCCGTGAACAACCCGCCGCTCTCTCATTCAAGAGAAGTTTCCTCTGACTTTAACTTGAGATGAGCCAGGCGTAATCTTGACCTTGTTCCCTAGAAAGACATATATCAAATAAAATGCAAGCTTAAGAAAAATTAACCATACATGATAGAGGGTAAGGCTCGGTATTATTCCTAGTCCTTATCTCCTTTCCTGAAAAAAAGGATAGAAAGGAGGGGTGAGTTTCTACAACTCAGTGAATGAGTTTTCAGAACTTTTAACTTTTAGGAAAAAGATTTGTTTTGGAGTGTGCCAGACTCCTTTCTTTCCAAAAGTCCTATCATTTCAAATCTCAGTTTTTACCACCATTTTTTATTAATCATGGTATATCATCACCCAACACATGTCCCTCATCATGAAGGTCAAACACACATTCGCAGGCCAGTACATCCACTGAACCCACTTGTGGTATCAGAGCGACTTTACCCGCCACCTAGATAGAAGCACATCCACTTCTACCCTAAGAATGAGTGGATGTACGTGACATCTGACCCTCAATCCCGAAATCAATTCTCTGTATCCGTATGAGGACAGAGACCTCATCCCATCTCCACCCCGGTCTCATGCGCTTGGTGCTACTCCAAATTTCGCATGGTCACCTGGTACGATGAACTGCCCTTATATTCACCAGGTCATCCAGGGCCCTTAGAACACATCACTACCTCTCTTAAGTGTCTTCATGGTCCCATAATCACAGTGCATGAACAATCAGTATTTTCTTATCATGCCATATAATTTGTGGTGCCATTAGTTCAACTGCCCTGACCTTCAACTGAACCTGCAGCTGTTTCTCTTGACTGGTCTTGAGATGTGTCATATCGCATTACCACTAGTTGACTGAATATGTCGGTCTTGTCTTGTTACCATAGCCAAAATATTCATTTATTAAAGTTTTATGGCACATATCTCATGTTTGTTTATGAGCTCTTACTCATGCCCATTAGCCTATGGCCCATTGTTTGAGATTTTCAAAACCAAGTATAGTAGCCCCCAAGTTCCAAAATTGAGGCCCCCGACCTATAAAAGCTATCCGAGCTCCCGTCAAGAAGATCTCCCAAATCATTTAAGCATTGGCACACAGTCAGGGGAGAGCACTTCCGACAAAATATGTTTTCAACTGTCCATCATACCAACCGAGTATGAGGATATCTCCTCTCATAACCGATGAACGGGTTTTCCACTTCCTTCGATGAATTTTCATCATACCAATCGGGTATGATCTACTTACCACCGATAAGTAGTTTTTCAGCGTGATTTTCACGTCACTCCTTTAAGTTTTGATGTTTAAAATACCACTAAGTAGTGGGTTTCCATTTCAAGGTATTTATCATCACCAACCAGGTATGATATCAAATCTCACTCACTCGTTACTGTAGTGAATTCCACAAACCGGTTCTTCATATTCACGTGTGCTTGTCCTTGCTAGCTTTCCCGGTGCTTCGTGTTCCTACACGATATGAACATCTAGGTTCATTATCCCTCTGCCTAATAGCCTTCATTCATTCCAAATGAATGTGAAAAAACACTTTTATTTCTTTGCAATTAGGTCCCTAAAATTATTTTTCTTTAACTTTAAGTCCCTAATACCAGTTTTTCCTCAAATTGAGTCTCAAAACTTTTAAAATTCCCCTTGGGATCTCAATTTATTCAATTTCACAAAAAGGGGTTAAATTTCCAATTTAGTCCCCCAACTTTTCCAAAATTACCATTTTGCCCTTCCTTTACAAAAATGGTAAATTTTACCCCAAAAATTCTAAAATTCCTCATTTGGTTCTCTAACATTCTTATCTTGTCCAATTGACCCTCAATTTTATAAAATTGTATTTTGGTCCTTCAAATTTTGAAAATCCCTAATTTTCCCCAAAACTTTCCCCCAATTCCAACTCATTAACACAATCGAATTTGATTTCATCAAATTGACCGACCAAACACTTCTAATTGTTGAAATTGAAGTTAAAATTGAGTTTTTACATGTTAATATGATTCACTAGCACTTTGAAACGTAAGTTTTAACGTCGGGATGAGCTCCAACGGAGCTTCGCCGAAAACTAAGCAGCTAAGAGAGAGTGAGCTTTTTAGGTGTTGAGAGGATGAATGAAGAGGGGCTCTTTATATAGGGAGCTTAGGGACTCGTCGGTCTTCCATTTGGCACCTTTATGATAGACATTAATGACCTGAAATATATTGAACAGAAACATTTCTTATTTGCCCACGTTGTTTCAATTTTTCAGCGAGTGAATAGTGTTGTCATCTAACAGAATAAGATGACACTGTTCTGAATCGGACCGGACCGGTCTGAACTAGGTTCAAAGCTTAAACCGATCGGCTCACCCCCAATTTGACCAAATTTTTCAAATCTAAAAATTTTCCAAATTCATCTAAACTCATTTCCTATCCAATGGTGACCTCAAATCTCAAATTTGAATTCTTTAAGCCACCTAGAAAAATGAATTTAGAATCCGGTTCAATAGTGGTTCAAACTGGTCCAAACTAGTTCAATCCAGTTCAAATCCAGTTCACCTAAACCGGTTTGGTTTTTCTCTCCAATTCCTTCTAAAGTCCATTTCCATGACTTTTAGGACTCTTTGGGTCACTTGGGATCCATAAATTTCCAGATTTACCCTTTCTCTATCAATTCCGGTTCATGAGTCAACTCGGTTCATAAACCAATTCTATCCGATTCAGATCCGGTTCACTTGAACCGGTCCAATTTGTCTTCCCCAATTCATCCTAAGGTTATTTTCCAAGATTTATGAACCAATTTGAGTCACATGGGAGTTCTAAATTCTCGATTTTCCCATTTCCTAATAATGGTGCTTGTAGACCAATTCGGTATTAAAATTTGAAACTAACCGGATCTTTCCCCGATTTTCTCATTATCAAAGGATGGGGTTTACAGCTTATCATCCCAACTAGGTATTATGTTAAATTCCTACTCACCTGATCGTGTAGTGTACTTCCTCTAATTCGACTTTCGTCCTTTGCAAGCCTTGCCTCAGCTAGAGTTTCTGATGTCTCATGTTCCTACACGGTATGAACATCTTTGTTCATTATCATCCCGCTTGATAGCCTTCATTTATTATGAATTACAAATAATATCTAACTTTTCAAATATTTACAATTTAGTCTCTAAAGTTCTTTTTATGTTACTTTAGGCTCCAAATGTCGATTTTCCCCAAATTGGGTTCCGAAACTTTAAAAATTCTCCTTAATATCTCAATTTATTCAAATTCATAAAAAGGGATTCAAGTTTTCCAAATTCCCAATTTGGTCCCAAATTTTTCAAAATTACCATTTTGCCCTTCCTTTACAAAAATGGTAAGTTTTACCCCAAAAATTTCTCAAATTTGCTCAATTAGTCCTCTAAAACTCTTATCATGCCCAGTTGGCTCTCAATTTTATAAAATTGCATTTTAGTCCCTTGAATTTTTTAAATCCCCAATTTTCCCCCAATTTCAACTTTCTAACACAATCGAATTTGATTTCATCAAATTGATTGATCAAACAAGTTTAATTGTTGAAATTGAAGTTAAATTGGAGTTCCTACATCTTCATATGAATCAATTGCACTTTGAATCGCAAGTTTTGACACTGGAACGAGCTCAAAGGGAGCTTCGCTAAAAAAATAGAACGTATAGAGAGAAAGCTTCAAATGCTCACCATCGGGGGTGCAGCGGTCCGAGCTTTCAATCTTGGCAGATAGCTCTCCTCCTGAGATTACTTTTAGACTCAAGAATTGCATCAATTGATGTCGAATTGGGTGAGAATTTTATCATCGAAATTCTGTCGGTTCTCTCTCTAGCACCGGTCGGAAATTACACAAGGCAGCCAAATTGGCTTACCTTTCAGTTCTAATTCGGCCGTAGGAGGGCTGAGAAGGTGTTGGGAAAGCTTGATTTGGCATGAAAAGGGCTCAAATTGGCCAATTTCAGCTCAACCAAAATAGGACAGTTTCGGTCCGCCGAAGCTGCTTCACTGTTCGATCACGCCGACGCTTCTCCAATGACCCTTGGAGCGAATGAAGACTACCACTGTGTAGTTGACTTCTCCTCAGTTCTAAGGAATCTGACCATGCCTTCTTTGGCTTCGAAAAGACCCTATATTGGAGCTCTGGTTCGAGCTTCACCGAAAAACTGAGTAGATGAGAGAGAGTGAGTTTCTCAGGTGTGGAGAGGATGAATGGAGAGGGGATCTTTATATAGGGAGCTCGAGTACTCATCGGCCGTCCGTTTGGCACCTTTATTATAGTCATTGATGACTTGAAATGTATTGAACGGAAACATTTCCTCTTCACCTACGCTGCTTCAATTTTTCGGCGAATGAACAGTGCTGTCATCTGAAGGAAGAAGACACACTATTCCAAACCATACCGAACCGGGTTTAAAGCTTAAACCATCCGGTTCAAGCCTGATTTGACCGAGTTTTTCAAAATTAAAAATTTCTAAATTCATTATCTATCAAATGGTGGCCTCAATTCTCAAATTGGAATTTTCTAAGACACCTAGAAAAATGAATTTATCATATAGTTCAATAATGGTTCAAACCGGTCCAAACAAGTTCAATCTGGTTCAGATCTAGTTCACCTAAACCGGTTTGGTTTTCATCCCCCAATCATCCTAAAGTTATTTTTCATGACTTATGTGACTCTTTAGGTCACTTGGGATCCATAAATTTCCTAGTTTGCCCTCTCTCTATCGGTTACGGTTCATACACTAGCTCGGTTCATAAACTGGTTCAATCTAGTTCACCCAGACCGGTCTGGTTTTTCTCTCCCAATTTGCCCTAAAGTTCTTTTCCAAGGTTTATAAACCTTTTTGGGTCACTTGGAAATTGTAATTTCTCCAATTTGCTCGTTTCCCAAATAATCAGTTTTGTGAACCGGTTCGATTTTCTCACTCAGTTTGATCGGTTCTTTCCCGGTTTTCCTTAACTCCAAAGAGCGGGGTTTACAACTCTCCCCTCCTTGTAGGAGTTTTGTCCACAAAATTTATTCCACACTTTTTGCATACCAAATTAAACTTTTCATTGATATGTAAATTTTCTAGTTTATCGTCTTACAACCCTTTCGGATGTTTTCGTTCATCCCTTTCATCACATACCTAAAATTCTCGTCTCATTCTCATCCTTTCCTTATTCCATGTAACTTACATTAGCCTAAAACATCCTCTTGGAAGATCTAGGGTCATTTCCTTTAGTTACATCCTTACTTCCCAAGGCACCATTTCCCATTCCAAGCTTCTTCTACCTAAGATTTCAGAACTATGAGTTCCAGTCATTTTTCTTTAACAGGTTTTGTCGTTTATCACATTTTCATCCTGCATGGGTCCCTTCCTCATTCTTTGGTTATCGCATTTATGCTTGACTTCGTTGTACCTTACTCATAGACTTTTCCTTGCCTAAGTCATATTTCCTTGAGTCGGTTGGGTTTACATGCCACTTACTGCTTGGCATTCTTCGTGATGTCTTTAACTTCATGTCCGTATAACCGGATTGGTTTCCTTACTTACTCGTCTTTTCCAAACTTCCCTATTCGGTTATTCAACCTTCAAATCCTTCAACTTCCTAATACTCACTGACATGTTAAAACACTTGATTTCTTACTTCATTCCTCATTCCCATAGCCAAAATCAATCACGATAAGATCCCCCCCCCCCCCACTCTACCTATGAGTCATTAGGAGTATAATGAAGGTATTTGGGACGGATTAGTGAAAATGAAATTTGATTTGGTGGATTTTCAAAATTCGATGACTAAAGTGCAAATTTGGAAAAGTTTGGGGACTTATTTGTATAAAGGGGAAACTTGTGGAAATGGTCCCCAAAGGTAATCTAAGGGACTAAGAGGTGATTTTAGGATAAACGAAGACATTTAAAGTTATTTTTTGAATTTTGGAGGAAAAGCCTATTTTTGGCAAATTAGGGACAAAGGCGTAATTTTTCTCAAAAGGGGGTAACTAGCTATTTATGCACAAATAGATTAAAATGACTCATTTTGAGCCATGGAGGACAAATGTGGAATATGTTTCAAAGTGAAGGAAGAAAAATGGTATTTTTGCAAGTAAGGGGCAAAGTGTTAATTTTATCTGTTTTAGGGACCAAAGTCTAAAGTAATGAATTTTGGAGATTCATAAGTAATCTATGTGAACTTAGAGTTTCAAATAACTATAAAGGAAATTTGAGAACCCAAATGAGAGACTTAGGAAGTCTATGGTCCAAAATGTGAGAGTTTGGATAATTAGGGCAAAATTTTGCCCTACTTAAATACCAAAATGCAACTTAGGAAAAGTTAAGTATTCAAGTGAGAATTTTGGAGACTTTAGGAATTTTGGCAAATATGACAAAATATGGATATAACTTTAATAGGTGGAATGAAACCACAGAATGGCTTAGTTAAAGTGAATTAATTGACGTGTGAGTCAAGAGAATTAGGCCGAAGGGGCAAAATTGTAGCTTTGAGGAAGTTACGAGATGGTACTAAAATTACCATTTAGAACCAAAACTAATATGTGTTTATTTGGATATTGTAGTGTAGATGCTACATGTGGTAGGATTTCTCGACTAGAGATACTTGGAAACACACAGGAACAAACAAGTTTCAGATACTTTGGTGAGTAGGTTTATATATGACGAGTCCTATTGGATCGATCATGGCTCTTTATCCAATTTTTTCTAAAATTAAATATGAGTAGAAGAGCATGATTGGATTCATATATGGAACACGAAATATGATGAACATGATGTCACATGAATTGAAGTAAGAATTGATAAATAAATATATGATGAAAATGGGATTATCTCTAAACATGAAAATGATACTAGGTTTCACGAGTTTGGCTAAGTAGCAGAAAATGAATGAGTTGGTCAAATGCCAAAGCCATGAAATTATGATAGAGACATGTATGATATCAATTACAAAATGGGATTAACAAGTGGTTGGGTTAGTCATATAACATGTCAAGCCCAACGAAATTAAAGAAGGTTATTGCTTGTTATGGTGTTAAATGCATGTTAAAGAACATGAGTAGCGAGTTTGATCAAATAGCATGCCGCACACCTGTATAAGATTGGTCATTATATTATGTAGCTATCATTATGATATGATTGGGAGGATACTTATGACACTAACATAACACCTAGTACTAGAGATGATGTCAAGTGTAACGGGGAATACTAAAAGTGGGGGTAGAAGGGAAAAATGGCTTCCAAAATCTTCCCATGAACTCGAGGGAGGCATATGGCAGAAGTTCAATCATCGCTTGTGATCCGGGAGTTAGGAGGAGTTCGGATCAAAGAATGTAGGATGTCGGATGATACATCATCGACGTTCGTATGAGAGGGACGGTTCATCATGAGATATTTCCTTGGGAGTGCAGATGTATAATGCACATACTCCTCATACCCGTGAGATGCTTGTGTGTGAGATCTTTGTGGATACGTGGCAAGGTCACCATGTGTAAAGTTGTGATGATGAATGTATCATCGATAATAATTAAAGTGGGACGGTCATTTATGGATGTTCTTTGGGAATGCGTTAAGACGCACATGCCTCTCACACCCCAAGTTCGCATTTGTGAGAACTTAAGAGTTGTTTGTGTGCATTATGAAATGGAAATTGAATTCACGATTTAAAAAATACGAGTTAAAATACTATTATGAGGATTAGTAAGTAAAAGTACTCGTAAAGGATATAAGTTAGATATCATTGAAAATGTAATAAAAATGGAATGAAGACCAAGTCATAAGTCATGTCATGTCATTGTCAATTACATTCACTAAGTTGTGAGATCACTCACTCTCTCAAACCAATTATAGGTATGTGTGAAGGAGCATAAACAGCCCTACAATGTCTGCAATGTCCAAACGCATGCAAATTGAGGAATGGTACTCGAAAGGCATACACGAAGGCTAATTATATATTAACATATTAGTTGCTATATTTTTGTGGGAAAGATATAATTATTTTTTGGCATAATACTTATTTTTATAAAAGTTTTAAATTTTCATTGAATTTTGTAAATTTTTATTCTTAAGTATTTGTATTATCGGTACTAATTTAGTGAAGGTACCCACCATTATAATATCGAGGGGATGTGACAGATCGTTCCCTGGCCCCGAAAATAAGGTCAAGGCTTGACATTAAGGGTCTAGTGAAATACTTAAGATAAATTACGGCATTCGAATAATTATGGACAAATAATGGTGGAAAATATAGAAATATCGGATATTGTGTAAATGGGTCATATAAATGAGTTCGTTAATCAAGCAAACCTGACCTAATGGGCAAAATTATAATTTTGGAAAATTATGGGATGGTACTAGAATTACCGTTGATAACCAAGTCTGGTTTCTTAAATGTTATTTGGTTATTATAGTTCAAATTGCTACAAGTTATACAAAGGATTTCCTCAATCCAAAACACGTGGAAAAATCCCTAGGACGAACAAGTGCCGAATAAAATAGCAAGTAGATTTATAGAGAGCGAGTCATATTGGACCGACTATGATTATTTGCAAGTTTCACCTTAATATACACATATAAAGAGCATGACATGAAAATATTTACTAAGAGGTTATAAGGGCAAACCAAATAGATTTATCTTGTGTTAAAGCAATAGAGAATGAACCCACATGTGAGAATCCAATGGAAAATTGGGCTAAGACTCGAGTCATTATTTCATATCAAGGAAGTTGCTTAAGCTCAATTTAACCAAAAAGTGAAAGTAGCCCTGAGGCTCATGTCCACTAAAATAAAAAAGGGGATAAGTCCCACATGTTTTTATAAGTGATATTTAAGAAATGAGTATCAAGAGGTCGATTAGTTAAGAAACCGAACCACAGTAATTTGTTAATAATGCATATGTTGATTTGATAAACATGTTTAAGAATATGAGTAAAGGTATCAGTTAGTTAGCAAACCAAATCTCGGGAATTATGAACAATGTACATGTTGAGGTAGTGTTAGCTTATAGGAATAATGGAAGTAGATATACAAGAGTAAGTTACAACTTCCAAATATTCTCACTCACGGTTTCTTGAGGGAGGCTTATGGTGAGGTCTAGGCATGATTATAATCAAACGTGATTAAAATAGTGATAAGTATACAATATGTCCAATGACATATCATTGTTATGAGAAGAGGTTATCATAGTATGTGATCCATAGTAGCCCTAAATTCTGATGTGTGACATCTTATAATATGTTACCTAATTTGAATTTATGATTATTTTGTGTGTTTATTAGTTGGTTGATATAAGAAATAAAAGTTATGTTGGTCATTATTACCAATTAGATGAAATGATTTAATGATAAAATTATTACTATTGAAAATTATATAATAAACTAATAATTTTGAAAAATATATGACAAACATTTTGAATAAAGGGAGTGGTTTGTAATAAATATAGTGACCCTATTTAGATAAACTTATTAGATTATTAAGTAAAATAATTAAGAATTATTAGATTACTAACAAAGAGGTTAACCGTCTTTTCAAATATATAAAAATAATTTTGTACATAGTTAAGCTCATCTAATCTACTGTTTTGTTACATACATGTAAAATCATTTAAATATTACTCTTCTTAATCTTACGAAATGAACTTTGAAGTACTGTTAGATAATTATCCTTTTTTTATAATACCAACATTATAATTTAATAATAATTACTTATTTCAGTAACTTTTATAACATAATTAAATATAATTATTAGAGAAATTTTATTTCGATTCCAATTTTTCATTTGGTGCTACTACAAACATAAATTGATTTCTCCTTTTTTATAATACCAACATTCCAATGTAAGTGATATAGCTATATGTCACGGAAGTCATACATATGACATGCCGGCAGTTTTCAAGCGGGACCATCGTGCTGTCCTGTCCAGTGCTTCAGTCCAATCATGAAGCCTCACACCTCTCAGCCCAGCCACTATCAATGTATCCCACGTATTTCACTATATGATTGATTTTTTTGGTGATTGATGGAATATATCATATACCTTCTCAATATCATTTTATTTTTATTAATATATTCGTAAATTTTATATTCCACCTTATTATAAATTATATATTTGAGCTAAATAGTTAAATAATTAATTATTTAATAAATTTAAACTTTACCGTGCAAAAAAACAAATTTAACCATATCTTAATTTTACACTATACACTCAATTTATATATCTATATCTCATATTTTTTATATTTTTTAAAATTCATTATTTTAATTATATTTCATATTAACTTCGCAATTTAATAAAAATTATATACTGGCCTCCAATCCTAATTAAGTGCAACTAGTTATTTAAATGAGTGATGACAAGCTCATACATAACTAAAATTGAATTCGTTATTTGTTAGAGTCCGATCAGTTCAGTAAATTAGTATGTATTAGGGAAAGCGTACGTACGTGAATGAAGTGGTCCCATAGTCATATTCGATCTATTTTTTTATTTTCTCTTTTAAATAAAACGATATTATTTTAACGTAATTTAAAGCGAGTGAAATACAGCAAATGAAATGATAACAAGTTTGAAACATTATTTTATTTTATTGTAACTGAAACCATTTCGATTTTAATTAAATTTATCTTTTAAAAAGAAAATTCCTAATATAACCTATTTGTGCGGTCGCTTATGATATTCGTACATAATACTGGTTTCACATACGTACTTAAATTTAATAAATTTTGATCGCATTAACTGTTGGATCATATTAATCCGTTCGTGAATGGAATTCTGAAACATTTCAAGTGTAAAATTCAATTATAAATCTAATTAATTCAAATAATGCTAGAGATTAAAAATTAAAAAAATATATAAATTTTAGGATTTTTTTAGAATTAAAATTCATACCAATGGAAATATACCATACAAATTGGATATTCAACAAGTAAAAATTTCCAGAATTGAAGTACAGGTTCATGTCCCATTTCACGGATATAAAATACCGGGTTCCCATGCGGCTATCCGAATCCGATCCAATGGATGCAGGTGCGCTGAACTCAACTATGTGTACAAACCCTACAGAAAATTGCTGTACCTATTCACAACGGATGGATCATATAAAGGCTCACCACGTGGCAATATTTCAACAGCCCGTTGATGGGGGGACCACCTCGGTGGCTTTTCTTAATTTTCACAAAGAAAACGTAGAAAAACACAGACCAGACCACCCTCCTGCGGCCGCCACCATGCCCTTTGTCCTCTTCACCATTCCTTCCATCACGTTTCCGCCTACCTTTTAATTTCTCTCCTCCACACGTGCCAACCCCGGTTTCCCATATATTCTTTATTATAATACTTTTGCCGCCCAGATGATTAAATTCCTTCCAATTAAAAAAAAGGGGGAAACGAGGGGTGAGATGTCTATTAAGGTGCGAACAAAGATGATAATATAATATTTTTTATATGTCGGAGATATTTGTTTTCTATTTATAATTTTAAGTTCGAAATTTATAAATGAATCGATTAAATATTAAAATATTTATTTAGGACATAAATTTTTACAAGTCATAAAGAACAAGATAAATGAAACAATCAACACCAGCAATTGTGAAAACTTAATTATGATAATAATATATAATATTTTTGTACATTTTTGTTTAATAATTAAAAATTATTATATATTTATCATATCTACCCATTACACCGGCCTAGAGGCCAATAGATCTAGAAAAAAGAAGAAAAATAACAAATACTATAATCTAAAAACATAATATCCTCTAAAACATGTCTGTCTCATCCCACCTTAATTACCAAAAGCAAAACATCAGCCTTATTATTCCCGAAATCTGACTGTTACTCCGTGCATGGTTTGGTTTGTCAGTTGGGTGGGGCGTTCCATGAAACTCAAGATGCACAACACCTTTTGAAGGGATCGCGAGAGGACAGTGTTTATGTATCTGAGGTCTGGTTCATGCCCCATGGACATTTTTTTGGCAAAGGTGAAAAGCTTCCATGGCGACGACTCTATAGTGCAAAAAGGATGGTGCTATCAATTATATACCCCTCTATATCTTTACACACGTTCATATCCTAATAAGAAAGGATGTTCTTCTATCCATATTACATCATACCACTGACGAAGCACTTGGATGATTTGGAAAGCAATGCAGCTTTAGAAATACGCAGCACAATACCAATATAATATATTTTTTATTGGGCTAAAATTGTAAATAAGTTTATCCATTTTTATTTGCTTCCATTTGAGTTATAAATTTTGATTAATAGTTCAGTTAATATATTTCATCATATATTAATGGATTATTGAGTTATTGACCACCCTTGTCATGGACAAAAAATATCCAATATTAAAAATGATTATCTAAATGATTTAAATTGAATTGAATTAAGGCACAAATTTTACGACCTAGAGGGGCACAGAAAATTGATAATGCATACGTACTGAAAGCTAGATTGGTGTCCATCTAAGTAAAGAGAAATACATCTCTGATTACAAAGAAACATATCAAGGAAGAAAGAAATGAAAACCCCAATAAATCACACCCCAACAAATGAGAAGAGCACAAGAGTAGTGATCGAGACAAGAAACCCCTAACATATTATGTTCATATTCACCCCACCAATAACATTATTGTCCCATGGCGATTCCTTATCTACTATTTATCTTAATCTCTCTTCACGGGTCTTGATCTTTTCCGTAATTAGATATCATAGTTCGTGTACCAAATATTCTCAGCATTCCATAAATTGTCAGAGGTTTCCCCACCGTCCACGTACTGGTAATTGTTAGACTGATCCATTGGTTGGAAATCTAATCCATAGTTGCTGTAGTATCCCTCAGAGAGATCTGCTAGGGACTGCTCGAACTGATAGTTGCTCATCTGGCCGGAACAGAAATAATCGGCCGGATCTGAGGCTTCATTTGCCGGAAAACGGTAGTAATTTGTCAGTTCCGAGATTGGAGATGACACGCTCGTGCCGAGGTTCTCTGGGACCATGTTGGAAAATGATCCTATTGACTCAGGGTTGTTATCAAATGCGCGGCCGCCGCCCGTCATGGTCGTAATGGTGGAGGTGGAGCCGCCAGGAGAGCCGGCGGCAGTAGGGCCGGATGTGGCTGAGGCGGCCTGGATCCGCTCAACCAGTCTCGGCATCCACAGGTACCTCATCGCGTCCTTGAATTGCTTGCTGTTGACATCGCATTTCAGCTGCTTGGCATGCTTCTGGACTCGGGTTCTCCAGTAGTTCTTGATCTCATTGTCAGTCCGCCCCGGCAAGTACTGGGCAATCTTGGACCACCTTCCGAAGATGATGTCAAAAATGGTTATTAGGGTAATAAGTATAATTAATTCATGAAGCTCCTAAATTATGAGATGGAGTATGTCGTCAGATGTACATACCGGTTCCCCCATCGGGAGTGGAGTTCGAGGATGAGAAGCTGTTCCTCTAGGGTTATGTTGCCCCGGCGGACATCCGGACGAAGATAATTGAGCCACCGTAATCTACAGCTCTTTCCGGTCCTCTTCAGGCCTGTTGAGGTTAATCATGTTAGCGAAGATAAATCTCGTAAAGCTTATTGTGATCTGTATGTATGGTGAAAGGAATAATTAATGATGTCGGCAAGAGGAATTCTCTCTCTTTCTACCTTCCTAAAAAGGAACGGCTCTTTCATTATTTGCGTGTTCCTTGTGAACTATGCTTCTCCAATATGCACGCGTCCCTTGTTCTTATCTAACTCAAGTACGGACCAATAAACAATCATCCAAATATATACGTACAAGACTTTGAACACGCATGTGTAGTATCTGAGATCATATAGTCGGTTTCTTCTTCTCTCTCATATGGTTCCCAGCTAGTGAAATTTGGATTTTGAGTTTACCCTTTTTTGAGAAATAGGAGTCTAAAACTTTAAACGACCTTAATTGTCATGGTAACAAACATGAGATGATAAATGGAAAAATTGGTTGTGGTATAGAGAGTGTGGTTACCGGCGGAGCGAGCTAGCGAGTTCCAGCGGCCCTCGCCATGGAGAGAGATGTAATTGATGAGGGTGAGGTCTTCCTCCACCGTCCAGGGCCCTCTCCTCAGCTCCTCCATCCCCATTTCATCCTCTTGATCGTCACTCATCATCTGGAAACAGTTCCCATCGTCACTGTCCATGGCTTTTATACCCTTTAGACAGAGAGAGAAAGAGAGACTGATAGAGAGGGTCTAGTATTGAATCTGATCGATCCCACAAAAGTCCTTGACAGTAAAGTGCACAGCTCAGAGATCAGAGATAGAGAGAGATGTATCTGTTTCTGCTCAACGATAGAAAATGGAGTGGGGCTCGTGCTTTTATATACATCTCAAAGGACATACATGCTTGAAAAATAATGGACATGTGTGAGAATTAGAAACCCATAGCCGAGCAAAAAAGGGAGAGAAAACTACCATCCTTGAGATAACCGTCTAGATAGTTCAATTAATTTATAAAATATTAATAAATATGTCATTCATTTAATTATTTAATAATTTCATATTTTAATTTAAAAAGTAATTAATAATTTAGTAATAAAACATTTCTAACTAAAATATAGTAAGCTCTAGAGTCGGATTGACTGTATCAACTTCAATAGACCCCTCGGTGACAGAAATCTAGAAATATATTAGGACATGTATTAATTAATTATGGTGTGAGAGATTATATTATATTATATTGAATATTATTACCTCACTATTGGTTTCATCAAGAAAAATAATGGGGGCATACAACTTGGACGCACTGCACTGACTTTTCCGTCCACATTACATGGGGCGCTCTGCGAATGACCTTATTATTTGATAAATTAAATGGATTTAGTATACATAAAAAAAGTAATACTTCTGCATGCTTTGGACCTAATCCAGTTTATATTTTTAAATGGTAGCTCATAATAAATAGGAAAAGAGTTTTAGTAGCGAGTTGACCGCACACCTTTGGCCGATCTGATATACTCACCGCCGGTGCATCAATGTTTTACCATGACAAAGGGAGGGAAGGGTACCCATGAATGAGATGTCTCCGTATCTCATGTTAGATGATAAGAAATTACACTGTAAAATTATCGAAACACTGGAATGTCATGCAAATAAATCATAGGGCAATGCAGGTCTGTTCTAAAATGGCTCCATCCCCTTAAATAATATCATATTCATGTATTTTGAATAAAAAACTTATATTGGAAGACAATTTTTTATGGGGCTTTACATATTAAATATAGATTAATTAGAGTTACAGTCCTATCATATACTTGACATAAAAAAAATTACTTCATCCCATATGGTACTTGAACGTGATTTTCTTTTTCGTTAGGTATGTGTACACGGAAAGATGGAATTTCTATTTACTAGTGTATGTACGGCGATCATAGCGTAGTTGGCCCTCCAATTGCCATTTTCTTGCCATGCATTTAAGATTTTGATCGGATTTAAATTGTGAAGTCCGGTGCCTGGTCACCTCTGCTTATGATCAGTCAGTCAACATAATGGTAAAATTATTATATGGCTGACCACAAGTTCCTATCAAAACAGATATCAACCACTGGAAGCCATTTTCGAGTGTTCTTTCTCATATATCAACGAAATCGAGTATAACATTTAAGAGGGATCACGTGTAACATTTAAAAGGATAGGATCAAATGAGAAAACTATTTGAAAATTTCATATATTTAACCCACTTGTATCGTTTGATTTGACCACGGAAAACACAAGTACTATTACGCTTAAAATAACTTATGTATTTACTCTATACTTAGCAGTGATAAAATGCGGAATTACTTTTCTATTCACGGTAACATGTATAGATTGCTATTTAGAACATTCAATATGTTTAATTTCTCAAATGTTTTCACAATTAGGACTAATTTGTTACGTCGGTATCTGTGGTGATTAATTTATTTGGGGAGGATAAAATAATAGATAATATGTTATTTTCATGTATTTAAACTAAGTAGATATGATATATTGTTTGTAGTATATTAATTGAATCAATTGTTTCATTTGTTGAACTAATGAGTATTTTGTTCTATGCCTGGACTCGATTACTTAATATAAAACCAATGACAATTTATCGCATCAAATGGATGCTATAATTATGGGTATATTCATCAATAATATCTAAACAACCAAATTTTTAAATAAAATATATTATATTTTTTAGAGAAAATTAAACTTTTCTTGAAAAAAAATAATATATCTAAAATTTTTACAAAACTTTCAGTAAATATAACAACTGATCCGTAAACAATCTTCTATCAAAAAGAGAATCCAAAAATCAAAATCAGAAAATTAAAAAAAAAAAATTTATAAACGAACCAAAATTGTTATAAAATTTTCAAATCATAAATTTGGAAAATTCTAATTAGTCAATAAATACCCAAAAATCATATAAAATAATTATGAATGGAGTTTGATCAGTAAATCGAATATTAATCGAGTTGAACCGAATATTAATCGGGTTGAACCGGACCGAATAGGAAGAATGCGGTTTGAATATTTATTTTTCTAGATAACATAAAAACATTAATTTGAGAAATTAAATTCACTATTATGTAGAAAATAAATTTAAACAAAAATTTAAAAAAATTTTAAAATTTAGAAAACTGGTCAAATCGGGCATGAACCAACCGATTTTCGATTTCAAGTTATCGAAACCGAATCGATCAACGGTCTAGCCGATCAATTTACTACCTACTAGGTCAATGCCTAGTCAGCGTACACAATCAATCAACATGTGATGCGTGGCAAAACACTTCCAATCAGTCGCTCTGTCAGCATTGTCCAATTAGAGCGCGACACATGTATTTGGTCAATAGTCATGTGAAGAAAAAACCACATCACCAATGACCGACCAATGGGAGAGCGACACATGTACTTAGTCAACGGTCAATTGAGGAGAAGTCTTGTTAGTAGGAGTGACCAATGAGATATTGGCATGAGGTAAAGCCATGTTGGATGGTAACAGCCAATCAGAGGTTGACTCATGGCATTAATACAATGCATCAAGAGGGAAAATGTCAAATTTAAATCATCCAACCAGAGAACGCCACACGTCATAGTCAACAAATGCAAAGATTCGGTCAGCTGCCATGTCGATGTGAGTGACCAATGAGAGGTGTATAGTCAATGAGTCAACGGGTGACTGGGGAACTGAGTGAGAAGCCACGTTAGCGATGCCAACTAATCACAATGTGACATGTGGTAAACTGCATGTGCAAAGCTCGCACGTGCGCTTCAGACAACAATATTATTCATAGAATGGAAAATGAAAAATTTTCTTTCCATTTATGGCTATTGAATATCTATTCCAATAATGGCAATTTTGGAGTAGATAACCTCGACCAATTTGGAAACTGGTAGAGCCAAAGGACCCGAGCTCCCTATATAAAGAGCTACTCCTCATTCATCCTCATCATCCCTCAAAAGTAAGAAGAAGAAGAAGAAAAGTCCATTTTCTTGATGAAGCACAAATTAGAGCTCCTAGTGTAGGCACTTTCCTCCACCTTCGATGGCGAATTTGAGTCCCCTGAAATCCAAAGGAAGTCATCTACATTCTTGCATACTCCATCCAGTTCGAAGGTCACCGGAAAAACTCCAGCGAACTTGCACAGTACCTGCGCTCACTCGGTAGTCTACGACCAGAGTCGATTGAGATGCATTCAAGCCACCCTCAGGCCAACCACAACCAAACCAAGCCCTTCAAACATTCCCTGGAGTAGTCAACACATTCCTTGAATTATCGTGGTAAGTCCCCTCTGTCATCCTTTGTCGAAATTTACTATTCACAAATCATTTTTACCCAAAAATTAAATTGAGAAATTCACATTGCTCAAACCACCAATTGAGGCAATCATCGGTGAGTAATCGAAACTTTCTCTCTCTATGATAATTTTACAGCAAAGCTTTGTTTAAGCTCATTTGTAAGCTAAATTTAGTGTTTTAAAGCTTGAAATGATTAAGGGCGCATAAGAAAGATGATTGGAATCATGTTAGTACTAAATTGGGAAGAATTAAGGTTGAATTAATGAAATTCAAGTTGGATGACTAAATTACAATTTTTGAAAGTTTGAGGACTTAAATTGTAATTTTTGAAAAATTGGAAATTATCTGTAATCAATGAGAAATTACTTACCCAATTGGAAATTAGAGTAAATTAGGGACCCAAATGGAAGATTTGAAAATCTTAGACCTAATTAGAATTAAGGTATAACTTAAGGGTCAAATCCTAATTTTTAAAAAGTTAGGGTTTTAAGTACAAATATCTTATTATGTGGGACCTAATTGCCCAATTTATTGTACAAATATCTTATTATGTGCAAAGAAAATGCACGGGACGAATCTGAAATTTAGACTGATTATACACATACTTAAGATAATTCTTTATTTTGAAAAGAGATTTCCAGATATATAATCACTTTACTGTGTGAATCTGCTTAAAACTTTTGTGATTATATTTATGAAGAAAGTATTAAGTATGTTATTAGGACAACCCATGAACGGTGTATGGATACACCTGAAGGGGTATAATCTAGTTTGATTGGCGATGCGGGATATGGATGGGGCGCCCATGGTCGACAACAACGGGCTAGATCTAGTTATGTGCAAGTGGGCTCAAAGCCATGGTTTTGAAAGTGAAGTAGGCTTAAGGCCATATTTTAAAAACTTATACAAGTGGGCCTAATGCTAATAGTCCTTACTCAACCGTCTCCACTTATAATAAAATCACACATCAAGCATAATAAATAACAAATTTATTGGAGTTTGGTCCTCACTCGACAGTGTCCGCTTATCATAATTTTTGTTATTTAATATAAATTAAGGGCACAATCCTCCCTTGTTCGTCCCCTCTCATTCGGTTATCTTACATTAGGTTATGGCATGCTTAGATTTCCTTGGGGTACAATCCCCACTAGTCGGACCCCACCTATCCACCTTATTAGGGTATCATGCACTTATATCATACATCCTATTAAGTTCTATCATCATGGGTCTCTCTACCCCTCATCATATGTGATTAACCACAATTCTTTATCCAACTATGTGAGCATGCAACCATTTAGTTTTCATTTACTTTATCAAAACCCATTTTCGTTCATAGCATGCATAATTTCATATTTTAATGTGTGGTAAAGTACAGATGATGGTCCAATCGAACTCGCTGTTAGTAAATCTCACTCATTATTTTATATGGAACTTGTCCTAGTAATTTTTCCACATATCTCGGATCAATTGACTTCATGTATAGCTGAGATCCGCTTAATCTACAATGATCACAAAATATAGCATGGCTCATATTCAATTTCCGATGGTAAATTTAGGTATCATCCGTAATTTTTTCAAATTTATGATTTTGCCCATCCGGTCGGGTTCACTCAATTCTCATATCGATAAACCCATTTATTTTAATCTAGGCCTCCATTTGTTTCCCCCAATTATTTGACTATGTTGCATCAAAGTCCTCATAGAGTATCAAGTCTTTCTTTAGACCCCTAACTTTCCACTTTTTATATTTTAGCCCTTAAACTTCCAAAAATTACTAAAATTCCCTTACACTTTATTTCAGGTCCATGGATTTCTAGTAAATCTCATTTGGGTCTCAATTTTCTTGTAATCACAGTTTGGCCCCCTAACTTTTTAAAAATTATGTTATATTCCCCTAATGTTCTTGTCATTTAAAACGTATATATAAACTTTCCAAAAATCATTTTTGGGTACCTCATCTTATTTCTCAGGTCCCAACGGTTACTTTTCACCCAGCCTTGGTCGAAATAGTGTCATTTTGGCATCGATCAGACTCTTGCCAGAAAATAGATATAGAGTCGAATTTACATCGATAGCTCACTGTAGAGAGGGCAGTGGTGGTCAACATTAGTAGGGTAAGTTGACTTTCCCACAAATTTTTGGATACCTTGATCACCCTCTAAGGTGATCGGAGTCACCTGTAACACCTGATTTACAAAGCTCATCTAAAAACATGGAGTTACCGGAGATTCTTATATTTTCATGGCCAAAAGACATATATTTAGCCCGAACGGCTACAAGTGTTGGCGAGTGGAGATCAAGAGGAGCCTTTAGAATAAATTTGGGGTATTGTTGGCCATCGAGGAGGTCGACACAAGCTCAGAAAGCTCTTGCCCTATTTTTGGCCAAGGAAGTAATGCTAATATTTTTGTCTCACTAGCACCGGTAGACGGCATGTTAGTATTGGGGAGAGGTGTGGTTGGAAAGCTGACTTCTCCCCATTTCTTAGGACACCTAAATGGCTGAGTTTGGTGGTCAGAAATGATAGTTATGAGCTCTTATATGAAGGTCAAATGAAAATTGAGTACTCTCACTTCCAGAGAGAATTATGGTCACCCGTCGATGAGTGAGCGACCAAGTCTTATATGGGGAGCTTAGGGGTCTAAGTGTCCATCACCCCATATGCATGGTTAGTCAGATGGGACCTTATAGACCCCACTTTTCATTTGATTTTTCTTGGGGATAGGATGCCAAAAATTGTATTGAGAATTGGGTTTTTTCCGTGTCTGAGTCGAGTTTCTAGGTCGAAAATTGGGTAAATGAGACGGCATGCGTGCGTGTGGGTGCACGATGCACCCCACATGTGCAACGTGTGAGTATGTCTGGCATGGCGTGTCGACCGGTTCACATTATAGTGAACTAGTTTTCAATGAATAAATCGGTTAGTTTAGTCAATTTTGGTCATTTATTGGTCGATTCACCCCTAATTTGGTCGGTTCTTAACCTAATTTATTTTTCTAAAGATTATTTTTAAAATTTTCTATAGATTAAACTCAAGCACCCATTTTTGAATTTATCTAGCCCCTTTTAAAAATTGGGAGGTTTTACCACTACAAGCTGTTTCGATCGATTTTAGATGGTTCGCCTTTGATTCGACCAGTTTTTAGATCAATTCTTTTTTCTAAAAGTTTTTTTATCCAATTTCATATTAATTTGGCTCATAAATTGTTGTTGTTCTATTTGTCTAATCTCTCTTAAAAATATAGGGTACCGATTCAAATTAGTTTTCGCTTTGAATTTTCCTAATCCAGTCAATTAAAGTTCTTTAAGAGTAATTTATGGGTTTATTTATTGTCTAAGTTACTGTCTAAATTGGTTTCTAATCCAGCTCAATTTCAAATCTCAGTTTTTTGTTTTCATTCCTGATTCAAAATTGGTTTACAATCTAATTAGGTTTAAATCTCAATTTTAAAAATTTCAGTATTACAAGTTTAATTAGATTTGTGAGCTTATGCATAAACTCACATCTGCTCATTGAATTGTACTTAAGTGTATATTATGATATTCTTTGAGAATATTGAATAAATGTCTCTACTTTTGACGAGATTTAACACTTTTTATTTATTATTTTGCATATACTAATTAGATTGATAACCCTAATTATTATCAATTTATTAGTGAATTCTCTATAATTTTGGAACATAATTTAATTTTTTAGAGTGTTAAAAAAATAATGTATTAATGATCAATCTACTAACGAAATATTGATAACTTGTAATTGTCGAATTAATTTAGATTCAATTTTTTATTTGAAACTTGGTTTACCAACCTCCTTACAACAACCTATTTTATGGTGCAACAATCTTTCTAAATATTTACCTCATCAAATTGTTGATTTATTTATCAAAAATCTTTTCTCTTGTTTCACACTCAAATTTAAGTTCAATTTTTTAGATTTTTCACGTTACTTGTACTAATATGCTACTCTAATGGCTTATACTATTCTTAATCGCATTAAGTGTAAAGTCTCTTTATATTGTACTACTTAATATTTGTAATTGTTACTCATAATTATTGTACACTTCGTATAACATTGAAATATATCTAAAAAATTCCTTAACTTATTAATCAAGAAGTTAGTACATTTTTTAATGTATAAGTCCGAAGCGAGAGTGATACCACTTACATTTATATGCTGTTAAAGGAGACGAGTTTGATATACAATTTCTTATAACTATTACTTCCAATTGTCCATATCTCATTTTCAATTCAGATACTTTCCATGTAACTGAAAATTTTAAGAAGTTGAATTAATTGGTTATAGCCATTCACTCGTGGTGTATTTGTTTTTTCCTTAAATTTTTTCAATGAATTATTTAATTTGTTTGAATTTAGTTTTTACAAATTACTCAATATCACTAATTAATACATGAATCTCATCCATTCATTCATGAGGCCTACTTTCTAGAAAAAAAAATATGACACTGTAAATCATCTCAACAAAATGAATATAACCCATCTATTTGTTTTATGGATAATTATTTCTTTAAAATTCAATATATAACTTTTAAAATCTGACCGGTCGATCCAACCTGGAACTGGTCGCACACCTTTTCCAGTACTACCATAAAAATCCGATTGCAATTATATCCATACAAAGTTTGGTTGCACGTCTGGTTTCTATTTGAACCCATGAACTCATTAGAAAACAGGTTAGGGAACCAATGACCTACAAATAGAAGCTCTTGCGTATTTTTTTTTATTATTTCTTTATTTTTATTTTCTCTTTTATTAACGTTAAATTAACAACTTAGGCATTAAAAATATAAAAAATCATGATTCCATCTTATTTTTTTATTTCGTTCAAGAAGATTTCTCTTTGGAATTAAAATATTTTTACCAAATTAAGATTGGAAAAAAATTTAAAAAATCTCAAATTTAAAATTTAGTTCATCAAAGATTTATAAGATAAACTTATTTTAAACTAATTTTTGTATTTCATTTATTAAGTGTATATTATCATCTCATACTCTATATATCATTATTATATTTTATTTTATGCTAGCCGAAAACGGGCCAATCTCCAAGGAGGCTAAGTAGGTCAGAGGAAGGGAAGCTCTAGAATGACTCTCAACCCTCATGTCACCCGCCCCAAGCACACATTGATGATTTCAGGTAGGGCATGGGAGGCTCGGGTTCATGCCTGGCGACCCCTCCCTTCGACCACCCCGTGGAAGATTCGCCAGAGGTTGGCCGACCTCCCCATGGCATAGCTAGAAGGAGGGGCCGGACGGCCACCTAGCCTTCTTTCCCCAAACCCATATCGGGAGGCTAGCAAGACTTGGCAAGCTCCTCATGGGGAGTTCGGTCATCCTCCTTCACGGTAGCCAAAGGAAGTGGCCGCGGAAAGGGGGCTCCTAAGTCATCGGTCCCTCCCTTTTTAATTTTTTGTTATTCATTTGATGATAACATTGTCATCTAGGCTATGTTAATAGTCTTTTAGTACAGATTTGACGTCAATGACTATCAACAATTTTCGAAATGATATGGATCAAATAATTAATTATTTAATAATTTTGTATTAAAATATTTGTATAAATATATACTTTAACATACAAATTTAATCTCTACTTAAAATTTGTATGTTTATAATGAATTTGAATTAAATGATGGATTTATTGAAAACTTTTATAGTATAAATTAATTCAAACACATTATTTAATATTATTATTATTATTATTATTATTATTATAATATTACAAGTATCATTGATTAAATTTGTCGTACAATATATTGAACGTGTTATCCTACCAATGGATGCATATCTAGTGGTGACAATGGAGTGGGTATATAAGAATTTATACTGCCCTCCAACCATGCATCTTCCATTCCTTTGAAAAATAATGCTTACTATTGACCCATGTGAACCCAACTCCTGACCTGCAGAGGTCGGGTCCCATCTCAATTTGTGATATTTGGATATGGGTATTTACCTCATACCAGCTACCTTAAGGAGGTCTGGACCCTGTTGAGTTTTAAAAACTATGCTATGGAAAAAGTATAAAAGCTAATGGCACTACAAGACAAAGTTCCTAGGCAGAAGTGAATTAAGAATTGAAAATTCTAATGCTTTGGGAGATTGATCGACCTAATAATGTTTATATTAAGCGCCCTCTATGATTGCAACTTGTTGCACTTAGGAAAGCTCTAGAAAATAAAATGTAGCGAAGAAAACGGAAATTATGGCCTGCCATCTAAATTTTCTCCAATCATTTTAGTTCCCTTGGTAGTTGGTAATATAATTGGAAATCAATCCTTTCTTGGTTTCTCATTTGATAATTAGTTTAATCTATCTACTCAATAATATTTAATAATTATAGGATATTATAAAATTAATTTTCTAATATGTAAAGCCGTAGATACCATATATGCATATAAGATTATTTTGAATGGATTGACCGTTTTTTTCACAGAATGAAAATTAGATAAGTATTAATTATTTAATTATTAAGATATAAAAAATTAAATAAACCTCAAAATAAAATAATTAAATATAAATTATTAAGTATATGTCAAAATGTAAAATTAGACCGGATATTACGAAATAAAATACACTCAACTCTGTGCTAGGAGAAAATATGTACAAAGATCTATCTCAAGATGACGCATGGCTCATTATTGTGCATAAACACGGACTATTGAATGGCATTAGGAACCACACTAACAGTCCAGACACAGAGTATGTGGCCGTGTAAAGCAAAGTCAAACAATTCCAAATTTTCAACATTTACTTTCTTTATTCGACAAGTTGCATGAGCAACATATATCAATCATCATAATCCACTAAAATTAATCGATAAAAAATATGCTCCACTTTAATAAAATTCAGTTGTGAATTATTAAATAAAATGAATTTATATTATAAGATTTTAAAACATCAAATGATCTAACACCCTCAAATTTGTATTAATTGAGTGAAGTTTTGAATGGATGTGTCAAAAGAAAATAACCTTCTTAATGGCGTCTGATATGCTTGATTAGCATGTTTAGCAATTTCCCTGCTTATTAGATTTTATTCTATTTATTATTAGTATTTCCTTTATTTATTCTCTGTCCCTTTTTTCTTTTTTAGCTTCAAAATTTATTTGCTGACTTCAATGGAAAATATGTATACACACAAAGCTAAGGAGATCCATTTTGGATATAACAATTAAAAATAAATAATTTAATACCTATAGTTATCCTACCGTACTTGTACTATTTCGGTAGTGGATCAAATTAATGATGTAATAATTCAATAAATTTGTAAAAAAAACTTTATTAATACTAATAAAATAATAAATGAAAAATGAAAAATAATAGATAAGATGAACACTTTCTCTATCTTTTGAGTGCATGCCTTAAATGATGAACCAGACAAATTTCGGCTCTCTACCCAATTAACAAATGGAAGCAATTCTAAAAGCCATTGATTTTTTAATGGAGGTTGAACCAGTACAACCAAGTAAAGTAATAATTAATGAAAATACTATACTATTATATATTCCAACTATATTTTCTATGTAATTTATATTTTTATTATAAAAAATGTCATGCATAAAATTACTTTAAATCAAGCAAATCAAAGAAATACTTCCATCGTTATTACAGTAGTTGCATATATATATAGCATGATTGGAATAATATTAAGGTATATATCGATTTTTTTGTTAATATAATTTAAATTTGTAAGGATAAATAGTTCCTAAAATTAAATATAAGAATCCATCCACAAAGGTATATCCAATATATTCTTAAAAGATTTTATAAGTTGAATATGTTTTTAATACATCAAATAAGTTTAGTGTAGGTCAGATTGATCCTTATAAATATAAAAAATATATATTTATACATCAAATATGCCTTTGTATATTAATTATGTGATCCAGAAATGTATTAATCAAATAATTATAATTTACATAAATTATTTTTATTTATTAATTATTATTATTAATTAATTAATTCTAATTAACAATATTACCAAATAGATATTTTAAAAATTATCATATAAATTATTCTTAATATTTTTTTCTTTTTTATTTAACTATTCTTTAAATATAAATAATATTTAAAAAATCACTAAATATTAATTACAAATTATAAATTAAAAAATGCTTGTTGTGGCTGTGAAATTTTATTTATTATTTAGTATTATATTAAATATTTTTATTTAAATAAAATTAGGTATAATTTTTGAATAATTTATCCGATAGTCGTTAGAAATAATTTAAATAATAGCATAATTAGTTAGTAGTAATTATTAATATTAATATGTGAATGTGGCAAATTAACATACAAAAAATTTATTTGATGTATAAATAACTTTGTTTTGCTCAACATATAAATAACTTATTTGATTTAGAGAAATTCTTTTTAGAATTTAATTAATATATCGTTGATTTATATTTACTCATAAAATTATATGCATTGATATCATTCTCAAATAAAGCTTATTTTTACTTTTTTTTCCTCAAATGCTTAAGTGAGAGACATCAAGTAGCTTGGAAACATTCTTAAAATGGAAAATCATGTTAAAGGCTTATTTTATCCATGAATTTATCCTGATAACTTTTTTACTCTTCTTATATGCGACATTAATTTATTTTAATCATAATATATATTTATTTAAAAATATAATATTCCATTCTTAAAATTATTTTTTTGTACAAAATATAAGCATCACCTATCATGTAGATATATGTAACCTTATCATATTTGTTAAGATACTATCATATATATTTTAAATATTATTTTAATTAATGAAAATATTTAATATATTCTTAATTACGCACACTATGTTATAATATGCCCACACTATTTACAATCATTATTGGTGTACCTATAGTATGTTATAATATGGATAGGGATTCAAATAATCAAAAAGCACATACAAAGGTTAGAGAAATGCGTGTGAGTCTAAGGTACTGGCTGGAATATATGGAAATTAGGGTTCATATGGGAGGTGATCTAAAGTGGACATCCAGAAAGATTCTACTAATGGGTTATCTTACTTCTTCTATATGGTTCTTCATTCCCTAAAGCAAAGCAAAAAGTGGATGGAGCAGATGTTAGCAAATTAAATATTAGATCAAATAAAAAATAATTCGAATAAACTTACGATCACCCTTATCCGCGACCTGACACATGTCCCGTCAATAATACGCGCTCTACCTAGCTAGACCTAGCCCTCTTTGCTACTCGGATTAGGCTTTTTTAAACTAGTTGGATTCTCTTACTTTTTTCATTTTTTTTGAGCCAATTGCTTTTTGCCTCCTCAATACGTTGGAATCGTACTTATTTTTAGGTTTGTCATTGATACTATCCGGTATCCGCTTCAACCCACGGAGACACCCCCTTGAAACAGATGGCTCCATGACAATTTTTATTTAAATTGATTTTTTAGTTTTATACATATTTTATAATTGATTCAATTAGTACTAAACTCTTATTTTATTTCCATTTGACACAAAATTTAAATTTTAATGAAAAATTAAGAGCTTTACTAATATCTTTTTTTAATTTAAACATTATATGTAATATATGAAAAGTTTTATACAAATATCACAATCATTAATTCGGGTTTCATATATCCAAGATAAAATTTTTAATTCCATAAAATTGTATAAAATTCCTCAAATTATGGTGTAAATTACCTAAATATGAAAAGATGGCAATTAAATATCATTTATACAATATTAGTCAATTAAGAAACTAAATTAATATTAATATTATAATCAAATATAAAATTAAACATTGTACTAAATATGATACAAATTAAATGTATCACTGAAAATATCAACTTTAAGTAGTCAACCAAATTTGATATAATTAATGGTATTGAGAAAGTTCAATTTATCATAATCAATTTAACTTGAATTTGATTAAGATATGAAGGCCTAAAAGCACTATGATATGATTTGTGAGGAATGTGATAATTATAGGGTATTTAATCACATATTTTTGTTATTATTTTTAATTTTAGTAATAGACAAAAAAATATGTGTTTGTTTCCATTAAATACTTTAAAATGTAGAGATAATTATTTTTGTGTATAATAATATGTTAAATTTTGATATGCATGATAAATTAACATTGGTGTGATGGCATGATAATCAAGAGGACAGTTTGGGATGGGGGAGGTAAACAAATGCAATGCAGTCATATACTAAAACTCCATGTGTTAGCCATGATCCTAGGGATGTACTCATATGATATAATCCTAAATAAAGTCTCCAGCCGCCAGATTCCATCGTCAGACCGAACAGCAGACACAAGCCAGCTGTCTGATGGAGATCATGAGCTGATTGCCACTCGACATAGTCGGCAAGTGCTTAGCAGCCCATGCACAAGAGAACGAGGGTGCAAGTGCATGAATCCATCATCATCTCTAAATGGAAACATAGTTCATTGGTACCATTGTGTTTGTATCCATCATCCCAACAGATCCACCAATTGACCAAATGGAAAAGGTGAGAGAACATTGATATTTCCATGCTAGTCAGTCAGTCCCCTACCTACCGGTCGATGAGTTGGTACCGGCCTTGAGGGCTTGCTAGGGGGTCTGTTGGGGAATCAGCCTGTACTGTACTGGTGCTAATGGAAATCATCCATGGAGAAAGTGACAGACCACATCCGAACACTCACACACGCGCATAAACAAATTTAAATTCTGCAATTCACCATTATTGGTTTGGTCTCAATGTTCGTCAAAAGCAAGGGAAAAAAAGCCGAGTTTCTAGGGCTAATGGGAGTTTACAAGTTGACATTTCCACAGCAAACGCCGGTTAACGGCTCCACCTCTTTCTCTCGAAGACGACGATAATACATAGTTCTACATCGTGTATAATTACTCATCACATGCGTCACCCCTACGTTATCCAATTGAGGGATTTGACTAGTCATACCATCATCAGAATTACAAGAACATATAATATTATAATATTATAATTTTATAAGAAAAAATAATTATAATCACGTAATATCTTAATTTTTAAATAAAATCAGTTAAATTATTATATTTTACAACGATTTCTCATATATTATATTTAAATAGTTTAATCAGTAATGGATGATAAGATGAAAGAAAATTCTTCTTACTTGTACGAAATTAAAATAATAATATAGGAGATAGAAATAATTATTAAGGTGGGCTTTGGTATAACATGATAATCATATTAAAATCACTTGATTGCATATAGATAAGAAAATAATTGTTAAAATTTATAAGGATATTTATCAATTATTTTTTTAAATTATAAATAAATGCCAACCCTTATATGAATTACCATCATGCACAAATTGCCGAATTTGCAGTTTTTTATTAGAATTTTCCTTGTAGTTGTATCGATATATTTCGTGAAAATTATAAAAAGGTCCTGAGGCGGCTGGCCACGAGGCAAAATTGCTCCGGCTAATTGGATATACTTTGAGAGATTTGCAGATCCTAGTGAAATTAATCTTAACTTTATAATAGATATTAAGATTGAATGAGAACAAAATGATACTCTTAATTTAACTTTCACATTAGAAATCATTTGATTTTCACATAATAATACTATGCAGTGTAGTCAATAGTAAGTTAATCACATATATATATATATATATATATATGATTTAAGTAATAATTAATTTAAACTATATATTTGTGGGAGGTAAAGAATTTGTATTATATCATCTCCTAGGTAACTAGGGGATGAGTTTATAGTCTATAACAAGATGGCCTACCGTACAAATGGAGCGAGTGAGCATTAGGAACTAGGGATTCAAATAGCCGAAGGGCCACATCCGAAGAGGAGATATTTAGAAATATATTAAATTACCGTACTTCACTATTTCTTCCATTGGACGTAGCGTCTTTGACTGAAACTTCGAACATTAAGGTGAGGGAGCTTCCATTTGGCCAATTCTTTGACTCCCTTTTAACTTCTAGAGCCGGAAATGGCGTATTTTTTTCCCCTCGGTCAAGTATTCGTTAGGTGGGAGATTTTCTACTTCGTTATTTAAGCTCATTTGACTCTTTGACTGGCTACAATAATGTCTAGTCTTGACAATTCAGCATAAATATATGCTACAAATGAATAGACACGCAATTACTTGCAAATGGGCAAAATAAGAAAAAAAAAGTACCTCGTGCAACTATTATGTGATATTATATTATGTCTATTTTTTAAAAATATATTTACCATTTATTAGATTAATAATATTATCATTAAATAATTTTAAATTCATATGATTTTTAATCAATTTCATTAAATAATTATATCATATCAACCAGTGGTATGTCCAATGGACTGGAGTGCCTATTCAAAATAAAAGAATATTGTGTTTAAAATATAAGGTGTCATTATGTAAATTCCATTGGATATTATTATAAATAAAATATAATCTGGAATTTGGGTTGCAGTCCGGCAACATTAAATGTAACTGATAATTTTATGGCCTAATTAACCAGCTAAGGTTGAATAAAGCCACCAAAGCACCCAAAAAAGTGACGATAAGATCGATCTCTTCTCACCGATGGCATCAATCCTTATAGCACGCCTTCAATTTTAGCTT
Organism: Trapa incisa; assembly: GCA_030064435.1. Taxonomy (NCBI): domain Eukaryota; kingdom Viridiplantae; phylum Streptophyta; class Magnoliopsida; order Myrtales; family Lythraceae; genus Trapa; species Trapa incisa. Next base: position 19,218,420 of record CM057771.1, read on the forward strand.
TTTTTTTTTTTGTAAACAATCATTTTGATATAACACCAAATAAATTATATTACTTTAAACAATTTTTTTATTATTTAAGAGAATTTCAAAGAACAAGATACAAATGCTTCACCCGTTAGTGGACAATATAAGAGAAGAAGGTTGAAGAGAAGAAAATTGCTCCCTTATATGGATAAGTAAGGAGAAATAAAAGTATTTTTGTAAAAATGATTGGGTTGTGTAATGAAAGATCAACTCAAACAACATATGACTACTATTAGGGACATATGTATTATAGATAGTTGAGCACTATTAGGGACAATATGTTTGCCATTTAAAAAATTCTTAAGAACAAGTAGTGGCTAATTTTTTGGAGTAATATATTACAATTGAAGTAAATTAGTTATTTATTATTAAATTCAATAAATTTTCGAATATCTCAATTATGTAACTTAACTCACCCAAGTACTTCAAAAACATTCTAATTCTCCTTCCAAATATTTTTTTGATGCAAGTGTATTAATTATGATTTAATATATTTTTTAACGAGAATTTTTAAGTTTAAAAGTTTGAGAGTAGAAAATTATATTATTGATGAGAATATAATCTTATATTAGATAAAATAGATAATTATTGTGGGTTTGTAATGTTTGAATTGTTAAAATAATTATAAGTTATAACTTTTAATTAGATATTAGTCTAATTCATTATCAACACCTAATATCTTTTCATATGGTATGATAGCCAATTGGTTCGCACCTGTGCCCAACCCAAAACTGAAAATCTGACTCGTGATCTGCTCAAGTACGGAATAAAAATACCAAACTCGAGACCATTATTCTCCATCGTACGGGACCAAAAGAATAATATTCGACTAGTAAACCGTTGTTAAGTGCGAGTTTAAAAATTTTACGTGACAAGTGTATACACATTGCATGTGAGTACGACCGTTGAGAATATTATCCCAAAATGAATAAAATAAAGAAGTGTTGTGTATTTATAATATTGAAAATGTTGTACTAATAACAAGTTATACTTAAATCTCACCATTATTGATACATAATATTTTCTCATAATTATAAAAACTTTATATTTTAATTTATTAATATGAATGTATTAATTATATGTTAAAATGTGAATGTATTTCGAACTTATAAGAGTTAATATAAAAAAGTTTAAAAGGAAATGCTAAATTAATTGTGAGATATGCAAAAAAGATTTCATGTTACTTAATTTTTTTTAGTACGATGACATGAAAGAGTAAAAAAATTGATTATTATTGAGAATTTATGATTACACTAAAATGAGATATTATTTAACTTCTCTTATTTCGTAATTTTTTATTTTATTAGATAAGATTGAATAATATTATAACGATTTAAATCATATTAAATGTTTTATAAATACTTGAGAACTTATATATATAAGTGTGATTTTTGAAAAATATAAAATAATAAAAAATCCCCAAACTCGAGTTTATGTGTCTCAATGTTTCCATAAAACCCTCTTTTTTCAACTTGTAAAATTAGGTTTCTTGAACCTGATTACAATATAAAATTTATCTCAACAACGCTTCAAATTAATGGGTTTTTGCTCAATTTTTTGGAATATGGTAACAAAGCAAGTCAACTAAGAGATGATATGCAAATGATTCAAATGCCAATGATATTCGAACTTTTTGTAATGCCGAAACAATTTATTTGACAAATTCTCTAATACATTAGGATGTGCTATTTATTCCTTCATTTCATTTTAATTTGATAAGTGTTAGTAAGTTAGTTAATTCTTTAGTTTGTTTTGTTAGTTTTTCTTCTAATATATGTATGCTATATGCACAATTCAAAGCTAAGTATGATGATGGTAAGTAGTAGATACTATTGTGTTTCATGTCATATCCTGTAAACCCCATCCTTTGATAATAAGAAAACCGGGGAAACAATCGATTATTTTTAATTTGAAAATCGAGTTGGTCTACAAACCGGAACCGATAGAGAAAGGGAAAACCGGGAAATTTATGGATACCGAGTGACCCAAAGAGTTCCAAAAGTCATGAAAAAGGACTTTAGGATGAATTGGAGATGAAAACCAAACCAGTTCAGGTAAACCGGATATGAACCGGATTGAACCACCATTGAACCGAATGCTAAATTTATTTTTCTAGGTGGCTTAAAAAATTCAAATTTGAGATTTAAGGCCACCATTGGATAAAAATGAATTTAGATGAATTTGGAAAATTTTTAATTTTGAAAAGTTCGGTCGAATCGTGCATGAACTGTCCAGTTTAAGCTTTGAACCCGGTTCGGACCAGTCCGGTACAGTTCGGAATAATGTCGTTTTCTTCCTTCAGATGATAACACCGTTCACTTGCTGGAAAATCGAATAGCGCTGACGAAGCTAAAAAGTCTTTGGCGAGTGAGTTTCAGGCAATGAATGACCGCTATTAAGGCGCCAATCGGACGACCAAGAAGTCCTCAAGCATCATACATAAAGAGCCTCTCCTCATTCATTCTCTCCACACCTGAACACTCTATTATCTCTCAACTGCTCCAATTTCCGGCGAAGCTCGAACCAAAGCTCTGATATAGGTCTTTTCTAAACCAAAGAAGGTGTGGTCGGGTTATTTGGATTCTGGGAGATGTCAGATACACGCATATAGTCTCCATTTACTCCGAGGGTCGCCGGAGACATGTCGGCGTGATAGAACAGTGAAGTAGTTTCAGCGGACCGAAGCTGCCCTATTTTGGCTAAGCTAAAATCAACCAATTTGAGCCATTCTCAAGCCAAACCAAGCCCTCCTAACACCTCCACAATCCTCCTACAACAGGAATTAGAGTTGAAAGGTAAGCCAATTTGACTCTCTTTTGTAAATTCTGATCAATGTTAGAGAGAGAACCAATGGAACTTTAATGACTATATTCTCACTCAATTCGACATCAATTGATGCAATTCTTGATTCTAGGAGTAACCTCAGGACGAGAGCTATCTGCTCAGATTGAAAGGTCGGACCGCCGCGCCCCCGACGGTAAGCTTTTGAAGCTTTCTCTCTCTAAGTATAGTTTTCCGGTGAAGCTTCGTTTGACCTCATTTCAGCATCAAATCTTGCGATTCAAAGTGCAATTGAATTGTATGAAGTTTTTGGAACTCCAATCTAACTTCAATTTCAACAATTAAACTCATTCGATAGGTCAATTTGATAAAATCAAATTCGGCTGAATTAGGATGTTGAAATTAGGGAAAAATTTGGGAATTTAAAAAATTCGAGGGACTAAAGTGCAATTTCATAAAATTGAGAGCCAATTGGGCATGATAAAGATGTCGAAGGACCAATTGGGCAAATTTTGAAAATTTTGGGGTAAAACTTACCATTTTTGTAAAGTATGGGCACAATTGTAATTTTGGAAAAGTTGGGGACCAAATTGGAAATTTAGGAAACTGAACCCCTTTTTGTGAATTTAAATAAATTGAGGTCCCAAGGTGAATTTTAAAAGTTCTGGGATTCAATTTTAGGAAAAACTGACATTATGGACTTAAAGTTAAAGAAAAATAACTTTAGGGACCTAATTGCAAATAAATGAAAAGTTTGGTTTTTTCATTCATTTGGGATGAATGAAGGCTATTAAGCCTAATGAGAATGAATAAGGATATTCATATCGTGTAGGAACACAAAGTACCAGGAACACCAGCTAAGACAAATTCGCATAAAGGCAACAAGCCGACTAAAAGCAAATTTACTACACTATCGGGTGAGTGGGATATTTAATATCATACTTGGTTGGGATGTTAAGTATCTCAAAAATGAAAACCCACTACTAAGTGGTATTTTAATCATCACATCTAAGAAGTGTGATGTGGAAATCACACGGAAAAACTACTTACCGGTTGGTTGTAAGTAGATCATACCTGGTTGTTATGATGAAACTTCTTGGAAGGGAGTGGAAAACCCGCTTGTCGGTTATAAGCAGAGATGTCCTAATACCGGGTTGGCATGATGGATAGTTGAAAAGTTTGTTTTGTTGGAAGTGCTCTCCCCTAACTGTGTGCCACTGCTTAAAATTTTTGGGAGACTTTCTTGACGGGAGCTCAAATAGCTCACCACAAATTATATGGCTTATGTGAAAAACTATTGATTTGTGCATGCACTATGTTACAGGACCTTCAAGACGCCCAAGAGAGGTACTGATGCATCCCAAGGCTCTAGACGACCTGGTAGAAATAAGGGCAGTTAGTCGTACCAGAAATCTTGCGAAGCTTGACGTAGCTTCATTGCGCTTGAGACCGGGTGGGGACGGGATGAGGTCTCTGCCTCATACGGACACGAAGTTTTGTTACGGGATTGGGGGTCGAATGTCACGAACATCCACTCATTCTCAAGGTAGAAGTGGACATGCTTCTATCTAGGTGGCCGATAAAGTCGCTCCGACGTCATAAGTGGGTACAGTGGACGAGCTGGCCTACGAATGTGTGTTTCGTTCATGATGAAGGGTGTGTGTTGGTTGATAAACACACCGTTGTGATGAGAAATTGTTATGAAAACCTAGAGTTTGGAATGAAATATTTTTAGAAGAAAATAAGGAGTCTGACACACTCCAATTCAAATTATTTTTCTAAAAGTCATGCCCTAAAACACCCATTCACTGAGTTGTTGAACTCACCCCTCTCTTATACCCCTTTTAGGTAACTCCGAGAAGCTTACCTAGAGACCACCAGCTAACACACCTGTAAGGCAGGTATGGTCAATTTAAAATTTTGTGCATTTTTTATTTATGTTATTCAAAGAAAGGTGCAGGTTTAAAGGACGCCTTATTCCTCACGGTTTATAAAAGAAGGAGCAACCCTTAGTAAATCGGGAGATGACAGGTTGATCACGGGGATCTGACCAAACCGGGTCGGGGCGTGACATGTCCAATAATCTTTTAATAAATGGATTTGGATTGTCTCATTTATCATTTTGCATGCTCCTTGTGGAAAATTACTCAATAACCCCTTCCTTTAATTCATCACAAGAGTACATATACTCTTCAATTAATCTCATACCAACATACATATTACATTCATTTTCTAGCTGATAGTGGCAAATTTTTATGGTACTTTATCTTGAAAACTCATGATGATATTCTTAAGGTCTTTAGAGCCTCTTACTTTCACATTGAAAATTTTTTTGATTGAAAAATCAAATACTATATTCTGATGGTGCCAAAGAATTTCTCTCTCATATTTTTTAAAATGAACTCAAAAGCAATGGGATTTTACATCACATTTCATGTCCACATACCCATCAACAAAATGGCTCTGCTGAATGGAAACACTGTCATATTGATTATATGGGACTTACTCTCATCGCCCATTCTCATCTTCCCATAAAATATTGAGATTTTGCCTTTGAACTAACTATTTTTTAATTAATAGATTACCCACTTGCTCTCTTCAATTCCAAACATTCTATTAGGTCATTTATCAATCACCACTTGATTATAACATTCTTTGAGTCTTTGGCTGTCTTTGTTTTCACTATATCTGTCCTTATCAAAATCACAAATTTAAACTCTAATCTCAACCATGTGTCCTTCTTGGCTACCCCTTGATTGTCACAGATATCAGTGCCTTGATCCCTAAATAGGTCGTATCTACATATGTCGTTATGTCCATTTCAATGAGTCAATATTTCCTTTCTCTTACACCTCGGTAGACAATATACCATTACCGTGACAACATGTACCTCCACCCTCTTTTCCCAATCCAACTTCTCTTCCTGTCCTCGTCTCCTTGCCAGATAACTCATGATCATCCTCTACTACGACCGACATAATATTACCATTACATAATGGGACCTTGTTCCACCTCCTACTAGATACAACATTATTGGATGCAATTGGGTGTATACAATCAATCAACATCCAAATGATTCAATTGCTTGACACAAAGTTTGTCTCGTTGCAATGGATATGCTTAATTGGAGGGTATTGATTTTGATTATATACAATTAGTCCCATTATTGAAATAGTAATAATTTGTGTTGTGATCTCCCTTGTTGTTTCACACAATTGGTCAATTCGTCAACTCAATGTTAATAATGCATTCCTTCATGGCCACATTACTAAATAAGTTTACATGAAGCAACCTTCGTGTCATGCACCGACCTAATTCCCAGGGCCGGGGTCCAAAAACAACTACCAAGTCCACTCGATGCTACAATGATGGGTATCTTCTATCACGCCCCAACCCGCTTTAGTCGGATTCTCGTGAGAAACCCACCACGCCCTTTGGTCCAAGAGGGTTTCACTCCCTTCTAAACCGTGAGGAGTTAAGCATACTTTTTATCCTATATTTCTTGTAATAACATTATACAAAACTCAATATATATTAAGAATTTACATACCTATCTTAGGGTTTAACTACGAGGAATCTTTAAGGTGGGTCTTCCCTTTTTCCTGAAAATGGTTAAAGGGAGAGGGTGGGTTTCTACAACTTAGTGAGCGGGTGTTGGGAGTGAGTTTTCAAAAACATATGCTTATTTTACCAAAAACCATTGCCAAGGTTTACCATTCCATTTTCAAGGATTTTTCTCAAATATCAAATCTCAGGTGTGTTTAGCTTACATAGCCCATCCCCATGCCTCGGGAGACGTTTAGCAAACAACACACACATGCCCTTCATCAGGAAGGGTACAAACATTCGTAGGGCAGTTCTAGACTGCACCCACTTGAGGATCAGCGCAACTTTGCTATCCAACCATATAGAAGTCCCACACTTCTACCCTGAGTCTGAGTGGACGTCCCAGACATGTGACCCTTAGACCCAAATTCCACTTTGTGTCCATATGAGGATGGAGACCTCATTAGGACCCTACCCCGGTCTCATGCGCAAGAAGCTCCCAAAGCTTCATGACTATTTGGTACGATGAACTACCCTTATCTCCACCATGTCGTGTAGTAGCCATTGTAACCCATCACTACCCCTAGGGCGTCTTGATGGTCATGTACCATAAGTGCATGAACAAACAATATTATTTCATGATTAAGCCATTCTCTTTGGTGCTGACGGTCCAACGACCTCGACACTCAACTCGACCTGTAGCTATTTGTTTAGGCCGATCCGTCGACCCAGCCCTGACGCATTGCAGCTAGCCCATCAAGTATTGTCGGTCCTGAGTCGATACCTTGGCGAATCACACAATAATTTTCCATTTTAAATAAGACTTTTCATGGCTCTTCCTAATTATGTTTGTTTACAGACTCTAGCCCGTGCCCACTAGCCTTGGGCCCATAGCATGCGTTTCTCCCAAATTGTTTAAGCAGTTGTCATACAGTCAGGGGAGAACACTTCTGACAAAATCTCTTTTAAATTCATCACACCAACCGAGTGTGATGATAAGTTTGCTAACAACCGATATGCGGGTTTTTCCTTTCCTCAAGAAATCTCATCATCCCAACTGTGTATGATATTAGATAATCCCACTAACAACTGGTGAGTAGGTTTTTAGTATTCAAAACATGCTCATCATCCCAACCGAGTATGAAGTGTAAAAGGTCTCACTCACCCGTCGACTGTGACTTGTTCGTCCTTAGTTAGTTTCTAGTCCATGCTAGCTCTCTCTTGCTTGCATTCCAATCTCACATGTCCCTACATGGTTTGGGTATCATTATCAATAAGGGTTCGACATAATAGCTTTTGTTTTCTAACGTATGAGCAACTAGGCCCAAATTCTCAGTTTATTGCACTTAGGTCCCTAAAGTTAATTTTTCTTTACTTTAGGTCCCTAATGCTAACTTTTCCCCCAAATAAAATCCCAAGGTTTCCAATATCCTCTTTGGATCCTCAATTTACTTAAAATTGTGTAAGGGCTCAAGTTTTCCAAATTTCCAATTTGGTCCCCCAATTTTCCAAAATTACCATTTTGCCCCTACTCTAAAAAAATGGCCAATTTACCCCAATTCTTTCAAAAATTGACCAATTGGTCCCCCAACATCTTTCTCATTGCCAATTGACCTTCAATTTGAGAAATTGCATGGAGGTCCCTCAATTTTTTGAAATCCCCAATCCCCCCCCCAATTTCTTCCCCCTTTTCTAACTGAATTTGATTTCTTCAAATTGGCAATTCAATTGGGGTTAATTGCTCCAATTGATGTCATTGATCGGTTTATACACTTCCATACAATCAAATGGAGCTTTGAATTGCAGAATTTGAGTTCAAAACGAGCTCAAATGGAGCTTCGCTGTAAAAGTGGTTGTAGAGAGAGAAATCTTCAAAAACTTACCGCCGGAGGTGCGATGATCCGAGCTCTTGATTCGAAGAAGTAGCTCTCATCCTTAGGATCTCCCTAGGATCAGGAATTTCTATAATTGAAGTCCATATGAAGGGTAATTTTGTTAGTGAAATTTGATACTTTCTCTCTCTAGCACGGATCTGTAACAATGGGGGAGGGCCAAATTGGCTTACCTTTCACCTGTGTGGAGGTCATGTGAGGGTCATGGGGTCTTTGGGGAGGTTCGGTTTGGTTGTAAGAGGTATGAATTTGGCTAAATTCAGCTCGGCCAAAATAGAGCAGCTTCGAACCGTCGGAGCTGCTTCACTGTTTGATTCTACAAGTGCTTCTCCGATGATCCTCAAGTCGAAGTAAGGTTGCTGTCAGGTAGCTGACTTCTCCCGGAGTCTGTAGGACCCGACCTTGCCTTCTAAGGGTGAGAAAAGTTCCTAAATCGGAGCTCTGGTTCGAGCTTCACCAAAAAATGGAGCACTTGGGAGAGGAGGTCGATTTGAGGTATGTGGAGGATGAATGGAGTGGAATTTATTGTATAGGGAGCTTGGGAACCCTCTACTAGACCAGTTTCCATTCTGGTCAAATTTATCATTGCCCAAAAATGCCCCGATCGGAGGAATATTCCTCTTGCTGGAATGGAATATTTTTTTGAACCAATAAACAGTGTTGTTATCCAAAGGAAGAAGACGACACTGTTACAGACTGGATTCAACAGTGAAAATCGCCCTGTTCAAGCCCAATTCGACCGATTTTCTCAAATCTAAACATTTCTAAATTTACTTGAATTCATTTTCTTTTCAATGGTGGCCTCAATTTCCCAATTGGATCATTTTAAGCCATCAAGAAAAATTAATTTAGAGACCAGTTAATAGATAGTTCAAACCGGTTTAATATGGTTCAGGTCATGTTCACCCTAAACCGGTCCGGATTTCTCTTTCAATTGGTTCCATGGTTCTTCCCCATGATTTTTATGACTCTTTTGGTCACACAGATTACTCTTTTGAATTGACCGGTTCTTTTCCTAATTTTCTTATCCTTAAAGGAACAGGGTTTACAACTCTTCCCTCCTTTTAGGGGTTTTGTCCTTAAAATATTTACATCCCAAACAGTTGGGGATACCTGTAAACCTCGTCCCCTCAAAGACAAGAAAATCGAGGAAAGAACCAGTCAACCTGGGTGAGAAAACCGAATGGCTTCACAAACCCCAACCACTAGAAAATGGGTAAATTGGGAAAATTACAACTCCTGAGTGACCCAAAGAGTCATAAAAACCTTGGAAAGGGACCTTAGGACAATTTGGGGAAGAAAACTGGACTGATCTAGGTGAATCGAATCTGAATCGGATTGAACTGGTTTGAACCATTATTGAACCGGATGCTAAATTCATTTTTCTAGGTGGCTTAGAAAATCCAAATTGGAGAATTGAGGCCACCGTTGGATAGAGAATGAATTTAGATGAATTTACAAATTTTTAATTTTGAAGAACTATGTGAAATCAGGCCTGAGTTGGTCGATTTAAGCATTGAACCTGATTTGGACCGGTCTGGTCCAATTCATAATAATGTCGTCTTCTTCCTTCAGATGACAACACTATTCACTCGCCAAAAAATTGAGCAATGCCGGCGAAGATGAAAAGTCTCCGGCCATGGAGTTTCATGCAATGAATGACCGCCATTAAGGTGCCAATCGCACGACTAAGAAGTCCCCAAGCTTCCTATATAAAGAGCTCCTCCTCATTCATCCTCTTCACACCTGAAAACTCCACCCTCTCCCTACTACTCCATTTTTTGATGAAGCTCGAACCAGAGCTCCAACTTGGGCATTTTTCTGAGCCAAAGAAGGCGTTGTCAGGTTCTTTAGATTTAGGGAGAAAAAAGTTACACGATTGTAGTCTCCATTTGCTCCGAGGAACACTAGAGAAACGCCAGCGTGATAGAACGAACGAAGAAATTTTGAACTCACTGAGAGGAAAGGAGAGAAAAAGAAAGCAATTCCAAGAGCTTCGTCATTCCGTTGTTCATCGATAGACGAAGCTCTCTCTTTATCATCTCGTGTTAGATGCAAGAAAGGATGAGTCCTTTTTCCTTCTCGCGAACCACGGGAGCGCCTAGCGCCCAGAGGAGCAAAGCTCATTTTCCTTTCAGGGTAAAGCGGTGCATAAAATAGGGCTAGCCTATCAAAAGTCCGGTTCCTTCGCGAACTAAGTTCATAATCAACAATGGTTCGTAAAATGAAAGGAGTGAACGACTAGGGCTTTAAAGCACCAGTTTTTTGTTCGTAATGAGGGAGAGATAGAATGGAGTTCTTCACAAAGTGAAACACATGGGAATACCAAATAGTTTCTCTATGGCCTCCTCATTTTGAGACATTATGGCTTTAGGGTCGACCCGAAAGAAGGAACCCATAAAAACTTGGGATCCAACACCATGATAAAATACTTCCCTCATGATTAGACCATGTCCCTGAGATTTGATAAAAGAAAGGTGCATTAGCAGTTAATACATTGTAAGCGAGTTAGAGAGCAAGCTAGGGCTCGAAAGCTGGAGCAACAAGCATAAGTGCTGGAAGCGAAGTGCCCCAAAAGAGCAAGCTCCGGGTCCTAAGGAGAGCATGCGTTGCGCTCTACCTTTTCTTGAGAGCGTCTGGGCTCTACCTTTTCTCGAGAGCATCTACGCCCAGCAAGAGGAGGTGCTGGAAGCGAAGCACACCAAAGAGCAAGTTAGGGCTCGAAAGCCGGAGCAGCAAGCGAGAAAACGGAGTGAAGCAGCTCCGGCGAACCGAAGTTGCCCCATTTTGGCCGAGCTAAAAATGGTGAATTCGAGCCCTTCTCAGGCCAAACCAAGCCTTTCCAATACCTCCACAACCCTCATATAGCTGAATAATAATGGAAAGGTAAGCTAATTTGGCTCCCCTTTGTGAATTTTGATCTATGCTAGAGAGAGAACCGATAGATATTTACTGACCAAATTCTCCATCAATTTGACATTAATTGAGGTGATTCTTGATTCTCAGAGTGGCCTCAGGACGAGAGCTATTTGCCCAAATCGAAAGCTCGAATTGTCATGCCCCCAATGGTATGCTTTTGAAACTTTCTCTCTCTACGTCCAGTTTTCTGGTGAAGCTCCGTTTGAGCTCGTTCCGAAATCAATTCATGTGATTTAAAGTGCAATTGAATCATATGGATGTGTAGGAACTTAAATCTACCTTCCATTTCAACAATTAACCCCGTTTGATTGGTCAATTTGATGAAATCAAATTCAACCAAGTTGAAAGGTTGAAATTGGGGAAAATTGGGAATTTTGAAAATTCGAGTGACTAAAGTGCAATTTCCCAAAATTGAGGGCTAATGGCCATGGAAAAGATGTTGGAGGACCAATTAATCAACTTTTGGAAATTTTCGAGTGAAATTTACCATTTTGCAAAGTAGGGGCAAAATGGTAATTTTGGAAAAGTTTGGGACCAAATTGGGAAACTTAAACCCCTTTTTATGATTTTGAATAAATTGAGGTTCCAAAGTGAATTTTAGAAGTTTTGGGACTCAATTTGGGGAAAAATTGGCTTTAGGAACCTAAAGTTAAAGAAAAAGAACTTTATGGACCTAATTGCAAATAATTGAAAAGTTTGGGTATTTTATTCATTCATGATGAATGAAGGCTATTAGGCCAAATGATAATGAACATGGATGTTTATATTGTGTAGGAATACGAATTACCAGGAATGCCAATCAAGACAAGCTCGTGTGGAGGCAAAAAGCCGATTAAGAGGAAATTCACTACACTATTAGGTGAGTGGGATTTTCACATCATCCCCGGTTAGGATGATGAGCACCATGAAAATGAAAACCCACTACTAAGTGGAATTTTAAACATCACACCTAGATGGAGTGATGTAGAAATTATGTGAAAAAACTACTTAACAGTTGTAAGTAGATCATACACAGTTGGTATGATGAACTTCTTATAAGGAAGTAGAAAACCCGTTCATCGGTTATGAACGAAGATGTCCTCACACCCGGTTGGTATGATGAAATTATTTTGTTAGAAGTGTTATCCTCTGACTATGTGACAATGCTTAAACTTTTTGGGAGACCTTGACGGGATCTTGGATAGGCCAGAGGCATTGGTTTTGGAACTTGGGAGCTAATATGCTTGATTTTAAAAATATGATACAGTTGGCCCAAGGCCAGTTGGCACGAGCAGGGGCTCGTAAACAAATATGAGTTTAAGCCATGAAAACTTTAAATGAATGATGTGTTTGTCCATGGTACCAAGACAGGATCAGTCAAGACAAACAACTGTAGGTCTTGTTGAGGGTCGGGGCCATTGGACTAGTGGCACGAAAGATTAAATGACTTATGAGAAAAATTATTGTTTTGTGCATGCACTGAGATTCAGAACATTCAAGATGCTTAAGAGGGGTAGTGATGCGTCTTACGGGCTACTGGACGATATGGTGGAGATAAGGGTAGTTTGTTGTGCCAGGAGTTAGGGAAGCTCGACATAGCTTCATGTGCTTGAGACCGGGGTGGGGTCGGGATGAGGTCCCTGTCCTCAAACGGGCACAGAGTTTCTTTACAGGATTAAGGGTCGGATGTCGCATACATCCACTCATTCTAAGGGTAGAAGTGGATGAGCTTCTATTTAGGTGGCCAGTAAAGTCGCTCCAACGCCACAAGTGGGTGCACTGGACGTGCTGCCATGTGAATATGTGATCCCTTGATGATGAAGTGCATGTGTTGATTGTTAAACACATCGACTTTGGTTAATGAGGAATAATGGATTTGAAAACTGAGATTTTGAAGATGAAATGTCTTAAAGGAAATAAGGTGTCTGGCACACTCCAATTCAACCTATTTTTCTAAGTGTCAAGTTTTTAAACACCCATTCACTGAGTTGTTGAACTCACCCCTCCCTTATACCCCTTTAGGTAACTAATGGGAAACCTACCCAAAGACCTTTAGTTTACTACACTTGCAAGACAAGTAAGTAATGTTTAAAATTTCATGCAGTTTTGATTAATGTTATTCTAGGAAAGGTACAGGTTTAAACGACGCCTTACTCCCATAGTTTAAATAAGGGGAAAACCCTTAATAAACTAGGAGAGTGGCGGGTTGCTCACAGTGATTTGACCAAACCAGGTCGGGGCATGATAGTACCCATCCCTCGTAATACTCTTAGTTTCCCAGGTCTCCTCTTGTTCTGGTCCGCTCTGCCACAAGACCTTGACCATGGGAATCTTCTTGTTCATCAAGTTCTTGTCTCTTCGATCGATTATTTGCACCAATTCTGCTTGATAGGTCAGATATTTTTCGATCGATTACCAAATAATGGGCAATTTTGGAAATTTCCACTCCCGAGTGATCCAAATGGGTCACAAAAACCTTGGAAAAAAGTACCTTAGGACAAATTGAGAGAGAAAACCAGACCAGTTCAGGTGAACCGAATACGAGTTGGATTAAACCGGTTTATGAACCGAGTTAGTTTATGAACTGGAATCAATAGAGGAAAGGAAAATCGGGACATTTATGTATCCTGAGTGATCTAAAGAGTCACAAAATTCATGAAAAAGGAGTTTAGGATGAATGGGGGATGAAAACCAAACCGGTTCAAGTGAATTAGAACAAAACCGAATTGAACTAGTTTGGACTGATTTGAACCACTATTGAACCGAATGCTCAATCCAATTTTCTAGGTAGCTTAGAAAATTCAAATATGAGAATTTAGCCCACCATTGGATGGAGAATGAATTTAGAAATTTTTAATTTTGAAAAACTCGGTCGAATCGGGCTTGAATCGACCGGTTTAAGCTTTGAACCCAATTCAGACCGGTTAGGTTCAGTTCGGAAGAGTGTCATCTTCTTCCTTCAGATGACAGTAGTGTTCACTCACCGGAAAATTAGAACAGCACCAGCGAAGAAGAAATGTTTCATGCCATCAATGATTGTCAGAAAGGTGCCAACGGACGACCGACGAGTCCTTGAGCTCCCTATATAAAGAGCCCTTCTCCATTCATCATCTCCACACTTGAAAACCTCACTCTCTCTCAGTTACTCAGTTTTTCGATGAAGCTCAACCTAGAGCTCTGATATAGGGTCTTTTCTAAACCAAAGAAGGCGTGGTTGGGTTCCTTAGACTTGGGGAGAAGTCAGCTACACGATGGTAGTCTCCAATTGCTCCAAGGGGAGAAGTCAGCTACACGGCGTGATTGAACAATGAAGCAGCTCCGCTAGACCGAAGCTGTCCTATTTTTGTCGGGCTGAAATTAGCCAATTCGAGCTCTCCTCATACCAAACCAAGCTCTCCCAACACCTCCTCAGCACTTTTATGGTCGAATTAGTGCAGAAAGGTAAGCCAATTTGGCTCCATTTTATAAATTTCGATCGGTGCAAGAGAGAGAACTGATAGATTTTTAATTACTAAATAGGAGGAACCTCAGGACGAGAGCTATCTGCCCAGATCAAAAGCTCGGACCGTCGTGCCCCTAACAGTAAGCATTTGAAGCTTTCTCTCTCTACGCTTGTTTCGACATCAAATTGTGCGATTCAAAGTGCAATTGAATCGTATGAAGGTGTAGGAACTCCAATCTAACTTCAATTTCAACAATTAAACTCATTTGATCAGTCAATTTGATGAAATCAAATTCAGATGAGTTTGAAGGTTAAAATTGGGGGAAAATTTGGGGATTGCAAAAAAATTGAGGGACTAAAATGCAATTTCATAAAATTGAGGGCAATTAGGCATTATAAAGATGTTGGATGACCAATTGGGCAATTCTTGAAATTTTTGGGGTAAAACTTACCATTTTTGTAAAGTATGGGGCAAAATGATAATTTTGGAAAAATTGGGGACCAAATGGATAATTTGGGAAACTTGAACCCCTTTTGTGATTTTGAATAATTTGAGATTCCAAGGTGAATTTTAGAAATTTCGGGACTCAATTTGGTGAAAAAATCGGCATTTGGGACCTAAAGTAAAATAAAATTAACTTTAGAGACCAAATTACAAATATTTGAAAGGTTTGATATTTTTATTAATTAATAGTGAATGAAAGCTATCAAGGCAAATGATAATGAAAAAGGATGTTCATACCATATAGGAACACTAGGTATCAGGAACGCCAGCAATGATAAGCTAGTGTGGAGGCGAAATCAACTAAGAAGGAATATAGAGCGTTTATCGGGTGAGTGAGATTTTTATATCATACCCGATTGGGATGATAAACACCTCGAAAATGAAAACCCACTACTAAGTGGTATTTTAACCATCATACCTTGAGGAGTGATGTGGAAATTATGTAGAAATACTAATTATCGGTTGTAAGTAGATCATACCCAGTTGGTATATTGAACTTCCTCAAAGAAAGTAGAAAACCCGCTTATTGGTTATAAACGGAGATGTCCTCATACCCGGTTGGTGTGATTGACAGCTAAAAGTTTACTTTTCTCCGAAGTGCTCTCCCCTAACTGTGTGCCACTACTTAAACATTTTGGGAGACTTTCTTGACGGGAGCTCGAATAGCTCAGAAAGGCCGGAGGCCTCGGTTTTGGAACTTGGAGCTAATATGCCTAATTTTGAAAATCTCACACAATGGACCCAAAGCTAGTTGGCACGAGTAGTAGCTCGTAAACAAACATGAGTTAAGCTATGAAAAATTTAAATGAATGATTTGTTTGGCCATGGTACCAAGACAGGATCGGCATACTCGATGGACTGGTGGCAATGAGACATGACAAGTCGACAAACCAGTCGAGACAAACAGCTGTAGGTCGAGTTGAGGGTTAGGGCCATTGGACTAGTGGCACCACAAATTAAATAGTTTATGTGGAAAATTGTTGTTTCATGCATGCACTAAGTTACGGGACCTTCAAGACTCACAAGAGGGATAGTGATGTGTCCTAGGGCTACTGGACGACATGGTGGAGATAAGGGCAGTTAGTCGTGCTAGCAATCTTGGAAGCTCGACGTAGCTTCATGCGCATGAGACCGAGGTGGGGTCGGGATGAGGTCTCTATCCTCATACAGACATGAAGTTTTATTTACGGGATTAAGGATCGGATGTCACGTGGATGTACTTCTATCTAGGTGGCCGGTAAAGTCGCTCTGACGCCACAAGTGGGTGTAGTGGACATGCTGCCCTGCGAATGTGTGTTCACTTCATGATAAAGGGCATGTGTTGGTTGATAAACACACCAATTATGATTGAGGATTGAGAAATGGCTATGAAAATCGAGATTTTGAGAATGAGATATTTTAAAGAAAATAAGGAGTCTAGCACACTCTAATTTAAAAACTATTTTATTGAAACTTCATTTTTTAAAGCAATCGTTCACTAAGTTATAGAAACTCACCCACCCTTTTTATCCATTTTCAGGAATTAGAGAAATGACTAGGGATAACACCAAGCCTTACCCTCTATCAAGTATGCTTAATTTTTTCTTAAACTTGCATTTTATTTGATAAATGTTATTCTAGGGAACAAGGTTAAAATTACGTCTGGCTCCTCTAAAATTAAAGAAGAGGGAAACCCCTCTAGAATCAAGGAAAGCGGTGGGTTATTCATGGGGATCTGACCAAACCGGATTGTGGCATAATAGGTTCATTTTTCGGTAAATCTAACCAAACTCCTCTTTGTCCCTACTGCTCCATTTTTCGGTAAATCTAAAATCAGAGCTTTGACATTGGGGTTTTTTTTAAGCCGAAATAGGCTAGGTTGGTTCTCTAGATTTGGGGAGAAGTCAGCTACCCGACGGTAGTCTCCATTTGGGTTCTCTAGATTTGGAGCTACCCTATTTTGGTCAAGCCAAAGTAGGCCAAACCAAGCTCTCCCAACACTTCCACAGCCCTTATACGACCAAATTAGAGCGGAAAGGTAAGCCAATTTGGCTTACCTTTGTAATTTCTGATCAGTGTTAGATAGAGAAGTGACGAAACTTCACTGACTAAATTCTCCCTCAATTTGGTATTAATTGATACGATTCTTGATCCTAGGAGAAACCTTAGGACGAGAGCTATCTACCCAGATCGAAAGCTTGAACCGCTGCACCCTTGACGGTAAGCTTTCAAAGCTTTCTCTCTCTAAGTCCAATTTTCCGATGAAGCTCCGTTTGAGTTCAATTCAGATCCAAATGACGCGATTCAAAGTTCCATTGAATCGTGCGAAAGTGTAAAATTTTACCGTTCATTTCAATAATTAACCTTGATTGATCAGTCAATTTGATGAAATCAAATTCGGCAAGTGTGAACGGGAAAAATTGTGGGGAAAATTTGTGGGAAATTGATGATATCGAAAATTTGAGGGACTAAGTGCAATTTGCCAAAATTGAAGGCTAATTGGGCAGGGAAAAGATGTTAGAGGACCAGTTGGTCAATTTTTGGAATTATTGGTGTCACGCCCAGACCCAGTTTGGTCGGATCCCCGTGAACAACCCGCCACTCTCCCGATTTATTAAAGGGTTTCCCCTTATTATAATCCGTAAAGAGTAAGACGTCCTTTAAAACTGCACCATTTCCTGAAATAGCATAATCAAAACTGCATGAAATTTGAAACATTACATGCCTGTCTTACGGGCATCTTAGTTGAGTGTCTTTCAGGGTAGGCTTTCCGGGATTTCCTGAAAGGGATATAAGGGAAGGGGTGAGTACGACTACTCAGTGAATGGGTTTTTAAATGCCTACTTTTAACTTTTAAGAAAAATATTTATATGGAGTGTGCGAGACTCCTTTCTTTTCAAAAATCCCTTCATTTAAAAATTTGGGTTTTTCCATTATTTCTTAGTTACCGGTGTGTCATCACTTAACACACATCCTTCATCATGAAGGTTACACACATTCGCAAGTCAATATCACTATTGAACCCGCTAGTAGCTTCGGAGCGACTTTTCCTACCACCCGGATAGAAGTACAACCACTTCTACCCTGGGAATGAGTGGATGTACACGACATCCAACCCAGAATCCCGAAATCTCTTCTTCGTGTCTGTATGCGGACAGAGACCTCATCTTGTCCCCACCCCGGTCTCATGCGCTTGGTGCTACTCCATATTTCGCACAGACACCTGGAACGACGAACTGCCCTTACAGCCACCAGGTCGTCCAGTGCCCTTAGAACTCATCACTACCCCTCATGGGCATCTTGATGATCCCGTACTCACAGTGCATGCAGAAACAATGTTTTCTCATATTGCCATGTAATCTGTGGTGCCACTAGTCACACGGCCTCGACTCTCAACTCAACCCGCAGCTGTTTGTCTTGACTAGTCCGTCGACCTGTCATGTCGCATTGCCACTAGTTGACTGAGCATGTCGGTCCTATCTTAGTACCATGGCCAAAGAATTCACATATTAAGTTTTATGGCACATATATCATGTTCGTTTACGAGCTCCTGCTCGTGCCAACTGGCCTTGGGCCCACTGTACGAGATTTTCAAAATCGGGCATTTAGCCCCCAAGTTCCAAAACCGAGTCCCCCAACCTATCAGAGATATTCGAGCTCCCGTCGACAAGGTCTCCCAAATTATTTAAGCATTGGCACACAGTCAGGGGAGAGCACTTCCGACAAAACATATGTTTTCTCTATCCATTATACTGCCCGGGTATAAGGACACCTCCGTTCATAACCGATGAACGGGTTTTCAACTTCCTTCTAGGAAGTCTTATCATACCAACCGGGTATGATCTATTTACAACAGGTAATTAGTTTTTCCGCATGATTTTCACATCACTTCCTCTAAGTAGTGATGTTTGAAATACTACTTAATAGTGGATTTTCATACTGAGGTACTTATCATTCCCAACTGGGTATGATATAAAATTTCCACTCACAACTGGTAAGTGGTTTTTAAATTTTAAGTTGTGCTCATCATCCCAACTGGCTATGATGTTTGTAAACCCACTCACCCGTTAATGCCGTGAATTCCACTAGATCGGTTCTTGGTATTCACGCGAGCTTGTCCTTGCTTACGTTCCCGGTACTTCATGTTCCTACATGATATGAACATCTTGGTTCATTATCCTTCGGCCTAATCGCCTTCATTCATTCCAAATGAATGAGAAAGTCAAACTTTCATTTATTTGCAATTAGGTTCCTAAAGTTATTTCTCTTTAACTTTAAGTCCCAAATGCTAGTTTTTCCTCAAATTGAGTCCCAAAACTTCTAAAATTTATCATAGGACCTCAATTTATTCCATTTTACAAAAATGGGTTTAATTTCCCAAATTTCTAATTTGGTCCCCCAACTTTTCCAAAATTACCATTTTGCCCTTCCTTTACAAAAATGGTAAATTTTGCCCCAAAAATTTCAAAATTCCTCAATTGGTCCTCCAACATTATTTTCATGCCCAATTGGACCTCAATTTCATAAAATTTCATTTTGGTCCTTCAAATTTTGAAAATTCTCAAATTTCCCCCAATTTCAACTGTTCAACACTGTTGAATTTGATTTTATCAAATTGACCTATCAAACACCTCTAATTATTGAAATTGGAGTTGAAATTGAGTTTCGACATGTTAATATGATTCTTCAGAAATGTGAATCACAAGTTTTAATGCTGGGACGAGCTCAAACGGAGCTTCGTCGGAAAATGAACTATAGAGAGAGAAATTTTTTATTACTCACCGGTGAAGGCACGGTGGTTCGAGCTTTCGATCTAGGTAGATAGCTCTCATCCTGAGGTTCATCCTAGAATCAAGAATCGCATCAATTGATGCGGAATTGGATTAGAATTTCGTCATTGAAATTCGGTCGACTCTCTCTCTAGCATCAATTGAAAATTGTAAAGGGGAGCTGAATTGGCTTATCTTTTGGTCCTAATTCGGCCGTGGAAAGGCTGAAGAAGTGTTGGTAGGACTTGGTTTGGCCTGAGGAGGGCTTGAAATGCCGATTTCAGCTTGGCCGAAATAGGGCAGCTTTGGTCCGCTGGAGCTGCTTCACTATTCTATCATGCCGACGCTTCTCCAATGATTCTCGGATTGATTGGAGTTTGCTATGAGATAACTGTCTTCTCTCTGGTTCTAAAGAGCCTAACCTTTGTTCAAGTCGAAGCTCTATTTCGAGCTTCACCACGAAATGGTGTAGTAGAGAGAGAAGTGTTCAGGTTTTAGGAAAATGAATGGGGATGACCTCTTTATATAGGTGTAAAACTGTGTATTAAATGGGAGAGATTTATTAATACTATTAATATTGACATAAATTATTAGTATTAATTCTAATAATATAATTTCGGTATTAAATTATTTGTATTAATTCCAATAATTTAATTTTGGTATTAAATTATTTGTATTAATTCCAATAATTTAATTTAGGTATTAAATTATTTGTATTAATTCTAATAATTTAATTTAGGTATTAAATTATTATTATTAATTACAATAATTAAATATATATTAATTTATGGCTATTTATGATAAGGCGTACGTTCGCATAAAAATTTCGTTTGACCAAAATCATCCTCACACTACTCTCAAGCAAGCACACTTAACTTTAAAGTTCTTATGAAATCTTGTTCACATGAACCAATTTGGTTTTTTTGTTCTAATTTATATTAAGTTTATTTTCCAAGGTTTAATAAACCTTTTGGATCACTCGGAAGTTGTAAATTTCCATATTACTTGTTCCCAAATGATCGGTTTTGTAAACCGTCTCGATTTTCTTACTTAGTTTGACCGGTTCTTTTCCTGATTTTCCTTAACTCAAAAGTACGGGGTTTACAACTCTCCCCTCCTTTTAGGAGTTTTGTCCCCAAAACTTAACCAATATATTCCACATCAGGAATAATTTCCCTTAATGTCAACTCAGGTTTTCTTGACATGCTAACACTTTGATTGCTCTTTCGCTTAGTCCCCGTAATCATTCATCTAAGGAATTTCTTTTCATCACTTTTTCGTCCCATTTCAACTCTTTCTTCATTTGTTGCTCATTACAAATTAGTCCAATTTATGTTTGACTTTGTCATTCTTATTAGCCGACTCTTCCTTACTTTGAGTCATGTTTTCATCAGGATCGTTGGGTTTCTTGTCCCTTATAGCATGACATTTTCTAGATCTTATCCCTATATCCATTAGATCTCCAAAACACTTTTTTTAGGGTTATTCCTTATTTTTCAATCTCTCATGGATTGCATAACTTCATCCCTCTTTTCCTCTTGTAGTATTCCTCGACTACCTTTACTGTTATTAACTCAATATACACAACTGTGTCGATTCTCCTTACCCACTCATCCCTTTTCCAACTTTTTTATTGGATCTTTCTGGTGCCAATTATTTGGTTTCCCAAGAGTTTACCAACAAACTGAGGTTCTTTCCTTCTTAAGTCCTTGGCATTCCTTATTCAAGGGTTTTTCCTTAATCCACTTTTACTTACTCATAATCACTTCATGATTCTTCATTCTACAATAATTGCTTTCGATCTATGTGTCGATTACCTTGCTTGGGAAGGTTCCCTCCTTCCGGTTTGTTCTCTACTATGTCCCTTATAATAGAGATTTTCATCTTAGGAGTTACATGCTTAACCTCCTTATCATTCATTGTATGGTTCTTTCTCCCTTTCTTCGCAATGTTATCTATGTTAGGGCATCTGTTTGCTTTGGATCCTTCTCTATCCACAACTTTTGTTTTATCCCGTATTCCTTAGATGGGATACTTTCGATTATTAGTTTTATTCCATGTATTCCACCCTATGCTCAGTCGTCCACTCTTTAAGCTTCATATGCGTGTGTGGACTATGACCCGTCTTACCAATTGCGGTTATTTTTCCTCAGCCACATCCTATTTGGAGGACTTACTTTCCCAATGTTTCTCGAACATTCTTTACTTTATTACCTTAGTATGGGTTGTCCACTCATTCATACTTGTCACAACATCTTTTTGATGCTGACCCACTAACTTATTTCCATTTAAGGAGGGTTCACATCCTCCTTGTTTCAAAATCTCTTGTTTGTCCTTCATGAAGCTCACTTAACCGTCTCAAGACTTTAAACTAGAAATCTGGTTTTGGCCATTAATTTCTTTAAGGATTTTCCTTCATTCTTCTTTTTCCAATGTTTTGGCCTTTCCGCCCCTCTCTTCTTTGTTGGAACTTAAATTGTGGTTTTCCCGTGTAGTAGTTCGTTAACTGCCTCGCCTCCACCATTCCTTTGGTCTAAGTTTCTTAGGGTAGTTGTTTCTCGAGTACTCCTATCCTTAACGTCCATCTCACTGACCTTTTTAGGGTGTCATTTGTTCCCTTTGACTATCTTGTTGTAATGACTTGCTTTCTCTTGTCCTATTGGTCCGAACTTCCTATTTGACATAGTTGTTTTTTCCAAGGTGATTTATTCCTGTAATCCCAATACGTCACGTTTGTAATCAAATGTTCGTCTTGTCTTCTCTTGTGGATGCTCTCCTTTCTTTGCTCCTAAATTGTTTGGATTTTCTTCTTAAAGGAGGAATTCTCTTCAGCTATCCTTTATTCCGTTTGTGGTTTTATTGAGGTCCTACCTTTATCCCTTTTTCCTTCTTACCACTTTGCTAAGATTTTGAAGAGTTTTCTCTTATCTGTGGTTGCAACTGGAGTCACGTTTCTTGGGATGGTACCCTTTCGGATTTTCTATAGTTGTGAGGGCGTCTTCCTTGGGAAGTATTATTCTAAATCCTAGTGGTGTGGGACGGTACTTCTCTTCATGCCCTATTTCCTTTGTACCTTATAATAGGTTACCCCTTGTTTAGTTACCCCAAAGTTCTCCTAGACTCCTTACCATGACGATTCTTTTGTCATGCCTTCCTTGCATAATAATCTCCTTGATATCGATAGTGTCGTTTGTTTAGGTATTTTTTTGGGCTATCTTCCTAGCATGATTATATCCTTTGATAGACAAAGTTTTTAGGAATTTGAAGTACTTTATTTATCAAGGAGTACACTTAGCCCTATTACAGAAAGTGGTCACAAAATAAGGGCTGCAGGGTTCCTAATAAACACTTAGGTAAGGTTATACACCATTTACTAACGTTTGTAGCTTCATGCTTCCCTTCCTTTATACTTAGACCTGTGCCCTCATTAGGTCCTAGCACATTCTCCGCGATACTTCTCCATTTGGTCTTTGGAGATTTCTACCATGCCTCAGGCATTTGGGAAACTTCTAGGGTTGTCCTTCTACGAGGACAGGGTACTGAGCAGAGTCATCCCTAGTTTTCTTGGTTCCTCTCCTGGGAGCCATCTGAAAATTTTAAGATAAATCCTATCAGTTACTATATTTTCTAGTCTTGATTATGTATTCGAGAAAACAGGCTCTAATACCACTCTAGTTGTCACGCCCCGACCCGGTTTGGTCGGATCCCCGTGAACAACCCGCCAGTCTCCCTGTTTATTAAAGGGTTTCCCCTTATTATAATCCGTCAAGAGTAAGACATCCTTTAAACCTGCACCATTTCCTGGAATAGCATAATCAAAACTGCATGAAATTTAAAATTTTACATACCTATCTTACAGGCATCTTAGTTGATTGTCTTTCAGGGTAGGCTTTCCAGGATTTCCTGAAAGGGATATAAGGGAGGGGGTGAGTACGACTACTTAGTGAATGGGTTTTTAAAGGTCTACTTTTAACTTTTAAGAAAAATATTTATATGGAGTGTGCCAAACTCCTTTCTTTTCAAAAATCCATTCATTTAAAAATTTGGGTTTTTCCATTATTTTAAAATCCCACATAGTAGCGGATTTTCATTTCTGGGGTGCTCATCATCCCAATCGGGTATGATGTGAAAATTTCCACTCACCCGTGAATACAGTGAATTCCTCTTAACTGGCTTTTTGCATCCACGCGAGCTTGTCTTGGCTGGCGTTCCAAGTACTTCATGTTCCTATACAATATGAACATTCTTGTTCATTATCTTTTGGCCTTATAGCCTTCATTAATCAAGAATGAGTAACATACTCAAACTTTTCAATTAATTGCAATTAGATCTCTAATGTTCTTTTTCTTTAACTTTAGGTCCCTAATGCCAATTTTCCCCAAATTAAGTCCTGAAACTTCACAAATTCACTTTGACACCTCAATTTATTCAAAATCATAAAAAGGGGTTCAAGTTTCCTAAATTCCTAATTTGGTCCCTAATTTTTCAAAAAGTACCATTTTTCCCCTACTTTACAAAAAATGGCAATTTGACCCCCAAAAATTCCAAAATTTGACCCATTGGTCCTCCAACATCTTTTCCATGGCCAATTGGCCCTCAATTTTAGGAAATTGCATGTTAGTCCCTTGAATTTTTTAAATCCCCAATTTTCTCAAAAATTTTCCCCCAATTTCAACCTTTCAACTTGGCCGAATTTGATTTCATCAAATTGATCGTTCAATCGAAGTTAATTGTTGAAATTGAAGATGGATTTGAGTTCCTACACGTCCATACGATTCAATTGCACTTTGAATCGCATGAATTGATGCTCGAACAAGCTCAAACGGAGCTTCACAGAAAAAACTGTACATAGAGAGAGAAAGCTTCGAAAGCTTACTATCGGGGGCACGACAATCTAAGCTTTCGATCTAGGCGAATAGCTCTTGGCCTGAGGTTACACCTAGAATCAAGAATCACCTCAATTCATGTCGAATTGAGGGAGAATTCAGTCAATAATCGAGTGAATAGTGCTATCATCTGAAGGAAGAAGACGACACTGTTTCGAACTGGATCGGACCAGTTCGAACTGGGTTCAACGCTTAAATCGGCCAGTTCAGGCCTGATTCAACCGAGTTTTTTTAAAATTAAAAATTTATAAATTTATTCCCTATCCAATGGTGGCCTAAATTCTCAAATTTTAATTTTTTAAGACACATAGAAAAATAAATTTAGCATCTAGTTCAATAGTGGTTCAAATCGGTTATATCTGGTTCGGATCTGTTTCACCTAAACCGATCTAGTTTTCTCTCCAAATTTGTCCTAAGGTCCCTTCCCAAGGTTTTTATGATCCATTTGTGTCACTCGTGAGTTGTAAATTTCCTAATTTGCCCATTCTCTAGTGATCGGGGTCTGTGAACTGGTTCGGTTTTCTAACTCGGTTTGACCGATTCTTTCCTTGATTTTCCTTAAATCTAAAGGGCGGGGTTTACAACTCTCCCTAACCAATCCTCGACCTCCAAAAACTGTCAAGGTAGGCCAATTCCAGCTCATGTCATCAAAGCAATAAAGTTGTAGAAATAGAACACTAAAACTTCTCTCTCTAAAATTTGTCACACCCAGACATCCAATTGGACGGAGAGTTTATCCTAGAAGGACCCCCTGGAGGAGCACTAGCCACCCCTATCCCGAGCTCCAACCGCCGCCCCCTCACTAAAAAGAAAACTGAGCTTTCTCTCTCTAGAAAATTTTTCCAACGAAGCTCCATTTAAGCTAAAAAAGAGCCAATTTGAGTCGTTCAAAGGCTAGGATGATCATAGGGAGAAGGAGAAAATGATTAGCAGCTAGTTAGGGAGCAATTAACTAAGTTTAGATGGTCAATTTGATGAAACCAAGTCTCAAGACAAAAAAAATGGATGAATTGGGGAAAATTGGGAATTTTCAGAAATTGGAGGACCACTGTGCAATTTTCTGAAATTAGAAGGCCAATTGGTCATTTTATGAAATTTGGGGGCAATTTGGTAGTTTTTGGAAACTTTGGGGAAATTTTGTAATTTTTAGAAAATTGGGGGCCAAATTGCAATTAAAGGAAAATTGAGGACTTGAGTTGAAATAAGAAGAAATTAGGGACCTAATTGAGGATAAATTGGGCATTTGGGAGCCTAAAGGTGAAGTTATAAACTTTAGGGAGCTAAATTCAATTAAGGCAAAAGTAAGGATCTACTTGCAAAATGCATGAAGGTAGGAGTTCCTTTCAGGCAATTTTACTTACGTGGATACTTGAACCATGTAGGACTGGGTGTTCGAGGATTGGTGTTGATGAGCATGTTGTTGGCTGAGGCACAGCCGGGACAAACTCGTCACAATCATCGTGGGATTTTTTTTATATCATACCCAGTTGGGATAATGAAAATGTCTTCAAATTGAAAACCGTTTTCCAAGAATAGTCTCCCCTAATTATGTGAACCTGCTTAAACTCTTTGGAAGGTATTTCTTATGAGAGATGGAATTGCTCTAGTGGCCCAAAGCCTTAGTTTTGAAACAAATTGGGCCTAAGGCCCAATTTTAAAAACTCGTGAAATGGGCCCAATGCTAATAGACATAGGCTTAGGCCCGTTTATAAGTCTAAGGCTTATATCCTCAAAATATACACATAAATGGATAATTGTGCATGAATTTGCAACTACGCCGAAGCCGGCTGACAGACTCGTTGGGCTAATTACTGCTGAGCCAAAGCCGCGTCAACAAACCCGTTGGGCTAGTGGTCATGGAGTCGAGGCCAGGTTGTCAGGCCTATTGGGTTATTAGCACCAAAGATGACTATCATGAGTAATAAAACTATTGTTTGTGCATGCTAAGAGTTCGAAGCCATCGATGCACCCGACATGGGGTAATGGTGGCTCCAAGGGCTACCAGACGACCTAGGGTGTATAAGGGAGGTCTATCGTCCAGTGAGTCAGGAATCTTCGGGAACTTCACGCGCACTAAGACCGAGATCGGAGGGGGAGAGGTCTCGTTCTACATATGTGGACACAGAGTACGATGAGGTCTGAGGGTCGGGCAATTATTGCCCACTCAGACTTGTGGTAGAGGTACGGGACTTCTACCAAGGTAGACGATAAAGACACTCCGGTCCACAAGTGGAACAGTCGGGAACTGTTCTACGAACATGTGATCCCTTTAATGATAAAAGGCGTGGTGATGTGTGATAAACACGGTTAATAATGAAAAACATTGGGACATCCCCATGATGATGAAAATGATGAAAGAGCAAAATCGTAGAATGTTTCAACTAAAGAAAATGACAAGTTTCCTTAATATGTGTTCTAACCCCCAATCACTGAGTTGTAGAACTCACCCCTTCCCCTTAAACCCTCTTTTAGGAAACCTTCTACGACAAGAAAAAGGGGAGTTGAATAAGCGCGCTAGAATTGCCCTAGAAGAGGTAATTGTTATAACTTTGTTTTATTTACCTTATTATGGAAAACATGTTCATTGTACTCCTTTACTTTTCCTATCCTCCCCTAGTAGAAATACCTAGATAGTATAAGAAAAAGTAATGGGTTGATCACGAGATTCCAACCAAATCGGGTGGGGCATGACAAATACTATATTGGTGAAATGAACTGAAAATCCATATTTGAGGTAATGAATTGAGAACCACATTATTTTCATAATGAGAAAAAAGTTAATGCCACCCCTTGATGGGTACAAAGAAAAACTTGGGTTGAGACCCATAAGCATTTGTTAAAAGAGAAAAGGAGGCTAAGTCTCATATGTCTTATGATAAGTGACATATCAATGAAAGTAAATGAGTATAGGGGTGGTTAGTTAGTAAATCGAACCATATAAATCAATGTTTATTATGCATGTGATATAAAGGTATGAAGTCCCTAAGTCACGTTAGTAGTAGGGTTGACCAATAGAGAGTCAAACCTCAAGAAAATAAAAGGCTTGTTATACTTGCATAATAATGCATACATGGTTGAATAGTGGAGATGGTTGATAGAGTACCGTGCTTTGAGAAAATGTATGTGTGGTGTGTTCTGGTAGGATTTAAGAGTTATATTTGGTATATACATATGATTGTTGGTCTAATGGAGATCCAAGTATATCGAGTTGCATGAATGGTGAGAAATGCACGGTATACCCATACATTTGCATGGAGGGCGGTGAATGCAAGATATAAACTATATTTATGATATATAGGACAAAGAATGAAAATATGTGAATGTTTGAGGTAACAACCTTGATATCTTTATGAGTACACTGACTATTACAATATAGGGTGAGTGTATGCACGCAAGTCACATGCACTCATACAACTACATTGTATGTGGTATTTAGGCATGATATGAGCATATTATAGTGGTACATTGATTTATATGATTGATTGATTAAATAAATGGTGGGCATGATATCAGCATGTTATAGTGATACATGGATTTATGTGATTGATTGATTAAAGGAATGGTGAGTAATGGCGTTATGGGGATAAACATGTGTCCCATAACCATAAGGTATGAATTATAAGGCTGTAAATTTTGGAAACAACCTAATATAAAATTTTATGAAATAAATATTCATTTATAAATATCTTAGTAAAATTTTGGGCTCACCCTATTCATAGGAGACTCTGAAAGTATAAATGTAAGATATGGTTTTTATCACTGACATGGTTTTAGGTATAAATCTCAAAATATGTATACAAAATTTTAATATTTTGATTATTAATTGTTATATTTCTATGATTTTTGTACAAAATTTGGTTACACTATCCCATAAAAAAAATTTTAATTTTTTGCTGAAAATTTTAAATATTTAATTTCAATTATTTGTATTTTATTATCAAATGGATGTGTTAAGTTGCTATTATTCGAAATCAGCAGAAGAATAAGAGGATCAGTCAATGTTTAGAGAGATTTCAGAGTGAGGAGAAAACGGAGGAGTGATTGCCTTTAGGAATTATGAGAGTTCCCAAATTTTGAGCTCATAAAATTTCCAAAGTAAATTTGACCTTAAAAACCTATTCCCTTATATTTTTCTCTCGTTGGACAAAACTACCTAATTACTCACCATTTTCCTTTCTACATAGTAGACAAAAGTCGAATACAACATTGTGTTGTTAGGTGGTGCACGGTAATTAGTTACACCGGCTGAGGTAGCCATCTCAGGTATATATCTTGTATCCTTTTGAGTACGTGACATGTGAGCCATTAGAGTTGGACTAATACGAGACATTGTTCAAATTATGGGCATATATTTGTAATTTTTTATTTTATCACATAAGATTAGTTGATATTGTAATAATTTAAAAGTTATTAGGCATCTTATAAATACTTGAAAATGCTAAGAATGTAAATATAACTTTTAGAAAATATAAGATAATAAAAAATGCGAAGCATGTGTGGCCTTCACGATTCCTCAAACACTCTCTCAATCTCATATCATGTAGATTTTAGATTTTGCTCAATTTCTTCAAATAATCATATTATACGAGTCATACAATCTTCATAATATTCTATACAGTCCTGAATATTTTGTCACATGATAACTTTAATGGGTTCCTGTTAAACTATACAAATCACCTTTTAGACAAGATGTGGCAAGCACCTCATGCTGTAAAAGGAATTTGGATAACAAACAAACGTACTATTATGCCTCATCAAATTTTAGGCGTTGGGATATTTTTACACGTAAACTTGACATGCCTATCTTTTTACGGGGCATAGTCGGAAAGTAGAAATAGATTACACTGTTGCATGTCTATTTGCGCATTTTTAATAAATTTTCATGAATTTTCATTTTTTATTAGATTTATTGTCATAAGTTTTGTCTTATTAGATGCCCCTGTTATGCCGTGATTACAACAGATAAGGTTACCAAAATCTCATCCGAAATAATATTCAAGTGACACTTGTATTTGTTGGGCAAAAAAATGTGATACTTGTATTAAAATTTGTCCTGGTTGTGCACAACAATTAATTCTAAGTAGTTTATTTATTTATTTCCTGGGGGAATGTCTTTAGCACAACAATTAATTCTAAGTAGTTTATTTATCTTTGGAACTTATTGGTGAACAAAAATGTTTGCCGACGACCCTAAAGCCACTTTCAATTGGGTGTTAAGCGACATCCAAGTTTAGTATACAATTAGGGTTTAAGCCAAGTTTTTTTTAACTCACTAAATATTCTGCTGAGTATTATGCGAGAATTTGTCAAGTAATTTTTAGGTTAATTTAACTATTTTTTTCCAAATTTTAAAGATAACACATATGTCTAAGTAGAAGAGATTGGTCAACAATAAACATCTATAATAAAATATAAGAACTCATTAAATAAGCATTAGCTTGATAGTTAGAATAGTTCCATTCTTTCCCTTTTAAATAATTTCCAGGGTGAGAATTTCTGTAGTCTCTTTCTAGAACGCCGTTTTCATAAAGTATGGAAATAAAACACGTGACTTATATACAAAATAATATAATTTATCCTTACCATCTATGCCATATCTTAAAACATCTTAGGCATACATTTATTCAATTGCATCCTATATATATATATATCGTTTCTCTCCATAATTTATCTTTATTCAGGAAGTTTGATTGAAAAGTACAATTCTAGAATAAAAAATAAATATTATCACAATTCCGAAATATCTCTTTATACAAAGTAAACTTTATTGTCAGTATTTTTTATACGAAATAAACTTTATTTTCAATATTTTTAATATACTATTAGAATGAGTGCACTTGTATAAAAGTGGTTGTAAATTCAAAATTCTAAATTAATATATGAGACTAAAATATAATATATATGATTTATTCTATTTTTATTGCACTCAAATATCATGCATAACTAAATCCCTTGTATATATACACATTAGACTTAACAGTATACCATCATATATTAAATCAATTTTATGAGTTTATAAAAAATAATGTTGTATAGATTGGTTGCACATGTTATATAATTAAATATTAGAACAAATATTGTATTACGCAAGGGGAATTATGACTTCTATATTTTAAAAAAATATAAATCACACATTTATTTAAATGAAAAATATTGCGTATATATAATATTTAAATATTTAAAACTTATTATTTTTTATTAATATGAATTTATATTACTTATCCGTACACAAATAAGTAGGAAAATACTACTTATAATATGTATAAATATAAAAAAATATCTGAATTCTCCACCAATATAATAAATAAATTATATACAATTTTTTATGATATATTTAAAATTATATATGAAAGTATATATAAGTTGAAAATGATAATATATTGAGAAAATTAATTTTAAATAATAAACAAATATTATAAATATATAAAATTATAAAAAAAATTAATATATAAATATTATTAAGGGAATATTTTTATAACCCGACTTACCATAATTGTGTTATTCTATTATTGATAGGTATGAACATACTCGAAGCAAATGAGGATTGATTATTCAGTATTTCGGTAGTCTCGAGTATCGAAGCTCAGCCCTGAACGTTCGAGGAAGGAGTGGATAGGAGAGGCAACACGAGGACGGGGGAAGCAAAGTGATCATTTATTATTATTACTACAGTTAGTGCAAGACAAAGACCGAAAGCATGTCGGGGTCTGAACTCAACCGAGCAGCCTATATATCTATCTAGGTGTGATCAGTAAATGTCAAAGAACTGATAATTAGAGGTGAATAGATTAATGTTTTAGCGAGCATGGTGTTGGTCTAAAGCTCGACACCATGATGCACAAAGTAGAGACCAAACAAAACACATGATGGACTCGCTCGTTAATTCACACCGGCCTTCTAGAATTTATATTTATATATCCCAATCAAGTTGAAGTGTGAACGAAGTTGTAAATATCACACATCAAATTCTCAGAACAGTTATACCATCAATGATAATTTGATGGGAGAATTTGGTCGTGGGACAGCTCGGCCCTTCTTCTCCACATGGGACACATATGTCCCTCACCTTACGTGAAACTACACGGCTTTCATTTTTCCCTTATTAAGAGACATGAGTTTTCTCACGTGAAACCTGTCCAACATGTCCAATCGAATCCAACATGAGGATTAGCCGAGCAGACACTGACTATTTCTAGAAAGGCAGTTTGGTTCATTTCAATGTGGCAAAAAGCGAAACAAAATGTGGTAATATTTACACGTTCAATGATGGGCTCAAGTTACAACGGGAGAAAAAGGCCAACCGTGCATTTCTCCTTTTCATGAAACCGCTCGTGCATTCCATTTTTCCTTGCCGTCGACAAAGAGAAGCCCCTCCCTAACTTAACAATTATGCTGTCCCAATTAATAGCTTTTCTGCAGCAAAATGATGAAAATCGCCAAAGTTTTATGCTTTATGATGAAATTCCTTATCTATCTACATTTTTCGCCTAGGGTTTTGGAACCCAAGAAGAAGAAGGTCAATTTCTGGGGATTGCTGGTAAATTTCCATGTATGGATTAGAAATGAGGACATGGTTGTGAATATGAATAATGGATATCTATCAGCTAAAATTAACCGATGGGGTGATCAGTATCCACTAATTGGAGCGAACGGAGAAGTCAAAGTCAAATCATGGGCCAACTTGCAAAATTAGTTGGTGATGAGTCCAATAGGGTTTGGATTTATGAGTCAGCTGGACAAGCAATTCTCGCCCGTAAGCTTTTGTTTATATTCCAAAAGGATTAGGAGGCCATCTCTAGAAATATATAAATATTTTATGAAAATAGGGAACTAATTTCCAATGAAAATTTTATTAAAATTGAATTTCTGACTTGGCTCAATACAATATTATTTTTTTACCTATAATATTTTATAATTAGAAAGAATATGCTTTACTCGTGATTCTAAACTTAATAAGTTCAAAATCCAAATATTATGATGCTTTCTATTAATTGGAATGAAATTAATTTTCTGTGACACCTAATTTATATTGACAAATGGTTCTCGACTGTTTTGGTTGGAGAGGGTATCGTGTTAAAAGTTATTTTTTTAAAATTTAAAAATATTAAATAAATAAATAAGTTTTAAATAATAATAATAACTTAATACACATAAAATTTTCTCATTCTTTGACTAAAGTCCAATAAAAAAAGTTGATACTTAAATTTTAGGATCGTTTAAATGCTTTTTTAATTTTTAAAAGATTTTAAAAAGTATATATATATTTAATTTTTACTGATTATTATATAATAAACTCATTACTAATGGTGAGCCATCTAGACGAATTGAACCCCTCTTGGCTCTTGTTATATCACGAGGGTGCTTAACCGATTCAATTATTCAGAAAATTAAATTAAAGGGGCATTTAATGAAGACTTGGTGAAAGGCGAAAAAACTATTCCATTTAAAGTGGACTAAAATAATTAAATAAAATTTATAAATATTTACATGATAATTCACTTAAATTTTCGCGCCTTTTGCATCTATTCGTTATCCGGTCGTTGATTTACAGCATCCTTATTGTCAGCGATCTACAGCCAAAACTTCCGTCGACCTGCTCACTCGGCGAGGATTGGGCCTTATCTTCTAGGTCCCAGGCCCATTATTTGGCTTATAATAGATGGTTGAAGAGAAGGAAAGAGGCCCAATTTGACCATTTCAGATCCTTAATCATATGGGAAGTACAGTAAATAGTAGAATGGATTTGGCCCGTTTGAAATGTGAATTTTAAAAGTATTTTTGTAGTTGAAGAACTAATTCCATTTTAATAACCTCTCATATTAGTGTTATGAAATGAGTATTTCCTAATTATTTTCGGGGAAGAGAATGTTCATTAGATGACAATAAAAAATAAAGTTTACTAATATGAAATTAACTCAATATAAAATGGACAGTTATACTCCTTCCCATAAATATATTGAGCGGTTTACTTGCTGTACACCATAGAAATACCTTAATCCAAGTATAATGATAAATGAGTATTATGTACACTATGAAAAGGGCTACATTAGGGAAAATGATGAATATTTAGTTTTTTTTTTTATGTATATTCATCAAATGACCCTTGTTTCTTGAATAGATTAAGATTGTGATTTTGATTCATGGCAAGTCCTTTAATACCCTATTTTCATCATCCATGGATCAGCTCTACTATTCTATTTATAACTAGGGTTGCTTTTCTCAATGGAAGATTAATATCATCTATTTTTTCTTTTCCGCGTGAATGAATACTTAATAGAATAATACATGCTCTCTAATTAGAGGTTAATCAATGTACAGTGGTCTATTTATGTTGTGTTAATGATCTTGAAATTTCAGGAAGGTTTTATTTTTTATAATTCAATGCAAATAATTGTCTACTTCTGGATATAGTAAAGCCTCATGCGTTAGAATATGATGACTCAAACCATCAATGTTTCAGTAAAATATTGAATAATATGAAATTTATAAAAAAAAATTAGATAGTAATTAATTCATATTTTATCGTCAACTCTCCTCCACTATTCATATATTAATACGCAATTTCCGTGTTGGAATATAAATTTTCATTTTGTGCATCCAAAATAATCATACTAAAATTTTTAATAAATAAATTTATAATGCATAAATAATCGTAATAACAAAATAATAACCTTTACTATTTGCGCATAAATATGAAGTATGATAGTTTGTAAATCTATTCCATTTGATATCTTCTTGTTTTTATTTAAAATTGATTTGTTTGACCTATTTTTATTCTTATAAAGTTATATGAAAAGCTAATTAGATCACTAAACATAAGATCTAATATGTGGGAGTGAGCTAATATTAATTCATCAGCTTCTTCTTGGATGACATATGACCCACGCCCAATTTCCTTTTGCTACAATAATAAATCACTTTCCTCGGAATCAATAGTAGTGCTCTCCCACAACATATTCTTTGTCCTGAACCTAAAAGGCAAACAAAAATCAGCACACCTTGTATAAAAGCCAAACAACAAACCAAATCTTTAACAAAAAATTGGTCAACCAATCTGATCAAGAGACTAAACTAGCATTAAGCAACTATTGGAGATATCATGCACTACAAACTAACTGATAAAACATTCTAGCAACAAACAACAATCAACTAAACATCATGAGTTTAATGCTAGTATACAATGAAGTCAAGTGCCCAACTAGATTTACCCAAGGGAAATACACTTAAATCTACTACCACCAGCGAGCTATGAGACATACCTGCAATCATGAATCTAATAAACAGTATTTAACCTTGCTAAAATAATATTAGTAAGTATAATGACTAAGTATAGATAAGAAGATGTCTTGAAAATAGACTACACATGCATTCTAAAAACTAGGAAATTCAAGTACGATGAGCCTACCATAAGATATGGGTAGATATAATAATATCTTTTCTTTTGCTCAATAGATATGACAATATCAAAGGTTCCTAAATAGTTACTTTGATTGTCCAAGAAAACACCCTAATATCAATGGTAATGTTCCTCCATACTGTGAATGTGTGATCATTCCATGATGGAATGGATATGTCTATGGTAGGTAACTTGGTTCATACATACTTGTTGTGTGATGTTGATAATGTTTAAAAGAAACAAATCTTAACATTATAACACATGTTTTTTAGACCAGATATTACAAGCTTAAGTATAAATCATTTGACACCAAATGGGACCATGAATTGTTTGGCCATGGGTCATTTTGCTAATTGAGCAGATGGTCGAGTGATAGGCTAGGCTCCTAAAAATGTATTTATTGTGTTATGTGTTGATTTGAATGACCAATGTATGGTGTATAATGTGAGACCCGAGTATAGTACCAGATGCCCAACAACGTGATACAAGGAGACGATCGAGTGATACGCTAGGCTCTCAAGTTTTATATGTTGTGTGGGGAGTCGGTCGAATAAAGGATTATGCCCCCGAGTGTGTGTATGTTATGATCATGTTGATTTTTTATGCATAACTATAGGTGATTGGGGAGTCAGACGAGTAATGCACTAAGCTCCTGGTAATTAGATGTTGTGTGCACCATTACGAAATTTAGGCCATGAATTTCATGATTATGATTGTGTGTCATGTGATTTTTTGTTATGATACCGATATAAGAGAGGGGTGATGGAGGAACATCTTGTGAGGTTGTACCGCCGCTTGAGGGAAAATGGAAAGAAGTTCGGGGAATTGTTGTGAAATACTTCCAGTCTTCCTAGGACACCTGGTTGCGACGACGCATGTGTAAGGGGTATGTGCCAGCGAGTGGGGTAGTGCAGCCATGACCACGGGGTGTTGAGACACCTAGTTGCAAGACGACACTCGAGGAGTGTCGATTGTGGTAGTGTCGTACGTGGCTCCCACACTCTAGTTTTATCATATTGGTATCGCCAATGGGATTGTGTGTAGGACCTGAGTAGCCCGTTGTGTGTAGGGTCTGAGTAGCCCGAGATGAGGCACGAGCCATGAGTAGCTCGAAAGTATCGATCGAGTATAGATCATACTTATTTGTGGGACATGAGTTCCCGGTGTATGTATATTTTGTGATATATATACTTACTTTTGTTCATATAAAACCAATGGGAGAGATCGAAAATAACCCAACCTAGGATAGACCACTGGCCGAATGGCCTAAGACCAAGGCCTTAGAGGGGCAAAGTAAACTACTGAACTTGAGATCTTTAAGTAGTGTAATTAGATAGATAATTCTATTATGGTGTTTACGAGAAATATCGGAGTTGTAAGTAATGTAGTGATCCGATGTTAGTATTCCATTCACCGAGCTGTTAGTTCACTCCACTCTCTTAAATGATTTACAGATTAAGCCGAGGTGGTACGAGACAGAAAGGGGAATGATTTTCCCGAGTCACAAATTGCATAAGGTAATCTCATACACTGCTCACAAAGTTGATTTAAGTTTATTATTATATTGCTATTTTTTCAATATATTTTGGTAAACCATTTCGTGGGCTCATAAACTGCTCACAAAGTTGGTTTAAATTTATTATTATATTGCTATTTTTTCAATATATTTTGGTAAACCATTTCGTGAGCTCAACCCAAAAACTTTAAAATAATTTTTTTAAATTTCCGCTAAATTTTACATAATGTTTTATCGGAACTCATAGTTTTTTCAATTTTCATTATGGGAAAAATACTCACCATAATAATTAACAAGTATAAGATAAAGTGATTAACAAGTATAAGATAAACAAAATCGAATTGGAGTGTGATAAGTGACTTGAGAACAAAAGAGTTTTAGGTTGTTAAATACCACCCGATCTAATAGTATAAATAAATGGAGAGTAGACATGATAAAAGGTAAGGTACTTTTTACATATAATTTTGTTTACTCAACTCCTCCATTGATAAGAGTTTCAATTTATACAAATTTGTGATGCAATGAAAAATAACAAAAAAGTATTATGTACAATATTTATGGAATAACTATGAAAGTATGTCATGATGGAGGTGATGTTAAAACTAGTGATCCTAGTTGAATGGAGGAAAGTCCCTAAAATGGATGGAGAAATGTTTCAAATATCAAGAATTTTATACTCAAAGTAACGTAAAGATAGAGAGTTAGGATACTTAAGACCACAATATCTAATAATTGCTTAAACTCTTCAAATTAATTAGAGGACATCTCTCTTCTTAGGATGTGTGGTACCTCAAATTTCAATTAATCATTGGATTACATCATTTTCTTAATATTTCCAACTTATTTTATAAACTAAATGAAATATCATCACTATACTTAGATAATATCTATTTTTGTTTGAAAAAACATAAAGTATTTAAAATGTTTTCTTAAGTATCTTTCAAATATTAATAATATAATTTTTTTTAATTTTTAAAATATTTGGATCAAGTATTTAGAGTTATGAAAAAAATATAGGTTAAACCTACAAATAATTTTATTTGCACTAAAATATAATCTCTATTTTTTTAGAATATTGTTTAATAGACTTTGACCTATTATAAAGTTAAGAAATTCTATGTCATTAATTATGATAGAGATAAGTCCAATTTGTGTGGGTCTTGATAAACCATAAACCATCACATTAAAGTTATTAAATAATATTTTTTATAGTAAAAAAATCAATGACTTATAATGCTCCTACTGGCCATCTTCACTAATAGGTTGGCATGATAGAGATTTTGAAACTTGTTATAAAACTTGTTTAATGGTTAAATAATTCACTCAAGTTGAAGACTTGAATTCCTTTATAGATTTGTATGGATTTACAAATTGGTTGTTCCACTAATGTATTTAGTATATGACATGCACAAATCATTTCATAAACTATGCCAGGTGTCCTATAGAGTTCACTAAATCTCCATAATCTTTCTTTTATATGATTTTCTTTTTAAGTTATTCATAATTATTCCATATTTACTCTCACTTGTGATAAAATATTTTTAGTAATCATTTATTTTAGGTTCCCAATTATTCTAAAATATTTTAATAGAATTGTGATTATTTTTACTATGTCTCACAAAAAAAATATTTTGACCATCATCTCTTTACATCCTACCCAATCTTGTTCATCTCCCATTAAATAAAATTACACTCTCTCATTCAATAAAATAATACGCATATATAAGAAGAGAAATAGTGATATTGGTCTCATAACATTTAGTATGCTAATATAGAATTATAATTCACAATATTTATTTAATATATATATATATTTTATAATATATAAAAAATTTAAATACGATAGATTAATAATATTATAATAATAATATTTTTATTTTTTCTAGTATAGTTACTATATTTTTACTTTTTATTTTTATATTTAATATTATCTCTATTATTATAAAAAAATTTAATAGATATAGCAATATTGACATTGGATCATAATTGGAAGTAAAAAAAATTATGAAAATGGTTAGAGTTTATCCGGGCCCGAGCAAAAAAATGAAAAAGTATCAAAATCTTAAAATTATAGTAATTTTTGAAGTGTTGAACTAAACAAAAAAAAACTCAAGCAAAATAGAAGTTTGAAAAAGAACTTATGAATAGGAGAATAGACGGGTGTATTTACTTGATTTGTAGGGTAAATTTATAAAAAAAATTATCATAAAATCTCGAAAAAAATCTGATATGTAAAAAAATAAAATAAAATAAGCATGCTAGTTGTTTTAAAATTGTGTCCAAAATATTTTAGGTTTAATAAAAATATAAGGGGAGAATATCCTGCAATATAGACATTAAGAGAGAGAAAGTCCAAGAATAAAATTGATATGCTAAGATAATAAAAGAAATTGTTGAATAAAAAAAGAGTGATATAGGGTTTGTTCGACCAAGTGAAATTGGAGGTATGAAGAGAGAGATAATGGGGAAACTAAGGCGTAACATCTCTAGATGACAAAATATGAAAGTTAGAAATAGGAAAATGACATTATTAGTGAAATATGTGAAAGTTAGAAATAGGAAAATGAAATAATAGTTGGATCAAGTAAAACTTTAAAAAAATTATTGAGATATAGTAGTATTCAAGTAGAGACTAATAGTCAATATGACTACATTCTAGAAGAGCATGGTGTGTAATGAGATCCACGATTTTGGTTGTATGAGATTTTAGGTATTATTGAGTGTGAATGATGGTATTGTGGATTGATAAGGGGTCGCATCCATGTTTTCTTAAAAGTCATAACTTGTATATAGTGATATTTTTCCAACCTTATAAACCTAAAACACTTCTCTATATTATCCAATGTTAGATCTTATTCTCATTACTATTTGTGCAACATTCACCTTACACAAGAATTTTTTTTATTAAGAGTTTACTAAAAAAGGTTTTGATACTATAAAAAAACTAATAAAAAATATAGTATTATAATTCACGATATTCATTTAAGATAGATTGTATACCCATATAATTCATTAATAATCAATAATATTATAACATTAATTTTTTTATTTTTTACATTTTAACAACCATCTATTAATTTATATTCTTATATTTAATATTATGTTTAATAGTTTTCTCTACTCCATTCATCATTTCTATGAATTTATTAAGCTATTGTGATTTAACATCCTCTTTAATAATTTGAGGCTATTTCATAATGTATTTTTTTATACTTATGGTGCACATCTCTCCCATACTAAGAAGTATACCTTTACCTTCTCTATGTACAATATCATATTATGATTTTTATATTTATAATTTTCTTATTTTTTTTATTTTAAAATAAAATATATTACTACGTAAATAAGTGTATATTACATTATCATAGTTTAGTCATTGATTTTGATTTAATTGAATAAAAGGAAGCTTGATTTTATTTTATCTATTTATCAAGTTTAGTAATAAGTATATTAACTTAATTTTAGTAACTAAAAATCGGTCGAATACAAAATTAGAATTTAGTTAGGTTACTCCAAATGCTACACATGTGAACTTAAAGTATAGGGGAGCCCTAAAAAACCCTAAAATTGACTAGTTGTAAGAATTTTGAACAATCATTATTCATGATTGGAATTGACATGAGGTCCAGTGCCCAACAACTATAATATGGACACAAATCACTTTGATATATATTGAATGTGACATATAGAAATGAATATATCAATGAAATATAGCTTGAGAAAAAGTCACGCCATCCAGCCAAGAATACTCATAGAGGATCAACATGAAAAAAGAGCAGGGGCCTAAGGACAATAAAGACATCACAAGTTTTCATGAATTCCTCTTATACATACGGCTTTAGGATTAGAAATGCTTAGACCAAGCACGTTGTTAAGCCCTTAAGTGACAACTCTTCCTTTACATAGTGGTAGAACATAGCACTTGGCAAGGATCAGACCATGTCACTCTATTAATAGACATAGTACAACCCCAAAGATCAAGCCAAAGAGGTTTCAATTCGAAAACAAGTGATTTCTCAACCCACAATACAAAAATCAATCACCAAGGTCTGGGGTACAACATTTACAACGTACGGTGAAACTCTCAACAACTCAATCACAAGCGCATGACAGGAGCTATTCATGTGGTAGCAATAGAACTCAAGAAATACTCGAGTAAAAATCAACTATCTTGAGAGGCGCCTGACCCAAATTAATCCTTATATTCCTATGACAATGGTTGAAATAAGATATTTACTCACAAGACTAGATAAAGCATGACAACAAGAAGAAATATTTTGGAAAAAACACGTATTAATTGTCTAGTAGATGGTCACATGAAACATGAAATTCTTCCATGAGTCGGCCAATCAACATCAAGCATATAATCGAATAATTATTAGTCAACATGAAGTTGGGCAGTGATTGGATAAGGAGTAAGAAATACAACAATGTTTTAGTCAATACTTTTAGAATGTATACTCAACTGATAGCAT
Organism: Trapa incisa; assembly: GCA_030064435.1. Taxonomy (NCBI): domain Eukaryota; kingdom Viridiplantae; phylum Streptophyta; class Magnoliopsida; order Myrtales; family Lythraceae; genus Trapa; species Trapa incisa. The sequence continues at coordinate 19,259,529 of CM057771.1, forward strand.
TACCCTTTAAACATAAGCCTTAAGTGTTGTGGATCTTGAGTATACATGATATGGATAAATTGTGACAAAATGAATCTCTTCTGACCCGAGCAAGTGATACATTAGGGAGATCCCCTCTTTCCCTACCTTTTTATCTTAGTAGATGATATATTATTAAAGAAAATTACTAATGAATGATGCATAAAACAGTTTAGGGAATTAATTATTAGTAAATCATGTCCGATAATTACTCATTTTTTATTTGTAGATCATGTGATATTATTTATCTATAAGGTTTGAAAAAAAATAAATATTGTTAAATCATCTATCTATTTTAGCTGTAATACTACCACAACGACTAAATATTATCTTTTGTTTCTCTTGTATATGTCTCGGGACCAACATAAGGATAACTACATTGGAAAGGTGGAAAGCGTAAGGGAAACCCTTATTAAGTTCACACTTAGCAACATGCCCAACTATATAATGAGTTGATTTCTACTTCATCAAGGTTGGTACGTCATAAGTAAACAGGGTCATCAGCAAATTATGGTGGGGAGGAACCGAGGACAAATAGCACATACATTCGCAATATTGAGACAAGTTCAATGAACTTAAAGAATGGGGAAGGAAAGATTTCAAAGAGCTCTACTCATTCAACCAAGTTTTACTCATGAAATCAAGCTCGTGTGCAACTAATCTCTAACCCTCACTTCTTATTAGCCTATTTGCTGAAATGACGATATTACACAATTTCTAATATGTTGGATTCAGGTCTAAGTGTTCAACACTTGTGGTCATGGCGCAATCAATGACACAACAAAGGAGATCTAAAAAATAAGCTTATATGGAAAATTGGGGTCAAACACAAGTTTAGATTTGGGGAGACAAATGAATTACATGAACTACATAACAAAAACTCTCACACTCAGACCATGCTAATGAGCACCCGACACCAATCGTAAACTCTCTCATCAACTAAGTTACAAGCCAGACAAATCTAATAACAATACAGTACAAGATCACATAACAGGTGTACAAAGCCATAACTGCAATTTTGGTACATCGCACCATGTGTAGATAGGATGATCTAGCTGAAAGATAACTCAGGTGATGTAACGGACAAATCTATCTATATCGCAATCATTTAGGCTAAAAAATGTAAAATACAAGTAGTAAGTTTTGCACCCTCTATGGATAAAAACTACATTTGAACTACTATTTTGGTAACTGAACTATCTTCCTATAATATAAAATTTCTTATGTATTTTGGTAACTGAACTATCTTCCTATAATATAAAATTTCCTATGATTGTATGCTATAATATATTGGCTATTAGATATAAAATGTTTGTGAAACAATATTGTAATATATATATATATATTTTTTTTTTTTGCAAAAAATAAAACTATTAAGCATATGTTGTTCCTATGTCAATTGCCTAGTAATATTTGGTCAGAAATATACCATCTAAGAAATGAGTAAATTCCTATTGCTAGTTGATTAGAAACTAAAATTATATTGTAAGCACTAAATAGAGTATATATGAATATGTATCCATATTGATTAATCATAACATATGGAATATAAAAAATAAATGATACATAATTATAAATAATAATGTGAATATTATATATATTATAGATATGTGGAGAATATCTATGACCATTTTTCAAGTCCCAAAATAATGTTAATAAAAAAAACACTAAGAGGACAATCATAATAATGAGATAACTTTGGTATAGACGGTTAAAATTAAAAACAATGTTGGCATAAAAAGCAAAGTTACTCAAAAGTTGGATACCAAATTAGAGAATTCATCCCTCTTACAAGGTTTATTAATAGGAGAAATACTAAGGATAAGACTAGCACTAATTAAGTGATATCCTTTAAAATTAAATCAAATTATCACCTTTGAGTGTACAATTCGAGTGTAGAGCATATATATCAACATTTATTTTAGGTCATATGATCCAAATTAATAAATTAATAAATAGTTGTATCGATTTCTTGCTATCGCATTATAGGATTATTTCTTGTTTAACTCAGTTGAATAGAAAGTGACTTCTAGTTAGTACTTAGACAAATTTATCGTATACTAAATATTTTTGTATTATTTTTAAGTTATTCGGAAGTAGATTTTCTTAAATAAAATATTAAAATAAACCAAAATGTAATCTAAATTTAAGGTGCTACCCAATTCAATATATAAAAATTTAATAATTTATTTTTATATATTATTTTTAACCATTTAATTATTGAATTATTAATTAATTTAATAACATAATTTCTGTATCAATTTAATATAAAATACAAATAATTATACTCTTTTGTAATCTCAACACTTTTATATACTCAATTAATTAATTTTGTATATCAATAGTAAATATTTATCATTATTTACAAGATGTGTGCATTTGTCCGACCAATAACCGTTATTCCGAATTTACGCCCATAACTTTTATAATTTACTATCAAAATCTCGATTTCTTCCTATAACATTAAAACAATATATAAATACCTTATCTTATTATATTCACATCCAGTCTATCCCTTTGTCAGTTAGACGGTAGGCTGGCAGTCTATAGTCTACCCGTGATATAAAGAATCAATAACTGAGATAAAATATATACCACTAGGGCAATGGGGGTAATAATGAGAAAAATTAATCATTTTAATATTTTTAGAATTTCCATACTTGAATTTTATTTTTTAAAAATATTTTTTAATTTTATATATTTAAAAATGAAATCTTTAATATCATTTATAAAAATATTTTAATGTAGCATTTATTAAATATATAAAAGTTTTTAAAAAAATATAAGAACGGAAATGTCATTTTCTTTAAAAATATATAATTGAAAAACTTACTTAAAATATTATATAATTTAAGGGTAAAAGAATATAAGACAACCCGTAGTATTATCCCTCTATTTTAACCACTATCTACCAATTGTTGCCCACTTCTCTTTTAACTTTGGCTTATGATCAATGGAATCCCGAGCCTTCTTTGGTCTAGCCCCTCGGCTTATTAAGAGCAATAGGCATGCGTATAATTCAAAAAACATTAACCAAATAACACACAATTGTTTTTAAGTTTTGGATATAAGATTTCTTATGTATAATAAAATTTTGCTCAAGAAAAATGAAGTATGCTTTCTTTTTCCCGATCAATGAAGCATGTTGTTTTATGTGGAAATGGAAGTTGGATGAAGCATGACCATCAATTATACTGAAAGGCATGTCTTCGGTTAAAACGAATAAGTATATTAAAAATATTCGAATTTGAATATTATGCATGAAAAAAGAGATATTGTTTTTATTGATAAGTTTTTCCATCTTGAATAAAATTAGTTAGTGTTCAATGAATTTATCTGTTTGCAATCAATTAGGTAAAAAAAAAATAAGTTTGACTAAAAAATGGTGAAATTATATGAAGCATGTTATCATTACTGTGGAAGAAATACTGGCCTCACAATCACAAGCCCTACCGTGGGACCATATGAACGCTTGGTGGAGGAGAGAAGGCGGGTCACGAACTTTCTTTTGTTAGTGCCAAACCTTCATGAAAATCAAATCTCAAAGGATGTTGGATGTATATAGGGTTAGTTTGTATATTATTTTCTTTTTTATTTAATATCTAATGATTAATTTTTAAAGTTTTATTAATTATATAAATTTAATTTTTATCATAATTTTATTGATATATTACTACTATCTACCTTCTCCTTCTTAATAGAACTCCATATCATGGTAAATTTTCAGTTTTTTTTTCTATGAATGGAGGGTTGGCGAAGTCAAAATCTTTATTAAAAAGGTTAAAGAAAGGCTAGACGATCATCTCACTTATCACCGATAAACTATACTATAACAACACCCCATATGGATCACAATATCACTGCTAATAACTTTCGAATAATTCAAGTCTCCCAATGGCTTATAAACGAAGGCTATCTAGGCCCACTTGGCCATGAGAGCCATGCCGCCGGCACCCAAGAGGACGGCCGCATAGCACTTGACCTGGAGGTTGATGCTGCCCTGCAGCTTGGGTCCCATGAACTCGGCCGCCAGGAGGTCGACGAGGGCCATGTAGATTAGCAGTCCGGCCGAGCAAGCGTTCAGAAGGCCAACCGTTATGAGTGCGGCAGGGCTGTTATCCTTATAAGTGGTCGAGAGCCCGATCCCCAGGGCGATCCCGGCTGGGGTCGTCACGGAGAAGAAGAAGGCCATCACTGCCTTCTTCAGCCACTTGTACTCCGCCTGCAGGTTTTAAACGTTCTCATAAGAACTATAGTATAGTGATATTTTTATCTCAAATTTCATATATTTTGAAGTTAACCAAAAAAGTTATGACAACGTTATGATACCTGAAGAATGCAGCCGCCAAGGCCCATGCCCTCGAACATCTGGTGGAAGCAAAGGGCAGCCACGAGACCTTTGATGGTGCAGACATTATTTGACGCCCCTAGAGACAGCCCGATCACTACCGAATGCACCACAATGCCCAATTCAAGCACCTGCAGTATATACATGCACAAGGCCATATAACATCTGAAAAATTAGGTTTGAAAGTTCAAAAAAAATTAAGCCGTGTTTTACCAAATATCTAAACATGTCACATTGACTGTTTGGATCCTTCCAATGAAAATACATGAGAAAATCGAATCGGACACAATTTTCTGATGAAAAAACCAATAATAATAATAATAATAATAATAATAATAATAATCCATATACAGTCTTGTGATGATTTTGGACCTTTCTCAGCTCACTTTTTTGATAAAAAAAACATGATATTTAATCAAAATTCTTTTATTTTACTTTAAAATCATATTTGTCTGATTTGTGGTGTTTGGTAAAATATGGAAAATAAAAAAATATTTAAATAATTTTAGGAGTATACCAATTTCTTATTAGATTTTACCAATCTCATTAAATATTTAATCTTATAGAAGAACTGAGTTTGAATTTTTTGAATATGATAATCTAGTGGACTTTTATATGGCTCCATAAACTAGATTTCCCAAGTATACCTGAAGGAAAATTGGAGCAAAAAATACTAGAAAATATCATAGATAAAATAAGAATAAGCATGAGGCAGGGGAAAATGATCGCACCATTGCAACAACACGATATCGCAGCAGCTGAGAACCACCACCGGTCACTGCCGTCGCCTCATCGTCCTTCGGCCCTCCGGCATGGAAGTGATGGTGGCCACCGTGGAAATGAAACCCCGACTCGCTGTCACCATGGCCGCCGCCGACACCATTTCCCGACGATGGCCCGTCGTTGGAAGCCGGGATCACGACCGGCTTCCCCGTTCTCATCTTTTTCGAGTACAAGCTGGTGGCCATGGAGTCCACCATGAGGGTGATAATGGCCGAAAACATGGCCACGAAACTAGGGAAGGGGAATTTGTGCCAGGGATTCTCTTTGAGGCAGGGCGAGGTGAGCATATCGAAGGAGTCGGGGAGGACGTGCATGAACCCTGTGGCTAGGATGATCCCAGACGCGAAGGCCTTCACCACCACGAAAAGGTTCCGGTCGGGGCGGAGGGCTGGGACAGAGCGAGAGAAGAGAGGAGAGCATACGCCGATCACGCTGGTTGTGAGGATCGCGGCGATGGCCACGATCTTGAGGGGAAGGGCCTTGGATCGGTTGACGCAGGAGCCCGACTCAGCTGTGCAGTCCTCCGGGGCCACCGCCGCCGCCCGAGGGATAGAGGAGGCGACGCCGGCCGCCACCAGGAAGAGAGTGAAGCGGAGGAGGCTTTGTAAGGAGGAAGAAGATGGAAGAGCCATACTATTATTGGGTCTGACTCGTTGTGTCCGCTGCTTCAATCCCCGAGTAGATATGTAGCCCCAAGGATTCCAATGTCTCTTTTGGAGAGTAGCTGCCCTTCTTCAATGTTTATATATACAAGCTCAAATTATTTTGGGAAGTATAGTTGAGGTAGATAGGTTTTCTTGTTACATGATAGGCTAATGACGAAGGGCATAATACAAGAGATATAAGTGAATGGTGAGATTGTTAATAAAAAATAAATGTATTATTTTAATTAAATTTAATAATTTATTAAATAATATAATATTTATATTAATTAAAATATATTATATATAAATATATGATAAAATCAAATATTAAATAAAATATATAATTATATTATATATGATAAATTATAATCAACACATTTTATTATATAATTAAATCATATACGTTAAGTAATTTATTATTATGATAAAAAATAATTAATATTAATTATATAATAATAGTTATATATAAATATTATATAATTATAACAAGAAAATTAATATATATAATTATATCAAATAACTCTATATAAAATACTATTAATAAATATTTATTTAAGATATATAAAAATAATAAATTAAAATATAGAAAAAATAATATATATAAAAGAGTATTACACTTAATAAATTTAAAAAAGTGATAATCTATTTAAATCTTTCAAAAAAATATATTTAAATTTAAATTAATTGATAATAATCCCTCCAAATTACTTTAAAAATAATTCCTCAACCAATCCAAATTATTCTCATTTAAAATTTTTTCAAACCCTTTCATTTTAATAAACTATTTATTAATTATTTAGGAAAGAAATCACACTCATCTTCTAGCTCAGCATCCCTGTCTACCTCAAGTCAATCCCGGGACCAGTCTGTCTCTTATTTCCAGCACCGAGCCGTCGTCCTCTCCGGTGTCCACAAACCCCCAATTGTCGCAACCGCTATCCGAATTTTGGCCCATCCTCTCGTCCCCATTAAAGGACTATCATAATGAGATTATTCCTGAATCCTTACAGCTTCCAAACCACAATTTTTATCATCACAGAGTAGCTATACTAAGATCAACCCTAAATCTTGAAGGCCTCAAAAGTTGATTTACTTCCCCAGGTCTATCGTTAAATGACTGAAACATTATTGGTGACCGAGTGGTTCAAACCTCATCTGCACTAATTTTCTAAGTGTATATAGAAGTGACTTTTAGCGGCCTATATTTTGAATGCCAACAATTATTGGGTTATTGATGATTCAAGATTAACAAAATTAGTGCTTGATACTACTTATTTAGTTTGTCTAATATATTTGTGATTAATCACAAACGTGAATAGGGTCCATAATAAATGATTATTAGAAAGGATAGAATTTCAAAATTTGATTATAATAAAATATAAATGCTAAGTGGTATCCTCCCCACTCACATCCCCAAATTATATCATATGTGGCAATTGTCTTGCTATACGCTCCTTCACATCCTCTATAAAAATGCATTAACTAGAGATTTATCTTTTGCTATTAGAAGAAAAGTGCTAATATATTATATAACGAAATACTTTTTTAAAAGTAAAATTTAACTTAATTTGATTGAAAATTAAAATAATTTGGGAATAAAAAATTGAATTGAAAATTAATATTAAATTTGATTATAAATCATTTTATTAAAAAAACAATATTTTTGAGAATGCAATTTATATCCTTACTTGAGAGAAATGATTTAAATTATGGAAATAATTCAAAATAATAAAAAGATAATTTTAATACAATGTAAAATTATAAAAAAGACAAATAAAAATAAAAATAAAAATAAAAATAAAAGGAGTTATCAAGTTAAGTCATGGAACTTGACCTGATTCTCATGGTCCCATCCAACTCACTTAGTGTCCCTACGCCCACTCCCCTATTACATAACAATATATGGAAATTGTAAAATTACCTAAATTAACTTGATTTTAATTAAATTGTATGCAATAAATCTTATAATCGCATTAAAAATTTATATAACAATTTTTATATAATATTAATTAACTTATTTTCTTTCTATCAAATTGAATTTATCTTTAAAAGTAAAGAAAAATTATACTAGGCACACTACTGAATATCAAATTTTCTTTCACCCAATCACAAAATTAGATGATTTTTATTTCAAAATACCGAATAGACTTCTCTTGAGTTATGAAGTAAGTTCTTGTGATATCGAGATTTCTCAAGAGTAAATTTGAACCTAATTGGAACGGAAAACAATGTTAAACTAGGAATTAAACCCAAACGGATAATGAAAACTCGAAATAGGAATGAAAACTCGAACCAAGATTTGACATTAAATCGAACTAGTAATCAATTGAAAATGACAATGGGAACAAGGATAAAAAATAGAGATCCAATTAAATTAGAGATCACTTTTTCAAGAAAAAAATCAAGACTTTTAGAAAAACTAGTTTTTGTCCGATCGAGATTGAGATTTTGGGTTAAATTATAGAGAAGATCCAATAAGGGCAAAAAGATAATTTAATTAAAAATAGAAAGAAAGTCGGGTTATCCATATTTAAGTCGGATCGACCTAACTCACAAAAACCATGCTCCCTCAAACTTACAACCCATAGGCGGTTACACATAATTGGTAGTCCCGAATTAGGAACACTATAATTTAATCAATATTTGACCAAATTTCATGCTACAAAATGCATGTATAAGCTCACAAATCCCATACTAACCTCCCAATAAGATGAATTGAGTTTTCATCTGCTTAGCAGATTGAATTTTATATTCAAAGTAAAAAAACCCGATGCTAGATCCTCTCACGATCTCCGAGTGATTGACCGAGCAATTCTCCCTCACTTGACCACCAAATGAGGCAATCTTGAGTTGTGTGGGCAAATCTCGACTTGTAAGTGGCTAGAAAATGTCGCACGATAGTCGTTTTCATGACTCTATTTCTAAGGAAAAAATATGTGTGTTGTCACTGCACTTGTGGGGCTAATTTTGGCAACCACACCGGTGGGCACGATGGTCAAAGTAACCTCCTACCTCCTTTATACCTCCCACTAGCAAGGATTGACCACCGAAAAGGGGAGAATCAATTGCCATGAGCCAATTTCCACCGGTAGGTCTCTAGGGCTCTACCCGACCCTGGTCAATCGAGATTCGAATTCTCCCAATTTCGACGACCACTTGGTTTGCCACTACCACATAATATATAATATCCCAATTTCAAAACTGAAGTAGATGAGGCTAGGGATGAGGTCAAATTTAATAAAAGATTTTTTGGAAGTAAATTTATGGATTTGAATATAAATCGAAGAATCACAAAGCCATGAAAACTTATTGAGTTGGGAATTAGAGTGGGAAATTTAGAATATGAAATGTGTAAGGATTATGAGAAGAACCATGATGAAATTTGAAAGAACCGAACTGAACCTAGGATATCGAGAATATTTCAATGAGATCAAAATGGGATAAAAATATAAATTTTGGCTCTATAATGAAGAAAAAAATCAAGGAACTTTTAGAAAAATAAATTAGGACAACAATTGACTGAATCGAGTGTGAACAAGATAAAAAATGGTCGAAATTGGTTTAATAGACTAGAAAATTCTTTGGAAATCGGTATAAACTATGTCGGTCGATCGACGATCGTTGACAGGATTGTCACATCAATGACTGTGATCAATCTCGGTGTTCCACATGGTTGGGCGGCCAATCAACCCTTGTTGCGTGGTCAGACGATTAATTAGTTCTCGCCACGTGGGCGTATGACCAATGAGCGTGCAATGTGTGGCGGAGTGGACCGGTCCGTGAGTGCGGAGACACGCCAACAGACACGACCAATAAGAGGTGCCACATATCAAATGGACACTGTGGACAATAGTTATGACACATTGGATGAGAGCGACCAATTAGAGTATGCCACGTGTCAAATGACACCATGGATGACCATTGGACACATTAGATAAGGTCAGCCAATCATAGAGGACCACATGACAATAATTACATAGTCAACCATGTTCGAAGTATACTCAACCAGACGGAACCAATCACAAGATGCCACGTGGAAAACTAAATATAGTCAGATTGTTTTGATCTAGTTAGTCCCACACGTCAGCGGTGACAACCAATAATTGTGTGTCGCGCTTAGAGTGTCCATCTTCACTAATGAACACACACCGAGAGAATAGGGGAAAGAGGCTTGAATCACTTGGATAACTTCATCTCCTCTAAGTCCATGGTAATCCGACTCCAATTCATCCCATCCCAAACCGTTGAGTTCTTAGGGACCTCAACGAACTTCGCCTATAAATACAATCATCCCCCCTCTATTCATCAGAATTTTCATCTGAAAATGACTTGCTCTGTTTTTAGTGAGCGGGCTTGCGAGCTCAAGCCTAAGCGAGCCAAAGCACGGGAGAAGTCTCACCATAGTCTTAGTTATCCTTAGGAGCCTTCCCTACTTGAAGGAGCCCTCATTAGAGATCATTAGTTCCCCAATCGTTGTCAGCTTGGCTAAATAGTAGTCGTGCCCTGAAGTAAAAAATAGAGCACTTGCTCTACAAGCAAATTTTGGCCTCCTTATGCATCCAATCAATTAGGGAAGGTGCCTCGAGCTCCCTATCATCATTTTTCCTTCACTGTCCAAGCTCGATCGGGATCAGAGTTAAGCCTTGGACTTTAGCATTTCATGTTTTTCTTTTAGAAGTTCTGCTTAGTTTTAGGGTGACATTTTAGCTGGGGTTTTAGACAACTCTAGAGGCTAAATAGTGCGGGGCCAAGCCCAGGGAGGTCACTTGGGAGGTCCCCTATCTTTCCCTGCTGGTGGCTCCGACCAACTCACCATCGCCAAGGAGATTCTGACAAATTGTGTTGACAACGCAATTTTCCAATGAAGCTCCAATCAGGTGTTAAACGGGGCCAAATTGGCCCGTTCAAAGCTTAGAATGATCCTAGGAAGATGAAGGAGATGATATGACTGCAGCCTAGTTCAAAAGAATTAGGAGGGAACTTGATGAAACCCGATTGAAGGGTCATTTCATAAATAAATAGTAAATTGGGGGACCCGAATGTAATTAGTAGACATTTGGGGACTCAATGGAACTACTAGGGAAATTAGGTGTTTAATAGGTAAGAATTATGATCATATGTGTTTAAGTGGAATAGAGAAAAGACTTGAGAACCGATAATGTAAAATAAAGGAGAGCTTAGGAAATAGTATAGGAAGAATACCAATATAACATAGTTGACAAGGTATTTCTCAAATATTAATTAGATATTGCAATGTTAATAGTTGAAGGCATGATATACACGAGATCGAGGCGAGGCTCATCGAGGGATTTGGGACGCCAGCCAAGTAGTGGGATTTTGAGTATAGCGTTAGGTTCAATTGAACCAATGTTATGCTTACTATGTACTTTCCTTGCAAATATGTGTGATTTGCTAATTACTTATATTGAAATCTAGCATAGAAACTATTTACTATTTTCTGTGAAAAAGGAGCTTATGCTCATATTTTTCTAAACTTTGGGGTTACGATCTATACTTGTGAAAAATTGGCTACGACTCATGGTTTTGGAATTTTGGAACTGTAAACCCCACCCTTTTGAGTTAAGGAAAACCGGGAAGAGAATCGGTCAAACCAAGTGAGAAAACCGAACCAGTTCACAATCCCAATAATTTTGAATGGGCAATTTAGGAATTTACAACTCCCAGGTGATCCAAAGGGTTCACAATACTATGGAAAAGAACCTTAGGATGAATTGGAAGAGGAAAATTAGATCGGTTTGGATGAACCGGGTCCAATAGAATTGAACCGATTTATGAACTCAGTTGGTTCATGAACTGGAACTGATAGAGATCGGGCAAAACAAAGAAATTCAACTCCATTGTACTCCAAAGAAATTCATAAACCTTGGGAAGGAACCTTAGAACAAAGTGGGAGAGAAAAACCAGACCGGTTCAAGTGAATCGGACTCGAACCGGTTTAAGGATTAAGTCGGTTTATGAACCAGAATCGATAAAGAGACAGTAAACTAGGAATTTTATGGACCCTAAGTGACCCAAGGAGTCACAAAAGATATGGAAATGGACTTGTGAAGGAATTGGTGATGAAAACCAAACCGGTTAAGGTGAACTGAATCCGAACCGGTTCAGACCGGTTTGAATCACTATTGAACCGAATCCTAAATTCATTTTTCTAGGTGGCTTAAATAATTCAAATTGGAGATTTGAGGTCACCATTGAATAGAGAATGAATTTAGAAACTTTTAGATTTAAAAAACTTGATCGAATAGGGGGTGAACCGACTGGTTTAAGCTTTGAACCCGGTTTGGACTGGTCTGGTCCGGTTTGGAACAGTGTCATCTTCTTCCTTAGGATGACAGTACTGTTCACTAGCCGGAAAACTGAAGAAATGCCGACAAAGAAGAAATGATTCTATTTAGGGCATTTCAGATCTTTAATGTCAATCATAATGGTGCCAAATGGACGACGAATGGGTCTCCAAGCTCCCTATATAAAGGACCCCAGCCCATTCATCCTCTCCACACCTGAAAACTCCATTCTCTCTCAACTGCTCCATTTTTTGGTGAAGCTCGAACCAGAGCTCCAACATGGAGTCTTTTCTGAGCCAAACAAGGCGAGGTCGAGTTATTTAGAACCAGTGAGAAGTCAGATACACGTCTGTAGTCTCCATTCACTCTGAGGGTCGCCGACGAGATGCCGACATGATGAAACAGTGAAGTAGCTCTGGCGGACCAAAGCTACCATGTTTCGGCCGAGTTAAAATTGGCCATTTCAAGCCCTCGTCAGGCCAAACCAAGCCTTCCCAACACTTTATCAGCCCTCCCACGGTTGAATTAGGACTAAAAGGTAAGCCAATTCAGCTCCCCTCTACAATTTTTGGCCGGTGCTAGAGGGAGAACCGATAGAATTTCAATGATGAAATTCTAACTCAATTCGACATCAATTGATGCGATTCTTGATTCTAGGACAAACCTTAGGATGAGAGCTATCTACCCAGATCGAAACCTCGGACCATCGTGCCCTCACCGGTGAGTAATCGAAGCTTTCTCTCTCTATAGTTCGTTTTCCGGCAAAGCTTTGTTTGAGCTCGTTCCGACGTCAAAATGTGCGATTCAAAGTGCTATTGAATTGTAAGAAGATGGAGGAACTCAATTTTAACTTCAATTTCAACAATTATAGGTGTTTGATCGGTCAATTTGATGAAATCAAATTTGGCTGTGCTAAGGAGTTGAAATTGGGGGAAAAATTGGGGATTTTCAAAATTCAAAGGACCAAAATGCAATTTTATGAAATTGAGAGTCAATTGGGCAGGAAAATAATATTAGAGGACCAATGGAGGAATTTTGGAAAATTTGGGGCAAAACTTACCATTTTTGTAAAGGAAGGGCAAAATGGTAATTTTGGAAAAGTTAGGGACCAAATTGGAAATTTGGGAAAATAAACCCCTTTGTGCGAAATTAAATAATTTGAGGTCCTAAGATAAATTTTAAAATTTTTGGGACTCAAATTTTGGAAAAACCCGGCAATATTAACTTAAAGTTAAAGAAAAATAACTTTAGGGAACTAATTACAAATATATGTAAAGTTGAATTTTCTCATTCATTTGAAACGAATGAGGGCTATTAGGCCAAATAATAATGAAAAATTATATTTATTTCGTACAGGAGAACAAGACATTGGGAATGCCAGTCGAGGTCCAACTTGCTAAGGACGGAACCCGACTAAGTAGAATTTCACTGCACTATCAGGTGAGTGGGATTATATATCATACCTGATTGGGGATGATAAGTACCTCGGTATAAAAACCCATTGTTTAGTGGTATTTTAATCATTACCACTTAGAGAGAGTGATGTAAAAATTATGCGGAAAAACTAATTACCGATTGTAAGTAGATCATACCCGATTGGTATAATGAGACTTTCTCAAAGGAAGTTGAAAACCTGTTCATCGGTTATGAACAGAGATGTCTTTATACCGGTCGGTATAATGGACAGTAAAAACCTATTTTGTCGAAAGTGTTCTCCCCTAATTGTGTGTCAATGCTTAAACTATTTGGGAGACCTTCTCGACGGGAGCTCGAATAGCTCTTATAGGCCGGGGGCCTCAGTTTTGGAACCTAAGGGCTAATATGCCCTATTTTTGAAAAACTCGAATAGTGGGCCATATGTCAATGGACACAAGTAAGAGCTTGTAAAAGAACATGATATATATATATATATATATATGTGCCATTAAATCTTAATAAGTGAATTGTTTGGTCATGGTACCAAGGCATGTCCGACATACTCAGTCAACTAGTAGGAGTGCGACATGACCTATCTCTGGACCAGTTAAGACAAACAGCTACAGGTTGAGTTGAAGGTCGAGTCCGTTGGGACAAATGGCACCACATATTACATGGTAATTTAAGAAAAATTTGTTTGTGCATGCACCATGAGTACGGGATCATCAAGATGCCCATGATGGGTAGTGATGTGTCCTAAGGGCCTTGGACGACCCGGTGAATATAAGGGCAGATTGTAGTTCCAGGTGTCTGTGCGAAATTTAGAGTAGCACCAAGCGCATGAGACCAGGGTGAGAACAGGATGAAGTCTTTGTCCTCACATGGACATGAAGAAGCGATTTCGGGATTGAGGGTCAGATGTTGCGTACATCCACTTATTCCCAGGGTAGAAGTGGTCGTGCTTCTATTTGGGTGGCTAGTAAAGTCGCTTCGAAGCCATTAGTGGGTTCAGTAGTCATACTGACCTGCAAATGTGTGTAACCTTCATGATGAAGGATGTGTGTTGGGTGATGAAACACCGTGGTAACTAAGAAATGATGGAAAAACCTGAATTTTTAAATGAAGAGATTTAAAAAAAAAAAGAGTCTGGCACACTCCATATAAATATTTTTCTTAAAAATTAAAAGTAGATCTTTGAAAACCCATTGACTGAGTAGTCGTACTCACCCCTTCCTTATATCCCTTTCAGGAAATCCCGGAAAGCCTATCCTTAAAAACCATCAACTAAGATGCTTGTAAGACAGGTATGTAAAGTTTAAAATTTCATGCAGTTTTGATTATGCTATTCCAGGAAATGGTGCAGGTTTAAGGACACCTTACTCTTTATAGTTTATAATAAAGGGAAACTCTTTAATAAATCGGGAGAGTGGCAGGTTGATCATGGGGATCTGACCAAACCGGGTCGGGGTGTGACAACTATTGTGGTATCAGAGCATGTTTTCTTGAATAAATAATCAAGACTTGAAAATATAGTAACTGATTGGATTTATCTTAAAATTTTCAGATGGCTCTGAGGAGAGGAACCAAGAAAACTAGGGATGAATCTGCTCAGTACCCTGTCCTCGTGGGAGAACAACCCTAGAAGCTTCCCAAATGCCTGAGACCTGACAAGAATCTCGAAAGACCAAATGGGGAATTATCCTGGAGAATGGTGCTAGGACCTATCGATGGCACAACTCTAAGTATGGAGGAGGATGTTTATCAAGAATTCCATAACTCAGTTATTTTGCGACCATTTCTTGTGATAGGGCTGAAAGCCTAATCTTTTGTATCCCCCTGTTAATAAAATACTCAAATTCTCAAAACTCTATCTCCTGATGATGCAATCTTGTTGGGAATATGGCCTAAGGAAAATAAACCGAACCCACACTATTATGGAAACTAAGGAAAAGTCACATCCTGGTTATGGAAGATGAATGAAGGAATTAAGTAACCTAGGAAGACTATTACCATGACCCTTTAGCAAAGGAGATTCAGTAAGAAAACTATCAAAGTGATCAAACTCAAGAACGGTAGAGCATCAAACCAACAGTAACCCTGGAAATGCCTTACTCGAAGGAAAGGACCACAACAATCCATGTAAGGGAATAACCTATTACAAGTATGAACGATGGAGACATTACCTGAAGAAGTGCCCAACCCTACTTAGGACAAGTACCGAGATAAACTATTATAGGTGTAAGGAAAGAAGGGGTGTTTCACACCTCATAAATTTAGGGAAATAACTCCTCAAAGGCCACGAAGGACCGAAGACCGAAACCATGGAGCTGGCTAAGTAAGCGGTTCACCAAGAGGTCAAGAAATGACGAGGTGAATGAAAAATTTAAATTTCTTCTTAAGATGGTCAAACTAAGAAAGATACCTCAAGAGTAGGGATAAGGTACATGGGAAGTATATCCAGAACCCTCTCATAAGGGGCAAACACAGAGAAATGTCTTCTGGAAACTCTAGGGAACGAGAACAGTGAGTGAGAAGAAGAGAAGGAATACGCCGTGAAAGGGAATTCTGGAGGGATTCATACAACCAAGTACCTTGAAGGAATCATTGGTTGACGGATGTACATAACGTGGAGTGCAAGGAACCAACCCTTCATTATAAACTACTTGAAGGGAGGATGTATCGGAGGCCAAGACTGGCCTATTTTGGAAAAGTGATAGAAATTTTGGTACAACTTCCTTTGGAAAATATAGAGAAGTCAAAATTTGGAACAACATAACAGAAGTAAGAAAACCATGATAATGAGATGGTCAAAGAGAATGAACGACACCCTAAGGAGGATCGAGAAGTAAAAAGGAATACACCCTAAAAAGGGCACCGAAAGGATCATTAAGGACAAGGAGATTAGAGAGACAACTGCCTTAAGAAAATTAAACAAGTGAAAAGTAGGGGTGAGACAGGTAACAAACTACTCTCATGAGGGTTATAAAGTAAACTTCATCAAAGAAGAAAGAAATGGAAAGGCCAAATAGTGGAGAAAAGAAGGATGAAAGAAATCCATAAAAGAACTAATGACCAAATTAACGACAGAATTCAAGCCAAGAAGGGAGTAGGTAAGCCTTTCACATGATGGTCAGGATATCTTGAAACAAGGAAAATTTTAAACTCTCCCTAAAAAAATGGACGTGTATTGTGGTACGAGTAAGGATGAGGATAGGGAACCAAAGATATACCTGCAAAATTTCAAGAGAAAGGATAAACAGAAGAGGATGACGATCAAAGGATGCCATGTAAAGGCAGATATTCTGCAGAACTAGGAAAAAGGGGATAGTCCTACCGAGGAAGAAAATCTTGGAAAGACATATGCATCCTAACTAAGAGATAATGGAACCAAGAGAAAGGGACAAAGAGTTAAACTTGCAAATGAAGCGCAAGCCAATGTGAAGGAACCAAGAAGGCATGGTTGAGTGATCCAAGGAAATAGTTTAAAAGGAAGAATGAAGGAAAGTCCTTAAAAAGAAATCAATGGCCAGAACCGGGACTATAAAGTCTTGAGACAGTTAAATGAACCTCTCGAAGGGTAATTAAGGGATTTTGAAACTAGGTGGATGTGAGCTCTAGGCATGTACTGAGATACGAGTGAGAATGAGAATGAAGTACCAAAAAGGTATCCATAGGATCTCAAGAATAAAGGTAAGCATACAAGAATAACATCAAGGGGCATCATTTAAAGCTAGGTGTCTTCAGATGTATGGAAAAGAAATTACGGGAGAAAAGGGTAAGAATCCTCCCAAATAAGGAAATCCTAAGAAAGGGTACATGGCGTAATAAAGAATAAACGGAACCTGGTGGCATGAAGTGAGGAGATAAATCCACAAATAAAATGCATGCTAAGGCGAAAGAAACCCAAGGAAACATATTAAAAGATATTGTGGCAAGTAAGAATGAGTGGACTATCCATAATAAGGTAAGGAAGGAAAGAACGTCTAAGAAATGTTGAAAAAGTGAGCCCTCCAAATAAGATGTGGTTATGGAGGAATAACTGCGATTGATAAGACAGACTGTAGTCCACACGCATATAATAAAGCTTAAAGATTAGACGACTGAGCATAATATGAAGGTTCCGAAATAAGATTAATAAACTACTCAAATAAGGAATAAAGGATGAAATGAGAAAAAATTAAGACAATGGAGGACAAAAAGGGGACAAATGCCCCAATATGGAAAGGGTATAAGGAGATGAAGAAAGGAAACCTTCAAGAAATTGTAAGAAGGTTGAACATGTATCTCCTAAGATAAAAGTCTCTACCTTGAAAGAATTAATAGAGATGAAACCGTAAAAAGGGGAAACTCCCCAAACTAAGCAAACGACATGTAAATCGAAAGGAATCAAATTGGTATAAAGAATTGTGAAATGGTTACTAACAAATAAGAGGGGATTAAGGCCAAAGGAAAACCCTTGAGTAAAGGATATCATTGGGAATGATGATGGACCTAAGAAAGGACGAAACCCAGCATATCGGTAAAACATCTCGAAATTTAATTAATTGGAACCGGAAATACTCAATAAGGAAGTTGAAAAGGAATGAGTGGGTAAGGAGAGCCGACACAATTGTGTAAATTGAGTTAATAACAGTAAAGGTAGTCGAGGAATACTACTAGAGGAAAAGAGGGATGAAGTTATGCAATCCCTGATAGGTTAAAAAAATAAGGAATAACCTAAAGGAAGTGTTTTGGAGATAGAGATAAGATCTAGAAAATGTCATGCTGAAAGGGACAAGAAAATCCAACGATCCTGATGAAAACATGACTCAAAATAAGGAAGAGTCGGTTCATAAGCATGACAAAGTCAAACATAATTTAGATCGATTTGTAATGAGCAATGAATGAAGGAAGAGTCGAAATGGGACAAAAAGATGATGATAAAGAAATCCATGGAAATAAGTACGAAATGCTCTATAGGACGACGAGCTAAGGGTTTCAATGACCAAGCGGTTAACTAGACACAGAAATGGTTAGTTATCTTGTAATTTCCAATTTTGAGTACGGAACCTCAAGGGGAAGAATATTGCTCTTAGCAAAGAGAGGGATAAAATCTAAGAACATACCTTCATACAAGGTTGCTAACTAAGGTTTGGGGACAAAACTCCTAAAAGGAGGGGAGAGTTGTAAACCCTGCCTTTCGAGCTAAGGAAAATGGGGAAGAGAACCAATCAAGCCAAGTGAGAAAACCGAACCGGTTCACAAACCTGATAATTTTGAATGGGCAATTTAGGAATTTACAACTCCTAGGTGATCCAAAGGGTTCACAATACTATGGAAAAGAACCTTAGGATGAATTGGAAGAGAAAAATTAGACCGGTTTGGATGAACTGGGTCCAACATGATTGAACCGGTTTATGAACCGAGTCGGTTCATGAACCGGAACCGATAGAGATCGGGCAAAACAAAGGAATTCAACTCCATTGTACTCCAAATAAATTCATAAACCTTGGGAAGGAACCTTTGAACAAAGTGGGAGAGAAAAACTAGACCGGTTTAGGTGAACCGGAACCAAGCCAGATTGAATGGGTTTAAGGACCGAGTTAGTTTATGAACCGGAATCGATGAAGAGATGGTAAACCAGGAATTTTATGGACCCTAAGTGACCCAAGGAGTCACAAAAGACATGGAAATGGACTTGTGAAGGAATTGGGGATGAAAACCAAACCGGTTCAGGTGAACCGGATCCAAACCGGTTCAAACCAGTTTGAACCACTATTGAACTGAATCCTAAATTTATTTTTCTAGGTGGCTTAAAAAATTCAAATTGTACATTTGAGGCCATCATTGGATAAAGTATGAATTTAGATTAATTTAGAAATTTTTAGATTTGAAAAACTCGATCGAATGGGGGGTGAACCGGCCGGTTTAAGATTTGAACCCGGTTCGGACCAGTCTGGTCCGGTTCAGAATAGTGTCATTTTCTTTCTCAAGATCAATATCCAGACCTTTTTTATTTATATACAACACTGTTCACTCGCTGGAAAACTGAAGAAACGCTGGGAAAGAAGAAACGGTTATATTTGGGGCGTTTTAGGTTTTCAATGTCTGTCATAACGGTGCCAAATGGACGACCAACAGGTCTCCAAGCTCCCTTTATAAAGAGCCCCTCCCCATTCATCCTCTCTACACCTAAAAACTCCATTCTCTCTCCACTGCACCATTTTTCGGCGAAGATCGAACCAGAGCTCCGACATGGGGTTTTTTTGAGCCAAACAAGGCAAGGTCGGGTTCTTTAGAACCGGGGAGAAGTCAGCTACACAACTGTAGTCTCTATTCACTCCGAGGGTCACCAACGAAATGCTGGTGTGATGAAACAGTGAAGCTGCTTCGGTGGACCGAAGCTACCTTGTTTCGGCCGAGTTGAAATCGGCAATTTCGAGCCCTCCTCAGGCCAAACCAAGCCTTCCCAACACTTCCTTAGCCCTTCCACGACCGAATTAGGACTGAAAGGTAAGCCAATTTGGCTCCCCTCTACAATTTTCGGCCGGTGCTAGAGAGAGAACCGAAAGAATTTCAATGATGAAATTCTAACTCAATTCAACATCAATTGATACGATTCTTGATTCTAGGATGAACCTCAGGATGAGAGCTATCTACCCAGATCGAAAGCTCGGACCACTGTGCTCTCACCGGTGAGTAATCGAAGCTTTCTATCTCTATAGTCCGTTTTCCGGCGAAGCTCCGTTTGACCTTGTTCCAGCGTCAAAATGTGCGATTCAAAGTGCTATTGAATCGTAAGAAGATGTAGAAACTCAATTTTAACTTCAATTTCAACAATTTGAGGTGTTTGATCGGTCAATTTGATGAAATAAAATTTGGTTGTGCTAAGGAGTTGAAATTAGGGGAAAAATTGGGGAATTTCGAAATTCAAAGGACCAAAATGCAATTTTATGAAGTTGAGGGTCAATTGGATATGAAAATAATGTTGGAGGACCAATTAGGCAATTTTTAGGGCAAAACTTACCATTTTTGTAAAGGAAGGGCAAAATTGTAATTTTGGAAAAGTTGGGGGACCAAATTGGAAATTTGGGAAACTTGAACCCATTTTTGTGATTTTGAATAAATTGAGGTTCTGAGGTGAATTCTAGAGTTTCGGAACTCAATTTGAGGGAAAATCGACATTAGGGATCTAAAGTCAGAGAATAATAACTTTAGGAACCTAATTGCAAATAATCGAAAAGTTTGGTTAATTCATTCACTTGTGATTAATGAAGGCTATTAGGCCAAAAAATAATGAACAGAGATGTTCATATCGTGTAGGAACATGAAGTATCTGGAACGCTAGCTAAGACAAGTTCGCGTGGTGTCAACAAGTTGGTTGAGAGGAAATTCACTGCACTATTGGGTGAGTTGGATTTAATATCATACCCGATTGGGATGATAAACACCTTGAAAATGAAAATCCACTCTTAAGTGGTATTTCAACCATTACACCTGAGAGGAGTGATGTGGAAATTAGACGAAAAAACTACTTATCGGTTGTAAGTAGATCATACCCGGTTGGTATGATGAACTTACTGGAAGGAAGTAGAAAACCTGCTTATCTCTTATAAGCAGAGATGTCCTCATAGCCGGTTGGTGTGGTGGACAGAGGAAAAGTTTATTTTAATGGAAGTGCTCTTCCCTGACTATGTGCCACTTTTTAAAAATTTTGGGAGACCTTTTTTATGGGAGCTCGAATAGCTCAGATAGGCTAGAGGCCTCGATTTTGGAAACTTGTGGGCTAATATGCCTGATTTTGAAAATCTCGTACAGTGGGCCCTAGGCCAGTTGGCATGTGCAAGAGCTCATAAACAAACATGAGTTTAAGCTATGAAAATTTTAAATAAATGAATTGTTTGGCTATGGTACCAAGAGAGAACTGACATACTCGATGGATTGGTGGCAGTGCGACATGATAGGTCGACAGACTAGTCGAGATAAATAGCTGCAGGTCGAGTTGAGGGTCGGGGCCATTGGATCTATGGCACCACAGATTAAAAGACTTATGTGGAAAACTGTTGATATGTGCATGCATTGATGTTACGGGACCTTCAAGATGCCCAAGAAGGGTAGTGATGTGTCCTGGGGATACTGGATGACATGGTGGATATAAGGGCATTTAGTCGTGCCAGCAATCTTGCGCATGAGACCGGGGTGGGGTCGGGATGAGGTCTATATTCTCATACGAACACAGAGTTTTGTTACAAGATTGAGGGTCAGATGTCGTATACATCCACTCATTCTTAAGGTAGAAGTGGATGTGCTTCTATCTAGGTGGCAGGTAAAGTTGCTCCAACACCACAAGTGCGTACAGTGGATGTGCTAGCCTACAAATGTGAGTACCCTTCATGATGAATGGCGTGTGTTTGTTGATAAATACACTGTTGTGATGAGAAATAGCTATGAAAAACCAAAATTTGAGAATGAAAGGTTTTTAAAGGAAAAAAAGGAGTCTGACACACTCCAATTCAAACTATTTTATGAAAGTCATTCTTTAAATACCTATTCACTTAGTTGTTGAACTCACCCCTCTCTTATACCCCTTTCAGGTAACCCGGAGAAAACCTACCCAAAGACTACGAATTAAACTACACATGTGAGACATGTATGATAAGTTTAATTTTTATGTAGCTTTAATTTATGTTATTCTAGGAAAGGTGCAGATTTAAAGGACGCCTTACTCCTTCCAGGTTAAAAAAGGGGAAACTCTGAATAAACCTAGGTAGTAGCAGGTTGCTCACGGGGATCCGACCAAATCGGATTGGGGCGTGACAAGTTACCTCTCCTCTTGGAGATCTTTCTATGATCAAATGGCACGTCAATAGATGGCCTCAACTATCATAATTTGGGTTGGAAAGATGCTTAAGTCGGAGCTTTGGTTTTTCGGTGTTCAGAAAATGGAGCATATGGATCTTTCTTAGCATTCGAGTTGTGTAGAGGATGAGAGAGGATGAGCTATTTTTATAGGGAGATCAGGGACTTTTTGTTATATCTATTCAGTTGTCTGTTGACCATTAACTCACCGATTTAAGGCTTTTTTAGAGCACTTTACTACTCGTTGAAATGAATGACTTAAAGGCATCCGTTATTCTCTTTTTAGTTCACACAAACTAAAGGTTGAAAATGACACAACATTTTACTACTCGTCGAAACGAATGACTTAAAGGCGTCCGTTATTGTCTTTTTAGTTCACACAAACTAAAGGTTGAAGATGACACTATGCGCATGTGTGTCATCTTCAACAAATTTATCCTTGGTTGGAGTTGATGACCTGACATCTTACTCAGCATCCAAGTTATCATTTGACCGTCTCACTTGACACATGGTGACCTCTCATTGGTCATTTAATCCAACGTGGTAGTTGACCGAATCTGAAAGTTACTCAACTGTTAAGACTCTTCCATGTGGTGCCCTCTAATTGGTTGATTTAAATTTGTTAGATTTCCCACCTAACATTCGAGTTCATTGCCATGTGTCCTTTTAGGATTGTCGGTGGGTTTTTTATGTGGCTTCACCACGTGTCGTTAATTGATTGGTCAATATATCTCAAACGACTTAGATATTTACAGACGTAGCGTACTTTCCACATATCATCCTCTGATTGGTTGACCCAACTGATGTGGAATTGTTCTAGTTGACCATTGACGATTGATATGTGTCACTCTCTAATTGGTCAATTTAGTCGACGTGGAATTTCGTAAGTTGACTGTTGATGACAAACATGTGTTGCTCTCTGATTGGTCAATGTTTCTAAATGTTGATCTATCGATTGACTGGTCACACTCGTCATGCGTCGTGTGCTGATTGGTCATGTTTGCTGTCGGTGGCGCTAATGTGGTAGCAGTTCGTTGACCCATTTGGATCGTTGACTGGTTCAATTGAGCCGAGTTTGATGACCCAAAAACCAAAATTTTTCGATTTAGGTTCGAGTCGATAAGTTTTTCTAAATATTTAATTTTTTAAATTTATCTAAATTCATTTTCTACATGGTGGTACCTCAATTTAGCAGTTTGCCCTTTTTAGTCACCCCGAAAAATGAATCTTTGAACCGGTTCCTCTCGGTTATATCCAGTTCGATATGGTTCAAGTCTAGTTTGCCTTGATATGGAATGGTTTTAACTTCCAAGTTCAAATTGATCAATTTCCTTTGAAATTTAGTATTTTAAATCCACTTGGATCACTTTCAATCTGACACTTAGTTATCTTGTTTGGGAAACACAGGGTTTACAATATCTATACTCTAGTGAGTTGGTTGTGACTATTACTAGGGGTCGGGCTATAGAAATCCCAACGGGGGTAGTCATTCTACAGAAGTGAGTTAGTTGTTAGTATTACTAGGGGCCGAGCTATAGGAATCCCAGTGGGGGTGGTCATTCTACGGACATTGGGGCATCTACGAGCAAAATGTCCAAGTTGTCCACATGCATGACATGTTAAGGCCCAATAGCCCCTTGGGTGTGTCCTCCCACATTTTTTACAATGGTATGGATCATCTTTTCCATGGATGTTACTCCTTACTATATTCTTGTGATTATACCACTTACTCCCTAAGGATCGTTTGCTCATCCAGGGCCCTTTTTCTTGCATCCTCAGGATACGACTAGACATCCTTAAAGGGTGGCCATATGATAGATAAGTGACTTCCTGATTCTCCTTCCATGGGGTGGGTAGTGTCACTTCACTTTTTTTCTATTTCTCCACTCCTCCTATAGAGCATTCAGTAGTATGTAGGATCAACTCGTAATTTGTATGCGAAGCTGATACGATTGCCAGATAAGTGGGTCGCCCAATGCTCCCCACACAACACCTGATTTCATTAGATATTTCCTCTAGGAATCTCTGGCATATATCACTGAGACTAGTGAGATCTGGTTCAAATAACCTAAGTTCGTTGAACCTATTCTCGTACTCGATCACTGATCCCAAGCCTTATTGTAGTTGGAGAAACTCTTGCTTCTTCTCTTTTACCATATATGTAGAAAGGTACTGTCACACCCTGACCCAGTTTGGTCGGATCCAGTGATCAACACGCCACTCTCCCAGTTTATTAAAGGATTTCCCCTTATTGTAAACCGTAAAGAGTAAGGCATCCTTTAACCTGCACCTTTTCTTAGAATAGCATAATCAAAACTGTATGAAATTTAAAACTTTACATACCTGTCTTACATGCATCTTAGTTGACAGTCTTTAAGGGGAGGCTTTCCGAGATTTCTTGAAAGGGATATAAGGGAGGGGGTGAGTACGACTACTCAGTGAATGGGTTTTTAAAAACTTTTGACTTTTAAGAAAAATATTTCTATGGAGTGTGCAAGACTCCTTTTTTTTTTTCAAAAATCCCTTCATTTAAAAATTCAGGTTTTTCCACCATTTCTTAGTTACCGGTGTGTCATCACCCAACACACATCTTTCATCATGAAGATTACACATATTCGCAAGTCAGTATCACTATTGAACTTGTTAGTGGCTTCGAAGCGACTTTTCTTACCACCCAGATAGAAGTACGACCACTTCTACCTTAGGAATGAGTGGATGTACGTGACATCCAACCCACAATCCCAAAATCACTTCTTTTAGTACGTATGAGGACAGAGACCTCATCCTGTCCCCACCCCGGTCTCATGCGCTTGGTGTTACTCTAGATTTCGCATAGACACCTAGAACGACGAACTGCCCTTATAGCCACTAGGTCGTCCAGTGCCCTTAGGACGCATCACTACCCCTCATGGGCATCTTGATGATCCCGTACTCACAGTGCATGCACAAACAATATTTTCTCATATTGCCATGTAATATGTGGTGCCACTGGTCCAATGGTCCCGACTCTCAACTCAACTCACAGTTATTTGTCTAGACTGGTCCGTTAACCTGTCATGTCGCACTGCTGCTAGTTGATTGAGCATGTTGGTCCTATCTTGGTACCATGGCCAAACAATTCACTTATTAAGTTTTATGACACATATATCATGTTCGTTTACGAGCTCCTGCTCGTGCCAACTGGCCTTGGGCACACTGTACAATATTTTCATAATCGGGCATTTAGCCCCCAAGTTCCAAAACCGAGGCCCCCGACCTATTAGAGCTATTCAAGCTCTCGTCAAGAAAGTCTCCCAAATTGTTTAAGCATTGGCACACAGTTAGGGGAGAGCACTTCCAACAAAACATAAGTTTTTCTCTATCCATTATACCGTTCGGGTATAAGGACACCTCCGTTCATAACTGATGAACAAGTTTTCAACTTCCTTCGAGGAAGTCTCATCATACCAACGGGGTATGATCTACTTACAACCGGTAAGTAGTTTTTTCGCATGATTTTCACATCACTTCCTCTAAGTAGTGATGTTTAAAATATCACTTAATAGTGGGTTTTCATATCAAGTTACTTATCATTGCCCAACTGGGTATGATATAAAATTTTCACTCACAACCGGTAAGTGGTTTTAAATTTTAAGTTGTACTCATCATCCCAACCGGGTATGATGTTAGTAAACCCACTCACCCGTTAATGCCATGAATTCCACTAGACCGGTTCTTTGTATTCATGCGAGCTTGTCCTTGCTGGCGTTCTTGGTACTTCGTGTTCCTACATGATATGAACATCTCGGTTCATTATCCTTCGGCCTAATTGCCTTCATTCATTCCAAATGAATGAGAAAATCAAACTTTCATTTATTTGCAATTAGGTCCCTAAAGTTATTTCTCTTTAACTTTAAGTCCCTAATGCCGATTTTTCCTCAAATTAAGTCTCGAAACTTCTAAAATTTATCATAGGACCTCAATTTATTCCATTTCACTAAAAGGGGATTAATTTCTCAAATTTCTAATTTGGTCCTCCAACTTTTCCAAAATTACCATTTTGCCCTTCCTTTACAAAAATGGTAAGTTTTGCCCCAAAAATTCTAAAATTTCTCAATTGGTCCTCCAACATTATTTTCATGCCCAATTGGCCCTCAATTTCATGAAATTTCATTTTGGTTCTTCGAATTTCGAAAATCCCCAAATTTCCCCCAAAATTTCCCCCAATTTCAACTATTTAACACTAACAAATTTGATTTCATCAAATTGACCGATCAAACACCTCTAATTGTTAAAGTTGAAGTTGAAATTGAGTTCATACATGTTCATACGATTTTAACGCCGGAATGAGCTCAAACGGAGCTTCGCTAGAAAACAGATTGTAGAGAGAGAGAGCTTCGATTTCTCACCAGTGAGGGCACGACGGTCCGAGGTTTCAATTTGGGCAGATAGCTCTTATCTTGAGGATCATCCTAGAATCAAGAATCGCATCAATTGATGTCGAATTGAGTTAGAATTTCACCATTGAAATTCTATCGATTCTCTCTCTAGCACCGACCAAAAATTGTAGAGGGGAGCCGAATTGGCTTAACTTTCAGTCCTAATTTGGCCGTGGGAGGGCTGAGGAAGTGTTGGGAGGGCTTGGTTTGGTCTGAGGAGGGCTCAAAATGGCCGATTTCAGATTCGCCGAAATAGGGCAACTTCAGTCCACCGGAGCTGCTTCACTGTTCAATCATGCCGGTGCTTCTACAGCGATTCTCGGATTGACTATAGTTTGCTATTAGATAACTATCTTCTCCTCGGTTCTAAAGAGCTCAACCTCTCCTTTCGAGGTTAAGAAAAATGTTCGAGTCAAAACTCTAGTTCGAGCTTCATCGGGAAATGGAGCAGTTGAGAGAGAGAGAAGTATTCAGTTTGCCATAAATTATTGGTATTAATTCTAATAATTTAATTTTGGTATTAAATTATTTGTATTAATTCTAATAATTTAATTTAGGTATTAAATTATTGGTATTAATTATAATAATTAAATATATATTAATTTATGACTATTTATGATAAGGCATATGTTCACATAAAAATTTTTTAACCAAAATTTTGGGTTACAAAAACAATCATACTTCATAGGAGATCACTTATCCTCACACTACTCTCGAGTAAGCACGCTTAACTTCAGAGTTCTTATGGATTCTTGTTCACCTGAACCAATTTGGTTTTTCTCTTCTAATTTGTCTTAAGTTTCTTTTCGAAGGTTTAATGAACTCTTTGGATCACCCGAGAGTTGTAAATTCCCAAATTGTTCGTTCAAAAATGATCGGGTTTGTGAACCGGTTTTGAATCCTCACTTGGTTTGACCGGTTCTTTTCCCGGTTTTCCTTAGCTTAAAAGGGTGGATTTTACAAGTACACTTCGGTAAATTTGGCCTCAAATTCCACCCAATTTGGTGGGGAGGGAGATGTGGCGAGTCTATTCTCCCACCATATAATTGTGTTCTTTTCTAGGAAGAACTCAATCATGATTACCTTCTCTATCATTGGTACCCTTGCATTATCCAAGAACTTCTTTATACTCCTTAACCAATCCAATGCTATTACCACCGCCTTCTCTCCTGAGAAGGTCTTGCACCTAAGTTGTCTTAATGCTTTTAGATTCCTAGGAATGTCAAATCCCTAGACATTTCGATTCTAGGGTAGTGGTACCCCCTTGGGTACTACAACCTCTAACACATTAACCTTCATTAGTTTGGCTAGAAAAGACCCCTTAATTGATCCCGTGATTATCCCAAGACTTCTCAGGATGTCCTAGTATGCAATAACATATTAAGGGGTCATTATAAGTACATGGGGTCTTCATTATGAACCTCCCCTTCTTCACCCTTTAGTTCTTCATGGTTGGATCTTTCCTCTGATTCTTCTATATTTTCCATTATCTATATGATTTTAATTAGATATTTTTCATATCACTTTCATGTGAAATTTTATTATGTTATAAATGAATGTCTTATAAATGTTATTCCCACTTTCTCTAATCATCCCTAAAACCCTTTTGTTTCCAAAATGTCATTTTTTAAAACATGAGCTCTAATACCACTAAAATTGTCACGCCCTGACCTGAATGTTTTGGGTCGGGGTTCAATGACAACCCACCACGTCTACTTAGTGCTACAATGTTGGGTACCTTCATCAAACTAGTACCAATAAAACAAAGGATTATAATGAAAATTTTATGAAATTCAGCAAAATTTTAAACATTTTACAAAACAAGTAGTGTGCCCAAATCAACTGCATCGTCCTCTCAAGAATCTAGCAATTGATAAGTAAATAGAAAACCTTTAGGCACACCTTTCAAGTTTTTTACCTCAATTGTGCGTGATAGTTTTATGTGGCATGGCGAATACTCCTTCATGCTCCTTCGAACACCTAAAATGTGTTTGGGGAGAGGTAAGCTCATAACTTAGTTAATGGTTTTACTAGCGTCGAGTTGCTACATGGCTTATAACCCCAGAATTTACAAAAATATTTGTACATGTATATTTCCTTTATAGTAGGATATTTCCAAGGCTTTTCAATCATTAAAACTCATTCCTTGGGGTTTTCACAACCATGTATATTTCGATGGGCCATTGTCCACCCTTCATCAATTTTTTTTAATGATATGGAAGCATATCTCATAGTTCACACAATAATATCATGCTTGAAGGCCACACCCACAAATGTTGTGATATGAGTGCATGTGAGTATGTGTTCACGGTCACCCGATACTATACAGTCTGTGCACTTAGAAGGATATCAAGGTGGTGACCTTGCATATCCACATACTTTCATTTCTGCCCTCCATGCAAAGTATGTATATACCAACAATCTCCGCCATTTATGAAACTCAGTATAGTCTATGCCCTACATTCTCTACCATCCATGCAAGGGCATCATCATACTTGCATTCCCTACCATCCACGCAAAGGTATGGGTATATTAGCATTACCCGTCATCCATGCAACTTGTTATACTAAGATCTCCATCGATCCATTAATCATCGGTATATACCAAATAACACTCATCAATATAGAGAAATCATAACACAATGTTTATCCTTTGAGCACCATCCTCTCTCGATCGTCTCCACTTCTTATGTTATCATGCATTAAGCATAAACACACATATTATCTCAAAGCCCAATCCTCACTTGACTATCTACCATTAACCTGATCTTAGGCATTTAACACAACCACGTATGCATTACTTTGTAAGCATGTCACACTTTTTGTTTCCTAAGGATCAACCCTATACTAACTTGTCCAGCTACATAACACTACTTCGAGTATATTTTAAATAATATGCATTAGTTTCCTCGAAGCACAGACCACACTCAACTGTTCATTATTTGTCTGATCCCGCTACTCGTATTCTTATAAATGTTTCACGGTGCCGTATATTCCTCATTCTTAATTCCGGGGGCTCGGTTTGCTATCTCGCAAATCCGCTATTCATGCGCTTAAACATGGATCATGAAGCAACACCCAAATCATTCCTATAGTTTGTGGGGTTTAATATACTATCTGAATGACCCCACTATCCATGTTGTAAAACACTTTACACTTAGTTATATGCTTAGCTTAAGACTTGTTGGGATTCAGTTCGCTAACCGATCCACCCTTCGTTGTTCATTTTTTAGGGCTTAGCTTAAATCAAAGCACACAAGAGTGTAGCCCCGTTTATAATTTAGCATCCCATCTTTTTAACCCTATTGCTATGCCCCGTTTAGGCCATAGCCTTCTTTTAAAATCATGTGTGTGTCTTATCATGGTTTTCTCATGTAACTCAATGGTGGTTTCTTAGTCCATTTTTTAAGACATTGTTACCTTCATGTAATTTTCCTTCACGACCTTTCCATAATACTCTTAAAAAATGTACACGTGTGCTTATTAATAGATAACTATAAAGAACTACAGTTGGTCTAGTAGGACTCACCGTCAATAAATCCCACTCACCCAATTATTCGGAAACTTGTTTGTTCTAGGTGTTTTTTCCGAGTATCTCTAATTGAGGATCATGCTTGACTACTAGCAGTAATTTAACTACACAAATCACATAATATAGTGTAGGTTAGGTTGGGTTGGGTTCAAAATGGTACATTCTTGTACCGTCTCGTAATTTCTCAAAATTATAGTTTTGCTGCTCGGGCCAGGTTTGCTCAATTCACGCATCGATAACCTATTTATACGGCTCCCATTTATATCTTCTACATCTCTATATTTTCCATGTTTTTCTTGGTTCTTGTCTCTCTAAGACCCCAAGTTATTTTAGACCTTTCATTGAAACCCCTTAACTTTCTCCATATTACATATTAGTCCCTAAACTTTCCAAAAATTACATTTTGGTCCATATTCTCTCATCTGACCCATTTTTGAACACTAACTTCAAATATAATTTATCTCATGTCCTCTTATCAATTTTGGAAATCTAACTTGAAATATATTTTTATCTCATGTCCTTTGACTTTCCTGAGTTCAGTTGAGCCCCCAACTTCTCATAAATTACCTTTTTGGTCCTCTAACTTGTTAAAAATGTCATTTGGTCCCCAAATATTTCTAAAAGTTTTACTTATATCCTTAGCCTCTTTTAAGCTACCATTTCAGGTCCCTAAAATTATTTTTTTCAATTTCCTATTGATTGAATTCAAGACCATTTTTAGATTTATCTAGCCCCTTCTAAAAACTAGGGGGCTTTCCCCTCCAGCTGATTTGATTAGTTTTGGTCATTTTTTGTTGGTTCACCTCTTATTCCACTAGCTCCTGACTAAATTCTTTTTGCTAAAAATTCTTCCTCATGTTTCATATTTATTGGCTCTTGAATTTCCATTTTTCAATTTTCTAACCCATCTAAAAAAATTAGGGCTTTTTTCCATAAGTAGGTTCGATCTTGATTCGAACTGGTTTTTACTTGGACTTTTCTTGATCCATGATTTCTGATCAAATAGGGTTCTTTGAGGGAAGATTCATGAACTTACTCATTGTCCAAGCTTAGGGTCTGAACCATTTTCCAATCCGGTTCAATTCCAAATCTCAATTCTCGGTTTTTCATTCCCAATTCAACATCAGTCAATGGGTTCGGAAATTTCGGTGTTACAACTCATCTTTTAGAAATAGATCATGACTTTAGCCCATCTTTTGATAAAGTGTTGGGGTTGGGCCCACCCTTTTAAAATATTTGGGATCTTGACTATATTTTGTAACTTATTGGGTTATTACATGTTTTGGATAAATTGTTAGGACTCAACTTGTCTTCTAAAATACATTGGGCTGTTACTAGACTTTCGGATAAATATAGGGGCTTTGCTCATTCTTTCAAAATTAGACGAGCCATTACCTGAATTTTAATAAAACTTTGGGTCATGACTAATTTATCATTTTGTTCATCTAGATGTGTCATGCACTCTTTATAAAAACATAATTTGTGTCATTTTAATAGGTATTTTGAGAAATTGGGCAAATTGAGAATTTTTTGAAAATTGGGGTCTAAATTGTAATTTAAGGAAATTTTGGGAATTTTCATGAAATTAACTTCCAATTGAGGTCTAATTGGGCAAATTGGATGAAATGGAAGACTAATTGGCAATTTTGAGAAATTAAGGGCCAATTGGCATTATTTTGATAATTAAGGACCAAATGACAATTTTGGAAAATTTGAGAGCCAATTGGTGGTTTTGGAAAAATTAAGAACCCAAGAAGGATAAGTGGGAATCCTTGGGAATTAATTGAAATTAAAGGATGATTAGAGACCTAAATGTAAAAAAAATTATAAACTTTAGGGACCTAAATGCAATTAAGGCATAATATGAGAGTATATGCGCAAATACTCAAAAGTATGCGACCTCTTATGCCAATTTTCCTAATATAGATACTCGTACCGTGTAGGTGCAGATTGCCCAAGTGTCGACACAAGGAAGCGCACCACAAGGCGAAGTCTCGTCGGGACGACCTGTCATAATTACCAAGTGAGTGAGAACCCTACCACATCGATTCCAAATGGAAAGATGGCTTTCCTTAAAAATGATTTTCTTGGAATTAGCCTTCCCTAACTGGGTAACTCTACTTAAAACATTTGGGAGCTAATTTTGAGGCTTAGGCTCAGTGATACAAGTAGGCTCGAGGCCGATGGACACGGGTGTGGACCTATTTAGAATGAGCATGTTATGAACTGCTAAAAGTCCTAATAATGAGTAATTGTGTGTGATACCCGTCGAGCCAAGGTTGAGATGTTGGGCCGAATAGTTGTTACGTCAAAGCGAGGTTGTCTAACCTGTTGGGCTGATACGCATGAGTCAAAGCCAAGCCAATAGGTTCTTGAGCTGGAGGGCCAAAGATGATGGCTATAAATGAAAAAACTCTTGATTATGCCTGCAAATATGACACAAGACCATCATGGCACCTGGTATGAGGGAGTGGTGGTCCCAAGGGCTGTTGGATGACCTAGGGAGCATAAGGGCAGTTTGTCGTCCAGTATGTCGAGAAGCTCTAGGAGCTCCCTAAGCACTAAGACTCAGGTAGCAGGGGAAAGGAGGTCTCATCCCACAAAGCGGACACAAAGCATGATTGATGTTTGAGGGTCGGACGAGCAAGGTCCACTCAAATGTGGGGTAGAGGTTGTTAACTTCTATCAAGGTGGACGATAAATGCTCTATGGTCCACAAGTGGAACGGTTGGAGACCGTTCTGCAAACGTGCGTTCCCTTTCTATTATAGGAAGGGCATGTGATTGTGTGTCACCCAAGAAGGGGTAGAAAGTACAAACACCATAAATTTGATGATATCTAATTAAATGCACCCTAAGATTTCTCCCACTCATTGAGTCTTGAAACTCACCTCCTCCATCTAAATTTTTCCAGGAAAGAAAAGAACTATGCGGGAACTTTTCTTCACCACGACCTGAACCAGGTACAAATTAAATTTCTAGTTTTGTTTAATGTTATTTCGGGAATATATGACAGGTACTACACTTGACTCTTCTCGATCCTGGGGAGAAATCCCTCCTTGAGGTCCGTGAGAGTGGTAGGTTGATCACAAAGCTCTGATCAAAATGGGTTGGGCATGACAACTTTGGTGGTATTAGAGCTTGTGTTTTCCCAAATGCATTATCAAAACTTTATAACCTAAATATAATAAAAAATCTTAACCCAACTATGGCACCAAAAAGAGGAGCTAAGAGAACGAGGATGGCAATTGCGAATTCCACTAGCAACCCACTTCGTCTAAACATTTTTTAGGAAAGAAGAGAACTACGTGGGAACTTTTCTTCACGAGGACCTGAACCGGGTACAACTTAAATTTCCAGTTTTGTTTAATGTTATTTCGAGAAGACATGATAGGTACTACGTCTGACTCTTCTCGGTCCCAGGGAGGAATCCCTACTCGAGATCTAGGAGAGTGGCGGGTTGAACACAAGGCTCTGACCAAACTGGGTCAGGGAGTGACACACTAAGTTACCAACTCACCCCTCTCCCTAAACCCTTTCAGGAAGGTGGACATTTTATAAGAGAAGAGCATTCTCACAAATAGAGACATCCTTCTAAGGAACCTTTACATATGTTTTATGAATTTTGTTATGGAAAACACTCAAATTGATAAGCATTTATCTTCCACGATTGTGGGGTGGAAGAACCACACAAAAGGGTGGCTGGTTGATCATGCGGTTCCAGCCAAACGGGGTTAGGGCATGACAACCCTGACTTGGGAAATCGAATCGGGATGTGATAGAGTTTATTAGAGCTAGGATGTGGCCTTGAAGTTGGATATGTTGTGGTTCTCACATGATCAAATGACACATTGATTGGTCACTGGAGGTGCCTACATTTTGATTTCATTAAAATACTATCAAATTCTGAGCAAAACAAGAAATTCACGGTGGTGGAAGGTGGATTGTCTCACCTAAGGTAGGAGAAAGTTGCAAGGGAGTTTGGTGGATGTATGGGTGGTCCTACCATACCATTATTGATTGTTTTTTTCATTACTGGAGTTGGAGAAGATAGTGCTTTAATGCTTTATTTATTGTTCGCTTGGAGTATATTATTATTTGATCATGTCAGCCCCACAGCAGTAAGAGTTTGTTTTTAATAGAATCATCTATATTTTGGTATGTTTGTGTAGAGGAGATCAAGTGGAGTCAATGCCATAAAGTGTGGAGTCTCTCTTGGCAGAAAATGGAGTCTTTGGTTCGTTGGTTTTCTCTTTTTTAGAAAATGATCACTATGAGTTGCACAAATAATTTCTTGTCGGAGATGGCTAGGGAGAGGCTCGAGAGGACAAGGGCTAGTTAGTCCTAGCCCTGGATTGTGTCGCATTGATCTTAAGGTGTTGAATTCTTACATTAATTTACGTGGAGATCGGGTGCCCATGGTCTGCTTGCATTTCCCTTTTAACGGAGACCGAGCATAAAGTTGATGACAACACTATATGGCATGTGTGGCTAATATGCGTGCACTGCACATGTTACCCGTTAGCGCATGTTCAACTTATGTTGACCAGGATGGTCCCATGACCGATCTCATGGTTGGTCCAATTATCCCTCGGTCGATATAAAATTGGTACCGAATTGATTCCTTTAGTGACTAGTTTGATTTATTCCATTAATTGGTTTGAGGTTGGTTCAACGAGTTTTCTTATTTGTTTATTTTTCCAAAATTTTCTTAAATTATTTATTTGTAATTTGAAGCTAAAATTATCATTTTTTCATTTTTGGTCTCCTCAAAAAATCCATTTCCAATACAGTTTGATCCAATTTTTCAATTTGATCTCTAGTTTCTGATTTTATTTCAAGTCGTATGATCTAATGTCCTTGGTTCACAAAATATCCTTGATTCACAATCACAGAGCTCTTTCAATTTTGATCTAATTTATTTTGATCGATTATAAGCTCTTAGTTTAAATTTATTCTTGCTTTAATTTGATTTAGGGACCCAATTTGATTTCCGATGGCTTGATGGGACTAAGGAGAACATAGTGTTAAAGGATATCTTTGAAGCTCACTAGAGCTTTTTTCGGTTATCAACTTGCTCGGCTAGGGCTACAAGGAGGTAGAGGAGGTCATGGAGGTTGTGTGAGAGGAAACCCGAGTACGTTCACGATCGAATGAGGCATCGTCAAAGCTTTAAAAGCCAATTGTAGAAAAAATAGAGCATCCAATCTCAGTTTTAATTTTCAGAGGAGATTCTAATCAAACTCTAGAAAAAAAATAGAGAATCCAATCTCAGTTTTAATTTTCAGAGAAAATTATAATCAAACTCTATTGAGAGGGGGTGTCAACTTTTTTAGGAAGCTCGGGGAGATTTGAATAGTTGTCCATGCCCTTAGTTGCTTGTAAATTAATCATAAATCGTCTTTGTATTGAATTTTTCTTGAGCGCCAAAATAGTATTTTGACAACCCACATGCAATAGGGAAAAATAAGGAGGAAGATGAAGAAGAGGTGGGTGTCATTTACAACCGTTCGACCAATTTTCATTCTAATTTTTTATATAATTTCTAATTCAGTTCAATTTGATCTTGATTTGATTTAATTTAATTTCTAATATATTTCAATTATATTTCCAATATAATTTATAATTTGATTTAATATTTAATCCAATTATTAATATAATTTTTAGATGGATTCAATTTATAAAAGTTTAGTTTAGTCTCACTTTTATTTGATTTCTAAGGTGATATTATTACACTTTAAAAAAGTGTATTTTCTTGTTAATAAATGATGGGAGTTGCATGACACATAAGAGATTGACAAAAATGTCTCTAAGTATAAAGGGATAAATAGATTTATATGCTCGATAATAAAAGACGGGCATCTCCAACTCCAATGAATGGCATCAGCCATCTAACGGTTTAATTGGTATACCGATTAACATGTAACTCAAAATTTGAAATATCATAAAAAGTTAAACTATTTTAATTATTCCTTTCTTTATCCAAGTAATAGAGATGGGTTTGGACTTGGATTCACGGGGGATTACATTAAAATTAGCTTATCTCATTGTTTTAGATCAATTTTTGTATGAGAAAATATACATTTGTATCTACTTCTCAAGTGGTGGTTAAACATGTATTGATTATTACTTAGTTGATGAAATGTCAACCTAAGGTTAGAAAGATTATGTGGTGTGCTTGTTCAAATTTCTACTATATCAAATTTATATAAGTGTTTAATATATGTTTATTTTATAAGTAATTTTACATTGACACGATAAAATATAATAACATTTATTACTAGATATATTTGGTTTGATGTTGTAAACTACTTATTTATATATTTTGTACCTAAAATTTTACCACATTTATTAAGAATTAGGTAAATAAAAAATAACAAGATAAAATAACTCCACACAAAGCATTGAACATGATTGTAATAACTTGTTGAATGGTATGGAAAAAATCGAACTGAGTAATATCCAATGAAAATAATCAACCAATAAACTGTGCTTGTAAAATCACTTATAAGTACAAAATGAGTACATCAAGATAAGAAACACAAGAAAAATAAAAGAAAGAAAATGACATGGACATGACCACTTTTAGGTGAAATAAAAATAAATTGTGATTCCTCTCTTAATCCAATTAGGTGAAGCTAGAATAAAAGTCATTCAGTTCAATACAAAAATAGAATTTCTACTTGACAGTGGAATGATAGTTAAATGTTATCACGTAAATGAAGGAGAAGCGCTTGCAATGCTACATAACCTTAATATAGTAGGGAAATTCACGTGAATAAGTGTTGACGATGATATCATAAGTGAAAGAGATGTAAAACTCACAGATAACAAATCAGCTAGCAACTATAACTTATTATACAAATGACAAATTCAACTATATATAAAGCAATTTTGAATGCGGGCAATAAAATATGAGAAAGTTGTGAGTTTATAGAATAGATTAGTTATATGTGATCTCTTGTACTTGTATCATTAGAGAAGCTCTTGAGTCAAATATTGATTTTTCAATTGTACCTACTCTAATTAGTTATTTAATTGATTCACGTATACAAAAATCGGTACACTACAATGTCTCTTGGATGATCAATTTGATCGTGGTTAATTAATAAAATATATTCTTTTAGGGCAAGAAAATAACAATTGAATAAAAGCTGAATTTCATCTTATATTAACATCGAGTGTGCATATCTAATTTGAAGAAAAAGGTTATTCCTACGTGCGTGCATCAGTGTTTCTGTAAAATTAATCGGTAGGTGAGTATCAACTTCATTTTGTGGTGTCCACCGGACAAGCAAGCATCTCCCAATCATAAGATGCCCAGTACAACTTGCGGCCTTCCGCTCATTTAATTTTTCAAATATAAAATCACTACTACTCATCATCATCTCTAGTTGCCATTATAAAATTATTGTAAGCGTGGCCAACACATTCCCGCATAGAAGAAGAAGATACCCTCGTTTTATTGCCCCGTATACAGCCAATCCTACTAAAGTCCCCACTGAATTCATTCAGCCTCCAACAAATTTACTCACAAAAATATTTATAAAAGCTCAACTAAATAAAATTTCAATAAATATATATTAGTTTAATATAAAATTTCATGCATTTAACTATAATAAATACATACCACAAGTTGTTTCATTATTTTTAATAGTCGATTCTTGTTTTTCGCTGGACTTTGATAATATGCAATAAAGCGTAATAATTTTATAATTATTTAAATGTGATGGTAATTTATTTTTTATTTCAATAAATATGGTGACAGTTGACGGGTTGGACCATTTATATACACAGATGTTTTCCTCTAAAAGATTAATTCCAGTGTTGTTGGTACGCCGTCTCATAATCATATAGATAACATTGATCAAACATCGACGTCGACGCCAATATTAGGTTGCACATGCAAGTATAATAATTTAGCAAGATTTTGGATCGATCGTCACTCACATGTGTTGTTTGTCAATTTCTCTCGACAGAAAAAAAAAGTTTGTAAAATAATGCCATTGGTTCTCAATGGAGAGCATCATCCATCGAGACAGTTTAGTTTTGCAATTGATAAAGGAGCTTCCACTATTCCTAGCTAGATGCATTGAATATGATAAGCTTTGGTCATAAAATGTTGAATTCCCCGTTAGATAACCAGACTCCATAATCAATTTAATTGGCAAATCATCTTGAATACGCGTAGTGTTTTATTTTTTTATTCAGACGGGTGAATAAGGTAATATGTCGAATGTCGCAATAATTTTGAGTGCGATTAAAACTCTCCGACTTATTTTATAGATAACAACGGCAGTTCCTAAACTTTTTATATTAAGAGATCCATCCAATTTATACTTTTTATATTAAGAGATCCACCATTTTTTAATTACTTTCGAACCATAACTCTCACTTATACATTTTTTTCAACTAAAAAGTGAATTCATATTTTCTTAATTTTTATAAAAGTTCTCTACATACTCTCCAATTGTCTTAATAATCACTGAATAAATGTCGACGAGCTCGTATAGTACTACTGTTCACTCATTCGTCTATAACCAGAGAAATATAAGCTCAATTTAAGCCATCATTGGATTACTCATGATCAAAACAAGCCCTAGACTCTTTTTAGTGAAATTTACACTTTCAATACACCATCATGTGTACATACCGCTGCAATTCATCGGAATTTACTATTCAA
This sequence comes from Trapa incisa, assembly GCA_030064435.1. Taxonomy (NCBI): domain Eukaryota; kingdom Viridiplantae; phylum Streptophyta; class Magnoliopsida; order Myrtales; family Lythraceae; genus Trapa; species Trapa incisa. The sequence continues at coordinate 19,298,512 of CM057771.1, forward strand.
AATGTATTTTAATCAATGAATTCATAGTGCTTAAGCTTTCAATTGAGTAATGGTTTGATACAGGAAGGAATTATAGGAAAAAAAAATAATATTTTAGCAAAAAAAGCTCCCTACTCAATAGTAACCAATCGAAGATTTATCTATATATAACATTTTTTTTCGGTGAACCTCCGTTTAAACTTATTTCTAAACCAAATTGGATGGTTAAAATCTTGAAATGGTCATGTGGATATATGTAAGATGATTAGAATAATGTTAATACTCAATTAGGAAGGTTTAAGATCAAATTGATAATAATTAATGTTGGAGGACCAAAATGTAATTTTTAAAAATTGGGGACTAAATTCTAATTTTCAAAAGTTGGAGATTTTACTACAATTAGGGAGAAATCAAGCATACAATTTGAAATAATGAGAAATTAGGGAACCAAAAGGAAGATTTGAGAATATTAGAGAACTAATTTAAAATAAGGTAAAAATTAAGGATTTAATCATAGTTAACTAAAGTTAGGGATATTAAATGTAAATAACTTATTAATTGTGACTTAATTGTCCAACTTGTTATAAAAACTAATCACCTAGAAGTCTATGCGAAGTAATGGCATGTAATGCTCGAAGATATCTTTGGACGAACAAGTATTGAAATACGGGTGAGTGGAATTTTTTTATATCAAGTCTGATTGGGCTGATTACGCGTTATTACTCACAAAAATAAAAAATTTCTTTTCTAGAAATAATATCACATGGCTGCGTAAAACTACTTAGACTATTTTATAATTTATTTTTATTGTGAGTATAAATCATGCTTATAGAACTACATTTGAAAGGAGTGAGTAGATGCATTTCAATATGATTATCTAATTCAACTGTTGATGGAGATATAGGCGGTACTCATGATCGACAAAAAAATTGATTATATTTATTTATGTGAAAGTCGGCACAAGACCACGATTTTGAAAACAAAAGTGGGTCCAAGACTGTGTTTTGAAAAACTTGAATTAGTGTTCCCAAAGCCAATGGAAACAACTTAAATTCCGTAAATAAGTTATTATTTAAAAACCTCATAAAATTATCACAATTAAAATTTTTTGCTTAAGCTGTCGAGCTAGAGTGGATTCTAGCATGTTGGACTAGCAGCAAAAATAGAAAGGTTTTAAATTAAAATACACTTATTTGTGATTACAATCATTCGTAACCAATTAGTCGTCCAGTATAGTGTAGTATTGGTTCTAAGAGCTGATAGAAATCAAAGTTTGAACAATTGAAGCTATCACTGATCGAGTATGTCACAGGGCTATAGGAGTCCCAATGTGTATTGAGACTGAGGGAAAGTAAGAGAGACCTCATCACCCATTAGTGAACAACTTTATTCTAAAATGTCTATGGGTTGGTCAATAGTGCTCACACATACGAATGATCAATATTGTAGTCTCGCACCAATGTGGTAAAGATTGTAGTCTCTTACTAGGGTAAACAGTGCACTCCGCGTCACAAGTGGGACAGTTCGAGGTTGTAGTCTCACGGGATCTGTTCTACGAATTATTGATCCATTTAATAAGAAAGAATGTTTAATTTGTTTGTTTGTTTGATACAAACCTATAAAAAAATCTACCATAAGCAAATCTTGAAAAGTTATTCGAAGGAGAAATAAATATATTTTTAGCTTGTGAGACAAGAGCCTTGAATAACCCCTTTAGATGTATAAGCGAGTTTGTGTGTTTGTCTAATACAAACCTATGAAAAGTTTACCACAAATAAATCATGAGAATTTTTTTCGGGTAGCAAGGAGTATCTTCTTAGCTTGTAAGATACAAGCAGTGGGTTTAACCTTGAAAACATGTGAAATATTTTTTTTCAAATGATAAAACAAGTTATAGCTTATTTAATTGTTCATCCAAACTCTTTGATTTAATGAAAAAAAATTATAATGTTTCTGAGTATGCACTGAATCATGTATAGCAAGTCACGGTATCAGTAAAAACCACTCATCAAGTTATAGATTCACCCACTTCCTTATTCATTTCAAGTCTTAAAAATGTTAAGTAGGCCATTAAAAAAGGAACTATCAAATTGTTATATTATTTTTTCTTACTGGTTTATATATAATAATTTATATTCTAATATACTTTGAAATCATAAATTGATACATTTTTTTCGATTATTTTGAGCATTATTACTGTCAATACTATAGTAATGGTTGTGGTGTCGACTATAATATTGGGAGGAGTGACAAATTATTTATAGGATTCTGACCAAACTGATTTAGAGTATGATATTCATGGTTGAATGAGTCATTGTCAAAGCCTTGAAAGTCAATTGCATAAAAAATAGAGCACCAATCTCAATTTCGATTTTCAAAGGAGATTCTAATCAAACTCTATTGAAAGGGACACCCACCTTTTATAGGAAGCTCAGAGATTTTGGTAGTTGTCCATGGCCTTGGTTTCTTGAAAATTTATCACAAATCAACTTTGTATTGAATTTTTTTAGCATCAAAATAGTCTTTTGACAAGGCACATGCAATAGAGAAAAATAAGGAGGAAAATAAAGAAGAGTTGGGTGTCGATCTCACGGGTTCGATCAATTTTCGCTGTGATTTTTGACATGATTTCTAATTCGGTTCATTTTAATTTATGATTTAATTTAATTAATCTAATTTTTAATATAATTTCTGATAGACAGTTCAATCTTATTTCTAATATAATTGTTGATTTGGTTCAATATAATTTTTTATCAAGTTTGATCCAATTTTTAATATAATTTTTAGTCCGATTCAATTTATAAGATTTTAATTCAATCCGATTCACAGTTTTATTTGATTTCTAAGGTCCTAGTGTTACACTTTGGAGGAGTGTATTTTCTTGTCAATGAATGATGGTACTTGCATGATACTTGGGAGATGACAAAAAAAGTATAAGTATAGAGGAATATATAGATTTTTATGCTCGACAACAAAAAAGGGACATCTCCAACTATAATGAATGAACTCACTTATCTAAGGGTATGTTTATTGATATATCCATCAACATGTACCTCAAAATTCGACATGTTATATCTCCAACTCTAATGAATGGCCTCACTCATCTTACTATTTTAGTTATCCCTTCGTTGAGCCAAGTATAGGATGACAAGGGGTTTACATTAAAGTTGGCTTATTTGTTTGTTTTAAATAAACTTTACATGAGAAAATAGATATTTGTATCTTTCTATTAAGTGATCATTAACCATGTAACAATAATTTTTTAGTAGATGAAATGTCAATTAGAAAGTTGGTGTGCTTGTCCAAATTCTCTTTCTAATAGATTAAATTTACATAAGTATTTAATATATATTTGTTTTGTATGCCATTTATGTTGACATAAAATGAAAAAAATGGTAGAATATTTATTACTAGACATATTTGATTTGAATGGTGTGAACTATTTATTTATAGATTTTTTAGATTTTATACTAAAAGTTTATGATAGACTTGGATAAGTGAGAAACAATAAAATAAAATGATTGTAAATAAATTATTCAATACGATTGTCATAACTTGTTGGACGGAAAAAATGGAACTGAATAATATTTAATAAAAATAATCAACCAATAATATGAAATAGATAATTAGAGATATAAAGAGTTCGTAAAAACACGTGCAAAATGACTACATCAAAATAAGGAACACAAGAAAAATAAAAAAATAAAATAAAATTGACAATACTACATTTAGCTGAAATCATAATAAATTGTAATTACTCTTTTCATACTATATGTGTATAGGTGAAGTTGGAGTTATTCAATTGAATACAAAAATAAATTTTATAGTTGACAATGGAATGATAGTTAAATGTCATTACTTAATTTAAGAAGAAGCGTGGTCCTACATAAACTCAAAATAGTGATAAAGATGTAAAACTAATCGATAACAAATCACCTAGCAGCTAGGAACTTATGAGACAAATGACAAACTCGACTACACATAAAGCCTTTTTGAACGAGAATAAATAAATATTACTAATAGGAGAATAAATTTTAAAATATTATAATATATTATTATGATATTATTTTAGATAGTAACAATTTATATATATATATATATATGATATAATATTAACTAATCAATATTTTATTATATATATTTTCTCATATTATTTACTTTTATATTTATATTTTCATGAGCCTATAAATAGGCTTGTATATATGTAATTTATTGAACTACTTATTAATAAATGGTGGTTCACATGGCTTATACATATGACCAACCAAGTCAATCTTTCAACCTATTCTACTCCCTTATTCTAAATTTCTTCACAGTATCAGAGTTATTGCATTACAACTCCTCTATTCATATTCGTGACACCAAATCCATGCCCGATGACTCCTAATGTCTATTTTTCTTTAAGTATTTGTTGAATATTATTAGGTGCAGCCTACAAATCAAACAAGATAATATGAGTTATCATGTTAAAAAATATGGCTCTAAGGCTATAATCTCTCTATCTAGCTTTCTCCTCACTCTTGTCACCGGGCGCCCTCGACACTTTGATCGCTTTTACTTGTCTCGCCTCGAAACTTCTTTCAATCATAATCGAAAAATGGGTGCAAATGACAACTCGCACACATGGGGGCGGACGACTTCAAATGTGCATAGGCCTCGCTCTCATTATCAGTCTAGATCTACCCCTAACAAATTACGGATCAAGGTCACGTCAATATTTTAATCCAGGTAATGCGAGTTTTAATCAACCCACTTCTTTTGGTATCATAGTACAATAGTCCACTCGTGTCATGCCCCGACCCGGTTTGGTCGGATCCCCGTGAGCAACCCGCCACTCCCTTGGTTTAAGAAGGGTTTTCCCCTTTATTTAATCAAGAGAAGCACGCCACTCCCCTTTAAGAAGGGTTTTCCCCTTTATTTAATCACTAGATTAATATAAATCAATAAAAATGCAAGCGTAAAAAATTTTTTAAGCCTACCTGATAAATGGTAGATCTTGTTTTTTTCTTTAGTCATGGTTTCTCTAGTCCTAAAAAGTGATATAAAAGAGGGGGTGAGTTCTACAACTTATTGAATGGGTGTCGGGAGTGAGTTTTCTTAAAAATAGTTTTAATCAAAGTGTGTCAAAATCTTTATATCCTTTAAGAATGATCTTTTCTCAAATTCTGGTTTTTCAAAACCTCTTTCCATTTGTCACCTAGTGTGTTTAGCAAACAACACACGCCCTTCATCAGGAAGGGAACACACATTCGTAGGTGCAGCCCGTCCACTACACCCACTTGTGGCTCAAAGCAACTTTACCGATCACAAAGATAGAAGTCCATTCACTTCTACCTTGGGTCTGAGTGAATTTCTCGACATCCGACCCATAGACCTGAAAGCAACTCCGTGTCCATATGAGGACAGAGTCCTCATCCCGACCCCACCCCAGTCTCATGCGCAAGAAGCTACGTCGAACTTCCCGACTGCTGGCATGGCAAACTGCCCTTATCTTCACTATGTCGTCCAGTAGCCCTTAGGATGCATCACTACCCCTCTTGGGCATCTTGATGGTCTTGTACCTCAAGTGCATGCACAAAATAATAGCTTTCACATAGCCATTTATCTTTGGTGCCACTGGTCCAACGGTCCCGACCCTCAACCCAACCTGCAGCTGTTTGTCAAGGTCGTTCCGTCGACCTGGCCCTAATGCCCTACTACTAGTCCATCAGGTACTGTCGGCCCTTACTTGGTACCATGGTAAAATCACACATCAGTTTCATTAGAGTTTTCATGGCTTTCTGAATTCAAGTTTGTTTACGAGCTCCTGCTTGTGCCCATTGGCCTTGGGCCCACTCTATGTAATTTTTCAAAATCGGGCATTTAGCCCCACAAGTTAAAAAACTGAGGCCTCTGGCCTATATGAGTTGTTCTAGCTCCCATCAAAAAGGTATCCTAAAATGTTTAAGCATTGGCACATAGTCATGGGAGAACTATAAACCCCGCCCTTTAGAGTTAAAGAAAATCGGGAAAATAACCGATAAAATCGAGTGAGAAAACTGAAATAATTCACAAACCCGATCATTGGAGAACGAGCAAATTGGGAAATTTATGACTCTCGAGTGACCCAAAAAGTCATAAAAACCTTGGAAAAGGACCTTAGAACAATTTGGGAGGGAAAACTAAACCGGTTCAGATGAACCAAATTGAATCGATTTGGACCGGTTTGAACCACTATTGAACTAGATGATGAATTCATTTTTCTAAGTGGCTTAAAAAATTTTAATTAGAAAATTTTAATTTTGAAAAACTCTGTCGATTCGAGCTTGAACCGACCAGTTTAAGCGTTAAACCTAGTTCGGACCGGTCTGGTACGTTCCAAACAGTGTTGTCTTCTTACTTCAAATGACAACACTATTCACTCGCCGAAAAATCAAACTAGCTCAAGTGAAGAGGAAACATTTCCATTCAATACATTTTAGGCCATCAATGACTGTCATTAAGGTGCCAAACAAATGATTGACGAGTCCTTGAGCTCCCTATATATAGAGCCACTCTCCATTTATCCTCCACACATCTGAAAACCTCACTCTCCCTTAGATACTTAGTTTTCCGATGAAGCTTGAACCAAAAATCTGATATAGGGTCTTTTCTGAGCCAAAGAAGGCATGGTCGGATTCCTTAGACTCGGGGAGAAGTCAACTACATGGTGGTAGTCTCTAATTGCTTCGAGGGTCGCTGGAGAAACATCGATGTGATAGAACAGTGAAGTAGCTCCAGCGGACCAAAGCTGCCCTATTTCTATCGAGCTGAAAATTAGCCAATTCGAGCCCTTCTCAGGCAAAACCAAGCTCTCCCAACACCCCCTCAGCCCTCTTATGGCTGAATTAGTGTGGAAAGGTAAGTCAATTTGACTCCCCTTTGTGAATTTTGATCGGTGCTAAAGAGAACCAACAAATCTTTACTAACTAAATACTCCCTCAATTTGACATGAATTGAGATGATTCTTGATTGTAGGAAGGACCACAAGACAAGAGCTATCTACCTAGGTCGAATGCTCGGACTGTCGCTTCCCTGACGATAAACTTTCGAAGCTTTCTCTCTCTACGTTTAGTTTTTTGGCGAAGCTCCGTTTGAGCTCGTTTCGGCATCAAATTGTGCAATTCAATGTGCAATTGAATCGTATGAAGGTGTAACAACTTAAATCTAATTTTAATTTCAACAATTAAACACATTTGATCAGTCAATTTGATGAAATTAAATCCAGTCAGGTTGGAAGGTTGAAATTGGGGAAAATTTGGGGATTTCAAAAATTTGAGGGACAACAGTGCAATTTATGAAAATTGAGGGCTAATTGGGCATGATAAAGATATTGGAGGATCAATTGGTTAGATTTATGAATTTTTGAGGTGAAACTTACCATTTTTGTAAGGTAGGGCAAAATGGTAATTTTGAAAAAATTAGGGACCAAATTGGGAATTTGGGAAACTTGAACCCCTTTATGTAATTTTGAATAAATTGTGGTCTCAAAGTAAAATTTTGAAGTTTCAGGACTCAATTTGGGGTAAAATCAGTATTTGAGACCTAAAGTAAAATAAAAAGAACTTTAGGGACAAAATTATAAATATTTGAAAAGTTGGATATTTTATTCATTCATAATAAATGAAGGATAACTAGCCAAATGATAATTAACAAGTATGTTCATACCGTGTAGGAACATGAGGTATCAGGAACACCAGCTAAGACAAAACTCGCAAGGAGACGAAAGCCGTTTAAGAAGAATTTATAGTATTCACGAGTGAGTGGAATTTTTTACATCATACCCGGTTGGGATGATAAGCATCTTGAAAATAAAAACCCACTACTAAGTTGAATTTTAAACATCATACTTGAAGGGAGAGATGTGGAAATTACGCGGAAAAACTACTTATCGGTTGTAAGTAGATCATACCAGGTTGGTATGATGAACTTCCTAGAAGAAAGTAGAAAACCCGTTCATTAGTTATTGACGGAGATGTCCTCACACCTCGTTGGTGTGATGGATAGCTAAAAGATTATTTTTGTCAGAAGTGCTCACTCTTGACTGTGTGCCACTGCTTAAAATTTTTGGGAGACCTTTTTTTACAGGAGCTCGAATAGCTAAGATAGGTCGGAGGCCTCGGTTTGGAACTTGGGGGCTAATATGCTCGATTTTGAAAATCTCCTACAGTGGGCCTATAGGAGTTTAATCCATGAAAAATTTAACTGAATGATATGTTTGGCCATGGTACCAAGACAGGACTGACATACTCGATGGACTGGCGATAGTGCGACATGACACGTGGATGGACTAGTTAAGACAAATAGTTGCAAGTCGAGTTAAGGGTCGGGGTCGTTGAAATAGTGGCACCACAAATTAAATGGCTTATGTGGAAGTCTGTTTTTTGTGCATGCACTAAAATACGTGACCTTTAAGACACCCAAGAGAGGTAGTGATGCATCCTTATGGCTACTAGACGACATAGTGGAGATAAGAGTAGATTATTGTGCCAGCAGTCACAGAATCTCGACGTAGCTTCATGTACATGAGACAGGGGTGGGGTTAGGATGAGGTCTTTGTCCTCATACGGAAACGGAGTTTCCTTAAGGGATTAAGGATCGGATGTCACGTACATGCACTCATTCTTAGGGTAGAAGTGGACGCGATTCTATCTAGGTGGTCGGTAAAGTCGCTCTAACACCACAAGTGGGTGCAATGGACATGCTGCCCTACGAATGTGTGTTCCCTTCATGATGAAGGGTATGTGTTGGTTGATAAACACACCAGTTGTGATTAATGATGAGGAATAATGATTTTTAAATCAAGATTTTGAGGATAAATGTCTGAAATGAAATAAGAAGTCTGTCACACTCCAATTTAAAAACTATTTTACTGAAACTTCATTTTTTTGAAAATACCTGTTCACTGAGTCTTAGAAACTCACCAACTATTTTTATCCTTTTCAGGAAATAGAGAAATGACTAGGGATAACTTCAAGCTTTACACTATGTTCGGTATGCTTAACTTTTCTTAAGCTTGCATTTTATTTGATATATGTTATTCCATGGAACAAGGTTGAGATTACGCTTGGCTACTCTTGAATAAAAGAAGGGGGAAACCCCTCTTGAACCAAGAAAGCGGAGGGTTTTTCACGGGGATCCGACCAAACCAGGTCGGGGCATAACAAGAACACTTCTAACAAAAATATGTATTTTTCCTCATCTCACCAACCGAGTGTGATGATACCTCCGCTTACAATTGACAAGCGGGTTTCTCCTTCCTTCAAGGAAGTTTATCATACCAATTGAGGATGATTTCCTCTACTTACAAATGTTAAGTTTTAGCTTAGTTCGAACATCACTCCAACTAGGTGTGATGGTCAAATTCCACCTACAAGTGGTTTTTCGTTTCTAAAGTGCTCACCATCCCAACCGTGTATGATGTGAATAAGCTCACTTACCTGATAATCATAACATGTTTGTCCTCAGTTCATTTTCTAATTCGATGCGAGCTTTCTCTTGATTGCGTTCTGATCACACTTGTCTCTACACAATTTAGGCAGCCTTATCACTTTCAATTTGGCACAAAAGCCTAGGCTAACAAATTATCGATTGCATTTATGTCCCTAATGCCAACTTTGCCCCATTTGAGTCCCAAAATTTTCTTTTGACTCCTCATTTTACTCAAAATTGTATAAGGGGTTCAGGTTTTCCAAATTTCCAATTTGGTCCCCCAACTTTTCAAAAATAATAATTTTGCCCATTTTCCAAAAATGGCAATTTGACCCCAATGTTTCCAAAAATTGACCAATTTGTCCTTCAACATCTTTTTTATGGTCAATTAACCCTTAATTTTGGGAAATTACAAAGATATCCCTCAATTTTACAGAATCCCCAATTTTCCCCAAATTTTCTCCCAATTCCCCCCTTTCAAATTGGCCGAATTTGATTTCTTCAAATTGACCATTCAATCAGGGTTAATTTCTTCAATTGAAGGTGTAAATCAGTTCTTACACTTCCATATGATTCAATTGAGCTTTGAATCGTATGAATTGAGGTCGAAACGAGCTCAAACGGAGCTTCGCCGAAAAATCGTGCGTAGAGAGAGAAAGCTTTGAAAGCTTACAGTCGGAGGTGCGGCAGTCTGAACTTTCTATCGGGAAACATAGCTCTCTTCCGAAGGTAACTTCTAGGATAAAAAAATTCCTACAATTGACCTCAAATTGAGGGAGAATTTTGTTAGTGAAATTTCATATTTCTCTCTCTAACTCCAACCTGCAATGACTGAGTATGGCCGAATTGGCTTACCTTTTAGCTCAGTTGAGGTCGTATGAGGGTCATGGGGGTGTTTGGAGGGCTTGGTTTGGTCGGAGGAGGGATGAATTTGGCCAATTTTAGCTCAACTGGAATAGGGTAACTTCAGTCCTTCGGAGCTGCTTCACTGTTTGATTCTGCTTGCACTTCTCTGGCTATCCTCGGGTCGAACGGAGGTTGCTGTCAAGTAGTTGACTTCCCTGAGAGTCTAAAGAACCCAACCTCGCCTTCTGAGGCTGAAAAAAATACCTATTTCAGAGCTCTGGTTCGAGCTTCACCGAAAAATGGAGTAGTTGAGAGAGAATGGAGATTTCAGGTGTGAGGAGGATGAATGGAGAGGAGCTCTTTATATAGGGAGCCCAGGGACTCTCTACCCAACCATTTCACATCTTGGTCAAGCTTATCCTCACCCTGAAACAGCCTGAACATAGTCATTTTTTCCTCCATCGGTGCTGTCTATTTTTGTATTGAATGATCAGTGCTATCATCTGAAAGAAGAAGACGACACTATTTTGAACCGGACCAGACCAGTCCAACCGAGTTCAATGCTTAAACTGACCAGTTCAAGCCCGATTCGACCGATTTTCTCAAAATTAAAATTTTTTAAATTTATTCTCTATCCAATGGTGGCTTCAATTCCCCAATTTTAATATTTTAAACTACCTAGAAAAATGAATTTAGCAACCGATTCAATCCGGTTCAGGTCTTGTTCACCCGAACTGGTTTTGTTTTCTCTTCCAATTTGTCCCAAGGTCCTTTTCCAAGCTTTTTATGACTCTTTGAGTCACTTGGGGTTTTGTCGATTTCCTATTTCACCCTTTCACTATCGATTAAGATTCATGAACCGATTCAGTTTTCTCTCTTAAGTTGACTTGTTCTTCCTCTGATTTTCTTATCTTTAAGGAATAGGGTTTACACTTGTCCCATTTCTCGGCTTTTGGAGTCCTGTCAACTTTATGGAAAACATGGAAATTCAACTTATCGTTGTCCTTCCTATGAATTCAAGGCTCTTTCTTCAACTTCTCAAGTTTGCTCTACGACACCTTAAGTTCTCTTTGCTCATTACAATGAAACTAGTCCGGATTAACTTGACTGCTATGTTGATTCAATAGTGACCAGTCATGTTGCTAATAATTTATCTCACATATCTATTGTAAATCACATCCTCTAGGACCAAGAGAATCGGGAAGGAGAATAAGAAGTTTTCAAGTGAGAGAGAGAAAAATAGAGTTTAAATGAACCAAAACTTATTAAATAAGGGCTAAGATGGGAATTTGGAAAATACCTAGTAGACAATAAATCACGAAACTCATGGGGAAGATCCATAAGGTGAATTGGGTGTGAAAATTGGATCGGTTCAAGGTGAACTGGACACGAACATGATCGAGTCGGAGTGACTTGGGTAGAACCATGAAAAACCGGTTCAAAGATTCATTTTTCTAGATGGCTTAAAAATATCAAATTGGAAAATTAAAGTCATCACTAGGTAGAAAATAAACTTAGATTAATTTAAAAATATTTATTTTTTGGAAAACCGGTCGAATCGGGGATGAACCAGCTGAATTACAATTTCGGGTCACCAGACCCGGTCGGACTGGATTGGTCAACGGTCCAGCCGATCAACGGACCATAGCCAGGTCAGCACTCTTTAGCGTGCGTAATTAGCATGTGATATATGGCGAAGTGTGCCCAGTCAGTCGCTCAATTAGCGCCTTGAAGCGCAGGCCAATCAGAGCACGACACGTGTCCTTAGTCAACAATTAGAGGAAGAAATTCTACAACGGCCAACCAATAGGAGAGCAACACGTGTCAATGGTCAATGTTTAAAAGGCATAGTCAGCAAAGACTAACCAATGAGGAGTTGACACATGGCAAAACTGCCATGTCAACCTATGGCAAGGATATCAGAGAAACGATTGACCAAATAGAGGCCGACACGTGGCAGCGCCACGTCGGATAACCCTATCAGGGGCTGACACGTGGCAATGACATTGTGTATTAGGAGGGAAATCTAATGTAATTAAAACAGCCAATCAAAGTACACCACATGTCACGGTCATCGGTCAATGGAATTCGCTCAGCAACCACGTAGGTGAGAGTAGCCAATTGGAGGCTGCCACGTATCCAATCAACGAGTCAAAGGCTATCTAGCCTGCTAAGTGGGACACTGTGTCAACCAAGTCAGCCAATCATATAGCACCACGTGCCACTTCCACATGTGCAAAGCTCGCACGCTCGGAACTGTGTCATCTTCAACCTTTGGCTGACAAACAATCTGCGACCATCGAAGGAAGACTGGATCTTCTGCCTCCAAAAAATCAGTCGCTGCTGACAAAATCGTGCAAGTCAAATGCCAAAATTGCCGCCGGCCAATAGCCTATTAGTTGCTAAGCTTCCTATAAATATAGCACCCTCCCACTTGGCCTTCCTACCACTCAAGCACTCTCTGAAGACAGATAGTCCCTCTCCCAACGAAGTGTCAACTAGAGCTCCGGTGACGGGCCTTTTCGCAACCAAAGGAGCTCCGATTGGTGGCAACAAAACTGGGAAGGAGTCTCCAGCTAGTAGAAACATCAACCGGACATGAGGACTCCTTGAGAAGCACCAAGGCAATTGTACATTGAAGTTGCTCTGATGACTCGAAGCAGCGAAGCTCCAACCATGTAAAATCGGGACACCTCTGACCTTCTGCGACTAGAATTGACCTTCCTCGACTTCCTTGAGGTACTTTTCGACCTCTTCCAATTCCCAGGTAAGCCACTCGACCCTCAATTCGCCTGAGTCCAACATTCCTAGAGAGAGAAAGTGGCTGGAACTTACTGACCAAAATTCACCCGCCTATGACATCAATTGGGGTGAACTCTGATTCTTTGAGGATTCTCCCAATAAGGGCTAACTTCATGAACTCGAAGCCCAGACAACCATCCCTCCATTGGTAAGAACAAGAAGCTCTCTCTCTCTCTCTCTCTCTCTAAGTTTATTTTCCAACAAAGCTCCAACGGAGCTCAAAACTCAGCCGATTTCAAAAATTTGAAGTGCATGATGAACATGAGGAGATGGAGGAAGTGAATAGCAGCTCGAGAGGAAGAAATTAAGGAAGTTTAGATGGTCAATTGGATGAGATAAGTATCAATAATCCAAAAGCTCACTTTGGAGGGGGGATTAGGGGCAATTTGGGAATTTTTCAAAAAATGGGGGCTTATGTGCAATTCTTCTAAATCTAAGGGCCAATTCGCAAAAATGAAGAGTTCATGGCCAATTGACAGTTTTAAAGGATTATAAGGATCAAATTGATAACTTTCGAGAAATAGGGGTATTTCGGTAATTTCGAAAAAAATTGGGGCAATTTACAAAATTTTGAAAATTTGGGATAAATTATGAAGTTTCAAAAAAGTTAGGATTTGAATTTCAGTTACGAGGAATTGGAAGTTCGGATCATGTAGGATGGACCCCACGAGGATGTGCGCCGAAGAACACGCCTCGGATTGGAACTCAGTCGGGCAAATGAGTCGCGACTACCGGGTGAGTGAGAATTTCTAACATTGTTTCTGGTTGGGACGATGGTCATGCTCTTAAGGTTTAAAAACCAATTTTCCCAAAATTGGCCTTCCTTGACTAGGTGACTCTGTTGAAACGATTTTGGAGCCAATTCCGGTATTGGGGGTAGAGAATACAAGTGGACCCAAGGTCGATGGACACGAGCATATGCCATTGAAATTTGCAATTAACGAGTCCATCAAGACGTTTAAAATGGATAATTGTGTGTTTTACTCACCGAGCCAAGAGTAGGTTGTTGGGCTTGTTGGACTAGGTAGCTGCTAAGCCAAAGCTGGGTCGTTGAACCCGTTGGGCTAGTGTGCATGGGGCCAAAGTCGAGCCAACGGACCCTTGGGGCTAGTGGGCCACAAATTATGGTTATAATAAATAAAACCACTTGATTGTGCATGCACGAGATGTGAGACGGTAGTGGTGGTTCCAAGGGCTGCTGGATGACCCAGGGAGTATAAGGGTGGTCTGTCGTTCAGTACGTCAAGAAGCTGTGGGAGCTTAATGTGCACGAAGACCAAGGTAGTACGGGGAAAGAGGTCTTGTCCCACAAAGAGGACACAGAGTATGGCTAGGGTTTAAGGGTTGGATGGTTGATGTCTACTCTAACTCAGAGTAGAGGGCACAGGCCTCTATTAGGGTGGATGGTAAAGGCGCTACTGTCCACAAGTGGATCAATCGGGGACTGGTATGCGATAGTGTGATCCCTTTTTATGATAAGAAAGGGCAATTGATGTGTGAATACTATGCGGATAATAAAATAAATAATTAAATCAAAAAATTTATCGTTGCAGAAAATTTCCCTCACTTAGTGTATACCTGTTCCCCTCCTTTCACCCCTTTTAGGAACGCTTAATAGGAGGCAAGGCAGGAGTAATTAAAGCCCCAAATGAAGGCTTGAACCCTCAAGGTATATCCCACATCACAAATCACAGTCATATTATGGGAACATATGTCTGCATGCCTTTACCTTCTTCAGACCATCAAGGCAGGATTGACAAGATGGTTCGGGGAAGGGTAGTAGGTTGATCACAAAATCTCAACCAATCCAGGTCGGGGTGTGACAACTATTAAGGAGAATGAGACACTTCATAAGCATATGCTAATTGGAGATGGGACAAGTTTACTCATTTTATCCTTTAGATCTATATGTATTAGATATTTTACTCATCGCTTTTATCTCAACAATATCTACTATGTTCCTCAAATTTCCCTTAATTTACTCGGTGTCTCTCAATTTACTAAAGATAATGCTTGCTATTTTGAATTTTACCCTACTCACTTCCTCACCAAAGATGTTGTTTCTCACCAAGAGTTAATACATGGAAATCACAAGGGAGGATTATACCATCTTTGTACTGGTCATAATCCTTCTAGCTTATCTCCAGTTGCTTGTATATGTCTACTGAACCGACTTCATTATGGTATCAACATTTAGGACATCTCGCTTTTCCTATTGTCAGTCGTGTGATTTCTAAACATTTATCAATGAAAGCTATCTCGCCTTTATCATTATGTAATTCATGTTCTTGTGGTAAAATCTCTCAGTATTCTTTCCCTTTAACTCACCATGTCAACACTCATACTCTTGAGTTTATTCATACCGACATATGGGGATCCACTCCTGTTACATCCCAAATAGGTCAACTTTACTATATTCATTTTCTTGATGATTATAGTAAGTTATCATGGTTTTTTGTCATGAAAAGGTGTTTAGATATACTATTTATTTTTTGAACCTTTTATTTCCAAGTTGAAAATTTGCTCGACTACAAAATTAAATTTCTTCGGTTAGATGGTGCCAAGTAATTTATTTCTACCTCCTTTCAGTCTGAACTTCAGCTTGTCGGCATCAATCACTGCATTTCATACCTACACATGCCCCAACAAAATGGATTGGGTGAGTGTAAACATTGTCATATTATTGACATATGACTCACTCTCTTAATTCATTCTTATGCTCCATCAAAGTTTTGGGATTTTACCTTTGATACATCTATCTACATAATTAACTGCCTTCCTACTCGGTCCTTGGAGTTTCGTTCTTCTTGTGAGTTACTTCATCTTAGCCCTCCTGATTTTAAATCTATGCGTGTATTTGGGTGTCTCTGTTTTCCCTACCTTCATCTCTACACGTCTCATAAACTTTGGCCACGATCTACTCCTTGTATTTTTCTTGGCTATCTTTCTAATTATTCAAGGTATCGTGTTTTGGATCCTCATACTAATCGCATATTCACATGCCGCACTATTCGTTTTAATGAAAGGGTATTTCCCTTCTTAGCAGACACTAAGCCTCCCTTCGCTTCCGTGGAGACCACCATGTTTCGTTGACTCTCTTTTTTCTCATTATTTTTATCGACTTCGTAAATCACTTTATGGTCTCAAGTAGGCACCCTACGCTTAGTTTATGTGACTTAGCTCTTTTCTCTCTCAATTGGGCTTTTATAGTTCTATTGCAGATAGCTCTCTTTTCATCTATTGTACATCTACATTTATCATGTTTTTACTCATCCATGTTGATGATATTATTATTACTGGATCTTCTAATAGTTCTCTCAACTCCATTCTACATGCTCTACAACGGGAATTCTCTATCAAAGATTTGGGGTCTCTCCATCATTTCCTTTGTATTGAAGTACATAATCATCCTCACGGTATTTATCTCACTCAGTCCAAGTATATTCGAGATTTATTATCTAAAGTTGCTATGGATACTTGTAACTCTGTATCTACGCCTATTGCTCCTAGATCACAACTTTCTCTCAAGGTTGGGACACGTTTTTTAAATCCCACTCTTTATCGTCAAATTGTGAGTTCACTTCAGTATCTCACTATCACTCGTCCTGATCTTTCATATGTTGTGCATCAGGTATATCAATTTATGCTTCAACCTACTGATATTCATTAGATTGCTGTCAAACGTATACTTCGCTACCTTCTAGGAACTATCCATCTTGGTATTACCATTTGGCATCACTCCCCTACAACTCTCCATTACTTTGCTGGTGCCGATTGGGCCGAGAATCCTGATGATCATCGTTTTGTCAATGGATATACTATTTTTCTTGATCGCAATATTATTTCATGGAGTTATAAGAAACAACGCATTTTCGCCCGTTCTAGTATATAAATTGAATATAATAGTATTTGTAATACAACAGCTGAATTTATTTGAATTTAATTTTTTCTACAATAACTTTATCTACTACTTTACATTGCTACTACACTCTATTGCGACAACCTATCAGCTATCTACCGCACAACAAATTCTATTTTTCATACTCAAATCAAACAAATTGAGTTCAACTATCAGTTTGTTAATAAACAAGTAGGTTATGGTATTTTTAATATTTATTTTATTAGTATTGAAGCTCAATAAGTTGATGTATTCACCAAAAGTTTATTATCCACTCACTCAAGCTCAATTTTAGTGAACTCCCTTTTCCCTTACAGAGTAAATAGCAATGCTAATATTAAGAATAAATTTTAGAATATTATAATATATTATTATTATATTATTTTAGTTAGTTATAATTTATATATATATATATAAATGATATAATATTGACTAGTAAATATTATATTTTCTATATGTTCTCAAATTATTTATTTTGATTAACCTATAAATATGTGTATATATATATAATTTATTGAATTATTTATTAATTAACGTTACTTTTTTGGTACAAACTCAATTTTTGTAAACTTTTTTTTAGCTTATAGTAATAGCGATACTAATATTAAAAATAAATTTTAGAATATTATAATATATGATTATGATATTATTTTAATTAGTTATAATTTATATATATATAATATAATATTGACTATTAAATATTATATTTTTTTATACGTATTATTTATTTTTATTAACCTATAAATATGTATATATATATAATTTATTAAATTATTTATTAATTAACGTTAATTTTTTGGTATAAACTCAATTTTCATCAACTCCCTTTTTAAATTATATAAGAGTAATAACCATACTAATATTAATAATAAATTTTAAAATATTATAATATATTATTATGATATTATTTTAGTTAATTATAATTTATATATATATTATATAATATGGATTAGTAAATATTATATTTTCTATATTTTCTCGTATTATTTATTTTTATTAGTCTATAAATATGTATATATATATATAATTTATTGAATTATTTATTAATTAACGTTGGTTAAGGCATGTTATGTATATGACCTATCAATCAAATATTTCAACGTATTGTACTCCACTTTTCTAAATTTCTTCAAAAAAGTTTAAGTGAGTTTAATGAACAAATTAGTTATGTTTGATATCTTGTACTTGTATAATTAGATAAGCTCATGAGTCAAATATTCATTTTTCTATTGTGTCTACACTAGGTACTTATTTAATTGATTCACATATACACAAATATGTACACTCCAACGTCAGATATGGCTGATCATTCTTTTGATGGTGGTTAATTAATAAAATTTATTCTTTTAGTGCAAGAAAATAACAATTGAATAATAATTTGAAGAAAAAGGCCATTCCTACACACGCGCATCAGTGTTTCTGTAAAATTAATGGGTAGGTGAGTAACAACGTCATTTTTTGCAGTGTCCAGGGATAAGCAAGCATCTCCCAATCATAAGATGCAACTATGACTCATCATCATCTCTAGTTGCCATCATAAAATTATTTACGCGTGGCCGACACATTCCAGCATAGAAAAAGAAGATACCCTCGCTTTGTTGCCCCATAAGTCAATCCTACTAAAGCCCCCACTCAATTCATTCCCGTGGGCAAATTTGTCGCCCCCAACAAATTTACTCGGAAAAAAAATTAAAATTACTAACGAGTGGGAGATATATTTATTAAAGTTCAACTAAATTCAATTTCAGTAAATATATAATAGTTAAATATAAAATTTTCTGCATTTAACTATAATAAATAAATACCACAAGTTGTTTCATTATTATTTTGATAATATGCAATAAAACGTAATAATTTTATAATTAATTAAATGTGATGGTAATTTATTTTTTTATTTTAATAAATATGGTGGAAGTTGATTTGTTGGACTATTTATATACACCCATGTTTTCCTCTAAAAGATTAATTCTAGTGTTGTTGGTATGCCGTCTCATTGTCATATAGATAACAATGGTCAAACATCGACGACTATATTAGGTTGCACATGCAAGTATAATAATTTCGTAAGATTTTGGATAGATCGTCACTCATATGTGTTGTTTGTCAATTTCTCCCGACAGAAAAAAAAATGTTTGTAAAATAATGCCATTGGTTCTCAATGGAGAGCATCATCCATCGAGACAGCCTAGTTTTGCAATTGATAAAGGAGCTTCCACTATTCCTAGGTAGATGCGTTGAATATGATAAGTTAAGGTCATAAAATGTTGAATTCCCCGTTAGATAACCAAACTGCATAATCAATTTCATTGTCACTTTTCTATTTTCTTTTTTTTTGTCCCCCAATCTTTTGATACTTGATATCCTTCTTGTAACATTATTATAAAAGTGTTTATAGTACGAAGGAAAAATGGGTTTAAGATTTGTTTTAAATTTTAATATTTTTTTAGAATCTCTGGTGCAATTACTTTATATATATGAGCTTGAGGTGTCCATATAGTAGGAAAAATCCTAGCCACCTACAGAATTATGTACATGCATTCTAAATAATGACATCTATGTAATTGATTGCGTATAATGAAAAAACATAAAGTGATGTGACTTGACCTGAATTATTAATAATTAAATATAATTTTTAAATCAATTTTAAATATTAATAATAATATAAAAAAAACTTAGTTCAATAATTGATGCTGGCTTCTGGTCCCCAGGATGGACGTGTATGGGCCCCATTCTAGGGGTTGGACTTGTACTTCCCCATTCTAGGGTGTTTCCACTTTCAAGTCATTGGAAGGGCCGAGCAAGTCAACTATTCGAGCACTAATGGATCGTGGAATCGTCGACTTTACCGATACAGCCCCGTCCTAGAAGCAAAGCAAACATGTACCTATTAACATTACGTTTGAATCGAGAAATTGATTATTTTCAATAATTAATTTGAAGAAATAGAGTTAGCAAAATACTCTTCTTCTTGGTACGGTCGAGATTTTGAAAAAAATCTGAAAAATGAGAAGAAGAAATTGGAAGAAAATTTATTAGAAACCTCTTATGTTAAAAGATGTGAACTGTCTAAATACGCATTATACCTCATGACACTTGCTAATATCTTTCGAATTTTAAATTGTGATTAAAATAACTTAGTCACTCTTCCTTTATTTATGAAATAGAAAAGAATTTCTAGATTTAACCTTTTTCCTCAATCTAGTACTTTTGAAATCGGTTTAAAAAACTAAATTTATAGTATAGATAAATTAAAAAATGTATGTGAAATATATACAAATACTATAAGAAATTTTCACTTGGAAAACAAGGTAATTATCGAGTTACTATTATCATTTTGAAATTATAGGAAAGAATAAATACTAATTTAAGTGAGAATAAAATTTTAATATTTTAATTCTAAAATTATAGGAAAGAGCCGAATAAATTTAAAATTAGATGATAAATTATCTATACATGTTAGATGTGGGATCTCTGGTCAGTGTTGTGTCACCTACTACTCTGTCGGCATGCAATTAAAGAGGATATCTTTGTGTGGGGTTGAATATGATAACACTATTCTTATCACCTTTTATCCTTCCAAATTTCATCTTATCAATTGGGATGAACTTAGAGAGGTAAAATGGAACGATTATGTGAGTATTGCCTTTTTTTTAGTATAATCAAGCGTATAATTTTATTACTGAAAAAATATTTCTTTCAAGAGAATTATGTATTCATTGCCAGTTTTATGAAAAGCTCAAAACCCTTATTATTATTAATATCGAACTATAGATACTTACTCATCACAGTCCCGTCAAAAGGACCTACAATGTCGGTCTCATTTGGAAAATGATTGCTCTTAAGGTCATATCATAAGACCATTACTTAACATCTATGTACAATCATAGAGTGGTCCATCATCTAATAAATAAAATCCTTGTAGAATATACGTAGGTTCCAATCATACTGAAGATAAGAGTTTGATACTTGCTCAAAAGGAACATTAGCTACATGCTTAAGAGTACAAGTCAAACGTTATTTTCTAGAAGTTGGACATAAGGAAAAGAGGTTCATATACAATCATAGTTTGCCTGGTCAAGGAGGAGGTGGGAACAAATGAGAACAGAGTGGCAACGCGTGAAACAAATTGGGCAGAATTGTGAAGATTATAAACTAGAATCTTTATTATATACTCCTATTCACTCGTCAGTTAAGGCGACTTTGGCTTCGGATCAAAATGATGCACCTAAATCCGGGCAAGCTCTAAAGATTGGATTAGATTATTTGTCATATCGGAAAAGTGGTATTATAGGACGAGAGTATTCGTTCCGATATATTGTTCAATTTTCATGTTTTTCCTCGTTCCCTTAATAATAGCACGCCATTTGTCCCTTCCTGGTAATGAATAAAGCTGCAACAAGGTGTGTGGTCCAGCTCCATAATAATTTAGTCTGCCTTTGGAAGCAAGCGGGACAAAACTTATCTAGAGCAGGCAAGAAAGTAAGAAAATAAATCAAACTACCATTGCTGAAATTGAAAGTCAGAATAATGAAGCTCAGGGTTAAGCCTATATACTAAGGTTATACGAGACCTTCTAAAATGGATGCAAATTTCTTTGAGATCCCTTTGCTTATTAATTTATTTAGGCAAATGATTATCCATGTATACTTGAGTTAGATAACACTTATAATATTATATTTTGAAAAATAAGTTTTTCAATAATCTTTTAATTTGTCGCGTATTTTAGTCACACACACATATATATATATATATATATATATATAATAAATTCATCATTAATCTGACCTAATGATACTTGTTTATGTGATATACTATAATGTCCCTAGCCTCGAGGCGAGGTCTCCAAAAGGGCTTACTCATAACAAACCTCGTCCTGGTGTCTAAGGGTGAAGGAGAGTTTGGGAACCTATAATTCTGTTATATGATACTGTCTCATGCATAATATGAATTATAATAATTTGAAACTGTATTATCGTTTTAATGTAAAAATCACATCATAAATGGACCCTATAAGATATCCCAATCTGTGACCCTATTCAAATTTGATCATTAATTATTTTAATATTTATTTATTATAATGAAATATAGTAAAAAACTTTATATGTTCAGTTGTTATATACTGATTTAACAAAAATAATAATGTGGAATAATAAAGTTGAGGAAAATATATTGTATAATTTCTAGATAATTACTCTTGTTATATCAGTCGATCGATTTTTTTCCTTCCCAATTCCCAAATCTTGGTGGCGCCTCCTCGAGCATTGGAAGTGGGTGTGTTGGCTTCTGTGCAAGTGGAAAACTTGAGGCAAAATAACAACACATCTATATGCCGTGTGCTTGGCTGTAGAAGTATTGTAAAACTCGTTGGGGGCAAAGATCAACTCTGCTCGGTAATGATATCCATTTCCTTTACCTTTTTAATGTCTAATCGGTTATGTGATTAGGGTGATACAATTTTCTCTCGCCTGTTTTAGTGATTAGCAACCATATGCACCATCCATACCTATTGACTATGTTCATATGTCAGACACTCTGTGGGTACTTGGAGACCCACTAACACTACTCGGAGTCCAACTTTTTTTTGGCCTGACCAGTCAAGTAATCCTAATTTCGTTGTTAGCCTTTATCAGTCATCAGGTTTTGTAGGGAAAATCAGAGGCCAACCCCTCTTTGTATAGCCCCATCTAGATTGCTTGTCCAGCAACACAATGATCTAAAGGTGCCCTCAACCTATAGGGACATGCTCTTGAAATTTTATCTTGTTTGTGAATTGATGTATGTACAGGTCAGTTGTAAATATGGAGGATCAAAGATTTAGTAAGCATTACCCATCCATGAAACAATCTAATAGCGCATTGGTAAATGATTGGTCAACTTGTACTCTCATGCCAACATCCCAAATGCAAAAAGTTACGTGGGATCACACGGGGTCAATAGGTATTATTGACAGTTTGGGCGAAAAATTATTCTCCCTTGCTTTCAAAGAATTAATCAGTTATTGTTCACATTTTGAGGGAGATCCATTACAATGGAAGGACATAGTATGCTTTTGTACGAGTGAAATGAGGCTGACAAACTATGGGATGTTTGAACTTTAATATATGCCCATTTGGCTTCATATTCATGACAAGCCAAGGAATTAGATTATTGCATGAAACGGATGAAAATTGGGTCAGGTGGTAGGTGAACTGCTGGAGGTCGAGGACCCTCATTCTGGTAGAGGTTGATGATATTACTTGTGCATCATGGTCATCTTCAATGTAGAGGAGCCTATACCATCTGGGTGGGACTTGATTGCTAACCCTAAGGGCGACCTTGATTGGGCACGTTCCGTTATGAGAGATTTCCGTCCTTTTATTTTCAGTGTGGATACATCATCAAGTATTGCAAAGAAGCTCCCCAATCTCAGGATCAGTATGACCCCTAGTTGTGGGCTTCCCATGGGAGTCCGTTTGCACAATCAATAGGAGTAAAGGCAATAGGAATAAAGGAAGTGAGCCTAGACAAGGATCACGGAGAGATGGGAAGATTGCTCCTATTCTATCTCCTACCCCTCCAACATTAGTATCTATACAACAAAGGTCGTCTCTTGAGTAGGCAAAAAATTATGGAGAGACGGCTTGGGCTAATTTGTTGTATGAAGAAGAAAAGTTGGATCCTCATGATCAGAAGACCTGCTTACCAGAATTAGATGTTCAACTTGTGGTTAATTGGTTATTGAGGAATTAAATGATGAGCTTGTTGGAATTCTGTCAATAGGGACAACTCAGTATCTGAGATGGGTATATTGTCGAGATGCCAAAGGAAAAAGTTGACCAGCAAGGTCATTGTTCCTCTTTAGCTTCTTAAGTCTCTTAAACGATTATCAATTAAAAGTGGCCGGGAAGCCGATGAGGATGAAAATGAGGCTTTTAGAGGTTCTATTCCAAGGAAATGGAGATGTATAGATACAAACGATCATATTGTCACCGCCTCTACTAGTCTGAAGCGTTTAAGGGGGTGGAGGGGTCCGGAATAAGCAATGGGAAAGATGATTGTTGGTCTGAAATTGTATAGCGTTCCTATTAAGGGGAAAAACTCACAATTAAAGAATATTATGGATGGTTGTGATTACGGCCAGAATCAGCCACACGGCCATTATAAAACTACTAATGTAGAACGGTTAAGGGATTGGATGTTTGTGACAATTTTACATTTGAAAGTTCTGAAGGAGTCTCCGTACCTTTATCTTCTTAATGAAGATAAATAATAAGTATAAAAGAATTGACAAGATTCTAAAATATATTAAGTTCCCCTATGCTAAATACATTGAGCTTGTGGTGATATGTGATGGACGGGCAATCTCGTGGGTGGAGGATAGTGGGGTGGAAATAATCCATTTTTGTCGGAATATTTTTTAACTCAAAATCAAGCTCTCGTCAACGAATCTTTAGATCTTTCTCCCCTTGTTTTTATTTTTTAACTCAAAATCAAGCTCTTGTCAACGAATCTTTAGATCTTACTCCCCTTGTGTTTATTAGTGGAGCGGTAAATTTATGTATCACAGGCACGTAGAATTATATGGCTAGTGACAGAGGACTTTATACATAGTTGCACGATGGCGAATTTTATGGTGAGCCTTATCGCTAGACAAACCAGCGTGACAAACCGCATATAGAGTTTAAAAGGTTGGATTGTGTATTATGTTCAACCGAATGGAGGGAGTAGTTTGACAATTTTGCATGGGGAATAGATTGATTCTGAATATGTATCCTCATTATTAATTGTACCAAACTGAGAAACAGACCTCACATGGCTTTAGATTTAAGGGCAAATGATTATCTTACCCCAAATGTCGGGACGAAATCAAATCTTCTTGGACTCGGACGGAATGCAGTGAGATGCGGTCCTTCAATTGCATGCTGCAAAGTACAACCCAAGCCTTGTTCAAATGATACCAGATAGAGGTCCATAATGCTGAAAAAAGTGTAATCTGTACCTTGAAAAGCAAATTACGCATACTAGACTACAATAATCCTTCCTCTAGTGAGGAAAGCAATCAAATTCAATCGAGACTTAATAAAATTTGAGAGAAGGAATAACTCTTACGGATCCAAAGGGCTCTAATCATAGAATGAGATATGAATACCAAAATTTTTCATCAAAAACATAAAAGCTAGGAATACTACAGTAAAAATTATGACCAAGGATGATAACTATATAAACTCAATCTTCAATAAAAAAACAAACTAAAAATGTGAATAAAAAAAATTAGAAGTAAATCAAGGTTCATTTTGAATGGGGATCATAAAAAATAATTAATATAGGATTAAAAATGGTCCAAATTGAGATAATATATAGAAAACATCTAAGGAAATTAATCCAACTAAAAGTTAGAAGTGAGAACTAGATTAAAATAGGGGTAAATCAAATTTAACTGTACTGAACCAAGAATCAATTTAAAATTTTATTTTTTGGGTGATTAAAAATGACAAATTGAGTTCGTCACTTTATAAAAAGTGAATTTAATTATTTTTAGAAATTAGATAACTGATCAAATTGGGTATGAATAGACCAAAATATTATTTCGGGTTACCGAAATTTGATTCAATTAAAATTGGTCAATAATTAACCTGGGTCAATGCGATCAACCCAGTTAGTGGACCGGGTTTCCAACTTAGTGCCACGTCGGCATGCATGACCAACTAGGGGAACGGTGTAAAAAATGTGCCTAGTGAGCGGCCAAACAATTTATAAAGACCAATCATTATTCAACACATGATAGTTCTTAATGGATAATGAAAAGGAATCTCAGTTAGTATGCCACGTTGACCAAACTGACCAATTAGAGAATGAAATATAGAAAGCGTGGTGAGTCAACACACAAATAGGATGTTTGAGAAAACTAACCAATTAGTGTATATTACGTGGTCAAGCCATGTCAAAAGGAGATAACCAATCTTAGGAAGACACGTGACATTGGCACATCTTATCAAGTGGGAATCCTGACATATTTAAATTATCTAATAAGAGGACGCCACATGAAATTGTGATAACAATCGTCTAACAACAAAATCCAGTCACCTACCACGACAAATTAAGTGACTAATGGTATGTCAACACATGAACTGTCAACCCTTGAGAGAATGATAAGGACCTTGAGAGAAAGTACTCGTCAGTAGCTTCAACCAATCGTTGTGCACCATGTAGAAATTCACACGTACATAGCTTGCACGCACATGTGTAGTGTTATCTTCAACCTTTGCACACCACATATCAGATGAGTGGAGATTTCAATATGAAAAGTTTTTTTTTTCCAACAAGCAAATATTCACTATGGCAATGGGGATTCTAGATGAGATAAAGGGTTGTATACTGATTGATTGAACAACATCAAATCTGTGAGCCCCTTGTATAAATGGCTCATCCCTTCTTATTCTACTTACATCTCAAATCCCTCTCTTACTCTAATAGCTCTAGTTTCTAGAGAGGCTCAAACTAGAGCTCTGACAAGGCCCCTTTTCTCAACCAAAAAGGGTGATTTTGGGTTCCTTGAATTCCTGGAGAAATTATCTACACGATAAAACATCAATAGAGCTCGATGATGACTAGAGAAGTCTAGTCAAGGCCATACAATAACTTGACTCTAGGAGCTCGAAGGTACACTGAATGTTTCAAGGAGAATTCAAGCATCCCCATGACCAACCACAACTAAGCTAGTGCCCTTAGACAACCCTAAGTCGTGCCCAAGTCTTGCCCATCGATCATAGGAAAGCATCCCCATCGTCATTCACCAAAATTCTCCTATTATCATACCATTTTCACTAAAGTCTTTCGAACTCGAAGTCAGATAGCTCCAGAAAGAGGCACCGCTTGATCCTAGAGTACCACAAGGAAGAGAGTTGGCTTCCCATCTCAACAACTCCAGCCACCGTGCTTCCGCCAATACAAAATCGACGATTTCTATCTCTAGAGTATTTTTCCAGCAAAGCTCTCTTTTCGATTATTTCTAGACCAAATCGTTTAGTTCAAAGATTGAAATGATCACAACGACGTGACAAAGATGATTAGTATCATGTTAGGGTAGAAATTTGGAGGTTTAAACTCGGTTCCATGAAGAACAAGTTTCAAGGATGAATTTGTAAATTTGAAAAAGTTAGAGACTAAATTGTAAATAAATATAAGTTTAGGGACCCACGTGGAAATAAAGGAAGTGTTGGGATTCTAAAGGAAAGATCTAAAAATCTTAGGGACCCAATTTCTAAAGAAAAACTTAGGGACCTACTTGTAAAAAAGTAAAATTATAGGGGCTTAATTCTAAATATTTTATGAAATATGTCTAATTGTAAATGAATTCTAGTTTTGGGAAAAACTTCTATAATTTTGAGAAGTTAATGCTTGGGTAGTGAAAATGGATATCACCGATAATTCAAGAGAATAACGAGATCATAGGGGTAACATCATAATTTGTTGGATGTTTACGAGGTAGATAAAGTAATACCCTCACGAGCTAAATATTCACAAATATTTCTCCACTTATTGTAGGGATTATAACTACTTGTTCATGCAATGAAAGAGTATGAAAACTTGAGAATCCCCTCGTAACAAACACGCCCAGAGAATACCCATGAGTGAGATTTCTAGCATCGAGTCTGATTGGACTGATGATGTGTTATTACTTGCACTTTCCCAAAAGTATGAATATGGTTTAGAAAATCTTCAAAAAGGATAAAAACTATATGAGATAAAATTTTGAGAAAATGATTTCTAAAAGATAAGGTCTAGTTCCATCATCACAAGAAAAATGGGCTAAGCCCATAGTCGACAAAAATGGGTCGGACTATCATTTTGTGAAGTGGACCCAATACCATTGTTTTCAAATAAATTGGACCCAAGGACATGTTTTGAAAACACTTGTGAAATTAGGCTCTAGACCATAATTTGAATGAGAGGAACCATGACCCTAAAGGAGGAGCGGGATTCCACCCTATGAGATTTTCAAAATCCAAAACAAGCCACGTCTCATAAATAACAATAGTAAAAGGGATTGGTCAGCTAGTGTGCCAAGTTCCCATGATAAAATTATTGAAAAGTTATTGTACACATAATTATGCTCGGTGAATAATAATAAACATTAAAACATGACATTCCATGTAAAATTATTGTTTGTACAACACCATAAGAATGATAATGTTAAACACACTTATTTGTGTTTGTAAGTGTGGGATCATGAGATGCCTGAGGAGGGTAATAATGATCTCATAGAGCTATTAGACAATAAGGTAGGAATAAGGGAAGATGATACTGGTCTAGTACACAAAGGGCACTGGGGATCCAATGCACATAGACCATGCTGTTGGTAGATGGTTTCGTCCCTCATTAGTGTACATTATCTTTTATGTTTACAATGGACAAATTGGTCCATACACACTAATCTTGCTTAGAAAATATGGTCCTGAAATTTAGATTATGTGTTGACTCGAGGATGAGAAGTCTCGATGTTAGTGATCCATGCTCACTTACTGATAAACTCACCTCCTCCCATATTCCTTTTAGGAAAACTACGGAGAAGGAAACCTTATAGGCCAACTTACTCACTTGGTACACATTTCTTTAACCTACAACTTCTATTCAATATTATATTATGTTTTGGGATATTTTTAGGCTGTGTTTCCTATTGTTTAAAATATATATTTTAAAGAATTTTATATGATATGTGGAATTCATCCCCTCAAACCAAGGAAACTCGAAGGAGAACCGACACTATTGTCGAAAAACCGGGCCAACTTAATCAATATAAAATAGTAAAGAAGGGTTAATGTGGGAAAATGAAAAATCCCAAGTGACAAAAAATTCACAAAAATTGTGAGAAATAACCGGGAAGTAGAATTGAGGAAAGAACATGACCAGTTCAGGGTGAACCGAACCTGAACCGAGATGAACTATAGTGAACTGGTTCAAAATTTTATTTTTCTAGGTGGCTTTAAAATGTAAATTTGGGAAATTGAGCACACCATGAGATAGAAAATAAAATTAAAATTTTTTGAAAATCAATCAAATCGAGTCCGAATCGGCCGATTTTCTAATGTGGGACAACGAACTCGGTCGGACCGAACCGGTCAACGGTCAGAGTGGTCAGTGGACCAGATCGGTTAATGGTCAACAGTCAACGACACCCCATCAGCAGCCACGTAGACACGAGCTGTAAACCCCATCCTTTATAGATAAGAAAATTGAGAAAAGAACCGGTAGTTTCAAAAAAGAAAACTAAATTGATTCACAAACCATAAAAGATAAGGAAAGGATAAATTAGGGAATTGGCAACTTCCAAGTGACTCAAACAGTCATAAAAATCATGGAAAAGGACCTTGGGATGAATTGGAAGAGAAAACTAGACCGGTTCAAGATGAACCTGACTTAACCAGATTGAATTGGTTTCTAAATTCATTTTTCTAAGTAGCTTAAAATATTCAAATTAAGGAATTGAAGCCACCATTAGATAGACAATGAATTTAGAAATTTTTAATTTTGAGAAAATTGGTTGAATCGGGCTTGAATTGGCCGATTTACGCATTGAACCCGGTCAGACTGATTCGGTCTAGTTCGGAATAGTGTCATCTTCTTCCTTTAGATGACAACACTATTCATTCAATGCAAAAATGGATAACATCGGTGAAGGAAAATGGCTCTGATCAGGCCGTTTCAAGGCGAGGATAAGCTCGACCAAAAAGGAAAGTTGTCGGGAAAAGGGTCCCCGAGCTCCCTATATAAAGAGCTCCTCTCCATTCATCCTCTCTACACTTAAAATCTTCATTCTCTCTCAACTGTTCCATTTTTTAGCAAAGCTCAAACCAAAGCTCCGATATTGGTGTTTTTCTCAACCTTAGAAGGCGAGCTCAGGTCCTACAAAATTCGGGGGAAGTCAGCTACTTGATAGCATACTTCTTTCAACCCGAGGACTGTCGGAGAAGCGCTGGCAGAATCAAACAGTGAAGCAGCTCCGATAGATCAAAGCTGCCTTGTTTCGGTCGAGTTGAAATCGGCCAAGTTCAGCCCTCCCCTAGCCAAACCAACCCTATCCAACACCCCTACAGCCCTCATACGACCTCAACAAAGCTAAAAGGTAAGCCAATTCGGCCTTAGTCGTTGCAGGTCGATGTTAGAGAGAGAAAATGCAACATTTCACTTACATAATTCTCCCTCAATTCGATGTTAATTGTAGCAATTCTTGATCATAGGAGGAACCTCAGGACGAGAGCTACTGTCATGCCCCGACCCTGTTAGGTTGGATACCTGTGAACAACTCGTCGTTCTCCTAGTTCAAGAGGAGTTTCCCCCTTCTTTAACTCAAGAGGAGCCAAACGTACTTTCAACTTTGTTCCCTGGAAAGATATATATCAAATAAAATGCAACTTTAAGAGAATTTAAGCATACCTAACAGAGGGTAAGGCTTGGTGTTATCCCTAGTCATTTTCTCTATTTCCTGAAAAGGGATAAAAAGAGTGATGGGTTTCTACAACTTAGTGAAAGGGTATTTTTAAAAAAATGAAGTTTCAATAAAAATAGTTTTCAAGTTGAGTGTGCCAAGCTCTTTAATTCTTTGAATTTTTCTCATTTCCAAATCTCAGTTTTTCAAAATCAATTCTTATTACCACGGTGTGTTATCACCCAACACACATGTTTAATCATGAAGGTAAAACACACAATCGCAGGCCAACCCGTCCACTGAACCCACTTGTGGCGTCAGAGCGACTTTACTGGCCACCTAGATAGAAGCATGTCCACTTATACCCTAAGAATGAGTGGATGTTCGCGACATTTGACCCTCAATCCCGTAACAAATCTCCATCTCCATATGAGGACAGAGACCTCATCCTGTCCCCACCCCGGTCCCGTCGCTTGAAGTTACTCCAAGCTTCGCAAAACTTTTGGTACGACTAATTGCCCTTATATCCACCAGGTCGTCCAAAGCCCTAGGACGCATCACTACCCCTCTTGGACATCTTGAAGGTCCCTTAACACAGTGCATGCACAATCAACAGTTTTTTCCATAATACCATATAATTTGTGGTACCATTGGTCCAACGGCCCCGACCCTTAACTCGACATGTAGTTATTTGTCTTAACTAGTCTAGAGACCTATCATATCGCACTATCGCTAATTGACTGAGTATGTCGGTCTTGTCTTGGTACCATGGCCAGACAACTCATTACTTAAGTTTTCATGGCATATTAATCATGTTTGTTTACGAGCTCCTGCTTGTGCCAACTAGCCTAGTGCCCATTGTTCGAGATTTTTAAAATCGGGCATATTAGCCCCCAAGTTCCAAAACCGAGGCCTTCAGCTTAATAGAGCTATTTGAGCTCCCATCAAAAAAGTCTCTCAAAATGTTTAAGTAGTGGCACACAGTCAGGGGAGAGCACTTCTAACAAAATATACTTTTCAACTATCTATCATACGAACCGAATATGAGGACATC
Organism: Trapa incisa; assembly: GCA_030064435.1. Taxonomy (NCBI): domain Eukaryota; kingdom Viridiplantae; phylum Streptophyta; class Magnoliopsida; order Myrtales; family Lythraceae; genus Trapa; species Trapa incisa. The sequence continues at coordinate 19,329,946 of CM057771.1, forward strand.
TCCGCTCATAACCGATGAACAGGTTTTCTACTTCCTTATAGGAAGTTTCATTATACCAACCGGGTATTATCTACTTACAACCGATAAGTAGTTTTTTCGCAAGATTTCCACATCACTATTCTCATATGTGATGATTAAAATACCACTTAGCAATGGGTTTTCATTTCTGAGGTACTTATCATCCCAACCGGGTATGATATTAAATATTCCACTCACCCAATCGTGCAGTGTATTTCCTCTAAGTCGACTTTTGTCCCTTGCGAGCTTTGCTTCAGCTGGCATTCCCAATATCTCGTGTTCCTACACGGTATGAAGATCCTTGTTCATTATTATTTGGCGTGATAGCCTTCATTCATTATGAATGATTAAAAATATCTAACTTTTCAAATTTTGCAATTTGGTCCCTAAAATTATTTTTTTTTACTTTAGTCCCCAAATACCGAGTTTTCCCCAAATTGAGTCCTGAAACTTTAAATATTCTTCTTGGGACCTCAATTTATTCAAATTCACAAAAAGGGGTCCAAGTTTCCCAAATTCCCAATTTGGTCCCCAATTTTTCCAAAATTACCATTTTTCCCTTCATTTACAAAAATGGTAAGTTTTACCCCAAAAATTCTAAAATTTGCTCAATTGGTCCTCTAACACTCTTATCATGCCCAATTGGCCCTCAATTTTATAAAATTGCATTTTAGTCCCACGAATTTTTTAAATCCCCAAAATTTTCCCCAATTTCAACTTTCCAACACAGTCAAATTTGATTTCATCAAATTGATCGATCAAACAAGTTTAGTTGTTATAATTGAAGTTAAATTGGAGTTCCTACATCTTCATATGATTTAATTACACTTTGAATCGCAAGTTTTGACGTCGAAACTAGCTCAAACGGAGCTTCACCGGAAAATAGAACATAAAGAGAGAAAGCTTCAATTGCTCACTGTCGGGGGCGCGACGATATGAGATCTCAATCTGGGCAGAAAGGTCTACTCTTGAGGTTCCTCCTAGGATCAAGAATTGCATCAATTGATGCCGAATTGGGTGAGAATTTTATCATCGAAATTCTATCGGTTCTCTCTTTAGTACTAATCGGAAATTATAGATGGGAGCCAAATTGGCTTACCTTTCAGTTCTAATTCGGTTGTAGTAGGGCTGAGGAGGTGTTAGGAGAGCTTGGTTTGGCATGAGGAGGGCTCAAATTGGCTTATTTCAGCTCGGCTGAAATAGGGCAACTTCAATCCATCAGAGCTGGTTCATTGTTCGATCACACCGATGCATCTTCAGCAACCTTGAGAGCGAATGAAGACTACCATCGTGTAGCTGACATCTCCCTAGTTATAAGGAATCTGACCACGCCTCCTTTGGCTTAGAAAAGATCCTATATCAAAGCTCTAGTTTGAGCTTCGCCAGAAAACTGAGTAGTTGAGAGAGAGTTGGGTTTTTAGGTGTAGAGAGGATGAATGGAGAGGGGCTTTTTATATAAGGAACTCGAGGACTCGTCGTCCATCCATTTGGCATCTTTATGATAGTCATTGATGGCCTGAAACATACTTAACGGAAACGTTTCCTCTTCGTCGGTGCTACTTCGATTTTTTGACGAGTGAACAGTGCTATTGTAAACCCCGCCCTTTTGAGTTAAGGAAAACCGAGAAAATAACCTGTCAAGCAGAGTGAGAAACATCAAACTGGTTCACAAACCCGATCATCAGAGAGTGAGCAATTTGGAAAATTTACAACTCCCGAGTGACCCAAAGAGTTCATAAAGTTTTTGAAAAGAGAACCTTAGGACAAATTGGAAGAGAAAAACCAGACCAGTTCAGATGAACTAGATCCAACTAGATTGAACCAAGTCGGTTCATGAACCGAAACTGATAGAGAAAAGGCAAACCAGGAAATTTATGGATCCCGAGTGTAAACCACGCCCTTTTGAGTTAAGGAAAGCCAAGAAAAGAACCAGTCAAACCGAGTAATAAACACCGAACCAGTTCACAAACCCGTTTATTAGGGAACGGGCAAATTGGAGAAATTTCAACTCCAAAGTGACCCAAGAAGGTTCATAAACCTTGGAAAAGTACTTTAGGACAAATTTCCAAAGAAAAATCAAGCCGGTTCGTGTGAACCGGATTGAACCGGTTTAAGAACTAAGCTGGTTTATGAACTGGAACCGATAGAGAAAGGGGGAACCGGGAAAGTTATGGACCTTAGTGACTAAGGAGTCATTAAAGTCATGAAAAAGGACTTTAGGATGAATTGGAGATGAAAACCAAACCGGTTCAAGCGAACCAAATCTGAACCGGTTTGGACCGCTTTGAACCACTATTGAATGGGAAGCTAAATTCATTTTTTTAGATGGCTTAGAAAATTCAAATTTGAGATTTGAGGTCACCACCGGATTGAAAATAAATTTAGAAATTTTTAGATTTGAAAAATTCGGTCAAATCGGGGGTGAACTAGTCAGTTTAAGCTTTGAACGCAGTTTGGACCAGTTGGGTCCGGTTCAGAATAGTGTCATCTTCTTCCTTCAGATGACAGCACTGTTCACTCGCCGAAAAATTGCACAACACCGGCGAAGCTGAAAAGTCTCTGGCCAGGGAGTTTAGGCAAAGAATGACCGCCAGAGGTGTTCAAATCCTCATTTTTTTAAGGTTTCTTGATCATCTTGTGAAAGGCTTACTTAACCCTCATTGCTTGAGTTTGGTCGTTAATTCATTTCTCACCCATTGATCTCTTTAAGGATTTCCTTCATCCTTCTTTTCCAAGGTTTTGGCCTTTTCACTTCTCTCTTCTTCCCCGAGGTTTAAATCCATGATTCTTCCGAAGGTTAGTTCGTTGACTACCTCATCCCTACTATTTTCTTTTCCAACTATCTGGGATAGTTGTCTCTAGAATTCACTCTTCCTTGATGCCCATCCTATTGCCCTTCTTAGAGTGTAGTCTAAACTACTTCTTAGTCCTTCTTAGGGTATTGTTTATTCTCCTTGACCATCCTGTTGTTACTAGTTGCTTCCTTCTGCTAGGTTCATCTGAAATCTCTACTTGGCTCCTCTACTTTTCTAAGGCAGGTCACACTTGGCCATCCCGATACATCCTTAACCACTTATGCCCCTTTTTTATGTTCCTTATTTTGGGTTAAGCCTGTTATGATCCATCTGTCAATTTCTTAGCTTGGGAATTTCCCTTTTATGGTCTCACTTCCTACCTTTATCCTTTTACCTACGGACTTATGTCCTAGGAGTTTCACGTTCAGCCTCCCTCACGCTCCTTGAAGTCTTTTCCTTCTTTCCTTTCTTACTCCCTTCTAATATTGGTTATTCACTTTTAATCCTTCCCTATCCTCCAATTCCCTTTTTGTTCCTTATCCTTCCTTCGAGAAACTCCTTTTTATGGGTTGATTCCAAGCACTTCGTTTTATGTCCAGTCACCCATCAATGGTCTTTTCGAGGGGTACTTAGTTGTATACATCCCTCTAGAGTTCCTTTCTTCACTCTTACTGTGTCCTACCCTAGAGTTACTAGAGGATGCTTTCCACGTTTTCCCTTTTTGAGGGGTTCTAGGAGTACTTCCCATGTATCTTACTTCCTCTCTGGTTGACCTTCTTAAGAAGAAGATCGAATTTTTCTTTACCTTGCTATTTCTTAACCTCTTTGTAAACATCTTACTTGACCCGCTCCTTAAGGGAAAATCTACATTCGACTATATTTGGGTTTTCTTAAGGTCCTACCCTTAGTCTTCTTCCCATGATCCTTCCTCATGTAATTGAGGCACACAATCGCATCATTGAGAGTCAAAAAAACTTTTAGGAACTCTGAATTTTCTTTATTCATCATTAAAGTAGGAATACAATTTGGGGTTTTAACTTCTCTTAAGGGGGATTGTTACAATGATGGGTCGAGAAGTACTCACTACTATGCTAGGGTCTAAAAGAATTTCTTCCTGGGTGAGGTTGAAATCCCTAGTCGGAATCGTGGTTCTTATGGTGTTATTCCTTCGATCTTCAATAGGTGAGAAAGTGTCCTTATTGGAAGGTATCACTTTGGTTCCTTGCGGTGTGGGACAGTCCTTTGCTATATGTCCTACTCTTCTACACTCATAACAGGTTCTCTTGGGACCTGTCCTCCGTAACGTTGGGCACCTTCTCATGTAGTGTTCCCATTGTCCACATCTATAACAGGTCATCTCCTTAAATGGATCTTTGTGGTTCCTCCTATACTTCGAACATTGTAGGGCCTTTCTAAGTGATTGATGGTGGTTCGGTGCTCCACTGTCCTTGAGCCCGAACACCTTGAAGGTTTTCTTGTCAAGTCTTCTTCAACCAGGGGTTACTCTAAGAGTCCTCCTATACTCCTTGGTTCCCTGGTTCATTTCCTCCTTAGGGATGGGATTCTTCCTGGTTTTCGGGGTGGCTAGGGTAGCGCAAGTTTGTTTGGCTACTTTTCTTGGGGCCATCTTCCTACAAGGTAGGTAGTTTTCATTTAATTCTTATGTTATATAGTCTTGATAATGTATTCGAGGAAATAGGCTCTAATACCACTCAAGTTGTCACGCCCCGACCCAGTTTGGTCGGATTCCCACGAACAACCTGCCACTCTTGTGGTTTATCAAGGGTTTCCCCCTCTCTAAACCACGAGAAGTAAGACGTGTTGTAAAGCCCCGACCCGGTTTGGTTGGATTCTTGTGAGCAACTCGCCACTCCGAGGTTTATCAAGGATTTCCCCCTTTCTAAATCACGAGAAGTCAGACGTCCTTTCTACTTGTCTTTCCTGGAATAGCATTATACAAAACTGAGTAATTAAAATAGACATACTTGTCTGGTTCCAAAATGTGTAAGGTCTTTAGTAAAGGTTTTCCCTTGGTTACCCAAAAGGGTTAAAAAAGGAGGGGGTGAGTTCTACAACAAAATGAGCGGGTGTTAGGTGTGAGTTTTCATAAATAACTTTGTTCAAAAGTGTGCCAATATTTTCCTATAAGAAAGATCATTTCTCCAGTTTCTATTCTCAAAATTCTTTTTCCTCAATTCCATATTAGGTGTGTTTAGTAGACAACACACGCTGTTTATCAGGAATGGTACACACATTCGCAGGTGCAGCCCGTCCACTGCACCCACTTGTGGCTCATAGTGTTTTTACCGACTACCAAGATAAAAGCTCGTTCACTTCTACCCTAGGTCTGAGTGGATGTTCGCGACATCCGATCCTTAGAGCCAAATATCACTATGTTTTTGTATGTGGACAAAGACCTCATCCTGACCCCAACCCGATTTCATACGCAAGAAGCTAATCCGAGCTTCTCGACTGTTGGCACGACAAACTGCCCTTATCTCCACCATGTCATCCAGTAGCCCATAGGACCCATCACTACCCCTCTTGGGTGTCATGATGGTCCTGTACTTCAAGTGCATGCACAAAACAATACCTTTCACATTTGGTCATTTACCTTGGTGCCACTGGTCCAACGACCCTCACCCTCAAACCGACCTGCAGCTGTTTGTCTAGGCCGGTCCGTCGACCTGGCCTTGATACACTACCGCCAATCCATCGAGTATTATTGGTCCTAACTTGGTACCATGGCAAAATCACACAACCAATTCATTAAAAATTTCATGTATTTCCTCATTTCAAGATTGTTTACAAGTTTCTACTCGTGCCAACTACTTTGGGCCCACTTTACGTGATTTTTCAAAACTGGGCATTTAGCCCCACAAGTTCAAAAATCAAGGCCATTGGTCTATCTAAGCTATTCTAGCTCTTGTCAAGAAGGTCTACCAAAAAGTTTAAGCATTGGCACACAGTCAGGGGAGAACACATCTGACAAAAATATATTTTTATTTCATCTCACCAACCTGGTGTGATGATATCGCCGCTTACAACCGGCAAGCGGATTTCTCCTTCCTTATAGGAAGTCCATCATACCAACTCGTATGATTTCCTCTACTTACAAGCACTAAGTAGGTTTTAGCCTAAATCGTCCATCACTCCATCTGAGTATGATGTTAAAATCCCACTTACAAGTGGTTTTTCATTTCCAAAGTGATCATCATCCTAACCGGGTATGATGTAAATATACCCACTCACCCGATAATCATGACGTGTTCGTCCTCGGTTAGTTTTCCAAGTTTACGCGAGCTTTCACTTGCTTGCATTTCAGTCACACTTGTTCCCACACAATTTGGGCAGCCTTATCAAATACAATTTGGCATAAAAGCCTAGTTTCACCAATTATCAATTAATTGCACTTAGGTCCCTAAAGTTCATTTTTCTTAACTTTAGGTCCCTAACGCCAAGTTTCCCCAAATTTGAGATCCAAGGTTTCCAAAATTTCCTTTGAGTACTCATTTTACTCAAAATTATATAAGGGGTACAAGTTTCCCAAATTTTCAATTTGGTCCCCAATTTTTCAAAACTTACCATTTTGCCCCTACTTTCCAAAAATGGAAATTTGACCCCAATTGTTCTAAAATTTAACCAATTGGTCCCTCAATATCTTTCTCATGGCCAATTGGCCATCAATTTTGGAAAATTACAAAGCAATCCCTTAATTTTACAAAATCCCCAATTTTCCCCAAAATTTTCCCCTAATTTCTCCCATTTAAACTGAACGAATCTGATTTCTTCAAATTGGCCACTCAATCGGGGTTAATTGCTCCAATTGAAGCTATGGATCAGTTCCTACACTCTCATATGATTGAATTAAGCTTTGAACCACGTCATTTGGGTCTAAATTGAGCTCAAACGGAGCTTCGCCGAAAAACTGTGCGTAGAGAGAAAGCTTCAAAAGCTTACCGTCGGAGGTGCGACGGTCTGAGCTCTCTATCGGGAGAGGTAGCTCTTGTTCTGAGGTTTTTCCTAGGATCAAGAATTGCTACAATTGACATCAAATTGAGGGAGAATTCTGTGAGTAAAGTTTTACATTTTCTCTCTCTAACTCCGACCTACAACGACTGAGCAGGGCCAAATTGACTTACCTTTTAGTTTTGTTGAGGTCGTATGAGGGTTGTAGGGGTGTTGGAAAGGCTTGGTTTGGCCATAATAGGGCTGAACTTGGCTGATTTTAGCTCGGTCGAAATAGAGCAGCTTCGGTTTGTCAGAGCTGCTTCATTGTTTGATTCTGTCGAGGCTTCTCCAACGATCCTTGGGTCGAAAGGAGGTTGTTGTTTGGTAGTTGACTTTCCCCGAAGTCTATAGGACCCAACCTTGCCTTTTGACGGTAAGAAAACTGCCCAAGTCAGAGCTCTGATTTAACCTTCACTAGAAAATGGAGCAGTTGAGAGAGAATGGAGATTTCTGGTGTGAGGAGGATGAATGGAGAGGAGCTCATAGGGAGCTTAGGGACCCTCTACCTAATAACTTTCCTTTTTGGCCAAGCTTATCCTCGCCCTGAAACGGCCTGATCAGAGCCATTTTTCGTTTGTCGGCGTTATCAGTTTCTACATTGAATGAATAATGCTATCATCTGAAGGAAGAAGACGACACTATTCCGAACTGGACCGGACCGATCCGACCAGGTTCAATGCATAAATCGGTTGGTTCAGGTCCGATTCAATCAATTTTCTCATAATTAAAAATTTCTAAATTCATTCTCTATCTAATGGTGGCTTCAATTCCCCAATTGGAATATTTTAAGCCACATAAAAAAATGAATTTAGCAACCGGTTCAAGGATGGTTCAAATCGATTTATTCTAGTTCGGATTTGGTTCACCCTGAACCAGTTTGGTTTTCTCTCCCTACTTGTTCCAAGGTTCTTTTTCATGATTTTTATGACTATTTGAGTCACTTGGGATTTTCCAATTTCCCATTTTACCCTTTATTTACCAGTTTGTATTTGTTAACCGGCTCGGTTTTCTCTTTGAATTGACTAGTTCTTTTCCCAGTTTTCTTATCTTTAAAGACAGGGTTTACAAAGTGTGTCAAATATCAATAAAATGATCGATGTGCAAAGGTGCTTAAGGAACTAAAGTGTGCCTAATGTCTTCTCCGATCTTAGCACTCCCTGATGTGAATGAAAGAGAGTATATAGTATGTAGTGATGCTTCATATCATGGACTATGAAGTATGTTAATGTGGAAAAGAAAGTTGATCATCTATGCTTCTTGACAACTTAGAAAGCATGAGGTGAATTATCCTAGACATGGTGGTATTGCTTATATGGGGTCACTTATAGGATTTTCATAAATCATAGAAGTATTAAGTACGTTATGACAAAAAAAAAGTTAAATTTACAACAAAGGTGGTGGTGAAGTTTTTTAAGGACTATGACTTGATAATTGATTTTCACTCATTATGCCGGTGCTATCTTGGTACCATGGCCAAACAATTCATTTACTTAAGTTTTCATGGCATATAAATCATGTTTTTTTACGAGCTTCTGCTCGTGCCAACTGGCATAGGGCTCACTGTTCGAGATTTTCAAAATTGGGCATATTAGCCCCCAAGTTCCAAAACCAAGGCCCCCGGCCTAACAGAGATATTCGAACTCCCGTCAAGAAGGTCTCCCACATGATTTCCACGTCAATCCTCTCACGCGTGATGATTAAAATACTTCTTAATAGTGGGTTTTCATTTTCGAGGTGCTTATCATCCCAACCGGGTATGATGTATAAGATTCTCACTCACTTGTTAATGCAGTGAAATTCCTCTTAGTCACGTTATTGTCCTTACTCAAACTCGTCTTAACTGTCGTTCTTGGTATTTCGTGTTCCTACATGATATGAGCATTCTTGTTCATTATTTTTTGCCTAACAGCCCTCATTCATCCCAAATAAATGATAAAATTAAACTTTTCCTTTATTTGAAATTAGGTCACTAAAGTTATTTTTCTTTAAGTCCCTAATACCGATTTTTCCTTAAATTGAGTCCCGAAACTATTAAAATTTATCTTAGAACCTCAATTTATTCAAATTAACAAAAAAAGGTTTAATTTCCCAAATTTCCAATTTAGTCCCCCAACTTTTCCAAAATTACCATTTTGCCCCTACTTTACAAAAATAGTAAGTTTTGCCCCAAAAATTGCCCAATTAGTCCTACAACATCTCTATCATAACCTATTGGTCCTCAATTTTATGAAATTTCACTTTAGTCCCTCAAATTTTTTAAATTCTCAATTTTCTCCCAATTTTAACCCTTTAACTCTACTGAATTTGAGTTCATCAAATTGACCGATCAAATGAGTTTAATTATTGAAATTAAAGTTAAATTGGAGTTCCTACACCTTCATACAATTCAATTGCACTTTGAATCGCACAATTTGGTGTCAAAAAGAGCTCAAACAGAGCTTTGCCAGAAAATTGGACTTTGAGAAAGAAAGCTTCAAAAGCTTACCCTCGGGGGCATGGCGGTCTAAGCTTTCGAACTGGGCAGATAGCTCGTGTAAACCCCACATTTTTTAGTTAAGGAAAACTAGGAAAGGAACCAATCAAACCGAGTGACAAACACTGAAACAGTTCACAAACCCGATCATTAAAGAATGGGCAATTTGGAAATTTACAACTCCCTGGTGATCCAAAGGGTTCATAAAACCTTGGAAAAAAACCTTAGGACAAATTGGAAGAGAAAAACCAGACCGGTTTGGATGAACCGGATCCAACTGGATTGAATTGGTTTATGAACCGAGTCAGTTCATAAACCGAAACCAATAGAGCAAGGGCAAACTGGGAAATTTATGGATCTCTTGTGACCCCAAGAGTCACAAAATTCATGGAAATGGACTCGAGAATAAATTGGAGATGTAAACCAAACCGATTTAGGTGAACCAGATCCGAATCGAATTGAACCGGCTTGGACCAGTTTGAACCACTATTGAGCCAAATGCTAAATTCATTTTTCTAGGTGACTTAAAAAATTCAAATTTGAGATTTGATGCCACCATTGAATAGAAAATGAACTTAGATTAATTTTAAAAATTTTATATTTGAAAAATTCGGCCGAATTGAGGGTGAACCAATCAGTTTAAGCTTTGAACCTGGTTCGGTCCATTCCAGAACAGTGTCGTCTTCTTCCTTCAGATGACAACACTATTCACTCGCAAGAAAATCGCGCAGCGCCGGTGAAGCTGAAAAGTCTTTAGCCAAGGAGTTTCAGGTAATGAATGACTGCCATTAAGGTGCCAATCGGATGACCAAGAAGTCCCCAACCATCCTATATAAAGAACGCCTCCTCATTTATCCTCTTCACACCTAAAAACTCCATTCTCTCTTAACTGCTTAGTTTTTCGGCGAAGCTCGAACCAGAGCTCCAATATAGGGTCATTTTTAGAAAAAGAAGGTGTGGTCGGGTTCTTTAGAATCGGGGAGATGTCAGCTACATGCATGTACTCTTCATTTGCTCCGAGAATCAACGAAGAAACGCCGATGTGATTGAATAATGAAGCAGCTCCGGCGGACTGAAGCTGCCCTATTTCGGCCGAGCTGAAATCAGCCAATTTGAGCCCTCCTCAAGCCAAACCAAGCTCTCCCAACACCTCCTCAGCCCTCTCACGAGCGATATACGACTCAAAGGTAAGCAATTCAGCTCCCCTCTATAATTTTCGACCGGTGCAAGAGAGAATCGACAAAATTTCGATAAAGGAATTCTAATCCATTTTGGCATCGATTGGAACAATTATTGATCCTAGGAGAAATCTCTGGACACAAGCTATCCGCCCAGATCGAAAGCTCAGACCACTGCACCCCCGGTGGTGAGCAATTGAAGCTTTCTCACTCTACATTCTATTTTCCGGCGAAACTTTGTTTGAGCTCGTTCCGGTGTCAAAACTTACGATTCAAAGTGCTATTGAATTGTATGAAGATGTAGAAACTTAATTTAAACTTCAATTTCAACAATTAAAAGTGTTTGATTGGTCAATTTGATGAAATCAAATTCGGTTGTGTTAGTAAGTTGAAATTTGGGGGGATTGGGGATTTTTGAAAATTTGAGGGACCAAAAAGAAATTTTGTAAAATTGAAGGTCAATTGAGCATGATAAGAGTGTTAGAGGACCAACTGAACAAATTTTAGAATTTTTGGGGTAAAACTTATCATTTTTGTAAAGGAAGAGCAAAATGGTAATTTTGGAAAATTTGAGGGCCAAATTAGGAATGTGGGAAACTTGAACATTTTTTATGAAATTGAGTAAATTGAGGTCCCAATGGAAATTTTAAAACTTTCGGGACTCAATTTGGGGAATACCCAACAATTTGGGCCTAAAGTAAAAAAGGAAAAATAACTTTAGGGGTCAATTTGCAAATATTGGAAAAGTTGTGAATTAAGTCATTCATACTAAATGGGGTGACCAAGTCAGATGATAATGAACAACGATGTTCATTTCGTGTAGGAATACGAGACATAGGGAATGCCAACTGAGGTTAAACTCACAAGGGACGAAAATCTATTTAGTGGAATTTCACTACACGATCTGGTGAGTGGGATTTTTATATCATACCCGGTTAGGATGATAAGTATCTCGGAAATGAAAACCCACTACTCAGTGGTATTCTAAACATCATAACTTAGAGGAGTGGTGTGAAAATGACATGGAAAAACTACTTACTAGTTGCAAGTAGATCATGCACGATTGGTATGATGAAACTTCCTGAAGGAAGTTGAAAACCCGTCCATCGGTTTTGAGTGGAGATATCCTCATACTCAGTTGGTATGATGGACAGTCGAAAATATATTTTTGTCAAAAATGCTCTCCCCTGATGGTGTGCCACTATTTAAACGATTTGGGAAACCTTCTCGACGGGAGCTCAAATAACTCTGTTAGGTTGGAGGCCTCGGTTTTGGAACTTGGCGGCAATTATGCCCAATTTTGAAAATCTCGAACAGTGGGCCATAGGCCAGTTGGCACGAGCAAGAGCTCGTAAATAAACATTAACTATATGCCATGAAAACTTGAATAATTGAATTGTTTAGCCATGGTACCAAGACAAGACCGACATACTCAGTCAACTAGCGGCAGTGCGACATGACAAGTCTCCAAACTAGTCAAAACAAACAGTTGCAGGTTTATTTGAGGGTCGGGGTCGTTGGACCAATGGCACCACAGATTATGTGGCATGATTTGAAAATACTGATTGTGCATTCAATGTGTTTACGGGACCTTCAAGACGCCCAAGAGGGGTAGTAATGTGTCCTAGGGTCCTAGACAACCTGGTGGATATAAGGGCAGTTAGTCGTACCAGGTGACCTTGCGAAGCTCGACGTAGCTTCAAGCACACGAGACCGGGGTGGGGGATAGGATGAGGTCTCTATCCTCATACGGACACGAATAATTGTTACAGGATTGAGGGTTGGATGACGTGAACATCCACTCATTCTCAGAGTAGAAGTGGATGCACTTCTATCTAGGTGGCTGGTAAAGTCGCTCTGATGCCACAAGTGGGTTCAGTGGACGTACTAGCCTGCGATTGTATGATTGACATTCATAATGATGGATGTGTGTTGGGTGATGACACACTATTATTAATAACAAAGGGTGATAAAAACTGAAAATTTGAAAAGAGAGGTTTTAAAAAAAATAAGAAGTTTGACACACTCTAAATCAAACATTTTCCCTAAAAAGATAGATTTTGAAAACCCATTCATTAAGTTGTTGTACTCACCCCCTCCCTTATATCCCTTTTAGGTAACCCGTAAATCCTACCCCAAGACCAACTGCTAATTTGCATGTAAAGACAGGTATGATCAGTTTAAAATTTTATGCAATTTTGATTTATGTTATTCTAGGAAAGGTACAGGTTCAAAAGGACATCTTACTATTCACGATTTATAAACAAGGGACAAGCCTTAGAAAATCGAGAGAGTGGCGGGTTGATCACAGGGATCTGACCAAACTAGATTGGGGCATGATAGCTCGTGTCCTAAGGTTCCTCCTATTATCAGGAATTGCATCAATTTATGCCAAATTGAGTGAGAATTTCATCATAGAAGTTTTGCTAGTTCTCTCTAGCACCGGTCCAAAATTATAGAGTGGAGTCGAATTGTCTTACCTTTCAGCTCTAATTTAGCTGTAAGAGGGCTGTGGAGGTGTTGGGACGGCTTGGTTTGGCTTGAGAAGGGCTCAAATTGGCCGATTTCAGCTCGACCGAAATAGGGCAGCTTCGGTTCACCGGAGCTGCTTTATTTTTTGTTCACGCTGGCGTTCTCCGGTGACCCTCAAAGCAAATGGAGACTATAGATGTGTAGCTGACTTCTCCCTAAATCCAAAGAACCTGACCAAGCCTTCTTTGGCTTAGAAAAGACCCTATATTGGAGCTCTAATTTGAGCTTCACCGGAAATTGGAGTAGTTGAGAGAGAATAGAATTTTTAGGTGTGGAGAGGATGAATGAGGAGGGGCTATTTAAATAGGAAGCTCGGGGACTTCTGGGCCATCCGATTAGCACCTTAATAGTGGTCATTCAGTGCTTGAAACTCCCTGGCAGGAGAATTTTCAGCTTCGCTGGAGCTACATGATTTTTTGGCGAGTGAACAGTATTGTCATCTGAAGGAAAAAGATGACACTGTTCCGAACTAGACCGAACTAGTTTAAACCATGTTCAAAGTTTAAACCGGCTGGTTCACCCACGATTCGACCGGATTTTTCAAATCTAAAAATTTCTAAATTCATCTAAATTCATTTTCTATCCAATGGTTGCCTCAAATCTCAAATTTGACTTTTCTAAACCACCTGGAAAAATGAATTTAGCATCTAGTTCTATAGTGATTCAAACCAGTCTAAATCGATTCAATCTAATTCGGATTTGATTCACCTAAACTAGTTTGGTTTTCATCTCCAATTCATTCTAAAGTCCTTTTTTCTTGACTTTTGTAACTTTTTAGGTCACTCGGAATCTATAAATTTCTTGGTTTTCCCTTTATCTATCGATTCTGGTTCATCTAAACTAGTCTGGTTTTTCTCTTCCAATTTGTCCTAAGGTTCTTTTCCAAAACTTTATGAACCCTTTGGGTCACTCGGGAATTGTAAATTTCTCAAATTGCATGTTCTCTGATGATCGTGTTTGTGAACCGGTTCAGTTTTTCTCACTCTATTTGACTAGTTCTTTTCCCGGTTGTCCTTAACTCAAAAGGGCAGGGTTTACAACTCTCCCCTCCTTTTAGAAGTTTTATCCCCAAAACTTAATAAGCAACCTTTGCATGAGGAACAATTTCCTTTGATGTCAACTTAGTGTTTGCTTAACATGCAAACTCTTCTCTTATTCTTTCGATTAGCCATTTTTACATCATTCACTTAAGAAATTTCTTTTCCTTTATATTATTTACTCCCTACATAGGCGTACCTTACTTAAGTGTATATCCTTAGATTCACATCTTTCTTTGCTTAGAGCAACATTTTTCCCATTTGAGGTCCTATACTCAGGATTGGGAGTTCCAAGATACCTAACCATTCTCGTGTCTAGTTAACCACTTGATCGTCGAAACCCTTAGCTCGATGTTCTTTAGAGCATTACATACTTGTTTTCACGGGTTTCCTTGTTATCACCATTTCATCCTATTTTGACTCTTCCTTCATCCGTTGTTCATTACAATTTCAGTCCAAATTTTATCTTTGACCTTGTCATCTTACTAACTGACTCCTCCTTAATTTGAGTCATGTTTTCCTCAGGATTGTTGGGTTTACATGCCCCTTACAGCATGACATTTTCTAGATACTGTCTCTATGTCCATTAGATTTCCAGAACAACTCCTTTAGGGTTATTCCCAACTTTCCAACCTCTCAGGGATTGTATAAATTCATCCCTCTTTTCTTTTGATAGTATTACTCGACTACGTTTACCGTTATCCAATCAACTTACAAAACTGTGTCGATTGTCCTTACCCACTCGTCCTTTCTCAACTTCCTTATTGAGTATTTCCAGTTCCAATAATTTGGTTTCCCAATAGTTTATCGACAAGCTAGGATTATTTCCTTCTTAAGTCCTTGGCATTCTTTATCCAAGGATTTTTCCTTATTCATTAATCCACTTTTACTTACTCGTAATCATTTCATGATTATTCGTTCTAAAATAATCACTTTCAATCTATGTGTCATTTCCTTTGCTTCGGAAAGTTCCCTTCTTCTGATTTTGTTCTCTACTATGCCACTCACAATAGAGATTTCCATCTTACAAGCTACATGTTCAACCTTCTTTTCATCCCTTGTAGGTTTCTTTCTTCCTTTCTTCGCACCCCTATCTATGTTAGGGCATTTGTCCGCTTTGGATCCTTCTCTATCCACAACTTTTGTTTCATCCCTTATTCCTTACTTGAGATACTTCTGATTATCGGTTTTATTCTGTGCATTCCACACTATGCTCAGCCGTCCACACTTTAGACTTCATATGCGTGTGTGGACTATGACCCATTTTACCAATTGTGGTTATTCCTCCTTAACCACGTCTTATTTGGAGGGCTTACTTTCCCAACGTTTCTCGGATGTTCTTTTCTTTATTACCTTCTTATGGATAGTCCACTCATTCTTACTTGTCACAGCATCTTTTGATGCTAACTTCCTATCTACTCGTTAACTTATTTCCTTGGGTCCTCCTAGTATGCTTTCTTGGTTCTTTCACCTCAGTTTGCACTTCATTTGCAAGTTTATTTCTTTGTCCCTTTCACTTGGTTCCATCATCTCTTAGTTGAGATACATATGCCCCTTCTCGGGCTTCCTTCCTTGGTAGGATTCTTTCCCATTCTCCTGAAATTCCTTTTTCATTCATTCTTTGGAAGTATCAAATCATTAAATGACATCCTTTGATGTCGTCCTTCCCATGCACCCTTCTTGGGAAATCTAGCGGTACGTCCTTGTACCATTTCCTTAATTCTTCTTGTATCATGCACAAGTTTTCTTACTTGGGAAAAGTTCAAACATGATTTGTTTCAAGACCTCTTTGTGCAAGGCTTACTTACTCTTTTTTTGGCTTTGAGTTTGGTCGTCAATTTGGTCTTAGTTATTGATCTCCTTAGGGATTTCCTCTAACTTTATTTTTCAAAATGTTTAGCCTTTCCCTCTTTCCTTTCTCTACTAGAGCTTAATCTATTGCCCTCGCGAGGGTTAGCTTGTTACCTGCCTCGCCTCTACTATTCACCTTGTCTAATTCTCTTGAGACAGTTGTCTCTCGAGTCTTCTTGTCCTTAATGACCCTTCCATTACCCTTTTAAGGGTGTATTCCTTACTACTTCTCAATCCTCCTTAGGGCGTCGTTCATTCTAATTGACTATCTTATTGTTACGGTTTGCTTACTTCTGCTATGTTGGTCTAAAACTCCAATTTGACTTCTCTGCTTTTTCCAAAGGAAGTTGTACTTGCAATCTCAAGACATCCCATTTGTCGTCAAATGCTCGGCTTCTTCTCTTGTGGATGCACTCCCTTCTTTCCTCCTAAATTGTTGGAAATTTCTTCTTTAAGGGAGAATTCTCTTCATCTATCTTTTATTTTGTTTGTGATTTTATTGAGGTCCTACCTTTAGCCCTTTTTTCCTTCATGCCACTTTGCTAAGATCTTGAAGAGCTTCCTCCTGTCTGTGGTTGAAATTACGAGCCGGAGTCATGTTTCTTGGGATGGTATCCATTTGGATTTCCTATAGTTGTGAGAGCGTCATTCTTGGAAAGTATTGTTTTAAATCCTAGTGGTGTGGGACAATTCTTCACTTCATGTCCTATTTCCTTTGTACCTTGTAATAGGTTGTTTCCTTGCCCAGTTTTTACTCTAAGAGTTCTTCTAGAATCCTTACCATGATGGTTTTCTTGGCATGCCTTCTTTGCCTAATAATCTCCTTGATTCATTTCTTTATCCTTGATCTCCATGGTGTCTAGGGAATTGCGGTTTTGTTTGGTTACTTTTCTTGGGGCCATCTTCCTAGCAAGATTACATCTTTTGAGAGGTAGGGTTTTTAGGAATTAGGAGTACTTTATTAATAGAGCAGTATAATATGTTGGGGGTTTTAGCCCTATTACAGAAAGTGGTCACAAAATAAATAGGAAGCTACTGGATTCTTGATAAGCATCCTCCTAGGTAAGGTTACACACCCTTTGCTGGCGTTTATAGCTTCATGTTTGGCTTCCATTGTACTTAGAGTTATGCCATCAATACGTCCTAGCACCATCCTCCTCGATACTTCCCCATTTGGTCTTTTGAGATTTCTACCATGCATCAGGCATTGGAAAGCTTCTAGGGTTGTCTTCCTACGAGGACAGGGTATTGAGTAGAGTCATTCCTAGTTTT
This sequence comes from Trapa incisa, assembly GCA_030064435.1. Taxonomy (NCBI): domain Eukaryota; kingdom Viridiplantae; phylum Streptophyta; class Magnoliopsida; order Myrtales; family Lythraceae; genus Trapa; species Trapa incisa. The sequence goes on from CM057771.1 coordinate 19,347,113, forward strand.
CTTGGTTCCTCTCCTATGAGTCATCTGAAAATTTCAAGATCAATCCTATTAGTTACTATATTTTCTAGTCATGATTATGTATTCGAGGAAATAGGCTCTAATACCACTCAAGTTGTCACGCCCCGATCCAATTTGGTCGGATCCCCGTGATCAACCCGCAACTCTCCCAGATTACTAAGGGTTGCCTCTTGTTTATAAACCGTGAAGAGTAAGGCGTCCTTTAAACCTGTACCTTTCCTGGAATAACATAAATCAAAACTACTCAAAATTTTAAACTTATCATACTTGCCTTACAAGTATATTAGCTAGTGGTCTTTGGGTAAACTTTCTAGGGTTACTTGAAAATGATATAAAGGAGTGGGTGAGTACAATGACTCAGTGAATGGGTTTTCAAAATATAATTTTTAGGAAAAATGTTTGATTCGGAGTGTGCTAGACTACTTATTTTCTTTTAAAAACCTTTCATTCTAAATTTTGGTTTTTATAACCATTTCTCATTACCATGGTGTGTCATCACCCAACACACATCCTTCATCATGAAGGTAAAACACACAATCGCAAGCCAGCCCATCCACTGAACCCACTTGTGACATCGGAGCGACTTTACAGGCCACATAGATAGAAGTATAAAGTATATCTACTTCTACCCTGATAATGAGTGGATGTTCACGATATCCAACCCTCAATCCCGTAATAAATCTTTGTGTTCGTATGAGGATAGAGACCTCATCCTAACATAGCTATTCGAGCTCCTGTCAAGAAGGTCTCCCAAATATTTTAAGCAGTGGCACACAGTTAGGGGAGAGCACTTCCGACAAAATATACTTTTCAACTGTCCATCATACCAATCGAGTATAAGAACATCTCCGCTCATAACCGATGGACGAGTTTTTCACTTCCTTCAAGAAAATTTCATCATACCAATCGGGTATGATCTACTTACAACTGGTAAGTAGTTTTTCCGCATGATTTTCACATCACTCCTCTCAGGCGTGATGATTAAAATACCACTTAATAGCGGGTTTTCATTTTCAAGGTGCTTATCATCCCAACCAAGTATGATGTATAACATTCCCACTCACCCGTTAATGCAGTGAAATTTCTCTTAGCCAACTTGTTGTCCATACTCAAACTCGTCTTAGTTGACGTTCTTAGTATTTCGTGTTCCTACATGATATGAGTGTTCTTGTTCATTATTCTTTGGCCTAACAACACTCATTCATCTCAAATGAATGAGAAATCCACACTTTTTCTTTTAATTACAATTAGGTCCCTAAAGTTATTTTTCATTAACTTTAAGTCCCTAATGCCGGTTTTCCCTCAAATTGAGTCCTGAAACTTTTAAAATTTATCATAGGACCACAATTTATTCAAATTCACAAAAAAGGGTTTAATTTCCCAAATTTCCAATTTGGTACCCCAATTTTTCCAAAATTACCATTTTGCCGCTACTTTACACACATGGTAAGTTTTGCCCCAAAAATTTCAAAAATTGCCCAATTGATCCTCCAACATCTTTATCATTCCCAATTGGTCCTCAATTTTATGAAATTGCACTTTAGTCCCTCTAATTTTCAAAATTCCCAAATTTCCCCTAATTTCAACCTTCTACTCTACCGAATTTGATTTCATCAAATTGATCGATCGAATGAGTTTAATTGTTGAAATTGAAGTTAAATTAGAGTTCCTACACCTTCATACGATTCAATTGCACTTTGAATTGCATGATTTGGTGCCGAAATGAGCTCAAACTGAGCTTTGCCGAAAAATTGGACTTAGAGAGAGAAAGTTTTGAAATCTTACCGTCGGGAGCACAGCAGTCCGAGCTTTCAATCTGGGCAGATAGCTCGTGTCCTAAGATTTCTCCTAGGATCAAGAATTGCATCAATTGCTGTCAAATTGAGTGAGAATTTTATTATCGAAGTTATGTCGATTCTCTCTCTAGCACCAATCGAGAATTATAGAGGGGAGACGAATTGGCTTACCTTTCAGCTCTAATTCAGCTGTAGGAGGGCTGTGGAGGTGTTGGGAGGGCTTGGTTTGGCCTGAGAAGGGCTCAAATTGGTCGATTTCAGCTCGGCCAAAATAGGGCAATTTCAGTTCGCCGGAGCTGCTTCACTGTTCAATCACGCCGACTTCTCCCTGAATTCAAAGAACCCGACCACACCTTCTTTGGCTCATAAAAGACCTTATATTGAAACTCTAGTTCGAGCTTCATCAGAAATTGAGCAGTTGAGAGAGAATGGAGATTTTAGGTGTGGAGAGTATGAATGAGGAGGGGCTCTTTATATAGGACGCTCAAGGACTTCTTGGCCGTCCAATTGGCGTCTTAATGGTGGTCATTTATTGCTTGAAACTCCCTGGCTGAAAATTTTTCAGCTTCGTTGGCGTTGCGCAATTTTTCGGCGAGTGAACAGTGCTATCATCTAAAGGAAGAAGACGATACTATTCCGAACCAGACCAGACTGGTCCGAACCAGGTTCAAAGCTTAAATCGGCCAGTTCACCCCCGATTTGACCGAATTTTTTAAATCTAAAAATTTATAAATTTATCTAAATTCATTTTCTATCAAATGTGGCCTCAAATCTCAAATTTGAATTTTCTAAACCACCTAGAAAAATGAATTTAGCATCCGGTTCAAACCGGTCTAAACCAGTTCGGATTTGGTTCACCTGAATCGGTTTGGTTTTCATGTCCAATTCCTCCTAAAGTCTTTTTTCTTGACTTTTGTGACTATTTAGGTCACTCAGAATCCATAAATTTCCCGGTTTGCCCTTTCTCAATTTGTTCCGGTTCATGAACCGATTCGGTTCATAAACTGGTTCCATCAAGTTGGATCTGATTCATCTGAACTAGTCAGGTTTTTCTCTTCCAATTTATCCTAAGGTTCTTTTCCAAGACTTTATAAACCCTTTGGGTAACTCAAGAGTTGTAAATTTCCCTAATTGCACGTTCTTTGATGATCGGGTTTGTGAACCGTTTCAGTTTTCTCACTCGATTTGACCGATTCTTTTCCCGGTTGTCCTTAACTCAAAAGGGTGGGGTTTATAGGGAACGTCTCTATTATTTCGATGGCCAATAAATCTCTTTGATAAAGGAGTAAATTAGAAAGTTAATGGTTGATCAGATCGGAATGGAAGTTGTCGAACTCTCTCTATAAAGAGCTTCATTCCATTCATTCTATCCATACCCCAAAATCTGAGAGAACATAGACTACTCCTCCTTTCGATGAAGCATGAACCATAGCTCTAATTTGGGCCCTTTTTCCCACCTCTGAAAGTGAATTTGGGTTCCCTAAAATCCTGTCAAAGTCCGCTACATGACTGCATACTACAACTTGAAGATCACCGGAGAAGTGCCAATGAGCTCGTGCAATACCTTCGCTCCCTCTACATATGTGACCAAGGTTGAATGAGCCCAATTCAAGCCACCCTTAGGCCAACCACGACCAAACCAAGCCATCCATACCTTACTTGAGGAGTCAACACATTCCCTAAACCATTGTGGTAAGTCCCATTCGTCACCCATTATTGAAATTTACTATTCACAATGTGTTTTTGCCTAAAAACTATGTTAAGAAATTTGCACTGATTAGGCCACCAATTGAGGCATGATTTGATCCAGGAAGGATTCTCAGGAAGTGAGCAAACTAGTGGAATCAAAAGCTCCGATCGTTGGACCCTCAACGGTGAGTAATCGAAGTTTTCTATCTCTATGATATTTTCTGGTGAATCTCCATTTAAGCTCATTTCTAAGCTAAATTTAGTGTTTTAAAGCTTGAAATGATTTGGGAGACATAGAGAAGATGATTAGAAATATGTTAGGACTCAATTGGGAAAGATTAAGGTGGAATTTATAATATTCAAAGTTTGAGGAATAAATTATAATTTTTTGAAAGTTTGGGGAGTTAGTTGCAATTTTTTAGAATTTTGAAAATTTTTATAATTAGAGAGAAATATTGTACCCAATTGGAAATTTAAGAAATTAGGGATCCAAATGGGAGATTTGGCAATCTTAGTGACCTAATTAGAATTAAATTATAACTTAAGGGCTAAATCATAATTGTTGGAAAGTTACGGGTCTTATATGTAATTATCTTATTACTTAGGACTTAATTGTCTAATCTATTATGGAAAAGAATCACCTACAAGTTCGTGTAAAAGAAATCCATGCCAAGCTCATAAATTCTCGGGACAAACAAGTCTCAAAATACGGGTGAGTGAGATTTCGGACATTGGGGTCGATTGTACCGATTATATACATACTTAAGATCATGCTCTATTTTGAAATCAGATTTTCAAAAATATAATTATTTAACTATGTGAAACTGCTTAAATTTTTTAGGATTATATTTTTGAAAAAAAATATGAAGTATGTTATTAGGACAACACATTGATGGTGTATGAATACACCTCAAATAATATGTTCTAGTACAGTTTTAAAAAATGAAGTGTGCCCAAAGTCGTATTCTGAAAACTCGTACAATGAGCCCAAGGTCAATAGAAACGGGTCTAATCCTATTGATAAATTTTGATTTATATGCCTCGTAATAAAAATTTATTACAATGGATAAATGTGTGAAATCTACCAAGCCGAAGTCGGGTAGTCGAACTCGTCAGATTGGTAACATAAAATATAAAGGTCTTAACTATAATAATGTTGCTTGTGATTTGTAAATCATACGTAATCAAGAAAATGCCATTACAGGGGTAGTATTAATTTTAAGGGTTGTTTAACAACAAAGTTGGCATAAGTGATAAATTGTTGTTTTAGTATGTAATGGAGCTCTTTGAGCTTCGTACGCATTGTGACCAAGGAAAAAGTGGGATAGGTCTCATCCCTCAATAGCGGACAAAAGAAGCGATGAGGTCTCGGGGTTGGGCAATAGTGCTCAAATAGATTATATGGTGGAGGTTGTGACCTCTCAGTAGGTTGTTGACTCTAAGAGTTTGTTATACGACTTTTTGATCCATTTATGGATAAATAGTGTTTGTGTAATTGTGTTAAACAAATCAGGGTAGGTCTATTTTAATTAAATACCTTCAACTAGGAAGGTAACTGACTTAAACTTGATGAAATAAGCTAAAAATTGGATAAGAAACTTTTTTTATAAAATATAATGGTTTGTTTATCACATGATTTTAATGAAGGTAAGTTTTTCTTAATGGTATACTCAATCATGAACAAGAAGTTATAATGTTATGTAACCCATTGTGGAACTCACCATCTCTTGCTAATTCTCTAATATTTTAGGCCAAGAAAAATAAAAACTTTGAGAAAAAAGTTAGGATTATTACGATAATGTAATTTTTATTAAGTTGTTTTGTTAATTTTGTTATAAAAAATATATATGATTATAATTATTTTATATTTATTGATTTATTTTGGTATAGATATTATTTTTGTGTAGGAAGGGGCGGCATTTGATCAGAGGTTCCAACGAAATTAATTGAGATGCAACCATTAATGTGTCAATGATTAATTGTCATTAGTATTAGTGACAATTAGTGGACGTGTATATAAAAGGTCCATCATATAATTTTTTAGATATACAACTTTTATATAGAAATATTAGTGAGATTTTATGTTTTATTTGTCTTTTAAAAGTTATTAATTTATAATATTTTTTACTCGTCAATTCAATTGATAAGATTTATATATCTATAGTTTTTAAAGATTTTTCAAAGGATTTATATATTACCTGTCCAACTATATATATTTTTTATTTATCACCTGTAACATTTCACAATTTTTTATTTAAAAGTCATTTTTTTCATATTTGATATCAGTTGTGAGTATATATTAGTGGTATTCATATGGCTACTTGCTAGAGACATGAAGATTCCTGAGTGGTGTCGGACGCTTGTAGTTGTCAGATCCACAAAATGGCTTTGTTCTTCAAATCTTTGGAAGTTCATGCCTCCTTGAAACCCAAAAATTTTAACCGAACTTTACTACATACTTTGCCTCATTTTGTAAACATTGTGTCACCCCTCTACTATCCTACCAGAGTTACCAATCTCTTCCTCTACAATAAAAGATTTGGGAGTTTTTACTGATATATACTAGTCTCCAACTCTACCATCGTCCAATGCGACTCCATCTTTTCTTATATTTCGTACTTAATTATTTGACATTAACATGTTTAACAAAGTACATAATTTTCATGAGGACCTTAATCAAGAATATGTTGCATCATCTATCTATTATTCCTTACATGTCCCATGTCATCCAAGTACTTTTTGGGAGACATGCACTTACAAGTACGGTAGCACAAAATACATATTTATGTGTGACCCATCCTGGATTCAGTACATACTATGTCAGCGTCTCTCTCGGTAATAGCACGTACCAGGCCTGGACATGGATCAGCACAGACGCAGGCCTGAAAAAAAGATGTCATCGAAGGACTGCATTTCATGGCAAATTTGGGTCGTTGAAGGTTTTTATGTACCTCATAGGCCTTTGTATCGAGACCTTACCATGTATCCCACAGTACGTGTCCGTTCTGTGTATAAACCATGGTTTCGAGGTGGCCAGCTTATTTGTCAGCTCAAAATCACGTGCTAGATTCATAGGCTCATAGGTAGGCACGTAATCCCACCGGCCTGGCCAAGGGCAACAACAAAAAGGGCAACAAAATAATGTTTGTTTAGAACTCGTGTGCGCATCTTTGAATGTAAGAATTGCACATTCCAGTAGATCCGACATTTTAGGACAGTTGTAGGGCGAAGAACACCTTTCCCAGATTTCTATGCGTTTTTGTCATAGGTCCCAATGAATAAAGATTGCATTTACCAGTATGTACTGATATCGTTATGATGGTCTATACGATTCTACCCTTTAAGATCATGTGGAGGGTCCATCTATGAAAGACATCAATGATGCTGGAAAAAATGTGATATGAAGTTATGTATTTATCTTACCTTTTAGCACACTCTTAAATCTTAACCCAGAGCTAACGCAATTTAAACTGGCAATTTGGTTCATGGCTATCCTTTTTTCGATCTTCAAGTTTAGATCAAGGCCAATCTTCACCGTAGACAACTTAAGGCCCGGCAGCCCGTCGTGTTTGGATGAAAATATTAGAAAGAATATGTTTTGGTACTTTAGGTTAGAAGAATTGGAAATGACCAGTAATCCTATATATTCCCTTTTTTTTTTCTAATCCCTCCAAAAAAATGGAAATTTAGGATAGCTATGAACTTGCAAGGAACAAAGATGAGGGAATCTTACCATTAATTGAATTACATAAACAATAGAATATTACAATAATCAATTACACTTTTATACCACTTATTCTCACCATATTTATATCCTTTATAACTGCTTACATTGGGAAATATAACACTTCAAAATCAATTTTTTAAATGTGAATAAATTGGCATCCAACATATAATATTAATAATACATTTGATTTATCCATTTAATAACGGTTAAAAATGTTTATATAACTAATGATTTTTTTAATTATAACTAATGATCTTATACACGTAGTATTCAAGTGTTATGTGGGATGAATCACAATTTGACTTGCTATAATAATATTACCAATAGAAATAATATACTCTTACAACCACAATTGAAGACACCGTGCGCAATAGATATATAGCTATGATCAATTGCAATATTCATGAATGAGTTGTATTTAAAAAATATATTTACATATATATTGTACACTTTCTAAATTATAAAAAAATGAGACGTGTAAATTCATACGTTATTTTCTTCTATTTTATATGGTTATAAGAGTCAATATGTGGTATATCTTTCACCCATCTCGGCCACTCTCACGTATGCTTCTCTTACTTTCAACTTGGCTTCCCAAGTCTCACATGATCATCAACCTCCATTCAACTTTCCTCCCCGTGAAGACTCTATTTTCCCAATCTCTTATCTAACTTTCCTTCATTCCCACCTCCTCAAGGTCCAGACGAATTTGACCAGGGTTATCATTACCAAACCGCTCATCTCTAACTTTGTTTCACTCCCCAGGTATCTTCTCATTGCTTCTTGAGATTGCCTTGATTGGTCCCCTCACCTACCAATCACTTGCAAAATATGCATACCACAATGAGCATGGCATCCTCCTTTATGACATCAATTATTCTACTAAATAATCTTCTACCCTAATGATAAAATAAGATAATGCAAACTACTATAGGAATTACATATCAACTTTTTAGCTATACATATGGCTCTCGTGTTGCAGCACCTACTATCATCACAGCAAAGTAAACAACCCATGAAATTGATATTAATAAATTGAAATATGAAGCATGGCTCAAATTAATGCATAACTTCTTAGCTATATATATTGCTCTCCTCCTGCACCATCTACAAAGTAAAGAACCGATGAAATTGGTATTAATAAATTATAATATGAAGCATAGCTCAGAACAATATTAACATTCTTTTTTGCATAGGTAAATCTTCAGGTTATATGTGCTACATCGTATATCGACGTAAAGCTCGGGACCATTTATAACTCCGAGATTTGAGCTTAAACGAATTTTTTTTATCAGAAATGACGAAATATTATGAAGAAGGGTCGATCAACGATCATCTATTTGATGATTTTGACATATTTAGCTACTCAATTCTCTCAAATCCAAAGACCTAAGACATAAACATAGCTAGAGAATGGATTATTGATGCTCTTGACAAAAAATAGGAGCCTTATGCTCACCCTCAACCTTATTATTGTCTCTATGATAGTCAACTCTCTCAAGTCCCTCCTACTCAAGGAAGACACTAAAAGAGAATGCAAGCTAAGCCAACTCACATATGCATTTGCATCTCCACAAGGTCGCAACCTCATTCCATCGAGGACCTTTGCACAACACTGCTCACTCCTTTGCGTCACATACTCGTCCAATATTTACAAGTTTTTGATTGAACCCTTCTTGTTGTGACCAAGGGTTTGATCAAAGAGATCAAAGTCTTTCATGGACTCGCATGTCACCTCTCGGCCTAAATACTTGGGTCAGAATGTCAGCAGCAACCACATCTCATGTACGTTCTCATATGTGGAAACTCCGACATAACGATAAACATGCAGTCTAATGTGAGTTTGTGATGATAATGTGTGCTCGTTGATATGTGATAATTGAGTTTTGTGTTAACGGATGAGATTAAAAGATTGAAATATATAATAATCATAATGGAAATTAAATGATTAGTAAATTGATAAAATTGAAAATTATGTTAAATATTTTAAATATAGATTGGGTAGTAAGATTTGTATTAGTGTTACCTTAAGTAATTTATTAAATAAAATATGAGCTCACCCAAGTTTCCAAAATTATTACAAGTGATTGAGCTGGAAAAACTATAAGATCAAGACATTGCCAATTCTCTCGGGCACGAAATTTTATTTATTTTACTTATAATTTTTGTATTCTTAAGAAAAATTGTATTTATTTTAAACACAAAAAAAATTATATTTGTTTTAAGTATACTATTTAAAAAAACAGTTTAAATTTGTATTGAAAATTGGTAGGTGTTTTTAGTATTAGTTTTATTGCCAGTTTAAAGAAATATGACACTAAATGTCTTGGTCCTCATAATTTTATTTATAATAACCTCAAACTCTATCTCATGTGCTAGTCTCTTTACTACCTAACTTACCCTAATATATTTTTTTTTGTTAATCATACATGTATATTTAACCTAGTTTTTCATTAGGTTATTTTATGTGATAAGTTATTTTGAATTATTAATGGTTTAAACTAATATCTAATTAAAAATTATAATTTATAATTAGTGCAATCTTTCAATATTTATAAACTCAAAATATTTATATATTTTATCTAATTTATAATTATATTATCAACATAATCCTTCACATTCAACATGTATATACGTTTAATGTCTATTTTAAACTTGTACCTTAACAATTATGTATTGATGGGTATTATTTTTGTACCTTAACAATTATGTACTGATAGGTATTATTTTTACTGTTTTAAACGAGTGTGAACAATAATTTTGTACTGATGGGATATTATTTTTACTGTTTCAAACGGGTATGAACAATAACTTGGTAGGGTAAAAGTGCGAGTACATTTACTTTTATAAAATGCGAGAAAGTATAGATACCAATTAGGATTTTGATCCATAACTATTTAAAATTTATTAATTGTAAATATTAAAATATATAATACTTATTTATTTTATCAAATAACTGATAATATTATTAAAAAATATACTAAATGTAAATAATGGCACTAATATTTGTTATATAATATAATGTAGCATGAAAAATGAATGAATATTATTTTTGAAAATTAATAAAAATATTAAATAAATTTTATAAAAAATATTTAATATTAAAATTTCCTAAGTTAAGCTTGAAAAAAGTTAAATATTAAATAAATCTTACAATATCAAAATGTTACTTCTCGATGTCGAAAATTCAATGTTTCCGAGGATACTCCGATAGGACTAATTTTCAAATTACTCCTTAGAAACATGCATTATTGAGTGTATCTATGTATAGCAGTATATATGCGAATTATTGCTGATCTACATTAGTTTTTTTTGTCAGAGACGATCTATATTAGTTTTTTTGCTCATCAATCTATATTAGTTGAAATGGATTAAAAAATCTATTATTTTTAGTAAGGACCGACTTGGAATTTCCATTAATGAAAAAAATCAGGTTAAAAATGTATTACTCTAATAAACATTCACACATCAATCTCAAATAGTTGAAAACTAATTAAAAAACTGGTGACCCCTCAATTGTTGTCCACCTACTATTGCCAAGAAGTCATTATCAAAATAAATATTAAAATATCCAGAGTTTAATTCGATCATAATAGTTGAGTTTAAGACCTTAGCAGAATTGCATCATCAAGCTCGCTGCAAGCTGTCCTCTCATGTTAGTGTCGGTTATGCTGTCATCTCTGTGCAGATTTGGGAGATCACAAGTAAGCAAATTTCAACTGCTATACATAATTTTATTTAGACCCTTAATTAACTAATATTTATCACAACAATTAAGTGGTGTTGGATACATTAATATGTGTTCTCGCCCCGTGAAACACAGAAACCCCCACAGCCCGTGAACTCCTTGCGTTCAGACGTGTGCCATCATCCCTTGAGCGCATATGGTCGATCAGGATGACACATATAATAAATACCATTTTGAAGCTCTGATGGGTTCTTCTGGTTATGGTGGGGTTTCTTTTCTCCTTTCATTCTTTTCAAATTCAACCACGAACCAGAAACGCATCGTCACGTGAATCTATCGAGTTGGGCCTGTGACAGAATGATGATAATGCCCTTTTGGATCTTCTAATTTTATCTTTGGATTAATTTAAACCTGGTTGAAGTAGGAAGAATTTTTCTACAACCTCACCTCTAAATTTTTAAGGGAAATACCTCCCCTACCTTTCCTGGCGTACATTTGAGCAGCGGGATGTCCCACAACCACGAGTTGGAGATTGAGGAATTAATTATGGCAGGTGGGCCAAGACACAGAGATACTACAAACCTGTGGATAGAAGACCAGTTTGGACCGACAATATCCAACGTGGCATCTCTCTACACCACAAATCCAATCTCCCCCGCCAAATGGAGATCTCAGATTTGACGGTTTAGGTGCAGAAAACCCCCCATCGATTTGCCTGTACCATCCATATTCCTTTCTTTTAAATTCAAACTGTTTGTGAATGTGTACATTATATTATTTAATTTTATATTTATATTATTTAATTTAATTTTATCAACATTGTATTATAATTAAATAAAATATATTTAGTAGTGTTGAATTCAGTAAGATTTTCCATCATCAAAGCCGTTTTTTAAATAAGGGTCTCTTTAGTGACCTAAACCCAACCCGTGATAGCATCCACGTGAACAGCTGAGGCAATCTCCCCATGCATGCAGTAATAGTACAGTGCTCACCACTTCCTCCATATCTCTCTATAAATAGGGCTAAGCTAACTCACCTAATTAACATTACATCGGATTAACAAAGCAGAAGCCCTTACGGTATCTACTAGCAAAGTACTCCTCCAATACACTTCAGGGTACATCAATCCAGTGAGGTAAACCGCTATTCTTGCATTTTCTATATAGAATGCACAAGTATCCATCCATCAATTCTTCAGCTAAAAGTTTTCAATTCACATAGAACATTCATGTACGTATCACATGATCAACAAGTTTAAAAGTGGTCTTGTTGTTCGAAACGATTAGAGGATAAGTGGGTCACATGGGGTAGACAGATTCTACTGCAGTTAATCATACCGGTTATGGATAATTTTCTCAAGCTTAACTTAGGAAATTTTAATATTAATTTTTTTCATAGAATTTATTTAATATTTTTATTAATTTTCAAAATTAATATTCATTAATTTTTCATGCCATAATTTATATTAATAGTGTATCTTTAATGAATATCCAATAAGTTTATCAAATTAACCAAACAAAATATGTTGTCTTAGTGTATAAAATTATGATATTTTTGTCTCTATATCAAAATTATATAGGTACATGCACATACATAAATTTGTGTTATGTATTAATAGGCTAGACATGGACCCCGTGATTAGGCCTAGGTCTCTTGTCGTGAACCTACTGCACTGCATGCTTCTAGTTCGGCAGCCAAGGAATCCTACAGAAAACAACAACCATGAGTCACGAGATCCATTAATCTCTGTGATTGCTTTTTTTTTTTTTTTGCTTTCATAGAAGAAACATCAAAAGCCCCTTTATTTATTAATATTTCATATAAATTTATGTAACTTTTTTCTGCTATACAAGTAAAATATTGTATATTTTTCTTATGTATAAATGAAGGGGAGAAATAAGCATATATTCTTAATAAGAGTGAAATCAAGTAGGTTGTCATGTAAAAATGATAATATTGTACCAAATTTTATTTCTTATATTATACCATTTGCCTTTTTTCTTATCAACATAGCCAATATCCCATTGTTTTGTGAATCCACTTCACCATCTTCATCTCCCAATATTTATCTTAGTAGCCCTTGAGTGACCAAAAAAAATTGGTAGCTTTTGCTTTGTATATATATATAGAGTCCTACTTCTTCCAGCCACAAATGGAATTTATCAATGCCCCAAGAGTACACTGGGGTAGTAAATTCAGATGACCTAACTAACTGTCACGAGGGAGACTGCTATATAAATGAACAAAAGCAGTAGCTAGGGTGTCAATTCATGTTGTCCCCATGCAAACTCAAGCAGGCGAAACATGGGTAGATTTTCTCCTTCATTGAATCAAAAAGAAAAATAAACGGAGTTTTGTCTCCATTATAGATGAAAAGAGAGCCACTATAGGGTAATGATCGGGCTCGAAGAACGAGGGAATTTAAGCCTCAAGCTTCAAGATCACATGCTCAAAACTGTTGGAGATGGTGGCAGTTCACACACAATCATTTTCTCTCTCTCCTCACTCCAACCACTAAATATTATTTGGTGAGAGTAACATAGATGGGACATCATATTATTTGACTATGCATTTATTTTCACATTTGTACTATTTCTTATTTGACTCTTAAGATTAAGAGAATTGGGGGCATCTTAATTTATTCAACAAGGAATATGTGTCTCACAATAAGAGCTAGACAAATCATCTTTAAATTTTTTTTACCAAAATTACACCCAATTAGTTACTATGCAAGAATATGTGGTAATGCATTAAACCTTCACCCTCTACCAAGTCTCTATTCAACATGTAATTTAATAAATGAAATTCCCACTTAACAACAAAACTTGCCTCTTTGAAAACCAATCCATAGTGCCTGTCTTCTTAGGCATCAACTCAGGAAAGTGACTGCCCATATGAATGGCAGCACGACCCATGTCTACCTCATTCACGAGAATCATGTTAAACGATTGCTGGATGCCCTATAATTTTTATAATAGTCTAGACATAAGTCATGGGCAGCCCATAAATTCTAAAATTCTATACTAGTAGCCATTGAAAATTTCACCCATAGTAAATGTTTTACCATGCTCTCTACTTCTTGAATAAAGGAGAATCGTGTGTTCATTAATGAGAGGCAACTATATATGGCAACAAGCAACTGTCATGTATAAATCAGACCCTTTTCCCAGCTCAATGAAAACACCCACATAAGAAAAAAAAAAGTAGTTCACTTTATTGTTTGTTATGCTCCCTTGGAGAGTTTGATCACTTTTCTCCATTCTCTCTTATCATTCCTATGCTCTAAACAACCTGCAGAACCATCTTCATCTGCGGCGGTAGTTGCAGCTTCCGACCTCATCAATGAAGATGAACAAGCGGCCCCTAGTGGGAGCAGTTTGGGCCATCACCTTTCTCGTAATCTCCACCAGCAGTGTGGTAGAAGGAAGGTACCACCATTACCATAAGCGGCAGAAGAAGGTCATGGGCAACTCTCCATTGGCCGTAGAGGTGTCCCCGGCCGCCCCTCCTGCCCTTTCTCCTTCTCTGGAGTACTCTCCTGACCCGTCTCATTCTCCGCAGACCAGTATTCCATCCTCCCCAGCAGCGGCAGGGATTAGTGCTCCTCCGACTGTGCCCTCGGATCCCTATCCTGATCCAAGAAGCTCTGGCACGAGTTGCATTTTTGATGTGACATCATTTGGGGCAGTCGGAGATGGGACGACCGATGATACGGCGGCCTTCAGGGCAGCTTGGAAGGCCGCCTGCGCTGTGAAGTCCGGCACGGTCCTCGCTCCCTCAGGCCTCTCCTTCATGATCACCTCCACAATCTTCTCCGGGCCCTGCAACCCTGGCCTTGTATTCCAAGTAAGCACCCAACACCCTCCCTCTGCCATCATTATTTCTGTGTTTAAATATGATTTCCCCTTGAAAAATTAAGAAATATGAAAAATATTAGTATTTGTCCTTTCAAAATACCTATGAGCATGTTATGACATACCTTTCGAGTTACAATTTAGCATACATTCTTATTTATGTCACAGGTGGATGGGCTCCTAATGCCACCGAACGGACCCGACTGCTGGCCGAAGACAGACAGCGTGAGGCAATGGCTCGTCTTCTACCGGCTCGATAACATGACCCTAAGGGGCTCGGGCACCATCGACGGAAACGGCGAACCATGGTGGGACCTCCCTTGCAAACCTCACAGGGTAGGGTATATATACTATCAGAGAGGGCCCCCCTACTTCTACTTCAGTATCCTCTTCTTCTACATTTTAATGATGACGACTTCATTAAAAAGTGGGTATAAACGTTTTCAGGGTCCTAATGGGAAGAGTATACCGGGACCATGCGATAGCCCTTCTGTAAGTGAAATTTACCAGAAGATTAGAAGTTCTTTTTAACCCGCGGTTACCTGATGAATCATGATGATGTTGCATCGCAGATGATCCGATTCTTCTTGAGCACGAATGTGGCGGTCAGCGGTTTACGGATCCAAAACAGCCCGATGTTCCATATGAAGTTCGATGGCTGCGAGGGAGTTTTCATAGAGAGACTCTCAATATCGTCCCCTAAGTTGAGCCCCAACACCGATGGCATCCACTTAGAGAACACCAAATCAGTCGGGATATACGACTCCATGATCGCAAATGGTAAGGTCAATATATAAATCCATCACTCCAATGGGAAAAACAGTTTGTAACCTTTTGTTCCTATGATGAAACGCATCCATCCACAGGGGACGATTGCATATCGATCGGACCCGGGTGTTCCGATGTCGACATCGACGGCGTCACATGTGGGCCGAGCCACGGCATCAGGTAACGTGTCTTCGTTAAGCACATTTCACATGGAGGAAACTCAAAATCGTTATGTTTCTCACAGTAACTCAACTCCCATATGGGCATTCTTCTCATCGGAGCAAAATTCCGACTCTTCAATACTTTGCAGCATCGGGAGTCTCGGCGTCCACAACTCCCAGGCCTGCGTCTCGAATATCACTGTGCGGAACGCCGTCATACGCGAGTCCGACAACGGCCTCCGCATCAAGACGTGGCAGGGCGGCACGGGCTCCGTGAGCGGCATCTCCTTCCAGAACATCCAGATGGAGAACGTCCGGAACTGCATCATCGTCGACCAGTACTACTGCCTCTCCAGGGCCTGCAGGAACGAGACCTCGGCCGTCTACGTGACCGACCTCGAGTTCCGCAACATCAAGGGCACCTACAACGTAATGAACCCCCCAATCCACTTCGCCTGCAGCGACACCATCGCCTGTACCAACATCACTATGTCCGAGGTGGAGCTTCTCCCGCACGAAGGGCAGCTTGTCGACGACCCCTTCTGCTGGAACGCCTACGGGACGCAGGAGACCCTCACGATCCCGCCCATCGACTGCCTGCTCGACGGAATGCCCCAGTCTCTGGCGGAGAGCTCCAGATATGGGTGCTGATGATGTTATACGGGATTTGTTAGTGGTAATACAGTTTCTAGAACATGATCGATAGGCTACTTAGGCAGGAGGTTTTTTTTTCCTTCATCTAGGAAGATTACAGTAAGTAGGGACATATACTTGGAAGAAGAATACCATTAGGCTGTCAGCCATTACATCTCTGAGAGGGACTTATCCAACCACCCTTTCTGGATGATGAGGAATATGGTGAAGATTTGGTTTTGGGTTTTCTAATAAATATTATTAGACCAAATCATTTCTCCGTCTGTCTGTGTGGATTCAGATTGGAGCACAATTGATGCGAGGGTAGCTGAACTTACACTGGTGATTTTTGAGATGGTAGAGCCTATGGCTTTGTAGTAGTGTAGCAGCATATTAAATCTTGCAGATATTGATTGCCATTGAAGAATCTTGGCAGAATTCACTGCTTGAGAGAAATCCAAAAATATTTTCTTGTTGACAGGAACACCGACTTCAAAAAGTGCATAACCAAAATTACAGTTTTAAAAATGCTGAACTGACGCTTCATTACACCTTTTACACTCTATATCAAAAGTTTATAAAATCAATGCTTCCTCTCAATATTAACTTTGGTTAAATCATATAATCTAATAACTACGTGTATCAATAATCTGGATATAATAAAAAAATAGTAAACAAATTTATCTTAATTAAAATTCTGTCTAAGTAAACATTTTACATCTTTCATTATTTTTAAAAATTTTAATTATTTATTTGTACAGTCTTTTAATTTATATATAAATATTTTATTTAATATTTTAATGACTGAAATTACAAAATTAGCTCCCAAATTTCTATAACTAAAGAATTATAAATATATTTGAGTAAGAAATTTATTTTATTGCATAAAATTTTAATTATATATAATTTCAATTACTAAAGTATTTAAAATTATAAAAAAAATATATATTTACTTTGTTTTATTAATAAAAATATATAAGTTAAATAAAAAAAATATATATAAATTATAATATTATATAAATAGTTAACTTAAATTTAACATTTTAGCCTTACTAATATAATATTATATATACACACCTTTCTACTAAAATTATACAATTTATTACCAAAAATTTATAACTAAAAGATATATATGGTAATAAACTTAATTGATTGTTACACATAATTTTAATTATATATAATTTTTTCTTAATAAAATATTTAAAATAAAAAATATTTATGTATATTTTGAGTTATTAATAAAAATTATAAATAATTTAAGTTAAATAAAAATATATAAAAATCATGATATCATACAAATAATTAAATTTAATTTAATAATTTAGTGGTACTAAAATCATATAATTTATTTTCAAAATTCTATAATTATAGAAAATAATGTACGGATTTAAATAATATATTTAATTTATTATTTCAAATTGATTACAAAAAAAATAATTATATATAATTTTCACATATAATATTATCAAGTAAATATATAATATATTTTTTTTAATATATTTACATAATTTAAGTTAAATAAAATATTTATATATAATTTAAAATATTAGAAGTTGATACGGAAAAATGTATAACAACTAATTCCTAGTGAATGTCCGGGTACCCTCGCTACTTAATCCCTCTAAACTTCTCGCATAATCTATAATTATATTTAATCTTCAATTATTCCGCTACTTGCAATATACTCCTGACGTCAGTATTGCCTCAATAGTTGTACTTGCAATGCCCTAATTTTTATAACATGTATCTATAAAAAAAATGCATGTATAATAATAACAACTATATTCAATATACAATTTCTGGAACGGCCGACTCCATCTCATGTGTTAATAGTTGACATAATGCTACCAATTCATATATATCAAACAATTATTATTTTTCACCTATCTATCTTAGATACTATAAAATGTCGTATTTATTACGTAAACATGTATAAATGTAATTTTCTATCATTTTTATAATATTTTTTAAAGCATACAACTTGGACATTTGTGGAATTTATAAAATAATGTAAAGTGTATTAATCGATCTAATTGTACTCACAGTCAATACATTTATTCATAGTTATAATCCGAAATTTCCCGTGCACACGAGTGTCATTTTATCTCGAGTCACATGATCCCATGTAATAGTTGTCGAATTACTCTAAACAATGAGATTATATATTTAGGGTCATTTTTTTACTTCTACTTGTAACTTATGTACTACACCCTAATTTCTAAAATTACAATTTTCCATTGTGTGTAATTTGCTCAACTTTCATATTGACAAATCCATTTTAACTAACCCTTCCTATGATTTTATTCCACATATAATAGGTTCAACCCACATTTGATCATATTTATTAAAAAATATTCAAAAATATCTAATTTTCCTAATTAGATCCTAAACTTTTCTAAATTTTACATTTTAGTCCCTAAATTAGTAAAATTACCATTTTGTTCTTTGCAAAATATCCATTTTTTACCTTTTTACTTTTGTAAAATTATCATTTTGCCATATATAGTTCAAAATAAACTATTTTACTATCTAATTTACATAAATAACCATTTTGCCCATATTTGAACAAAATTACCATTTGCCCCTCTTTTTATCAAAAATTACATTTTTACCCCCAAACTTATGAAAATGACTTTAAACATCTCCATTAATCCCAAAATCACCTCCTAGTCTCTTAGGATACTCTTAAAGACTATTTTCACAAGTTTCCCCACATTTGCAAATTGGGTCTAAACTTTTCAAAGTTTTCACTTTAGTTCTCGAACTTTAAAAATCAACTAAACCAACTTATATTTTCACAAATCACTCAAAAATACTTTTATTATACTCATAATAGCTTATAGGAGTAGTGGAGGTCTTACCCTAGCCAAAGTTTGTCGAATTTTACCATTTTCCAAAGCTGGCTGAAATAGAGATACTAGAGAAGTTATTAGAAATTCTCACTAAGATGATCGAAGAGGTGACAGGATTTGAGTTTTTTTGAAGCCAAGGTCTAGAGAAGTTATTTTGTGGTTGTAAACACTGATTTCTCTAAATAAGAAAAACCAGATAAGAGAACTAGGAAACTTTGAACAAAACTGAGGCTCAAACTAAACCTAAACGAAAGAGAGAGATCAAATGAGAATCAAACTGAACCAGGTGGAACTTAAATTATCACAAATTTTAAAAAAAAATTAATCTAATTAAAAATTGGAAGTGAGAACTAAACCGAATAACAATGAACCAGGACTGAACCATAGTAAACTGGACTGAACTAAAAGGAACTCGTTCGAAAATTCATTTTTTGGGGTGATCCAAAAAGGAAATATTTGTTGATTAAGGTCACCACCATGTGGAAAATAAATTTAGAAAATTTTAATTTTTAGAAAACCAGTCGAATCGTGCTTGCACTGACTGATTTTCAATTTTGGGTTATCGAACCTAGTCCAGTTGAATTGGTCAACGATCCAACTAGATCAACGTACCTCCTGCCAGGTCAGCGCCTAATCACATGCACGACCAGTCAGCGTGCGATGCGTGGCGTGCGCGCTTGGTCAACCGACATATCAGTGTTTGTAAATGCTGATCAATTAGAGCGCGACACATGTTTGTCATCAACAATCTACTACTAAAAATTCACGCTGACTAGACTGACCAATTAGATAGTGACACATGTCTATAGTCAATGATTAACTAACAAAATTCTATGTTAGTGAGATTGACCAATTAGAGGATGACACATGGCAAGTAGGCCAGGTTAGTAGCCAACTTGGGCATCAAATAACTATTGACCAATTAGCGAACAACATGTGACAATGCCACATTAGAAAACTCCAACCAATCTAGAGAGGACATGTGGCTGTGGCACAACATGTTAGATCTGGAAATATGATTTATTTTAATCAACCAATCAAAGAATGTCATGTGGTAGAGTTTATACTATTGTTTGACGGTCAAATTTGGTCAACTTCCACATAGGATTAACTAACCAATGAGAGGTCACCACATGTCAAGTCAGACAGTCAATGAATGACATGGACACCCACTTAGATGCCACGCCAATAATTTCAACCAATCATTGTGCGTCACGTGGCATCTCATATGTGTAAAGTGCACACGTGTACGTACATTGTTGTCTTTAACCTCCAGCCGTTTATGCCTAAATGGATGAGAGATGAAGTTTTTCCATAAGTGCAATAAGCATTAAATTGCTTTGATAGGGCCTTAAATTAGAGATTTGATGGCCAACAAGTGGTGGAACGAATAGCGCCAAGAGTCGTTGAGCATCCTATATAAAGAGCTCCTCCTCCCTCATTTTCTTCACATCTCCAAAGCTTAGAGAACCTAAACTGCTCCAAATTCCCATCACCTGCAAACCATAGCTCCAATATAAACCCTTTTCTCCACCTTAGATCACAAATTTAGATTCTATAGAATTCAGAAGAATTCCTCTACCCAACTACATACCCCGTTCAGTTTGAGGGTTACTAGAGAAGTGCCAGCGAGCCTCCACAGTAACCTTGCTCCATCACTCAAACACTCCCTAAATGATTTGAGCCCAATTTGAGCCACCTCCTAACCACCTACAACTGAGCCAATCCTCCCCGACCATCATTAGCTGAGCTTCATCTTTCCTGGATCCTAGTGGTAGCTCCTTACCTTTACCCTTCGTCAGAATATGTGAATTACAAGCATATTCACTGAAATAATTCTAAAACAAATTCCCACTACTCAAGCCATCAATTGAGGCGGTATTTGATCCTAGATGGACCCCCTTAGAGAGAGCTAGCTACCCACGCCAAGAACTCCGACAATTACGCCCTCACTAGAAGAAAATGAAGTTTTCCCTCTCTAGAATAATTTTTCCAGTAAAGCTTCGCTTATGGTCAATTCTAGGACAAATTTGAATAATCAAAGCTTAGTATGATCCTAGGGATATGGGGAAGACGATTTGTATCATGATAGGATGAAATTAAGGGAGTTTAATATGGTTTCTTGAAGATCAAAGATTTGGGGAATAAAATGTAAATTTTGAAAAGTTGAGAACTAAATTGTAATTTTTGAAATGATGAGGTTTTAAGTATAATTAATGATAATCTGAGGACCCAAAGGGAAGAAAAGAGTAATTAAGGACCTAAATGAGAGATTTGGGAACCTTAGGGTCTTAATTTTAAATCAAGTAAACATAGGGACATATATGTAAATGAAGGAAAATATAGCAACTTAAGTGCAAATTTCATATTTTATAGGACTCAATTGTTCAAACCAATGTAGAGGCCAAATCTCCTACGTACATGTGAAAGCAAATGCACGAAAATTCAGAAATCAATCTAGGACAAACAAGTTAGACCCCGGTTGAGTGAGTTTTCTAACATCAAATCTAATTGGACTAATGACACATAGCCACCTATTCAAACTAATAGCATAAAATTAAGAGCAAAAACAATTGATAGCATAAAATGTTAAAACTCTTTCCTATAAATATATTTTCGTGACGGTGTAAACACCACTTAAAATAATTTTTGGAATATATTTCTCTTATAAGCATGGAGCATGAATTCTATAGATTTGAGTATTAATCATGTTGCTAAATTGGTCCCAAGGATACCTTTTGAAAACATGTGATAAATATGGATGGACCTTGTTCCATATATAATTTTACCTATGTGTATTAAAAACTCAATTGATTGTGTGAGTTAATTACTATCAAGTTTGAAGCGGGTTTTGTCCGGTAAGGCTGATGGTACAAAGATAATAATTTTAAGATAAAATACATGTGTTTGATTTATAAACAAGATTGTAAGAGGTCCTATGCATATTAGGCTTGGTGAAGATGAAAGGTCTAGTCACTCTAGAGTAGATAACTTAATCAATGTGTTTGGGGGTTGGACATTGGTGCTCACACAGAGAGTCTAATCCAATCAAACATGTAGTCAAGGTTGTAGCCCTGTACCATGGTGGTCGGTAAAGATGCTTCAGACCACAAGTGAGGCATATGAGATTTTTGTTATGCGATTGAATGATCCCTTATATGAAAGAACGAGTATTTGTCTTGTATGCTATGATTTCTCTAATATTACAAGTTTCAAAAATACCATAGTATGTACTATTTTAATCCTTATAAAACCCCTAAGAATAAAATGCTAATGTTAAGTGTCAGAAAATTTCTACTCATTGAGTTGTCGAACTTAACCTATCCCTTAAACCTTTCAAGCATCATGAAGAGGGTCCTTTACGTTGACATCCCTACCTAGTATATATAAAATTATAGATTTATGTGCAACATATACTCATATTATTCCGGTAAATTTAGAAATCAAATCTTTAAAAAGAAGCTTAAATTTTTATTGTTTTGAGCGTTACTCCTACCAAGACTATAATGGTAGTTACTATTATTATAATAGGAGGAATGACAGGTTTTCACAGGTTCCGATAGATCAAAACGGGTCGAGACGTAACAACTTAAGTTGTATTAGAGCCATGCTTTAAAAAATTAGAATTTTTAAAACATTTTTGGAAAATACCAGAAATAATATGCTGCATAAAACTCTATAAAGTCAAAAACTCATTACTCGATCAATTTTGTAGGAGAATCACCAAAAACAAGAGAACTCCCCGGAAATCTGTTGAAGATGAGACACCTCCACCAAAACTTTAACTTGAAAATAAAGTTGATAATCCACACCTAACACTATTCTATAAGGAATATGAAAAGAACTTATCATAAGCTTACCCTAATTACATTAGAGCATTCAAAAAGTTACCAGTAGCTCAGGTGAACCCAAAACCAACAAACCTTATGCGACAGGCTTATGAATGCGGGGTTGTAATATTAAAGAAATATGGAGTATCCATAATCCAAACAACCAAATTCATAAGTTCGTAGAGTGAAATGTCTTCTTTGAATTACGATGAATCCAACATGAATAACTGCACCAAATATGGAAAATATCATGGAGGACCATACCCGCCACTTGAATCCCCCAAAACTATGAATCAAGTTTCCAAAAATTGAACCTACAAAAGGAATGCCCCAAACTCCAATCAAGAAAAATGTGGCTAGAAATGAAATAGATATATTTTTTTTCCTTTTGTAATAAAGTATGATTTATGGCTAAAAAATTAAAGGATAAAATTTTTATGTTCTTAAAAGTTTGAGATTTAGACTTTAACTAAGGCTTAGAGACTCAAGAGAAGAGAGAAAAACCTTCTATGGAACAAATATTAAACTAAACATTTGGAAAAAGGGGATGAAAGAAGATCATTAAGAAATTAAAACAATAAGGGTAGGAAAAAAGAATCAAATTTTTTATAAAGATGAACTAAACTGAAGATAAAAATGCCAAGAAGGAGGATAATGCTATTGGAAAGCCCTACCACAATTATCAAACCCATAAGAACCCTTACCTTAAGAGAACTCTAGTAAAATAAATGGGGCTAAGAGTCTGCACCTAGTAGATTCAAGTAAAGGATCTAATACCCAAAGTGATGTACAACCAGGATAGTATGACCTCATGAAAAGAAGTCAAGGATAAAGTATCGTTAAAGAACTCAACATACGAAACAAGAACCAAGCCATAGGTAAGCTTAGTAAATAAGTCTAACGAAAAGGACTTGAAAGGAGTTAATAACCCAATGAAATGAGATATTAGAATTCATACTTTAGTATTAGGATGGGACTACTAGACCCAATTTATTAAATGATAGGATGACAAAGATGTCACCTATGAAAGTTGGGATGAATGCAAAAGAAGACCTTAAGGTGAGGAAAGAAGACTAGACATTATTTAGGTAGTAATAGAAGTCACTATTTTAAGTGACAATAGTATAAGCATGAACAACGAGTACACTATAAAGTAAGTTGAGATATTATTGGGAAACCCGATAGATTAGACAAAAAAGGATTATTAAAGAAGACTGGTAAAAACTAAACAAGTAAGGAATAGCTAAGTTGTTGAAGAAATAACCGACAAAAGGTACCTGAATACCCTCGTTGGCTAAGAGAGCACTAAATGAAATTTCTAAGGGATAATGGTCGTTAGTTGGAAGAGATAAATGAGTAGTGAGATGGGGACTCACTATGATTAAGAAATTTTTGGAATCCCTAATAGACAGGATTGTCATGGAATTAAAGTAAAGGAGAACATAAAAGGATCATGTGTGACCAAGAAGGATCGGGTTGCAACCATCTGAACCTAAGAAATATATTGGTGCCGGCATAGTGCACAACCTATCAGAAAATGGATTAATGGGAAGAAAATAACAATATCATTGCTGCCTTTAAGACACAATGAAGACAAGGAAGAAAAAAATATCTACATCACTCTCATTAAGCTAAGTAAGGATAACCCCATGGGAAAGGAAAGTGTGGTACCAAACTTTTGGGACGATCTATGGGAAGGATCAAAATCACTAAGGATCAAGGAAGTAAAGATTGGTCGTATAATGACCAAGCATTCGTTACATGGAGATATTGCAAGATAGCAGTAATAGATAAATGAAAAGTCAAACTCGAAGATTTGCACAAACTAAAGAATGGGAGTAAAGAATATAAAAAATCAAGAGGGCCAAGAATGGCAATTTGAACAATGAATTGTAGACTAGATGCCCACAGAGCGAGTGAGAAGGCGATTAATGAGAAAAATCGCAATTTCAAAAGTAAAATCCAAAAACTTAGATGGAGCATGTGAATGGGCCAAGAGAGGGAGACCCATTAACTACGTGACATTGCTTACGTTTTGTTGAGTCATTTTGTTAAGGAGTATGTGAACACGATATATGATAGGTTATGCATACAAAATAGAGTTCAAATTGAAATAATGTGAAATAAATTTATTGGCACCATCTGATTGGAAAAAAATAATTTTATAGTCAAACATATTTTCTTCTTATAATAAAAAAACCTAAAAATGAAGAGGATATAAGACCTATATTTCATGATAAATAACTAGAAAATTTTATTGTATTTATAAAAATAGTGAACATAGTAGAGGTAACTTGCGTAGGAAGTGATAGGGGTAAGTCCCCAAATATCTATGTGGAATAGATGAAAAGGAGTGGTGCTATTCTATTAAGTTAAGGGAAATTACTATTGAGTAATTTCTCCCACAAGAACATGATTCACAAATTGGTATGTGTGATATATCATTTATTGATAAATGTTTAAAAAGTACATAACTGATAATTGGAAAAACATGGTGATCCAATCGTTGATGTCACATAGAAACATATTCAACATTACTAAAATAAGCAACTAAGAAATAATAGATAAATTATGGCGTGTGCTTAGACAATAGAGTCCCGACCTACAACTCCTATGTAAAAGCTCTATGTGAGAAGAAAAATCTTTGATAAGGAATAATATAGAATAAAATTCAAATTAACATTAATTGTGAATTAAGAGAAATATAGTATGTTAAGAAAATTTTGAGAAAATAATAAATATTAATAAGGCTAGAGACCTGTTTGAATGAGCTTAGGTAAACATAACCAAATAAAAGAATAGGTAAACATGTTTTGTCGTTGATCAATAAGTGCTTAGGGAATATTGAATTTTCCTAAATAGACATGGGATAAAGATAATTAGTAATATGAATGATAGTTCTCAAATCATCATACTAATCAATGTTTTGAAGAGTGGGCTAAATGCCCTAAGAGGAGTGAACATGAGTAACATGAGAGGCTGACTTGAGATCATAAAATGAGCAACAATGGGTTAAGTAACCAAACATTCCACAAAGTTGACAAATGAGCTCATATGCTCGATGAATTAGGTGGAGAGTGACATTTTTAATAATGTTCAGTTGGTAGAGGCCAGTTAACACTTCTCCAGCCACTTTAACCAAGTCCAATGTTCTTGAGTCTAAGAGAAGTGAAGTGGGCATCTTAGAGCGTGCTAGTGGAAGGAGACACGTGACCCTCCCATTGTATAATCTTCTATTAGGATTGAGAAATGCACCCGGGCAAGGTGACGAATGAAAATGAGATCGACGAGATTTGGAATTGGACCTTGTGAGCTCATGGAGACAATCGCGAGGGTAGCTTTCGATGACCTGATAACTCCCATTGAGACCAAACTTTTGAAGCATTGCTAAGCATAGGGGCTCTCATTCTCTGCCTAATCATTGAATAACTTATATTTGATTTCATGCTCAAATTTTTCTAGCCCAATTTGGACAAAAATGATGCTATGTGTGACTATTATTGATAGATAGACAACTATGAATTAGTCTCTTCTTTAGCTAGCGCCACTATTTGTGCATAATATCTTTCAAGAAGCGAGTTTGGGAGTTGTAGAAGGTCTACAAGAGCTGCCACTATTTGTCCATAATATCTTTCAAGACGTGAGTTTGAGAGTTGTAGAAGGTCTACCAGATCTACCATGTTTCCTTAGAGGTGAGCGCCCTAATAACTTATAGATTTAGTTCCTTAAATAGAGTGTCAAGTATATAAGTTAGACAAAATCTGTCATGAATAACCTAGGCCTCTTATTCGGGTTTCATAATTTTAACTTGAATGATGCCTTCTTTTAAGAGAATAATAGGCTCCCAAGGAGGTAGTGAGTTATTTGCATAATCATATAGTTAGTAAACTTTTAGTAAATTATCGATATTATTTTGTTACACGTAGAGATGAGAAGAGTTGCCCTTATTGTATTATTGTGCAAATTAATGTAAACTGAGGATGTCACACCCCGACCCAGTTTTTCCCGGTCGGACTTGCACACAACCGTCGCATCCTCCTGACTTTACAATGATTGACGCCTCATCATTATAAAACCGACAAGGTGCAAGGCTCAAAACAAAATATCCCAAAATATTTTTCAATCTAATAAATTGACTTTTGAAAATTCAATTTCAAAAATCATATATCGGGACTATATACTGAATGTAAGACATACCTTTGGTTTGAGTTTGACTTTCCATCGACACATGACCTTCTTCACTAGCTTTACCTGACAGAGGTGATTGTAGGGAAATGAGTTTGACAACTCAATGTGAGGGCTTTGCTGACATCGTGACTTCACGTCTACAATTCAGCTCATACTCTAAATAGGGTTTCAGGAAGGTTTAGGTAAAATAGGAATCACCATGGATAAACTTGTGTAGATATTAAATAATTGACTTGTATTTGACAAGTATAAATTCCGTTTCTTTCACCAAAAGAAAGTTATCCTTTCACCTTACGTTTTAAGTTTAGCAGACACAATCAAACGCACTCCTATCATAGGAAGGATCACACATTCACAGTACGGTCCTCGACTGTGCCATTTGTAGACCGTAGCACATTTACCGTCCAACCTGATAGAGTAATGCTGCCTCTACCCGGAGTTTGTGCGGACATCAATAGTACAACCCCAAACTCAAGTTTCTCCACCATGTTTGCTCAATGGGACTAGACTTCATTCCCCATGCTGCCTTGGTCTCCGTGCGCAGGAAGCTCCTCAGCTTCACGACCTACTGAACGACGAAATTGCCCTTATGCTCCCTAGGTCATTCAGCAGTCCTTAGGCTCCATCACTACCTCATGCCAAGTGTTCTAATGGCCCAAACATCACAATGCATGCACAATCAACAAGCTTTTTGAGTTATAGCCATTATCTTTGTCCCTCTTGCACAACGGTTTGTTAGCTTGGCTTCGACCCCACCACGCATAATGGCCCAATAGATTTGATGACCTAGCTTCGGCAGAGTAGCGGTTCGGCCCAACAAGTTCGACAACTCAGCTTGGCTCAATGGGTATCATGCAAGTTCCCATTATTCAGATCTTTTAGCATCATTCATCACGTTTTCATTCTGGACGAGTACACTCCCATGTTTATCGGCCTTGGGCCAACTTTCATGAGATTTTCAAAATATGGCCTTGGGCCTACTTTCTTTTAAAATATGGCCTTGGGCCCACTGGGACCTTAGAATCTCCATACAAAATATATTCCCCCAAAATAAGATTTTTAGCTTGGTTCACACAGTTAAGGGGGGATATATTCTCAAAATATTTTACTTAAATAAAGGTAGACATTTTGATTACTATTACATCATATATCCAATCGGTACTGACACGTTCGCCTGACTAGCTTCCAATCTGTAGTGTGCTTCCTAGTGGAGGCTATCGTATGACCCATCCATTTAAGCCATGCCTTCACCATCAATGCTTATGACACATAAAGGCCGTGTGAGTGCCTCTCATCTCCAGGGTTGGTATCTATAGGCATCCTCACCCTCAACTTACCCGGAGAACCATCGAGGGGAATCTTCGAATGATCCACTTTGACTCCTTCTAGAGGTGTCGGGTCAACCGGTAGTTTAAGGACAAATGCCACATTATTCAATGGTGCTAGCAATTCCAGATTTGAAATATACTCAATCATCACCGAAAGTAAAGTTCCACTGTGTCGTTTTGTGAGGTGAACCCTTAAAGGCAACGGGGTTAGCCTAGGCAGCAACTAAACTTCAACATAGGTATGACCTTAGTGAAAGCTTATGCTCTTATATGGAAAATGTCATTCAAGGCTACTAACATGGGAATGTTGCATAACAAACCATTTAACGGAGCTAGTGCCATCAACACAAAAAATAGAACTCAGTGTAGCCCTGAGGTAAACCATTCCCATCAGACTTACCCTTGCAAGCAAGGACTCCCTAAACTCTGCATTAATTTCTTCAGAAATGAACATCTGGGGACCCTTCCTATCAGTTTTCTGCACCAATACATCCTCAAGTGGGGGCTTTTCCATCAGAAGCACCATCTGGTGGCTTTAGCTGAATCACTGACATCTGGACCCGTCTATAGCAGCTCCAGGCCTGCTAGGCCTTTCTTAGCCATGGTAGTTCTGACGGACTTGGACGGGTCTAACATACCCCCCAAGCTTCACTAAACCCTTCAAAGGTCTCTCCTAGGTAGCCTGCTCATTCCCAACTCTATCCCACCATATTCCCCCTCGAACAACCTCTGGTTCATCCTCAAATAAGTGAATGCACTTAGCCCATTGCCAAAATCCGAGCTACTCGTTTTCAATACTTGTGTAAAACCTCCTGCATCATACCTCTCTAATGCATTCTCCCCAGCAAGTTATGTTCCAGTAGCTCGAGTGCTTCCTTTACTTGTCGAACTAACCCTTCTAGAGAGCAACAGATATTATCAGGCTACTCAGCATCCTTCATTTCCATGCACATGAAGTTCAATATTGCTCTGTGTTTTGCCATCATTATTGCTATTGGTATATACCCAAGTACCCTACTGTCAGCTCAGCAGCATGAGACCTGGTTTTGTAATGCCAGTGGATCCCAGCTACCGTTCCAAATAATATTGTCCATGTTCCATGAAATACCCTATGTGCTACAGCATCTTCCTTGGCCTTGGAGTCTTCCTACTCAACAAGTGCACTAGGGGTAATGGTGGCAGCAACCTCATCACCAGTGGCGATGGTATCAAGAGGCATCTCAAAGTGGTTGGTGGAGAATGATTCCGGTGATATTATCTAAGGAATGTGGTTCCAATGTAGACTAGCTATCGGCACCGCGGACCTCAGCCTCGGTGTCAAGGGTTGAGTGGACCATCTTGGTGATTCCTTCCTTGTGCATCGAGGAGAGCATGGCAGAGAGGCAGATGGAACTAACTCTACACAGGGCGATGTCAAGGGCCATGTAGACCTCGGCATACTTAAGAGCAAGCTTCTCAGGGGTGACGTCCACTCCCCTGCAAGCGGCCACCACAACGCTGACCACTGGGTTAACTATATGGATGCATTCAAGGATGTCAACGGAGCTGTCCTGATTAGCCATCGTGATCTCGAGGACATAGATCGCATTTACAAGCTTGTAGATGATGTGGTAGCTGCTCTCAACATGGATGATGAGCTGACAACTAGAGGCGGCAAGGGGATCGTCTCCGATGACGTTTGGGTTGGGGTCCCGAGGATGGGGATTGTTAAGAGGAAGGGGGCGGAGACTCTTCTCGACTAGGTGGAAGGACTAACTAGGGAGAGCTCCAACCAGTTCTCTGCTTTATAGGGTGCAACTCGAAGGAATCGTAACCGCTATCCACCATCTTTCCTTCCTCTCCTATAGCCTAAGAACCGCCCTATAGCATAATAGTGGGCAATGATTCAACAACCGCTTTTCCAGCGGGCGAGAAAGCCCGGACAACTTCCTCCCTAAGAGATGAGAAAATTTTCAGCTTTTTCTCCATCAGTTGCACTTGAAAGTCAAGAGGGATGGCGGGCTGAGTAAATGCTGTAACACTCATACACAGACGAAGAGAAAGGGGCAGATTTTCAAATTTTCTATTCATGACAAGGAACAATGAGAGTGAAGGAATAACAAGCACGTAGGAGATAGAGAAGATGAAGGAGAATTCAGTTTCCTTCTGGGTAGAGAGATAAAGAAGTGAATGAGTTTGGAATTAAGGAGGGAAAGGTGAAGTTTGGAAATACTATATATATATTATTTATAATTTATATTCGCCATATAATGATGTATGCATGTATATATATATTTTTTCTTCTCCTTAGCAACTTTATATATATATATATACACACTTAATAAATATTTATTTTTAGAATATTTATTTTTACCTAATAACTCGAATTTAACCCAACATTCAATAGTTATTTAATTCGGCTAAATTAATTATAATTAATTAAATAAATTATATTTATTTATATTAAATTTAAAATTAAATCTATCAAATAAAACTCTAAATTATTTTATGACTTTTTTTAATATTGAATTTAAAGAGAAAGTACATAAAATTATCAAATAGGATGGTGACAACATCAAGAGAGGATAATTTGATTGAGTATGAAGAATCTTAAGCAAAAATATTAAAAATAATTATATGAAATAATAGTTTGATTGAAGTAGATATACAAATTAATTTAAATATAAGAATTCTAGTGGGTAGATTAGATTGAGTGTAGAGAAAAAAAAAGATTGATTTAAAATCTTTTTCGAATATATCTATTTTCCTAGAGAAATGCTTGAAAAAAATGGCGAATCCAAACAATGAGCGAGGTAATTTTGCACACTTCATTTCATTCCATCTATTACCATTGATATAAATGGGAGTGTACAATGGATAAAAATTGACAAAAGGATATTTTGTATAATTGTGTAGATACAACTAATTCTTTAGGTGGTTATGTGAGGTGAAAAGATGCAACTCATGATCCCAGTATAGCTCATTAGTTAAGACATACATATGACCTTTTAGTGGATAAGAATGTCAAACCTTTATAATGGTTAGGATGCCTTATTTAATAAAAGTTTAAATTAACATCAAATAGTTCATTTTATGAAATAAAATTGATGTTTAAAATGTCCAAGTTTAAATTAATATTATAATAATCAAATTATTAATACGTTATAATATCTTTTAATTTGCACCTTCTGGTCATAGCAGAATGTCCTTTTAATTCTCTAGTCGAAAGAAATGAAGAAATATAGAATAGAAATAGAGCAAAACTAGAGAGATATAAAATTGTAAATTGTATTGTATTGTTATATTTACAATCTCCTTTATATAGGAAGAAAATGATACATATATAGAACTATTAATATACAATAAATTATAAGTTACAAACATTTAAATAACCATATTTAATCTAGTTATTACTCCAAAGTGTAATGGGAGGTCTCCAAACATTAAGTTTGGAACGAAGTATGGAGAAACGATGAGAAGATAGTCCCTTGGTAAATATATCTACAATTTGAGCATAAGTGCCAATAAAACGAATGATAAGTTCTTTGGCAGCAACCCTTTCTTGAACAAAGTGATAATATATCTCAATGTACTTGGTATGCGCATGAAAAACAGGATTATTACTTAGATAAATTGCAGATAGATTATCACACCATAAAGTAGGAGAATTTGAAGGTAAGAATTCAAGTTCACAAAGAATAGATTGAATCCAGAATAGTTCAGCTGTAGTATTTCCCAAACTTTTATATTCAACTTCAGTGCTAGATCGTGCAACTGTGTGTTGCTTCTTAGCACTCCATGAAATCAAATTACTGCCAAGAAAAATTGAGAAACCACTAATAGAACGTCGATCATCAGGATTACCAGCCTAATTGACATCGGAGAAACAATGGAGTTGAGATTGAGAATTCTTCCAAAAATAAAGACCATGACTTGATGTGCCTTTGAGATATCGCAGAGTTCGCTTAACTACCACCCAATGAGATGTAGTTGGTTGTTGTATAAATTGGCATACTTGATTAACTATATAAGAAATATCAGGTCTTGTTAGTGTGAGATATTGAAGAGAACCAACGACCTGTCGATAAAGGCGAGAATCATATAGAGGAGTTCCATCATGAACAGATAGGCGAGAGCACATAGTAATAAGGGTCAATGAAGGTTTGAAATCAACCATAGCAGCTCGAGTAAGTAGATCATAAATATACTTCTGTTGAGTTAGAATAAGCCCACTGAAATGTGAATGTACTTCAATGCTAAGAAAGTGATATAGCGTGCCTAGATCCTTGATAGAAAATTCTTGTTTAAGTGCATTGAGGATGAAGTCTAGAGGAGTATTACAAGATCCTATGAGTATAATATCATCTACATAAATCGGAAGAAAAATAACAAAATTTGGGGTTTTGTAGATGAATAGGGATGTATCAGCCAGTGATGCTTCAAAGCCGAGGGTGAGTAAAAATGTACTCAAACGAAGAAACCATGCTCTAGGTGCTTGCTTTAGACCATATAAGGATCGACGAAGACGAAAAATGTGATGAGGACGTGATGAATCAATATAGCCTGGTGGTTGAGCCATGTAAACCTCTTCATCCAAATGACCATGAAGGAAAGCGTTGTCAATATCCAGTTGTCGAATATGCCAATTATGTCTAGCATCAATAGAGAGTACAATACGAATAGTGACTGGTTTAATAACTGGACTAAATGTAGCATAATAGTCGATACCTTATTGTTGAGAAGAGCCTTAAGCTATGAGACGAGCTTTACATCTAGCAATAGATCCATTAGGATGTTGCTTTAATTTGTAGACCTATTTACACACCACAATATGCTTGTTGGTTGGAGCAGGAACAAGATCCCATGTGTGATTTTTGATAAGAGCATCTTATTCAACATTCATTGAATGAACCTAACATGGATATTTTTGTGCTTGCTTGAAAGTCCGAGGTTCCTAAATAGAAATAGTAAGAAAAGCCCCAGAAGTTATTCGAAAATGACATGGGGGTAATGTACCATCTTGTGACCTAGTAATCATGCGGTGTGTGGATAAAGTAGAAATATCATTTAGAGAAGCTAAAGATTCAGTATTAGAGTATTCAATAACAAGAGAGTGAGTAGATGGAGATAGCTCATCAGATATTGTTATTGGAGAATTAGATGCAGGTATTAAGGAAAAAGAATAAGAGGAGAGAGAAGGAATAATAGAATTACCTGGAGTTGTTGGAGTTATACCAGCTATTGACAAACACTTATCAAAAGGAAAGTTAGTCTCATTAAAGTGTATAGTTGGACTAATGTAGATACGCCTTGTTTGTGGATCAAGATATCGATAACCAATAAAATCAGTAGGATACCTAAGGAAGACACAAGCTTTGGAGCGAGGTTGAAATTTATGAGTTTGATATGATCAAAGATAGGGAAAGCACAAACATCCAAATACTCATAAATGAGTGTAGATTGGTGGAGTTTTGTAAAGAATACCCAAGGAAAGTTAGTCTCATTAAAGTGTACAGTTGGACTAATATAGATATGCCTTGTTTGTGGATCAAGACATTGATAACCAATAAAATTAGTAGGATACCCAAGGAAGACACAAGCTTTGGAGCAAGGTTGAAATTTATGAGTTTGATATGATCAAAGATATGGAAAGCACAAACATCCAAATACTCATAAATGAGTGTAGATTGGTGGAGTTTTGTAAAGAATTTGGTAAGGAGATTGAGATTGAAGTGTACGAGTAGGTAATCTATTGATTAAATAGTCTGCAGTTTCAAATGCAAAATCCCAAAACTTGATGGGAAGATGAGAATGATTTAGAAGTGTGAGTCATATATCAATGATGTGTCTATATTTTTTTTCTGTAGATCCATTTTGTTGGGGTGTGTGGGGGCATGAAAGACGATGAGTGATCCCATTATTTTGAAGTTTAACTTGAAAGGCTACAGATAAAAATTCTTTGACACCATCTAGTTGAAAAAAATTTAATTTTGGTGTCAAATAGATTTTCAACACATAGTCGGAATGTACGAAAGATTTAAAAAGCCTTCGGGTGATTTTTCATAAGGAAACCAAGAACATTTACTATAATCATTAGTGAAATGAGTATAGTAAATATATCCAGTGGAAGATCGGACTGGAGCAGTTCCCCAAATATCAGTATGTACTAGTTGAAAAGGACGAGTGCTTTTATGATTAGTAAGAGAAAAAAGACTTTTGAGTAATTTTACTCAAGGAACAGGCATCACAAAATATAGTACCAATATAATTACTTTCTATTAAATTTGTGGATAAAAGTTGAGATACAATAGGAAATGCAGGATATCCAAGTCTATTATGGCAAATGTTGCGAGATATCTGAACACTTAGGATGCGAGGACTAACTGATGATAAGTTTGTTGCACGCAGACAGTACAAGCCTCCTTTACGAGCTCCTCAGAACAATTCCTGATGAGTGAGACGATCATTTACGACAAAAAAAATGAGGGTGAAACTCAAAATAACAATGATTATCTTGAGTAAATTGGGAAATAGATAATAAGTTCATGGAGATAGTGGGAACATATAATACTTTAGTTAAAGAAAATCGTCTCAATGAGTTTGAAAAGAAAATTGAACCGACAGAGAGAATTTTTAAACCTGATCATCTCCAATAAGCAATTGTTTAGAATGAGCTAAATTTTCCTGTATAGATAAATGTGTCATGTGATTGGTCACATGGTTGGTGGCGCCAAAATCTATATACCAGTCAAGAGTATGAGCTCTTGGATCATTGTCATGGGCTACGTTGACTTTAGGGGTTATGTAGTTTGTTGGAAATTGAGGACAATCAGGAGCAATGTGGCCTGATTTTTGACATATTTAACAAACAGAAGGATAATCTCGTTGTTCATAATTGCGTGCGCCTGACTTATATGCACCGGAAACTGACCCATGATATATTCTGTGCATATTAGACTGTTGTCGATTGTTACTTTGTGGTTGCCATGATGCCCAGTTTTCGACAGTGTTATAAGAGCCCGCATGTTAAGTGGCATGTCGCCTTTCAGATTCTGATGATGGACTATTCATGCGAGAGCCTAACATATACTCTCGTTCTTGATTTCTAGATGTGATTCTAGGGTTCAAAAATCGCCCTTGAATTGAAGGTTAGAAATGGGGTCGATGCTCCAAAAATCGCCTTGAGAAAAAAGAGTTGGCAGATCCACGATGATAGTGGCGAGTGACACCGGCGAATGACGATGTTGTGGACAAGCGAGGACTTATGAGTGGTGATGGTAAGATTCCTCTACTGATTTTGTAATTGAGCTTGGATTCTTCATAAATGAGCATGTATTTGAGTTTATCTAAACTTGTTTGCTTAAGTGTAGGAGTGAAGGTCATGCAAAGAGACTGGTATTGTTCTTCTAACCCAGCGAGAATTCTCTCTTTGATTTTAGATTCAGGTTTAGAAAGGCCAATCTGGGCATAGCTAGTGGCGAGACTGGCAATAGAAGTCAGGTAAACTCTCATTGTTCGATCTTTTTTAATCGTGTCATGCCATTAAAAGTAAAGGAAATCTTGATGAGCTCGAACTTGTTGAGCAAATAGAACTTCTAATTTATCCCACATATCTGCAGAATTGTTAATTGCAATTATCTATAGATTAACTTGAGTGTTTAATTATTCTAAGATAATGGTGAGATATAGTTTATAACAAATTTTTCAAGTTTTATATGATAGATTGGAAATAAGAGTAGATTTATCATTTTTTTGATAAGGTAAGAACTCTTACGGTGTTAGAATAGTTCGATTGACATACCCATCAATTATAAATTTCCAATAGTGATATTATATTGTTTCACTATATAAAATAATTTGTTAAATGTAACTTAAACGAAAATACTAGAATATTGCTTGTAAGTTAAACTGATACATTTGAATAACTCATGTTAATTTTATAGATTTAAAAAAAAATATGAAAGTAAAACAATAGATTGATGGTTAAATAATTATAGAAATATAATAATAATAAAAGAAATTTAGATAATATTGTAATATAAATAAGAATCGAAGAAAAATTAATTTGAATAACTTATCTATTATGTAGGATGAAATTATATCAGAAAAAATAATTTAATACTATTAAAGAAATAAAAAAATATAGAATAAAAATAAAGTAAAACTAGATAAATATAAAATTATAAATTGTATTGTATTAACTTCTCATTTATATAAAATAATAATATATAAATATAAATAAATTAATATAAAATAATTAATATATAATAAATTATAAGTTAAAAATATTTAAATAACTAAATTAAATATAGTTATTAGTAGTGTAAACAATACATCAACAATCAATCAAAATCTGCTTCATATTGTAAGTGCCTTTCCATCAAAATCTGCTTCAGATTGTAAGGTAACCGGACCATAGAATCACCTTGCACTCGTAGTGCGACTCCTTTACTCAGCGATAAGAAACAAAAAATTAAGTTACACTAAAGGGTATAATCAATTTTTACATGATTGTGCTGCTACAGAATATGTGCAGAACCTTCACCCTTGAGCATACACTATAATTTGAAGCTGATGATTCTCTAGAGCACATTGTAAACTATACAAAGTAAGCTTTCTAGATCACAGTTACATACAACAACCACAAAAAAAAAAAAACTTTACATCCCTGGGAGTTCATCAAACAGAGCCAGCCTTTGAAGCCTCAATCAACCCAGTGATGTTGCTAACATGAAGTTTCTCATCCAACATATTTCTGTATTGATCATCTCTATCCTCTAAACTGCGCATCATTTCGACCTGCAATGAAAATGAAAAAGATACAGATTGATCCTAGTTCTAAAACCCCATGAAGATGTTGAGATCAAAGAGCATGGCTTTCAACTAGAACTGCATCAGTCAATCCTACTGCAGATTAGGTTCCCCAGAATCTAAGACATCCAAAGAGAACCTACTATTAGCTGTTATTCTCTACCAGAATATCCGTGCAGCCTTCCAATAGATAAATTATTGTTTGAGAACCCATCCATTTTAACACCACAGGTTTATTTAAATCAGAAGTTTTACCCGTGTTATGTGGTATCATTCATCACACTATAGAGAACAGCATTGCTATGGAAGAAACCAGTTTCGATTTTTGTTGGGTTACAGATTTGAGACCAAGACTTACCTGCTTCTGAAAGGCATGGAATTCATCAGAGCTTAGTGATCCATCACTGTTGGAATCAAGAAGCTGCATCATCTCCTTAGCATCTTCATCTGAGGCTCCAAGCTCTTCCATCACTTCCATGAGCTCCTCTATGCTGATTCGGCCATCACCATTCTTGTCAAGAAGTTGGAATACTCTATCTCTGTGACCACTGTTAATGTCTTTGTGATTCATTGAAGGAAGATCCTGAAGACGAAGAGCTGCTAGCTCTGCAGCAGCCAACATTATTGCCTTTAGCCGTTTTGCCTAAATCATTCAAAGTCAATCACATGAACACCAGCAGTTAGGTGCACCGCAAATAGAAGAGTTGTAAATATTATGCCAGCTTCTGTGAAAAAAAATATATTATGCCAGCTGACTGCTATCACATGACAAATATTCTTTAGATAACATAGAATACAGAAACAAAGATTGTGGACCCCCAGCCTCACTACAACCTAGATTTTACTTGATCATCCAAGGATTGAGCTCAAGTACAATGAACCAATTTATAACTTTTACTACATCCAAACAAGTTAACTCAGTAGTTATGTATCATAATTTCGAGGAGGTAATCTCAATAATCCTTTCGCTGCTCTCAATCATCTGCATAGCCTATGATTCCAATTGTAACTCATGGCAACCTTTTCCTCACATATATATATACAGACACACAACAGAAGTGCTTAGACAAAAGAATAAAAGAATGAATACCTCTTCAGGATTAGTAAGGCCACTTTTGTACAATGAGTGAGATGCAATTCCACCAGCTGCTAGCATGTCCATCTCTGTAGTCCGGATCTGTATCTCCATCAAAGGCCTTGTCCTCCCACTCTCACTCACATTAACAGCCATATGCAAGCTTCGATAACCATTGACTTTAGGCCTAGCAATATAGTCCTTAGTCCTGTGAGGAATTTCTCTCCACAAGGATAGAACAATCTCACGTGTCCGATAGCATGCCATCTCCCCTACTTCATTACTATGATCTGTTCCTGATTTTGGTTTAAGTATAACACGTAACCCAAGAATATCATTTACATCTTCAGGCCTTCTTCCATCTTTCAGGAGCTTCTTCATGGTGCTGTACCGGCTTTTATAACGGCCATGCACTGAGATATTCTCCACCAGTGCAGCCAGAACATCATCATTCTTTAATGACTGAAGCAACTGCTCCTTGTATATCTCTATAAGAGGCTTACCCCCACTCTCATGGCTCTGCAACCAAGCATCCACATAGAGGTAAGAGTGTGGGAAGAGGTATTGGAAAGCAAGATCCTCCAGCTCCAAAGATAAAAACTTGGTCCCTGCAGCATGAGCTAAAGGTGCGTGGATTTTCATAACCTCAAGGGAGACCATCTGCTGCTGGTATTTTGGCAGGTAACTCAAGTTCCTCATGGTATCAAGCTTCAGGGCTAGCTCTACAATCACTGCTCTGATGTCATAGAACGTGAGGCAGAACTTCCTTAGAGAAGCAGCACTCTCTTCATCCAGTATACCGACCTTAGATGGGAAGTTCTTCACACGTAAGCTCTCGTGCAGTAGATGGGCAGTCCCAATACCTACACGGTCCCTCACCTCATGGATAGAAACTGCTCCAGCCTCCAGTGTTACTCTCAAAATGCCAGCCGAAATCACTTCTGCATCCATCTGAGATTACGTTTACTATAAAACTTATAGCCATTACACAAGCAGATGATGCATATGTAAATCAAAGTATAGCTTATATTACTCGAATCCTAGAGAAAACAATGGGTCAAAGAAAGGAATCATATTTATAGAAATGATAATTCCGGCACATTCTACACTTCGTAATATTCTTTTCCAAAGTTTCCCTTTTGACATATGAATTAGAAATCACCTTCAGAAATTAGAAGAAGGGCACTGATCGAATAAACAACCGAATTGAAACCCGCGTCAGTATAAAAAAGGCCCAGACATTGATTGAATGATTGTTTTGTCAAAAAAAAAACAACAGAAGAAGCAGAGATGGTACCTGAAGATCAGCAAGAATGATAGCCACAGATAGGGCCTTTGAAAGAAAAGGCCGCCCGTCCGGACCCATACCCATGTTCTGCAGCATCGGGATAGACATCTTCAGTGCCTTGAACAGTATCCTCGACGAGCTAGTCGACAAAGACACTCCTCTCATCCGTTCCGTCAGCTCGTTGAAGGTTCCCACCAGCTCCACCACCATCTTCCCGCCGGCGTGCTCAAGAGCCGTCGTGAGAGGCCTCACCGATGCCCTCAGGGACAGAGTCCCTCCGCCATAGCCCGCGGCAGAGGAAGGCGGAACCCTTTGGGCCCTCCGTCGAAATAACGTAGGGAAAGGGGAGAGCTTGGAGAGGGAGAAATCGTTGGGAGCAGCAAAGTAGAGCTCCATGGGCACGGAGAACTGTATGGAAGAATCGAAGATCAGAAAAGAGTAGAGGGGACTTCGCTGTCCCCTAATTTTTCCTTTTTTTTTACAATATTCTATTTTTTCTTCATTTCCCTATTTTCATACTTTTTATGATACCGTCCTTGTCTATCTTCATTTGTGTGGTTGGTTTTGTTTTTATAAA
Source organism: Trapa incisa (assembly GCA_030064435.1). NCBI lineage: Eukaryota > Viridiplantae > Streptophyta > Magnoliopsida > Myrtales > Lythraceae > Trapa > Trapa incisa. Next base: position 19,387,378 of record CM057771.1, read on the forward strand.
AATGTGCTTATAAAATTTTTAAAAACTAAAATATTTTAAAGGATGAAAATTATTTTGGGTATCAAAATGGTCCGATATTTATTTTACTAATAGAATAATTTTTAAAATAAACTATCATTAATTTATCCTATATAATTGTTGAGTTATGGTATATTATAATGATATCTCAATATTATTATATAGGAGAAAATGGGATAACTTATAGTTACTTTTTTGGTATAATAGAATTTTAGGCGTTGAACGAGATTTCTTAAATTATAACAAACAGCATACTTATAGCCTAATTCTACAATAATTCTTAGGCTAATTATTTTATCTAAAACCTATCCTATAATTTCTAATACACCTCTACTTCGAACCCATTATACTTGGTGGTGGAAGTTCTAGAATTTATTATAATTATATAAATTTGATAAAATAAATTTTCATTTATATTTTGATTCTTTTATTATTTGAACTATTATACTCCTAACTAAATAAATTTTAATTTGATATATAAATTATTTATATTCCTTAGATTTATTGTTTTAAAAATTATAGTAATATAAGATATTGTTTGAAAACGTACCAAAATTACAAGCTAACTGAATCAGCATACCCATAATAATTCAATATATTTAAATTTATCATCAACCTATGTACCAAAATTAAGTATTAATAAATAGTATATAAATATAGTTAAATATAATCAAATGCAATCAAGCAATAGAAAGAAAGTATTCTAGCATTATATGTCAAAATAGCTCAACTACTAATATTATGAAATTATTTCTCTACATTTAATCTATAGATCTTATAGCCTCAACTTTGTAGAGCATAAATTTAACAAAAAAATTAACAAAGTTCATCTAATAGTTTCCAAACAATTGGAAGTAGTTGTTGTATGAAAAACATGATAATTATGACTTTTTAAATTGATTAACTTTAAATATATCTAATTTGTCTAAAAACATTCAATAAAATATAATATGCCACTCATTTAATAACATTTTTTATAGTACTTTTTTACATCATTCATTTTTGTTTTTTTTGCTTTGCTCATTAACTATTTTTCTTTGGGGTAAATATGAAACTCATGCCATATACTCTACTTCACTATTGCTATTTTTGTATTAAGTGTTTTATAGTGATTTATTTTTGTTTAAATTATGGGATTTGTAGTAAATTTATTTTACTAATACTTGATTTGAATTGAGTATTTTATAGTTATTTATTTTTTTTTATACCGTGGGATTTGTATTAAAAATGTTAAATTTTTTAATAATTTATAAGTTGAATGGAGATTAACTATTATTAATGAAAAATTATAAATATATATGTATATTTTTAATTAAATAAAATAAATAAATAATTAATATATAAAATTAAATTATATTAAATATATTATATATATTATTTTAATTATATAATTTATATAAAATATTATTAATATATAAATTTATTTAAAGTATATAAAAATAAAAAATAATATAATAATATAAATAATAAATATAAATATTAATTTAATTTAATAAATAAATAACACAATATTTTCAATACCTAAAATTAGTGTATTACTTATTATTGTAAATAAAGAGATTTTGATGTGATTCTGTACTTATACAAACCACTATATTTTATGATTTTATATTATATCGATTATTACTTCAAAAATTCAAATTTCATTTTATGATTTTATATTATATAAGTTATTAATCCAAAATTTTAAATCTCTTCCCTCCAAATTTTTTAATCTAAATATAGCACTTGACATTATCTTTGGTAATAAAAAAATATGTTATCTAATATATATTTTTTATGGGTCCTTCTACGAGGACAACTCTTATAATATGATTTATTTCTTCTATTCCTTCTATGTTTATCATTTCTTTTTCCAAGGATTCTTAAATCGTTTCTAAGGTTTTCTTAACCTTTTTCCCATTTCTATATTAGGTGTGTTTCACAAACAACACACACTCTTCATCATTAAAGGATCACACACATTCAACAGATGCCGTTACGCCAACCGCACCCACTTATGGATGAGAGCGTTTTTATCATCCACCCTGATAGAAGTCTCTGACTTCTACCCAAAGTTTGAGTAAATATCTCTAATGTCCTACCCTCAGACCCAAAATACTCTGTGTCCATATGAGAACAGAGAGCTCATCCCGTCCCCACCCCGGTCTCATGCGCTTGAAGCTACTCCGAGCTTTGCAAGGTCACCTGGTCCGATGAACTGCCCTTATACCCACCAGGTTGTCTAGTGCCCTAGGACACATCACTACCCCTCCTGGGCATCTTGAAGGTCCTGTAAACACAGTGCATGCATAATCAGTATTTTCACAACATGCCATATAATCTATGGTGCCACTGGTTCAACAGCCCCGACCCTCAACTCAACCTGCAACTATTTATCTTGACTAGTTTGGAGACCTGTCATGTCGCATTGCCACTAGTTAATTTAATATGTCGGTCCTTTCTTGGTACCATGGCCAAATAATTCATTTATTTAAAGTTTTATGGCATATATCTCATATTTGTTTATGAGCTTCTGCTCGTACCAACTGGCCTATGGCCCAATGTTCAAGATTTTCAAAATTGGGCATAATAGCCCCTAAGTTCCAAAACCGAGGCCTCCGGCCTAACAGAGCTATTCGAGCTCCCATTAAGAAGGTCTCCCAAATCGTTTAAGCAGTGACACATAGTCAAGGGAGAGCATTTCCAACAAAAATAAATTTTCAACTATCTATCATACCAACCGAGTATGAGGATATCTCCGCTCATAATTGATGAACGAGTTTTCCACTTACTCTGAAGAAGTTTCATCATACCAACCAGGTATGATCTACTTACAACTTGTAAGTAGTTTTTCCGTGTTATTTTTACATCACTCATCTAAGTTGTGATGTTTAAAATACTACTAAGTAGTGAGTTTTTATTACCGAGATACTTATCATCCCAACCGGGTATAATATAAAATTTCACTCACAACCAGTAAGTAGGTTTTCATTAAATAAAAGTGCTCATCATCTTAACCGGGTCTGAAGTGTAAATTAGCCCACTCACCCATTAACCGTGACGTGTTCGTCCTCGGTTAGCTTTCCAAGTTGACGTGAGCTTTCTTTTGTTGGCATTCCGATCACACTTATTCTGTCGGAGGTGCGACAGTCTGAGTTTTTTATCGGGAAAGATAACTCTCTTCTTAAAGTACCTTTTAGGATCAAGAATTCCTACAATTAACTTTTCAGCTTTGTTGAGGTCGTATGAGGGTTGTGGGGATGTTAGGAGAGCTTGGTTTGGCCAGAGTAGGGCTGAATTCGACCAATTTTAGGTAGGCTGAAACATGGTAGCTTCGGTCTGCTGGAGCTGGTTCATTGTTGGATTATGTCGACACTTCTTCAGTGATCCTCGGATCGAATGGGGTTTGCTATTAGATAGCTGACTTCCACCAGAGTCTAAAGAGTCTGACCTCTCCTTCTGAGGTTGAGAAAAATGCCTAAGTCAGAGCTCTAATTCGAGCTTCACCGAAAAATGAAGTAGTAGAGAGAGAGAGAGAGTGGAGTTTTCAAGTGTAAGGAGAATGAATGGGGATGAACTCTTGATATAGGTATAAAATTGTTTATTAAATGGGGACGATTTATTACTACATTATGGGTATTAATGTTGTCATTATTCTCATTAAATTAGAAATTAATGGGTATTTATTAACATTAATTCCAATAATTGAATGTAGGTATTAAATTATGGGTATTAATTCTAATAATTAAATATAGATATTAATTTATGGGTATTTATGGTAGGGACGTATAATTAATACTAATTAAACCAAATTCACATAATTATCTTATTATTTTCACCTAAAGGAATTTACTAAGTATTTATTTATTTCGGTCAAAATAACACTTTTCATTTTATTTATTCTAATTATATCAATTGAATTTTAAACTTATAATACAATTCCATAAAAAATTTTGACCGAAATTTTGAGTTACTAAAAAAAACAGTGTGACAACTATTGATGGGGCGCAACACGAATACTTCCCATGAGGCACACTTAACTTTGGAGTTCTGATGGGATTCGGTGCATTAGTGTTGGTATGTTTTTATTTTTGGGTTACTAAAAATTACAGTGTGACAATTACTTCTCACTTTTTTTAGAAGTTTTGTCCCCAAAACTCATGCAACATTAGTCTCTACTTCTTGTCCCCTTTTTTGTGCACATATGTGGTTTCATTTTCAATAACTTAGCATTGGAGAACTTTTAGGGTGGTCTTCCTATGAGAACAGATTGTTAGGTAATGTTGGCGACATCAGTCCTAGTTTTCTTGGTTACTCTCTTGGGAGACATCTGAAAATTTTAAAACTTTCTCTTAGTTACTATATTACATAGTCTTGATAATGTATTCAAGGAAACATGCTCTAATACCATTCAAGTTGTCATGCCCTGACCTGGTTTGGTCGGATCCCCCTGAGCAACCCGCCACTCTTCCCAGTTTATCAAGGGTTTTCCCCTCTTTTTTACCCGAGAGGAGTAAGGCGTTCTTTAAACTTGCACCTTTCCTAAAATAACATTATACAAAACTGAAAAACATATATACCTATCTTTATAGTTCCCATACAGGGGAGTTTTTATGATTGGTTTTCCCTTTGTAACCTGAAAGGGGTAAAAGGGAGGGGGTGAGTTCTACAACTCAGTGAGCAAGTGTTGGGAGTGAGTTTTAAAAACAACTTTATCCAACCCGTGCCAAGGGTAATATTTTCTTTAAAAAAAAATTTTCAATTTCAATTTCTTTTTCCAAAACCTTTTTCCAAGGTTTACAATTTCTTTTTCCAAGGATTCTTAATAAACACGTCATGGTTAACGGGGTGCAACAATGTTACTCCCCACCTTTTTAGGAGTCTTGTCCCCAAAACTCATGCAACATTAGTTTCTACTTCCTACCCCTTTTTTTGTGCACATATGTAGTTTCATTTTCAATAACTTTCTACTACATCTTAGATATTGGAGAACTTTTAGGGTGGTCTTCCTACGGGAATAGATTGTTAGGTAATGTTGGCGACTTCAGTCCTAGTTTTCTTGGTTACTCTCTTGGGAACCATCTGAAAATTTTAAAACTTTCTCTTTGTTACTATGTTATATAAACTTGATAGTATATTCGAAGAAACAGACTCTAATACCATTCAAGTTGTCACGCTCCAACCCGGTTTGGTCGGATCCCCGTGAGCAACCCACCACTCTTCCCGGTTTATTAAGGGTTTTCCCCTCTTTTTTTACCCGAGAGGAGTAAGACATTATTTAAACTTGTATCTTTCCTTTAATAACATTATACGAAATTGAAAAACATACATACCTATCTTTATAGTTCCCATACAGGAAAGTCTTTAAAATTCATTTTTCCTTAGTAACCTAAAAGGGATAAAAGGGAGGGGGTGAATTCTACAACTCAGTGAGCATGTGTTGGGAGTGAGTTTTAAAAACAACTTTATCCAACCTGTGACAAGGGTAATATTTTCTTTAAAAAAAGTTTCCTCAATTTCAATTTCTATTTCCAAAACCTTTTTCCCATTCTAGGGTGAACTGGATTAGTTGGATTGAACCGTGAAAAACTAATTCAAAGATTTATTTTTCTAGGTGGCATAAAAACATCAATTTGGGAAATTGAAGCCACCATTAGATAGAAAATAAATTTAGAAAAATTTAAATTTTAGAAAACCAATTGAATCAAACTTGAACCAACTGATTTTCAATTTCGATTAACGAACCTAGTTCGACAAAACTGGTCAACATTCTAGATGGTTAATAAACCACCTACTAGGTTAGCGCATGTGACCAATCAATGCACGACGCGTGATGAAGTGCACCCAGTTAACTGCTCGATCAACGTCTCGAAGCACTAACTAATGAGAGCGTGAGGTATGTACTAGATCAATGATAAAAGAAAGAAAATCAATACCACCAATGGCCGACCAATAGGTGAGCAACACGTTTTCTTAGTCGATGATCAATTGAGAAGAAGCCTCGTGAGCCGAGTTGGCCAATGAGGAGCTGACACGTGAAAAAGATGCCACGTTAGCGGCTGACTAGGATATCGGAGAAATGGTCGACCAATCATAGGTTGACACATGGCAGAACCATGTCGGACTATCCCAACCAATTAGAGGCTGACACATGGCAAGGGCACAGTACGTTAGGAGGGAAACCTAGCATATTTAAATAAGCCAATTAGAGGACACCACATTTCATGATCAATGGCGGATCGAATATGGTTAGCAGCCACATTGGAATGAGCGTACAGTGGGAGGTCACCACGTGGCTGATCAATGAGTCAAAGGATGACTTGTATGCTAAGTGGGAAACTGCATTAATGAAACCAACCAATCAAAGTGCACCACATGACAACTCACACGTGTGTGCATAGTATAATCTTTAACATCTGAACTGGGCGAATAAGGATGATGGGCTAACTGCATATACTCCGTTGGCCAAAAAATCCACTTGATATGACTGTAAATGAGAGGGATTGGGGTCGAGTGATGGACGAAAGGATAACCCTATCAGTTATCAAACTCCCTATATAAAGAGCTTCTCCCCATTCATCCTCTTCATCCCTCAAACATCTAAAGAAAAAGCACAACTCCATTGATCGACGAGGCACAAACTAGAGCTCCAACTTGGACATTTTCCTCATCCTTCGAAAGTGAATTTGGGTTCTTTAGAACCAAGAGGAAGTCTCCTACCTTGTTGTACCTCCCTTTAGCTCAAGGATCACCGGAGGAGCACTGATCTACTCACATAGTACCATCACTCCGACGGTCGCAAAGTAGCAGAATCCTTCGAGTTGAATTTCGGCCACCTTCAAGCTCCAACAACCACGCTGACCCTTCCTCAGCTACCTCCGACCGACCATTGACCCACTAGAACCCTTAAGATAAGCCAATTCCACCTCCATTCGCCGAAATAGTAGAATTTTAGAACATGAAAACTTCTCTCATAAAATTCTCATTGCTCAAGCTACCAATTGATGCACAATTTGATCCTAAGAAGATCCACTCAATGAGCACTACCGTCCATACTCAGAGTTCCGACAATCGTCCCTTCACTGGTAAGCAAACAGAGCTTTCTCTCTCTAGAAAACGTTTCCAACAAAGCTCCGTTTGAGCTTAAATTTGGGTCAATTGAAGCCATTCAAACCTTAGGATGCTCGTAGGAAGATTGTGAAGATGATTAATAGCATGCTAGGAGGGAATTAACATAATTTCAGCTCTCAATTTGATAAATAAAAAATTTAGGGCCAAAATGCAAGTTTTGATAAAATTTGACAAGTTGGAGATTTTTGAAAATTTGGGGATTTTTGTGAGATTAACATCATTGAGGGCCAATCGTTGATTTAAAAGAAATTGGGGACTCAATTGCACGTAAAATGATTTTTGGGGAATTTATTTGTAATTAAAAGTAATTAAAATGCCTTATTGTGATTTCTAAGTAATTTTATATTAAATAAATTATTTGAGTAGAAAATTTCAAATGAAATATAGTGAAAAAAATGTGGCAAATAATTGGAGCTTATTTGTCAAGAAATCATAGAGACCTAATGATGAATGTCGGATAACCGATAAATTGGTTATCCATAATTATGTAGGTGTGAAAGGAAGGTTCAGTCCCACAACGCGAACCCAACCTAGGTTTGGAATACCATCCAAGACGAATGAGTCACGAATACCAAGTGAGTGAGATTTTCAACATTAGGATCAATTGGACCAATTATAAATGCTTAAAGATTATGTTTCATTTTGAAAAATAGTTTTCCAGAAATATAATCTCATAACTGTGTGAAGATGCTTAAACTATTTGGGATTATATTTTTGATGATATCATGAATCATGATATTAGGACAGCCCATGAATGTGTATGGATACACCACAAAGGTTATGGTCTACTTCCACCGTCGATGTAGGATATGGGTGAAGCCCTTGATTGTCAATGGTGGGATAAGATCTAGTACTATGTGAGTAGGCCCAAGGTTATGATTTGAAAACTTGTGCGAGTAGGACCAAGGCCAATGAGAATGAGCTTAAACCCATAGATAACTTAAGAATTATGAGCATGTGGAAAATTTTCATAAATGGTTAATTTGTGTGTTTTAGCTGTCAAGCCAAGGCTGGGTCATTGTACTCATTGGGCTGGCAGCATCAAAGATAAAGTTCTTAACTTAAACAGACTTTTGATTGTGTATGCTAAGATACGAAATCAAAGAGACGCCAAGTATGTGGTAGTATTAGTTTTAAGGGCTACTAGACAACAATAGTGTTACAAGGGTAGAAAATACTATTCCAATATGTCTCGAATCTCTGGGAGCTTCATGCGCATTAAGACCGAGTGGATAGAAGAGTGAGGTATCACCCCATCCAATTTGGGGACCAAAGTATCGATAAGTTTGTGGGGCTGAGCTATGACACTCACATAGACTTATGGTAAAAGGTTGTAGCCTCTCACCAAGGTGGATGGTAAAGTCGCTATGGGACACAAGTGGAACATATCGAGGTTGTTAGCCTCTGATGATATGTTCTATGACTGTTTGATCCATTTATAAATAAGGGGTGTTTGTGTGTTTATTTGAAACAAACCTAAGTAGGTTTATAAAATTAACCACCCCCTCCCACCCCCATATAGAATGAAGCCTACTCTAAGTAGATAAAATGAGCAAAAAACTTTATGAAAATATTTTGTAAAAGATAAGGCTAGTTGTAAGCCCCACACTTTTGAGTTAAGGAAAACCGGGAAAAGAACCGGTCAAACCGAGCCGGTTTACATTTGGGAACAAGCAATATGTAAATTTACAACTTTCGGGTGATCCAAAGGGTTCATTAAACCTTGGAAAAGAAATTTAAGAAAAATTAGAAGACAAAAACCAAATTGGTTTAGGTGAACAAGATTCCATAAGAACTTTGAAGTTAAGTGTGCTTGCCTGAGAGTAGTAATACCGAAATTAAATTATTGGAATTAATACCAATAATTTATGGAAATATTAATACTAGTAATAAATCTCTCCCATTTAATACACGGGTTTTACACCTATATAAAGAGGTCATCCCCATTCATTCTCCTCACACCCGAACATCTCTCTCTCTCTCTCTCTCTCTCTACTGCTCCATTTCTCGGTGAAGCTTAAACCAGAGCTTCGACTTCAACATTTTTCTTAACCTCGAAAGGAGAGGTCTGGCTCTTTAGAACCTGGGAGAAGTCATCTATCTGATAGCAAACTCCAGTCAATCTCAGAATCACTAGAAAAGTGCTGGCATGATGGAAAAGTGAAGAAGCTCAGGTGGACCGAAGCTGCCCTATTTCGGCCGAGTTAAAATTGGCCATTTCGAGCCCTCCTCAGGCCAAACCAAGTCTTCTCAACACTCCCTCAGCCCTCCCACGGTCGAATTACAACTGAAAGGTAAGCTAATTCGGCTCTCCTCTGTAATTTCTGATCGGTGCTAGAGAGAGAACCGACAGAATTTCAATAATGAAATTCTAACTCAATTCGGCATCAATTGATGCGATTCTTGATTCTAGGATTAACCTCAAGAGCAGAGCTATCCACCTAGATCGAAAGCTCAGACCGTCGTGCCCTCACCGGTGAGAAATCGAAGCTTTCTCTCTGTATAGTTTGTTTTCTGACGAAGCTCCGTTTGAGCTCGTTCCGACGTTAAAATCTACGATTCAAAGTTTCTTAGAATCGTATGAACATGCAGGAACTCAATTTCAACTCCAATTTCAACAATTAGAAGTGTTTAATCGGTCAATTTGATAAAATCAAATTCGGTAGTGTTGAAGAGTTGAAATTGGGGGAAAATTGGGGATTTTCGAAATTCAAAGGGCCAAAATGTAATTTTATGAAATTGAGGGTCAATTGGGCAAGAAAATAATGTTAGATGACCAATTGAGGAATTTTGGAATTTTTGGGGCAAAACTTACCATTTTTGTAAAGGAAGGGCAAAATGGTAATTTTGGAAAAATTGGGGGACCAAATTGGAAATTTGGGAAATTAAACCCCTTTTTGGTGAAATTGAATAAAATGAGGTCCCAATATAAATTTTAAAGGTTACGGGACTTAATTTGAGGAAAAACCGACATTTGGGACTTAAAGTTAATGAGAAATAACTTTAGGGACCTAATTGCAAATAACTAAAAGTTTGGGTTTTCTCATTTATTGGAAATGAATGAAGGTTGTTATGCTGAGTGATAATGAACAAGAATGTTCATATCATGTAGGAACGCGAAATACCGGGAATGCCAACATGGACGAGCTTGCGTGAATACAAAAAACCGGTCAAGTGGAATTTACTGCGTTAACGGGTGAGTGGGTTTACTAACATCATTCCCGGTTGGGATGATGAGCATAACTTAAAGATAAAAACCACTTATCGGTTATGGGTGGAAATTTTATATCATACCCGGTAGGGGATGAAAAGTACCTCGGTTTTGGAACTTGAGGGCTAGAATGCCCATATTTTTTAAAATCTCGTACAGTGGGCCCAAGGCCAATTGGCACGAGCAGGAGCTCGTAAATGAACATGATATATGTGCCATAAAACTTAATAAGTGAATTGTTTAGCCATGGTACCAAGATAGGACCAACATGCTCAGTCAACTAGTGGCAGTGCGACATGACAAATCGACGGACCAGTCAAGACAAACAACTGCAGGTTGAGTTGAGAGTCGAGGCCGTTGGACTAGTGGCACCACATATTACATGGCTTGATAAGAAAACATTGTTTGTGCATGCACTATGAGTACGGGATCATCAAGATGCCCATGAGGGGTAGTGATGTGTCCTAAGGGCCCTGGACGACCCGGTGAGTATAAGAGCAGATCATCGTTCCAGGTGTCTGTGCGAAATTTAGAGTAGCACCAAGCGCATGAGACTAGGGTGGGGACGGGATGAGGTCTTTGTCCTCATATGGACACGAAAAAGTTATTTTGGGATTGTGGGTCAGATGTCGCATACATCCACTCATTCCCAGGGTAGAAGTGGTCGTACTTCTATCCGGGTGGCAGGAAAAGTCGCTCCGAAGCCACTAGCGGGTTTAGTAGTGATACTAACTTGCGAATGTGTGTAACCTTCATGATGAAGGATGTGTGTTGGGTGATGACACACTGGTAACTAAGAAATAATGGAAAAACCCAAATTTTTAAATGAAGGGATTTTTGAAAAGAAAGGAGTTTGGCACACTCCATATAAATATTTTTCTTAAAAGTTAAAAGTAGAACTTTGAAAACCCATTCACTGAGTAGTTGTATTCACCCCCTCCCTTATATCCCTTTCAGAAAATCCCGGAAAGCCTACCCTGAAAGACCATTAACTAAAATGTCTGTAAGACAGGTATGTAAAGTTTAAAATTTCATGCAGTTTTGATTATGCTATTCCAGGAAATGGTGTAGGTTTAAAAGACGCCTTACTTTTTATGGATTATAATAAGGGGAAACCCTTTAATAAATTGGGAGAGTGGTGGATTGTTCACGGGGATTCGACCAAAACCGGGTCGGAGCGTGACACTAGTAGTGGCTTGCGTATCATATGTATTCTTAGAAAAAGAAACTTTGCTTAAGTGCATACTTAATCATTGATAGTAAGTCATGATGTTCTGTAAATCCTATTAACTGAGTTATCAAACTCACACCCTTCCCTAAACCACTTTTAAGAAAATATAAAAAGGAACGCGAGTGAAGATTATGTACCTTGGTAAGCCTCATGCAATAATCATATTTCAGTATGTTTTATTAAAAAAAAATATTCTCGTAAACTATTTCAAAATATTTTTCAATTTACGCCCGACTTCTGTCGATACTACAGTGGTTGTTATTTTGTACTGGGAGAAATGGCATACTTATCACGTGGTTACAACCAAACCAAATTGGAGTATGATAAGTCTGATTCAACCCGGTTCAAATCTGGTTCAACCCGGTTCAAGTCGTGTTCACCCTGAATCGGTCTGATTCTCTTATCCAATTTGCTCCATAATTCATTTTCTTAACTTTTGGATATTTATTGGTTTATTGGGATTGTTCAAATTCTCATTTTTGTTTATTTTTACCAATTTCGGTTTAATTTAAATCACGGTTTTCTCTCAAAATTTTCTAATTATCATTTTCGTTTTTTTATTTTGAGTAAACGGAATTTACAAACTGTATTCGAGCTAAAGCCTACTTCCTATACTTTTAGACTAATTAGTTTTAATCCCCTATTTAGCTCATTTATCTCTTTATTTGTGTTCTGAATATTTTTTCGACTCCATCATGCAAGATGATTACCTGTCTTAGACCAATTAGGTCTACGAGGGATCATGTGGTTTGTTTTCTCCATGTTGCTTGAACTTTTCGTATGGCATTTCGAGTACATTAATTTCTTATCTTTAAATTTGAAACTCTTACTAGTTTTATATAGTTTTCTATGACATTCTACGATAATAGAAACATACAAGAACGTTATGGGTAGCTTTTGTTTGATTGTCCATATGTGCATTTGTGCTTTGTACTCACAATCTTGCAATTGATTGTATTGCATTAGTTTTAAAAGATTATCTATACACTTCGCATGCTTTGGAATCCCATTTTCTCCCTGTGAAGTTATCCTATTAAAAACATCAACCACAATCCATATATTCTCTAAGGTGAGTATAATTTTTCTAATATAATTTCGTTGCATATGACTTATCTAATACTAGGTTTGGATAGAATAATTTGAAGGAATTTAGTATATCTAATACTATATTTAAATAGAAGGATTTGAATGAATTTGGAAGGTTACAAAAACTACTATTTTGATAAAATAAAATGAGCGAATTTATAAACCTATTAAAATCACTATATTTACACTAAAATACAATCAATCATAAATTTTTTATTTTTTTATTTAAATGACTTTAATACCATTTTATATATTTATATTATTTTTTATTATTTTAATTTATATATTTTTTAAATAAAAGTATATATTAATAATATTATATATATTTATATAAGATTATTAAATAGTAAAAATAATATACATAAATATACGTATATATAAAATAGTTTATTATATATATTAATTTTATTGTTATTATTTTTATTAAAAACAAATTAATGTTAATTATATAAATCAATTATATTATATAGTATATATAATTTATCATATATAATATAATTATATATTTCTATTTAAGATTATAGTTTATTTTAAATATTTTTTATTTAATATTAATATTTCACTTTATTATATTATATAATATATTTATAATAATTTAATTATATATTATATTATTTAATAAATTATAAATTTTAATTACAAATAATAAATATTTTTATGTTTTATTAAATATCAAACTATCCACTTTAATCCTTTCCAAATTTCTTCAAACTCATTTATTTAAAATCATACCATTCAAACAAATACTAAAATCACAATTATGGTTCAAATATGTTAGCAGATCCATCAGTGTTATGTTTGAGGAGATTCTAATATCAATGGTTTGGTAGCCTTTCCTATCTCCACTCTTATTATTCCACCAAAGAGTTACCCATCACTTGTACCAATGGCTTCCCCTATAGCTTCATTTTATGTACCTTTTGCCTCTTTCTCTAAATTTGAGGAATCACATGGTGCATAAAATAGGCATTGTTATCCCACTTGAGGGGACTCACCACCTACCATCTTTTTTGCCCAACCACCACATGCCAATGTCCCCATAGGACCAAAAAATGAGTTGTCCCGAGCTTCTTCAATCCAGCATGCGTCCGAGCCCTATGCAATACCCACAACCGCAATCGCCACGTTCAACATTGAAGGCGCTCGAGTCATGCTCTGCCATGTCAGAGCTCGAGCAACTCCACGCCCACATCATCAAGCTCGGCCTCTCCTCTGATAATGACACCATGGGCAGGATCATCAAGTTCTGCTCTGTCTCTAAGAATCGCAATCTATGGTACGCCCTAAAGGTGTTCGATGGAATTCCTGAACCGGATGCGTTCCTATACAACACATTGATGAAGGGTTTCTTGCAGAGCGAGTCCCCACGGGACGCCATCCTCCTATACATTCGGATGCTAAACGATCTCATTATTCCAAATAGCTTCACATATCCCTGTGTTATAAGGGCGTGCTCTGCTATTTCGGAAGGACGACAGGTCCATGCCCACGTGCTGAAAACGGGGCTGGGGGGAGACACTTTTTCTTTAAACAACTTAATCCACATGTATGTGAATTTTCAGTCTCTGGAAGAGGCTAGGAGGGTTTTCAACCAGATGCCTTCCCGTAGCTTAGTTTCCTGCACTACTATGATTGCAGGCTATGGTCGGTCAGGACATCTTGATAAGGCATTAGAAGTGTTTGAGTCAACCCCTGAGAAGAGCTCCGTCTTATGGAACTCTATGATTGCAGCTTTTGTCCAAAGCAACCATTTGGATGAAGCATTCTCTCTGTTTGAAAGGATGCTTGATGAGAAAATACTTCTGGACAGATATGTTGCTGCAAGTATACTGTCAGCTTGTGCTGGTTTAGGTGCTCTGGAACTAGGAAAGTGGATTCATAGTTATATTCAAAGCAACAAAATCAAATTAGATCAAAAGCTTGCAACTGCTATCATCAACATGTATTGCAAATGTGGTTGCTTGGAGAAGGCTCTTGAGGTCTTCAATGGTCTTTCCTACAAGGGTCCTTCCTCTTGGAATGCCATGATTGGAGGGCTTGCAGTACATGGAAAAGGAAAGGTTGCGTTAGAGCTTTTCATGGAGATGGAAGAAGAGGGAGTTACTCCAGATCAAGTAACATTTTTGAATGTTCTAAATGCTTGTGCTCACTCTGGTTTGATTAATGAAGGGCGTGAGTACTTTAGATATATGAAGGATGTCTATGGTATTGAACCAAGAATGGAGCATTATGGGTGTATGGTTGATATATTAGGAAGAGCAGGGATCATATGTGAAGCTATGGAGGTAATCAAAGAGATGCCAGTGAATCCTGATGCGAGTGTATTAGGAGCATTATTTGGCGCTTGTAGGATCCACAGAAATATCCAACTGGGAGAGGAAATGGGAAGGGAAGTGATTAAGCTTGATCCGAGTAATAGTGGTCGATATATCCTGCTGGCGAACTTGTATGCAAGTGCTGGAAAATGGAAAGAAGCAGCGGAGGTGCGGAAATCAATGACTGACAGAGGGGTGGAGAAGGTCGTTGGGTTTTCTTCAATTGAATTTGATGGATGCATCAACAAATTTGTAGCAGGGGAGATTAATCATCCCGAATCAGAAGTAATATATGCTAAAGTTGAGGAAATGTTAGGGAGAATAAGACAGGCTGGCTACCGTTCTGACATAAATGAGGCACTGCACGACCTTAGCGAAGAGGAAATGGAAACTCCATTAAGTTACCACAGTGAGAAACTTGCAATCGCGTTTGGACTGTTGAAGACAAAGCCAGGTGATACTATCCGAATATCGAAAAATTTACGGATCTGCAGAGACTGCCACTGTGCAACTAAGCTCGTGTCAGAGGTTTTCCAGCGTGAGATCATCATAAGAGACAGGAACAGGTTTCATCATTTTAGATCAGGAGAGTGCTCTTGCAGGGATTACTGGTAACATGAATAACTATCAGTAATCACCCGTGGACTTGTTTTTGAAGAACCTGGACTGGCCTCTAGCCCTGGAGCTCTCCTATTCAACTGGGGAAGATATGCATAAGAACACCTTGTGCATAGATTTGGCTAATCTGGTAAAAAAACAGAGGCTGAAACTGACGTGTATATTACATTGAATACCATTAACGATATGGTAGTAGTTATCATTCCGCATTCGTTCCAGTGATGCATAATAATTCAATCAATTATATGGTCATATAAAAATCAAAGGCTATATTATATTTATATTACGTGAGCCATACAATCATTTTTATTCCATCCCCACGATTCTCTCTCAAACTCTCTGGCCGATATTCTAGGAACGCTCACTCCTATACCCTCTATTCACGGAACCTCAAATATCATCAAGTAATGATTGGGAATTAAATAGTAGTAAATAATTGAGCTAAAAGCACAACCATCACCTCACACTATCATCTACTGTTCCATTAATATAGGATTGGTTATATTAATACAAAATCAACTGTATTAATTAATTTTATTTGTATTAACAGTTACATATTACAGTTATATAAAATATTATTTTTAACTGTATAAATTACACTTTAAGTGAATAAATCAGTGCACTTAATTATACATTTTTTATATCTCATTCTTTTTTTTATTTTTTGTATTTAATTTACCCTATTTTTGGATTTAATGGTTTGCAGGGATTTAAAGTAGAGTGATTTATAGGGTGGAAAAATCATATTTGATAAAAAATATGGAGCAGTCCAAACTCCTCCATTTACACTATTACTTTATATTATATAATTTATTACTTTAATTATTTTAATTTTATATTATTTATTTATTTATTATTATTATATATTTTACATATATTTATATATTAATAATATTTTATATAAAATTATATAATATAAATATTATAAATAAAAAATTATTGTATAAAATATTTTTAATATAATTTAATTATATATAATAACTAATAAATTATTTAATTTAATTAAAAAATAAATTTATCTTTCTAATTTTTTAATTAATAATTATTCTCCCTAACTTCACCTCTATCTCCAAATCCATTACTTCACTTCCCCTCCAAATATCTCCAAATACTTTACATCTAAATAACTATTAACTCCTCAATCTAAAAATAATATGGTATTAGAGCTCTAATCTCAATAGCTTAAAATTTCTAGTAGTGCTCATCCTAGCTATGGATAGGCTAGCTAAAACTCGTTCATAAAATTGTTCGACGGGTAGGATCGAGAGTGGGAAATCCTCACCCTCGCTATGTCTTCGGTCATCGACACTATGACCTTCGATGCAATCAAGACACTCCTCCTCACACTAGAGGCTCACCAAGTCTAGAAGTATGATTCAAACTAAGCATCTACCCCTCTCTTAGGTTGTTTGGATCCACAACTCCTTCGTTCTAACTTGTTGCCTTTGTTACATGCCCTCCGACTATTCGAGGTATGCTTTTCACTCCACCACACACCTATACTAATTTTGTAGATCGTCATTCGCTAGCACGACCTCTTCTAAACCCTAATGGACGCTTGAAGCTATTGCGATAATAAGAAAAAAAATGTGAGACCCTTGTGTTTCCCTAATTAAGTTGGGCTTTGTTCTTCTTCTGGGCCACGCTCACCCCTTTTCTCTATTGCATGCTCCTTAGGCCCAAATGGTCGCTTATTTGCTCTAGGCAGTTCGTCACAAACCCAAGGCACATTTTAGCCCAACTTATCCACCTACGGTTAGTTTTGTGGGCTCCTAGGCCACGCAACCATCCACTCTCCCGCATACAAGCTAAAATTCAAAGGCACCACTCCACAGACTCATTCATCTTATAATGTTGAAACAAGTCCACATGTTACAAATGATTTATCTCACCTCTCTATTCAAAAGGATCATTCGATACGTGAACACCTAATGATTGGACACAGAGCATGTTTACTTATTTTATCATCCATTTATGCTTCCCTAATATCATCTACTCAAATTTATTCTCAGTCGTATCTATTATATTTTCCAAAATTTATTGAATATTTTATGAGTATCTCAATTTACTTAGGGTAACTCTTGCTATTTTAAATTTCACCAACTTATTTTCTTATAAAAAAATATATTATCTCACCAGGAGTTGCTATTTGAGAGCTGTAAAGGTGGATTGTACTATCTTCGTACCCATCATTTTTCATTTTCTATCATACCAACTGCATGTTCTATTAGTTCCTTTAGGTCTGTCTCTACATGACATCAAAGCTTAGGTCATCTAGCATCTCGTATTATCAATCATGTGCTTTCCAAACATCTCTTAATGAAAAATCTATCCGTTTTACCCTTTTTTTGAATCATGTGTTTGCAGTAAAATTACTAAGCAACATTTTTCTCTAACTAATCACAAAAGTTTCGCTACACTCGAACTTATCCATACAAATATATGGGGAGCTACACCAATCATATCTCACATAAAACATACCTATTATGTTCATTTCCTTGATGATTACAATAGTAAATCCTCATGGTTTTCATTATGAAACATCGTTATGATATTTTGTCTATTTTTCGTGCATTTCGTCACAAAGCAGAAAACTTGGCTGTACAATCAAATATTTACAATATAATGGTACAAATGAATTTTTATCTCATTCCTTTGAAACCGAGCTTCAATCTATAGAAATTCTTCGAGCTAGGGGGAGTCACAAAATCTGGAATGTTTAAGGGTACTAAACAAATCCGAATCTAGTAGTTCTTGTCTCTATTCAATAGGAAATTAAATGTAGAATTTTTAGATATTTTTAGTTTTTCAAGAACCAACCGGAAATGGGGGTGAACCAGGCCAAAAACCATCGAGCTGGCCGAGAAATTCATTGGAAACTGATTCGCTACAATGCATACTAGTTTGCGTTTAGCACTGGGTGCACGCACGCGCGGCCACACACGTAGATGTCATCTTCCTCGCCCAAACATAAGACCTAAAAGCCCTATTTTACTCAAGAGCACACGATAGAAAACCCGATTCTACTGCTTGAAAATATTAATTCATTGCTAGAGCTACAAGTTATAGAATGAAGAAAGAATGCTATGGATAGGTAGTCATGTAAGTTTATAACGCATCTATATAAAGCTTGGATGTTCCATCATTGATAATTGTTCTAAATTCACTCTAAAAGTCAGACTGCTCCCAATTCTGGTGACCCGACTACCAGAGAGCATAGCTCCTCCGTCGACCATCTCCGATGACCACCTTGGTACCCATAGAAAGTTGAGGACCTTAGTTTTTCATTGCTACCTATCTCAACCATCAACTCCGTCTCTATAGTTTCCGGTGAGATCGCATACGACAAAAAATAGAGCAGTTGTTTCAGAGGCCAATTTTGATGGCCTCAATGGCCCTTATGAGCTTAGAAAAATTTAGTAAGTCCCTTCTACCTCCTGCTTTCCATAGCCACGACCTTGCCCGATTTGAGTGAGTTTTAGGTATGAATTAAATCTTCTAAGTCTCAAATCACGGGTTAAGTGACTAAGCTGACTAAAATGCACATTGCATGTACTACAAACCACCAATTGAGATGATTCAAGTGGCCACAGACTCCTTGATGAGTTAGCTTTCAAACTACACTAGTCTCAATCACTGATGTATCATCTCCGCTGAGTTCGTGGCTTTGACCCAACTCTTACTCGCTTGAATGAAAGTTTTTGATCATGCTTGATCAGAGTAATTTTGGTTGACTTTGGTCAAACTAAGTTAACGACAGCCTAGAAGGAGGACAGAGGGACTTGACACTTAATTTGGTAAGTTTTAGAGAGAATTTAGTCATGGGTCAAAGGTCAGGGACTGAAATGTAAATATTTGAAAGTTAAAGAACCCAATTGTAATTGAGCTTTTTGTGAGATCTTCCTAAGGAACTAAATAATATTTCTGGGATGATTGGAAAGTTTGGTGAATTTTAGGGACTATGGTTGCCTATTTTGGATGGTCTATAGACATATTTGCAATAAAGGTAAAGTTAAGGAATAAACTTAAACTAGAGCATTTGTGTGGCCAAATGACAATTTTTGTGCAGTCAAAGAACCTAAACTTAATTAAAGAAAGTTTAGGGGCCTAAATGAGAAAAATGGGGGTTAAATGAATCATGAAGCCTAAGTTATAAAGAAAAAGGGCAAAATGGTAATTTTACCAAAACTTACGGGCCATTCTACAATTAATGAGAAATAGGGCTTGGAGTTGTTCCAATGCCTATTTGGGACTAGAATGGGACTCAAAGAAACTTAAGGGGCCCAATTGGAAGACTTGAGAAAGTTTAAGGTCTGAAAAGAGGAAAATTTGAAGTATAGGAGCAAAATGGTAATTTGGGAAAAATTAAACCTCTAGGTGGTAGATAAAGAAAATATGGGCAATTCAATAAGTGATGAGTATAAATAGAATGACCTTAAGCTCGAGGAATTAACCTTAGAAAAAGGTTAGGATTAAGGGTGGGGTTACTGACTAATGAGTCAGATAACTAGGACCCATGAGGGCTAAACCATAAAATTGTAGGAAAATTACGATAGTTGAGTTGTGAAATGGTTATAAGTGAAATTGACCCCATTTTTGCTAAAACTTGTAGAGAATACATGAGACACTCTAGTGGAATCGAGAGAGGGATTCCCGAAACCTCGCAAAATGAACACGTTCTATGAAGTAAATTGAGTGGGTGTATCAATGGCAAGTCTAATTAGACCAACAAGACCTAAAATGAAATGCTTGCTTGATTGTATGAAAAGAGTAAAAATCTGACCTTAAAACTTATATAAGAAGTATAAAATAAATGAGTGCATGCCCACTAAAGAAAATATAATTTTAAAGGCTAAAATAAGGAATAGTCATGAGATCGACGCATGTTGTGTAGATATGGTCTGGTAGGACTGGGAACTGTTGGGTCATGGGCCATTTTTCTTATTAGGGGGATGCTCAAGTTATAGGCAAGGCTCCTAAGAATGTCATTGTTGTGTTATGTGTTGGTTTGAAAGATTGTAGCATGGTGTATGCCAAGAGACCCGAGTTTAGGACAAGGTACCCAACTATGTGATGTGGGGAGACGACCAAGTAATTGGCTAGGCTCCCAAGTTTTATATGTTGTGTGGGGAGTCGGTTGAATGAAAGACTAGGCTCTCGAGTGTGTTGATGTTTTGAGCATGTTGATTTGTGATGCATAATTGTATGTGAGTGGGGAGTTAGGGAGTGATGCACCGAGATCCAAATAATGAGATGTTGTGTGCACCATTACGAAATTTGGGCCATGAGTGCCATGATTATGATTGTGTGTCATGTGATTCTTGTTGTGATGCCAATATAGGAGAGGGGGTGATGGAAGGACGCTTGATGAGGTTGTGCCATCGCCCAAGGGAAAATGAAAAGGAGTTTAGGGAGTTATTGTAAAATACTTCCAGTTTTCCTGGGATACCCAAATGATGTATGGGTACCGTCCCATTACACCGTTGCAATGAGAAAAGGCGAGATTGAGTCGCATGTGTAAGGGGCATGTGCCAGTGAGTGGGACAATGCAATTGTCACGCCCCAACCCGGTTTGGTCGAGTCCCCGTGAACAACCCACCACTTTCCCGAATTATTAAGGGTTTTCTCCTTCCCTAAACCGTGAGGAGTTAGATGTTCTTTTCACATGTACCTTTCCTTAAATAACATTAATCAAAACTGAATATAAATTTTACATACCTACCTTAAGGTTCAACTATCGATAGATCTTTAAGGTTGGTTTTCCATTAGTTTACTGAAAAGGGGTAAAGGGATAGGGTAAGTACGACAACTTAGTGAATGTATATTGGGAGAGAGTTTTCACAAAAATTAATTTTTTTAATTGGAGTGTGTCAGACTCCTTATTTCAAAAATAAAATATTTTTCTTCAAATTCCAGTTTATCAAAACCTTTTTTTCCAAGGTTACCCAATTCATTTCCAAGGATTCTCAAATTTTTTCCATGATTTTCATAACCTCTTTCCCATTTCCATATTCGGTGTGTTTAACATACAACACACGCCCTTCATCATGAAGGGATCACACACATTCACGAGATACAATTACGCCGACTGCACCCAGTTGTGAATTGAAGCGTCTTTACCATCCACCCTGATAAAAGTCTGTAACTTCTACCCAAAATATGAGTGAACATCTCTGATGTCCTACCCTCAGATAAAAAAATACTTCGTGTCCATATAAGGAGAGAGACCTCATCCCGACCCCACCCCGGTCTCATGCGCATGAAGCTACATTGAGCTTCCATGACTGTTGGCATGACAAACTGCCCTTATTTCCACCATGTCATCCAGTAGCCCCTAGGACGCATCACTACCCCTCTTGGGCGACTTGAAGGTCCCTTACCTCAGTGCATGTACAAAACAATAGTTTTCCTCATAAGCCATTTAATCTTTGGTGCCACTGGTCCAACGGCCCTGACCCTGAACTCGACCTGCAGCTGTTTGTCTTGACTAGTCTATCGACCTGTCTTGTGGCACTGCTACCAGTCCATTGAGTATGTCGGTCCTATCTTGGTACCATGGCCAGACACATAATTCATTAAAGTTTCATGGCTTATTCTCATATTTGTCTACGAGCTCTTACTCGTGCCAACTAGCCTTGGGCCCACTATACGAGATTTTCAAAATCGGGCATTTTAGCCCCCCAAGTTCCAAAACCAAGGCCTAAGGCCTATCTGAGCTATTTGAGCTCCCATCAAGAAGGTCTCCCAAAAAGTTTAAGCAATGGCACACAGTCATGGGAGAGCATTGCCAACAAAATAATCTTCCAACTATCTATCACACCAACTAAGTATGAGAACATCTCCGCTCATAACCGATGAACAAGTTTTCTACTTCCTACCATAAAGATCATCATACCAACAGGGTATGATCTACTTATAACCGGTAAGTAGAGGAGTACAATATGTTGGGGGCTTAGCCCTATTACAAAAAGTGGTCACATATTAGATAGTGAGCTACGTAATTCTTGATAAGCATCCTCCTAGTAAGGTTATACGCCCTTTGCTGGTGTTTCTGGCTTCAGGCTTGGCTCCCTTCGTACTTAGGGTTGTGACCTCAACAGGTCCTGACACCATTCTCCTAAATACTTTCCCATTTGTTCTTTTGAGACTTCTATTACGCCTCGTGCATTAGAGATCTTTTAAGGTTGTCTTCCTACGAGAACAGGGTGTTGAGTAGAGTTAGTCCTAGTTTTCTTGGTTGCTATCCTGGGAACCATCTGAAAATTTTGAAACTTTCTCTTAGTTGCTATATTATATAGTCTTGACAATATAGTCGAGGAAACATGCTCTGATACCACTCAAGTTGTCATGCCCCGACCCGGTTTGGTTAGATCGTCGTGATCAACCTGCCACTCTCTCGATTTATTAAGGGTTTTCTCCTTCTTTTAAAGTGCCAGGATTAAGCGTCCTTTAAACCTGTACCTTTCCTAGAATAATATTTATCAAAACTGCATAAAATTTAAACTTAACATACCTGTCTTACAGGTGTAGTTAACTTGAGGTCTTTGGATAGTTTTTCCATGATTACCTGAAAAGGGTATAAGGGAGGGGGTAAGTTAAATGACTCAATGAATGGGTGTTTTAAAATTTGACTTTCAGAAAATAGTTTGAATTGGAATGTGCCAGACTCCTTATTTTCTTTAAGACATTTCATCCTCAAAATCTCAGTTTTCATAGCCATTTCTCATCATTAACCATGAACGGTGTGTTTATCAACAAACACATGCCCTTCATCATGAATGGAACACACATTCATAGGGCAACACAACCAATGCACCCACTTATGGTGTTGAAGCAACTTTACCGGCCACCTAGATAGAAGCCCTCAACTCGATCTACAACTGTTTGTCTCGACTGGTCAATCGACTTGTCTTGTCGCACTACCGCCAGTCCATCGAGTATGTCGGTCCTGTCTTGGTACCATGGCCAAACATATCATTCATTTAGAATTTTCATTGCTTAAACTCATGTTTGTTTATGAGCTCCTGCTCCTACCAACTTGCCTTGGGCATATTGTACGAGATTTTAAAAATCGAGCATATTAGCTCCCAAGATCCAAAACTTAGGCCTTCGACCTATCTAAGCTATTCGAACTCCCATAAAAAAAGGTTTCCCAAAAAGTTTAAGTAGTGGCACATAGTCAGGGGAGAGCACTTCTGTAAACCCCGTCCTTTTGAGCCGAGTAAAACCGAGAAAAGAACCAGTCAAATCGAGTGAGAAAACCGAATTGGTTAACAAACCCGATTATCAGGAAATGGGCAATTTGGAAATTTACAACTCTTGGGTGAATCAAAGGGTTCATAAAACCATGGAAAAGAACCTTAGGACAAATTGGAAGAGAAAAACTAGACCGGTTTAGATGAACCGGATCCAACTGGATTGAACCAATTTATGAACCGAGTTGGATCATGAACCGAAACTGATAGAGAACGGGAAAATTAGAGAAATTTCAACTCCCTTGTGAACCTTAGAACAAAGTGGGAGAGAAAAACCAAACCAATTCGGGTGAACCAGACCCGAACCTGATTAAATCGGTATAAGAACCGAGTCGGTTTATGAACTGGAACTAATAGAGAGATGGTAAAGCAGGAATTTTATTGACCCTAAGTGACCTAATAAGTCATAAAATTCATGAAAAGGACTTTAGGGTGAATTGGAGATGAAAACCAAACCGGTTTAGGTGAACTGGATCCGAATCGGATTGAACTGGTTTGGACTAATTTGAACCACTATTGAACCGGATATTAAATTCATTTTTCTAAGTGGCTTAAAAATTTTAAATTTGAGATTTGAGATCACAATTGGATAGAAAATGAATTTAGATAAATTTAGAAATTTTTACATTTGAAAAACTCGGTGGAATGGGGGGTGAACCGGCCGGTTTAAGCTATGAATTCAGTTCAGACCGGTTAGGACTGGTCCGGTCCGGTTCGAAATAGTGTCATCTTCTTCCTTCAGATGACAACATTGTTCACTCACCGGAAAATCGAATCAGCACCGACGAAGAAAAAATGTCTCCGTTCAATACGTTTCTGGCCATCAATGTCTGTCATAAATGTGCCAAATGGACGGCCGATGAGTCCCCGAACTCCTTATATAAAGAGCCCCTCTCCATTCATCCTCTCCACACCTGAAAAGCTCACTCTCTCTGAGTTGCTTGGTTTTCCAGTGAAGCTTGAACTAGAGATCTGATATAGGGTCATTTCTGAGCTAAATAAGGTGAGGTCGAGTTCTTTAGAACTGGGGAGAAATCAGCTACATGCATGTAGTCTCTGTTTGTTCCGAGGGTCACCAGAGAAGCATCGGCGTGATGGAACAGTGAAGTAGCTCTGGTGGACCGAAACTGCCCTGTTTCGGCCGAATTGAAATCAGCCATTTCAAGCCCTCCTTAGGCCAAACCAAGCCCTCCCAATACTTCCTCAGCCATCCCATGGCCGAATTAGGATAAAAAGGTAAGCCAATTCGGCTCCCCTCTGTAATTTCCAATCAGTATTAGAGAGAGAATCGACTAAATTTCAATGACGAAATTCTAATCTAATTTGACATCAATTGATGTTATTCTTGATTCTAGGAAGAATCTCAGGAGGAGAACTACATGCCTAGATAGAAAGCTAGGACCGCCGTGCCCTCACAAGCTTTCTCTCTCTATAGATCATTTTCCGGTGAAGCTCCATTTGAGCTCGTTCCGGCGTTAAAACTTGCGATTCAAATTGCTAGAGAATCGTAAAACATGTAGAAACTCAATTTCAACTTCAATTTCAACAATTGGAAGTGTTTGACTGGTCAATTTAATGAAATCAAATTCAACTGTGTTAAGAAGTTGGAATTGGGGGGAAAATTGGGGATTTTCAAAAATTTGAAGGACCGAAATATAATTTCCTAAAATTGAGGTCAATTGGGCATGATAAAAATGTTAGAGAGCCAATTGAGGAATTTTAGAATTTTTGGGGTAAAATTTACCATTTTTGTAAAGGAAGGGCAAAATGGTAATTTTGGAAAAGTTAGGGTACCAAATTTGAAATTTGGGAAATTAAACCCTTTTTATGGAATGGAATAAATTGAGGTCTTATGATAAATTTTAAAAATTTTGAGAATCAATTTGAGGAAAAACCGGCATTAGGGACTTAAAGTTAAAGAGAATAACTTTAGGTACCTAATTGCAAATAAATGAAAGTTTGGTTTTCTTATTCATTTGAAATGAATGAAGGCTATTAGGCCAAAAGATAATGAACCAAGATGTTCATATCGTGTAGGAACACGAAGTACCGGGAACGCCAGCAAGGACAAGCTTGCGTGAATACAAAGAATCAGTCTAGTGGAATTCACTGCATTAACGGGTGAGTGGGATTTTATATCATACCCGATTGGGGATGATAAGTACCTTCAAATGAAAACCCACTACCAAGTGGTATCTTAAACATCACAACTTAGAGTAGTGATGTGAAAATCATGCAAAAAAACTACTTACCGGTTGTAAGTAAATCGTACCCAGTTGGTATGATGAAACTTCCTCAAAGGAAGTTGAAAACCCGTTCATCGGTTATGAGCGGAGATGTCCTTATACCCGGTCGGTATAATGGACAGTGGATAATATATTTTTGTTAGAAGTGCTCTCCCCTGACTGTGCCAATGCTTAAACGATTTGGGAGACCTTCTTTACGGGAGCTCAAATAGCTCTTATAGATCGGGGGCCTCGGTTTTGGAACTTGGGGGCTATTATGCCCGGTTTTGAAAATCTCGAACAAGTGGACCATAGGCCAGTGGATACGAGCAGATGCTCGTAAACAAACATGAGATATGTGTTATAAAACTTAATAAATGAGTTGTTTGGCTATGGTACCAAGACAAGACCGACATATTCAGTCAACTAGTGGCAGTGTGGCATGACAGATCTTTGGACCAGTAAAGACAAACAGTTGCAGGTTGAGTTGAAGGTTGGGGCCGTTGGACTAGTGGCACCACAGATTATATGGCATGATAAGAAAATACTATTTGTGCATGCACTATGATTACAAGATCATCAAGATGCCCATGAGGGGTAGTGATGCATCCTAAGGGCCCTGGACGACCCGGTGAATATAAGGGCAATTTGTCGTACTAGGTGACCATGCGAAATTTGAAAGAAAGAAGTCTGGCACACTCCAATACAAATATTTTTCATAAAAGTAAAAGTATTGAAAAACCCATTTACTGAGTAGTCATACTCACCCCCTCCCTTATGTCTCTTTTCAGGAAATTCTAGAAAGTCTACCTTTAAGGACCATCAACTAAAATGCCTGTGAGACAGGTATGATAAATTTTAAATATTATACAATTTTGATGTATGTTATTCCAGGAAAAGGTGTAGGTTTAAAGGACGGCTTACTCTTTACGGTCTACAATAAGGGGAAACCCTTTAATAAACTAGAAGAGTGGCAGGTTGATTATAGGGATCCAACCAAACTGAGTCGGGGCATGACAACTTCCAACAAAAATAATCTTTTAGTCGTTAATCACACCAACCGAGTGTGAGGACATCTTCGCTCATAATCGATGAACGAGTTTTCTACTTCCATGAAGTTCATCATACCAACCGGGTATGATCTACTTACAACCGGTAAGTAATTTTTTCACATAATTTCCACATCACTCCATCTAGGTATAATGTTTAAAATTTTCACTCAGTAGGGGGTTTTCATTTCTGAGGTGCTTATCATCCCAACCAGGTATGATATAAAATCCCTCTCACCCGATAATGCAGTGATTCCCTCTTAACTGGTTCCTTGTCTTCACGCAAGCTTGTCCTTGTTGGCGTTCCCGGTACTTCGTATTCCTACACGATATGAACATCCTTGTTCATTATCCCATGGTCTAATAGCCTTCATTCATAATTAATGGATGAAACACTAAAACTTTCCAATTAATTGCAATTAGGTCCCTAAAGTTCTTTTTCTTTAACTTTAGGTCCCTAATACCAAATTTCTCTCAAATTGAGTCCCAAAATATTTAAAATTCACCTTGTAACCTCAATTTATTCAAAATCATAAAAATGTTAAACTTTCCCAAATTTCCAATTTATACCCCAACTTTTCCAAAATTACCATTTTGTCCCTACTTAACAAAAATGGTAAATTTCACCCCAAAAATTCCAAAAAATGACCAATTGGTCTTCCAACATCTTTTTCATGCCCAATTGGCCCTCAATTTTGGGAAATTGCACTTTAATCCCTCGAATTTTTGAAATCCCCAAAATTTACCCAATTTCAACCTGACCGGATTTGATTTCATCAAATTGACCAAACAATCGAAGTTAATTATTGAAATTGAAGGTGGATTTGAGTTCCTACACATCCATAAGATTCAATTGCACTTTGAATCGCACGATTTGACGTTGGAATGAGCTCAAACGGAGCTTTGTTGGAAAACTAGACTTAGAGAGAGAAATCTTCAAAAGCTTACCGTCGGAGGTGTGACGGTCCAAGCTTACGATCTGGGCAGATAGCTTTCGTCCTGAGGTTTCTCCTAGGATCAAGAATCGCATCAATTGATGCCGAATTGAGGGAGAATTTAGTCAGTGAAGTTTCACCGATTCTCTCTCTAGCACTGATCAAAAATTAAAGAGTAGAGCCAAATTGGCTTACATTTTAGCTCTAATTCAGTCGTATGAGGGCTGTGGAAGTGTTGGGAGAGCTTGGTTTGGCCTGAGAGGGGCTCGAATTGGTCATTTTCAGCTTGGCCAAAACAAGAGAGATTCGGTTCACTAGAGCTGCTACATTGTTCTATCATACCTACGTTTCTATGGCGACCCTCGGAGCAAACGGAGACTATCGTCGGGTAGCTGACCTCCCCAATTCTAAAGAACCCGACCATGCCTTCTTTGGCTTAGATAAGACCCTGTGTTGGAGCTCTCATTCGAGCTTCACCAAAAAATGGAGTAGTGGAGATAAAGTGGAGTTTTCAGGTGTGAGGAGTATGAATGAGGAGGGACTCTTTATATAGGAAGCTCGGGCCGGAGACTTTTCATCTTCGACGGCGCTGCTCAGTTTTTCGGTGAGTGAACAATGTTAGCATCTGAAGGAAGAAGACATCACTATTCCAAACCGGACTGGATCGGTTCGAACCAGGTTCAATGCTTAAACTGGCCGGTTCAGGCCTGATTCGACTAAGTTTTTCAAAATTAAAATTTTGTAAATTTATCTAAATTCATTATATATCCAATGGTGGTCTCAATTCTCCAATTTGAAATTTCTAAGTCACCTAGAAAAATGAAATTAAAAATTGGTTAAATAGTGTTCAAACTGGTTCAATCCGATTCACCTTAACCAGTTTGGTTTTCATCTACAATTCATTCTAAAGTCCTTTATCATTACTTTTGTGACTCATTAGGTCACTCGGGATCCATAAATTTCCTGGTTTGCCTTTCTCTAATGGTTGGGGTTAGTGAACTAGTTCAGTTTTCTCACCTGAGTTGATTAGTTCTTTCCTTAGTTTCCTTGTCTTTTAAGGGATGGGGTTTACAGCAGTGACCCTAGGTGCTACGACACCCAATTACAAGATGACACTTGAGAAGTGTCAATTGTGGTAGAGTGGCATGTGGCTCCCACACTCTAGATTCCCAGATGTGGTATTTCCCATGTGATGGTACACTCTCGGGTGTGTTATGTATATAGGGCCTGAGTAGCTCGGGATGAGGCACGGACCATGAGTATCCCAGAAGTGTCAGCTGAGTGTAGGACATACATGTGTGTGGGACTTGAGTTCATGATGTATGCATGTTTTTGTGACATATGTACTTACTGTTGTTCATGTGAAACTTATGGGGGAGATTGAGAATAGCTCGACCATAGGGTAGACTACGGGGCGTATGGCCTAAGATAGATGTCTCAAAGGGGCAAAGTAAACCACGAGACTCGAGAATGTTTATATACGAGTAATGATATAGAGAATCTTGTTAGGTGGTATACAAGGAATGTTTGACTCGTAAGCCATGTAATGGCCCAGTGTTAGTGCCCCATTCACTAAGTTGTGAGCTCACCCCTCCCATAAACCAATTGCATGTTAAGTCAAGGAGGCGCGAGGCAGCAAGGGGGAGGATCTTTCCGAGGTGCACACCACCTAAGGTAACCTCGTACCCTGCTCATGAATGTGCTTTAAGATTCTTATAATATTGCTATTTTTTCGAGATATTTTGTAAACTGTTTTGTGGTCTCTAGCGAGAAATTTTAAAAGAAAAGTTTCGAATTTCTACTACGTTTTACAGGTGTTTTATCGAAAGCCATGATCCCTTTGGTTTTCAATAGGGTGAAGGTACCCACCATAGTGGTTATCGACAGGGACGTGCAGAGGGGTTCACGAGTCTCTAGCTAGCATAATCGGGTCGGGGCATGGCATGCGAGGTTTAACATACGAGGCCCTATTGAAGCATACTATGTTACCGATGTTAACAACCAGGACATAGAGCCTGAAATTTTATGGACGACTATCATTAATCAGCTTCGAATTTGGCATCTGCGGCCCAACCTCCAATGCAGAAGTTTTCAAGGGGGCACAATGGGGCAGCAAGTAGTGGATCAACAACCATAGGAATTGGAGCTTCTAGAATCCCACCCAAGGTCCTAACTCGGGTGTACAACATCACACAAGTGACCGCTTAGGCAGATCCTATTGTTGTAGCGAGTACTTCCCAAAACCCTTGAACTGGAAACTTGGTTGTTCATTTTGATATGATGAAAGGTTGGTTACCTTTTTGAGGTTTAGTAAGAGAGTTAGACTTTGTTTCCCATTGGTGTACTTTTTTTTACCATTAGAAAGTCTTTTGAACAAGTAGTAATGGGATGTTTCTTTTCCAAAGATAGAGTGTCTAAAAGTAAAAGGCATAGAGGCCTTCACACTTATCGATTTTGAGGCGGATCGATCTTACTTGAGTGAGGAAATGGCATGAAGGGTGCCATTACCTTCATCTCTAATGGAACCTGGAATATTAATACACACACCCCTTGGGGAAGTATTAATGAGAGACAAAATAATTCGATCTTCTAGAGTGAGGATAGGAGGAAGGACCCTTGAAGCTGACTTAATCCCACTACCATTAAAAGACATGGACCTAATCTTGAGGACGGACTGTGTAAACCCTGCTCCTTTAGGATAAGAA
This sequence comes from Trapa incisa, assembly GCA_030064435.1. Classification (NCBI taxonomy): domain Eukaryota; kingdom Viridiplantae; phylum Streptophyta; class Magnoliopsida; order Myrtales; family Lythraceae; genus Trapa; species Trapa incisa. The sequence continues at coordinate 19,418,139 of CM057771.1, forward strand.
AACTGGGGAAAGAATTGGTCAACCTGAACTAAACCGGTTCACGAATCTCAACTGATAGAGAAAGGATAAACCAAGAAATTTATGGATCCCAATTTACCTAAAGAGTCACAAAAGTCATGAGAAAGGACTTAATGATGAATTGGAGGTGAAAACCAAACTGGTTCAGGTGACCCAAACCTGAACCGGTTTGAACCACTATTGAACTGGTTTCTAAATTCATTTTTCTAAATGTCTTAGAAAATTCAAATTGGAGAATTTAGGCCATCATTAGATTGAGAATGAATTTAGATAAATTTATAAATTTTTTAATTTTGAATAATTCGGTCAAATCAGGCCTAAACCTGTAAACCCCGCTCTTTGGAGTTAAGGAAAAACTGGGAAAGAACCGGTCAAATCGAGTGAGAAAATAGAACTGGTTCACAAACCATAAACCTTGGAAAAGAAATTACAACTCTCATATGACCCAAAAAGATCCATAAACCTTGGAAAAGAACTTTAGGACAAATTGGGAGAGAAAAATTAGACCGATTAGGGTGAACCGGACCCGAACCAGATTATACCGGTTTAGGAACCAAGCCGATATATGAACCGAAACCGATAGAGAGAGGACAAACCGGGAAATATGTGGACCCCAAGTGACCTGAGACACATAAGTCATGAAAAAGGACTTTAGGATGAATGGGGGAAAAAACCAAACCGGTTCAGGTGAACCGGATCCGAACCGGATTGAACTAGTTTGGACCGGTTTGAACCACTATTGAACCGAATGATAAATTCATTTTTCTAGGGGGCTTAAAAAATTCAAGTTTGAGATTTGAGGCAACCATTTGATAGAAAATGAATTTAGATGAATTTAGAAATTTTTAGATTTGAAAATTTTGGTCGAATCGGGGGTGAACCGGGCGGTTTAAGCTTTGAACCCGGTTCGGACCGGTACGGTCCAGTTCGGAACAGTGTCGTCTTCTTCCTTCAGATGACAGCACTGTTCACTTGTCAGAAAATCGAAGCAACACCGAGAAGAAGAAACATTTTCGTTCAATAAATTTCAAGACATCAATGACTATCATCTGAAGGTGCTAAATGAACGGTCGACGAGTCCCCGAACTCTCTATATAAAGAGCCACTCTCCATTCATTCTCTCCACACCTAAAAACTTCATTCTCTCTCAACTGGTCCAATTTCCTCTGAAGCTCGAACCAGAGCTCTGACTTGGGCATTTTTCTAAGCCAAACAAGACGAGGTTGGGTTCCTTACAACCGGGGAGAAGTCAACTACACAGTGGTAACATCCATTTTCTTCGAGGGTCGTCGGAGAAGCGTCGGCGTGATCGTACAGTGAAGCAGCTCTGACGGACCGAAGCTGCCCTATTTCGGCCGGGCTGAAATTGGCTAATTCGAGCCCTCCTCATGTCAAACCAAGCTCTCCCAACACCTACTCAGCCCTCCCACGGCCGAACTTGAACCATGTAGGCACGAGTCATACGAGTGCAGCTGCTAAGGAGCACATTTAAGATTGAAAATCCAGCGAGGACAAATCCATCTTGATACTGGGTGAGTGGGATTTTCAACATCATACCTGGTTGAGGGTGATTAGAACCATTTTAAAGTTTGAAAAATCATTTTTCCAGGAATGTTCTCCATTGACTGTGTGAAACTGCTCAAACATTTTGAGAGACGTTCTTGATAGGAGCTAGACTTGCTCTGATAGGCTTGAAGTCTCAAATTTGAAAATGATAGGGCCAAAGGCCTAGTTTTGGAAAACTCGGGAACTGGGCCCAATGCCAATGTGCATGGGTTGGACCCGTAGACAAATGTGAATTATAAGAACAATGAAAACTCTCAGAAAAACTAGAACTGTTGTGTGATTTTCCACGAGGCCATGACAGGACTGACAAGGCTCGATGGACTAGTGGTAGTGCGCCCAGACCAGGTCGACGGGTCAGTCAAGGCAAACAACTACAAGCTAGGTCGAGTGTCGGGGTCACTGGACCATTGGCACCAAAAAGCATGGTTAATGGATCAAAACTGTTGTATGCATGCATGAGGAATCCAAGAGCATCTAGACGCCCGAGAAGGGTAGTCGATGGGTCCCAAGGGCTGTTGGATGACCCAAGGGTGCATAAGGGTGGGTTTATCATGCCAATCGATCATGAAGCTCTGATAGCTTCATGCGCACTAAGATCGAGGCCGAAGGGGAAAGGAGGTATTGTTCCATAGAGTGGACATGATGAAGCACTAAGATCGAGGTCAGGAGGGAAAGGAGGTGTCGATACCGAGGCGGGAAGGAAAATGAGGTCTCATCCCACCAAGGGTACATAATTAGGGTTTGAGGGTCAGACTATTGATGTCCACTCAAACTCAGGTGAACGGTAAAGGTGCAATGGTCCACAAGTGGAATAGTCGGGAATTATTATGCGAATGTGTGATCATTTTCTATGAGAGAAAGGGTGTGTGAATGTTTGCTGAAACACCTTCCGAGCAACGGAAATGACTCGAAAAGAGATGAATTCATATTACAACAAACTAAAAGTATAACGGTCCACAAGTGGAATAGTCAGGAATTATTATGCGAATGTGTGATCCTTTTCTATGAGAGAAAGGGTGTGTAAATGTTTGCTAAAACACCTTCCGAGCAAAGGGGAGGACTCGAAAAGAGATGAATTCATATTACAACAAACTAAAAGTATAAAACGTTTTGATCAATTGATTATTTTTAAAACTCACTTCCCAACCCCCGCTCACTGAGTTGTAGAAACTCCCCCCTCCCAATAAACCTTTTTCAAGAGAACCACCTTGCCACGACTAGTAGAGGTTAGAGGAGAAAGCCAAAGGTACTGTTGGCAGGTAACTTTTATTTAGTTATTTTGTAAATTTTGTTATGGAAAACAGGTGCACTTCAGTACTTTTACCTTACTCGGACTATTTGGTAGAAATGTTAAATTTGTATGAGGAAGGGTGGCGAGTTAATCATAGGACTCTGATCAGACTAGGTCGAAGCGTGACAACTTAAGTGGTATTAAAGCAAAGTTTTAAAACTAAAAGCCCTAGAACTCTAACCCACAGTAAACTCCTGTCAAATATATATGATCATTCTTAAAGAAACCAAACAGGTCCACAATGTCACGGCCACCCCAGGACCAGAAAGAAATCCTACCTCGCGCGAGGGAATTAGTTGGGGAGCTCGAGAGTCTAGGAGGACCACTGTCATGGTGTCGATAATGGCTAATAATCCAAGGGTAAGTGATTCACATTCGTAGTCTAGTTTTCCAAGTATCTTGTTTTTTATTTCTCTATCAGTTTTAGGATGCCTGATTTGGACAAAGCTGGTGACCAAGGCACTGATAGATGATAAGTAGGTGGACATATGAAGATCAACTTTGTTCAAATCCCTCCATTGTTGGTCCAAGATGTCTTGTTGTGCTTGAACCTGTGAGCTACACAGGATATCGAGCTACCGCCAAGCTTTAGTTGTTGTGACAGTTCCAATTACTTGAAGATTTACCTCCGTTGTCAAAGAGACTAATATAGCTGTAAGACAAAACTTGTCATAAATATCACATGCTTCAAATTTTGGGTTTAATACCTTGATTTTATCATCGATACCTGTTTTCTGAATGAGGAAAGGGGAAGGTGCAGCTAAGGAGCCATCCGAATATCTGAGAAGTCAATATGCTTGAATTGTGTTACTTGAAGATAATTAAGCTCTCATACCATGTAAGAAGAGAGTAAAGAAAGAGAGTAAGAGAAGATATATTATATTAGTAGTGTACGAATTTAATTCACTTTGTTTCATTTCATAACAAGTTTTATATATATATATATATATATATATATATATATATATACTTACAGTTGAATAGAACAAACGAGTACAACTTACCGTTGTGATAACATTAATTACTTGTACTAGTGTAATTGGAACATTAATTACTTGTACTAGTGTAATTGGAGCAGTTGAGTTTTTTTGTCATATATGATAAAATCAATTATTTACCCTAGTTATTCAATTGGATGTGATGTAATTGATATAGTAGTGACTAAATATACAGGATGTGATATAATATAACATTTTAGTTTAATAGATGAAACGTAAAAGGGAACAAAACATATCAAAATAGAATTTCAACATGAAAGGATCTTTTCGGATGAGGCTATTGAACAAAATATAAACATACTCCTTTGAACAATTCATGCATGATAAGCACCACATGGATCTCTCAGTTTCAATAATGATAATGCAAGTACAATCACTTTTTAACTATTAAACTGAAAGAGAGCGATCACAAAAGGACAGTGAAAGTGCACTCTAAACTGGATCGACGCTAATATTATATCAGAAAACAAAAATGCACAAGAAGAGATCAGTAGAGATCACCGAAAGAACTGGCATGGTCCAATCCGGTAACATCGTCAACAGAGCCATCACATTCAACACAAATCCGCGGGTAATGACAATCAAAATATGTGAATCAGCCGAGTTGACTGACTAAACACCTGCGAAGCACCGAGATAACATGAAATGCAAATTGCGAACCACAGATCCAGAAAAAGGAGATTCAATAAAGAACAGACCTCCTAAAGAAGAGGACGAGGACCTCGAAAGAGATGGTTAAATGTAGAGAGTGGCAGAGCGAGACAGTAAGGAGATTCGGGAAGAGTCTTATAGAGGTCCCTCCCTGGTCCCGGTGCGAATTGGAGTAGAGTACTGCAGATGAAGGTGCACTGTGCACCGGGAGCAGAAAATACAAATAAATGGAGATAGATAGGAAGGATGAGAATTGGATGGTTGAGGCTTGTCGGGGTGATCTCTCCTTGCAAGCGGAAACCGGAAGCAGTGGGTGTGGGTCCCCGGAAGCAGTCGGTCCGTGGGAGTGGAAGTAAAAGGAGACGCGCGAACAATCCCACAATCTAATGATCGTTTGTAGAAGTAAGTTGACTTTTCATTGAAAAAATAGCCTTATTATAAGTCACATCCCAGATCTCAAGGCCAAGTCGGTGAGAAGAGTATCAGTAAATCGAGGCGAATTTCCGGAGGATACAATTTTTAGAAGTTGAGAATTTGTTACTAATTCAAGAAAGTTGGATGCAGTTAGTTCAGTGTATCAAGGAGCTGTCCTACGGCTTTCTGATCTACCCATGGAAGACAAAAGGCCTTATAAAAAAGAGCCCAAATGGAAGAGCTAACTAACGACTATAACCTCCAAATTACAGGCATACCGTCAATTCCCTAAATTACGTCGAGAAGTTACACGGATATTACACGTTAGAATGAATGGCAGAATCCAACAAATCACTTGCTCAAGCAGCGCATTTCTCCTTGGGGTAACCCACAGATTACCTTCAGGCCTCAACCTAAGTACAAAAATCACATTGAACCGTCAGAAAGTAGGGCAACTACTAAAAGCATTGAGGGGGGCAAATATTAGCTTACTCTGCACTGGGTGGTATATTGCAATGTACTAGCTAGGAGGCTTTACAGGTCTTCTTGTTGTGCCCCAGACCCTTGCACTTGCTGCATTGGAGCTGCCGCTTGATAGAATCCAACGGATCAGCTGATTTCACTTTTGGCCGCCCCGGGGGCCGTCTCATGGGTGGAGGGGTGACAATAACCAGCGCTAACTCCCCCACATCGTCTAAGGGTAGTGGCTCCACATTGGGCACAGGATAGATCGATTCTGCATAGGTAGCCTTGTAACTTTCCATTGTGAAGAACCTAGAGCAATAATCATAGGGGCTCCTATCAATCCCATGAAGCACTGCAATTGCATGAGAGCATGGCAACCCTGTAAGACGCCAAAATTTGCAACTACAATCCCATGTCTCAACATCAATAATCTCGATGGAGTCTCCACGAACCTCAAAGTTACTCCCATCAGAGATCAGGACCTCAGTGGATGAGGTCACAAGGGATGCCTCCTTCTGGAGCATATCCTCTTTTGAGGGTGTTAACTTTGATACCCACTGGTTTGATTCCATTCTCCTAGTATAAATTGTCTCCATCATCTTCCCCCTGAGCGAGTCAATAATTTGGGTAATCGGAAGCTCCTGCACCTCTCCAACCCAACTGTAGAAATCCTGCCCATAGTTCGATTGAATGAGATTATATCTTGCACCGGGGAAGAATGCACTAGCCCAATGCTCTGGTTCACTCTGAAGAACCCAATCATAAGCTTCAGATGATATGTTCTTTATGTTCTCAAGTGCCCGTTGAAAGCCCTCCAGTTTTGGTGCTTGAGCTGCAACATAGAAATCATTAATCATGAACCTCCTGGCTTCATGCGAGAATTGCCCCTTTAAGTCCATGTTCAGCTTCTCTGCTAACTGCCGAAGACAATAGCTGTGGTAGCAGTTCTCAAAGATCTCAGGCAGAGATTTCTTCAGACCATACTGAAAGTCAGCGACGAAAGTGACCTGCTGAGGATTCTGGAGTGCAGACTTGAGCTTCTGAAGAAACCACCGCCAGTTCTCCTCTGTTTCCTCATCGACAATTGCAAATGCCACGGGAAAGATTGCATCATCACCATCAACAGAAACTGCTGCAAGAAGAACTCCCTGGTACTTTGAGAGCAGGGGAACACTATCCAGGAATAAAAGAGGGCGACAACCCTGTTGAAAACCTGAAATACATGCATGAAATGAGACAAAGAGGCTATGGAAGCTCAAGTCTTCCTTGGTGCTGAAGATAGCAACACTTCCTGGATTGGTCTCCTTTATCCTCTCACAGAAAAATGGTAACAGCTTATAAGAATCTTTATATGACCCTAGAAGCTGCTCCCTAGCGATTTCTTTTGCTCTCCATGCCTGTGAGTAGTTCAGCTGAATCCCATACTCATTCTTAATGTCCTCAGCAATATCTTTCGGCTTATAATTTGGAGATTCCTTCAGTTTCTCCTTTATAATATTCCCCACCCAGCCCCTAGTTGCTCGATACCCAGCCTTCACATTCCCTCCTTCACAAGTATGGTTCCCATTCATTTTTTTTATACAAATCAGCTGAGTTGTGGACAATCTTGATGCATAAATCCTCCATGGGCAGCCCGGGGACTTGCATTTAACACTTACTCTGTGACTGTCATTCTTCTTGTATCTATAAGCAAAGCCATGGGCAATTGAATATTTGTGCAGAGCTTCTTTGAATTCAGAGAAGCTATTAAACCTTTGGTCAACACCAGTTATAGTGTTTTCCCACTGCAGTGCAGCCTTGTGAATCTTATCAACACTCAAGGTTGGAGGAATTCTATTCAATGGAGGTGGCCCATCCGGGGTCACAATAAGCATATCACAAGGCTCTTCAACAGGCACAATTGCTGGGGCGGGGACCACCTCACTGGACCTATACAACCAAAAGTTAGCCCTAAAGGTTCTTGCTATGAAATTCTTCATAAATTACATGCAATACATCACACCATGCATAAAACTAGGCAATTCAAAAAGATAGTTTCCTCCCTGCATCCAGATCTTGCTATTCAACAGGGTATACATGACAAATATAGACCAAGTAACTACCCATACTTGCCATTACTTCCCTTTTTCTTTCCCCAAAGAAATGCCAAAAAGAGGGAGATGAAAAAAGTTTATAAATATCAGGTAGAACATCACAAAGACATGTTCCTTCAGAAAGGCTAAAGGAAGAAGGCATATATATTATTAGCACCAGAAAACAGATGATGTTCTGAAACCAAAAGGGTCTACTGGATAGTAATATATCATTAAAGAATACATTGAAGAAAAGTTATAACAATTCAACAATCAGGTTAGTAAAAAAAATGTTCATTTGAGCATGTAATAACCATGAAATCATTCTTTTCTTAGAAAAGGAATAACAACTTCTATATCTTCAGTGAGAAAATTCTCTGAAATGTTTCCATAATAATTTATAAGAAAGAAAGCACTATCGCTCTAACCTCTGTATCATGTTCTGATATAGCCTGTATAGGTAATAGACCAAAATACGCTCAAGCAAGGAATGCTGGAGACAAAAGGTAAAGGCAACTACCTAATAGCAGGCAAGCTCAACATATTGTGTGCAGCGGCTTCTTCAGGCAATATGAACACATCAACTGAGCCAGAATCGCCCACAAAACTCACCATTCGTTGCAAGTCCTTATCTTTAGAGACCGTGATGAGGGTCCTCTTATTACCTGGAAGAAAGTACTTGATAGTAATATTGTCAGCTTTGCAGCTAAACATTTCAGCTAATTCATTCTTAAAGTCCTGCAACTGGGTCTGCTCGTCAATGTCTATTGCATAAGCATCTCCCCCACAGTAAGAGAGAGTTCCATCCATATTAGTCACAAAATCTCCCCCTGACTGGCAAATAGCTATTACTTTCTTCATCACCACGACCTTGCAGAAGAACACCTGACAACACATATCAGAAGAAACGAAAATTTCACAATCAATCCAACGTGTATATCACACAAGGAAACTTGCTATCTCTCAGTAAAAAGCACCAAAAATCTGAAATCCCAATCATAGTCTCCCGCAGATAATGTATCAACAAAAGTTTATTAGGCACCGAAGCCTGGGAATTTGCCCGTACCAAGAGGCAACGCAAACTAATAAAAGGAAAAGGGAAAGGTTCTTTCGAGCATTCCCATTCAATCAAAAACAAAAGTGTATATCTAAAAGTCCAGAAACTATTAACGGCCTCTTAGATACAAACAAACGCGCATAGCATGTCGCGACCAATCGAAAAAAGAAAATTCTTTTCTGAAACATAGACATATATCAGAATAAGAAGCATGGTATTCCGCTTACTCCAAGAAAGAGGGAAACCCTAATTGGTCTAGAAAATCATGAGCTTGATATTGGAAATCAGCGAGTAACTGGAAAAAGTCACACGAGGCATATACCTTTGGCTAATCCAGGGCCAGATGGCCGCTCCGTTGATCTCCTCCGGCGTTGAATTCCGGTTTCTGGGTTTCGTCCGCCTCCTCGGCGAGACAATCACGAGAGCGGGAGCCGAGAGGACCTGATGGGAAAGAACGAAAGACGAGGGGTCCAATAGTATCTTCTTACGAGGCCTCGATATTTAAGTGAAATTTCCATCTGCACCTAAATCTTATAAATCTGTGCCATTTTGGCCCAAACAGTTTTTGACCAAAAAAACTCAAATATAATTAACTATGTATATGTAAAGTTAAATTTTCAGTGATATTTTAAAAGTTTTACCTTATATAATTTCATGCATCAACAAACTTTTGAATTAAAAGTTTTTACTTGGTAATAAATCATTTAAAAATGAAATTATTTAAACCATCGGGTCAAATTAGGGGAATAAAATCAATTTTAAAAATGAACCTACGTAATTTCTATTATAAATTATCAATAAAATATGTTTATAATTTTATAATTTCTATTTTCTACTAACCATGAAAAATCATTATTCATAAAAAAATTGAAGAATGTAATTTTTTTTCACTCTAATTTACAATAACAATTTTAATTATGAGAATATAATTGAATTTAAAATTTTGAATTTAATTTTGATATCATTCTGTTAGAATTTGAGCCACCTTGTTGTGTTTTCTTTCCCAACATGGCTATTAAGAAATTTCGAGGTGGAGGTGATCTCGATCCAATTCACTCCAACTGCATATTTGCATCTCATGTGTGAGGTATTTCAACGACATTATGGCTCTTTGTGACATCAAGGAGTGGGTTATGACAGATAAGACACTTGAGGGATCAAATTGAAGCTGAGACTCGTCATGTGCATAGTGATTTAAATCTGAAAACTGCAGGCATCGCAATTTGCACTGGGACAAAGTTGAGGTGGGAAAAGTGAATTTTTCTCTTGTGATTTTTTTTTTGCGTAATATGGGTCCAAAGAAACAAAGCTTGTTAATGTAAACCCAGTCTAGAAATTGGCATTTTTATGACTATCAGTACATACAAGAAGTCTTTGAACACCTTGTAGTTAAGATTTGAGTGGGATTGACCCATTTAGTGAAAGTTGCTTTGAATATAAAGCATCCCCATGCATTAGACCTGGTCCCTAATTTTTATTTAATTGAAAGAAGTGTCAAATATTGTTAATACATTTATATCAGCAAATACTCGTATGCACAAGTTGATAAAAATGAATAAAATATTTTTCCTTAATCAAATTCAAGCTTTATGAAAGACGAAATATAAGTTTAAAGAGAAATAGACTTTCCCACTCATAATTTAGATTTGTTAGGACCATTTTAATCAAGAATAAATACTAAACGATTAGATTAAAAAATAATAATACCATTCATTATATACAGGAATATCCAATAGGCTCTCATTGTTTAGAAAAAATTGGCATAATTGTATGTAAGAGATTAGGAGAATATTCTTATTTATTAGATTGATTACGGCAATAAATAATCTCCCTCAATAATTCTTCAATACGTTACATTTGCTTCCATGACATAGCTAAGTCACTATTTTCATCTAATATTTTATTCTCTTCAATTATGCAATATTTTTTTGCGCAAAATAGCAATTTGTTTAATAAAAGGGTTCAACATAATTGATTTTAAGGACAATAATAAGATGCTTGAACTAATATTTATTAGACGAGTAATATTTAAAATTAAATACATGCTTATATATTTAATATATAATCAGTAAATTTCATGATTAAAATGTTCATAATTTTAATATTATGTACTTATAAATTTATTGCTATAATAATTAATTAAGTTCACATTATTACGGAATAGATACTTATATATTTAACATAAATTTTTAATAAGAAAAAAATATTAAAATTTGAATAAATTTAAAGATATATAACTTTGAGACAAATAAATCAATATTAATGTAAGAAACACATCATTAATAGTAAATGGTCATCATTATGACCATTTATGTGATTTGCTACATATTAAATAAAATATTATATATCTATTAATGTAAATGAATATATATATATATATATCATTTTAATATATTATAATATATGTAGCAAATCACATAAATGGTTAATGAAGTATTTAAATGAATATATATATACATATAATATTTAAATGATACTAATAGAATATAATAATATTTAAATAAAATATGATACAAGTCTACAGGTATATTAATATCGGTTGTAACTTGTTTGTGTTCAATTGTGCGGACTTATTTTTTTGTGCTTCAGATGGGTTTATTACTTTATAGTCCTTGTTAGGGCATTTATCTATTAATTTGTGGTGTATTTTATTAATGCCCGTTGATCTTAGTATTTTGATTTATGCACATTAAAGTAGAATTATAAATTAGTAATTTCTATATTTCTTTTTACTTATAATTTTGTAGATTTAATATAATTTATTATTTATTAATTAGAATCCAGAATATATCGTTGTTTTTCACACATGATGAGGTTGTAGTTGGATTCAATTTCGCACTCAATTACGCGCAAGAATCAGATTGATGCCTCCACCGATGAATAGCTTTTTCGTGGAGTAAAAACTCCTCTTTTATTGTTGTTAAAAGTTTGGTGATGTATTGTAACACATGAAAGTTATACAAGATTAAACGATTGCAAAGTCTACATTTTGCAACAACTTGGAAATATTAGCGATGCCATATTAGAATATTAGGAAATAAAATAGTTAATGAATAAAATAATATCAATTAAATATCAGTTACGATTGAACTATCCTCGCCTATATAAACTAGACCGGAGAAATCGATGGCAGTAGTTGGGAAATTGATCTAATAGCATGTACAATTGTCAAACCTTTCTTTGCCTTGAGAATCGAAGATATGTCTTGGGCTATATATACCCTTTTCATAAGTTTTCTCAATGAAAGGCTGGGAAGTCGTACCATCATAAATCATTTTCATTCCAAAAAATGAAAATAGAAAATGCAAATGAATTCACACACTATTGAAGTGTTTTCAGCTATATATACTGACAGGAGAATCAATTCACAGCAGCTGAGAACTTGATCTAATAGCATATGTAATTGTTATGCGCTAGGGTTTGCCTTGAGAACCGAGGAGATGGTCATGGCAAGGGCAGCCGAAGTTAGGCTTGGATCAGTATCGATGGCTGCCTTAACTGCTTCGGTCATGGAAGAGGTGCTTGGGGAATGCCCCGGAAACTGCCCATCATGAAGGTCGTGGGAAATGGAAGAACTGTTGAATACCGGCGGTGGTGGCAGCATCATGGAATAGCAGTTCGTGTTTGGTGGATTCCATGACGGAAATCGGGAGAGGTCGAGTGTGACTGTTGGGCATGCTGAAGAGTACGAATATGAGGCCAGAATCGATGTGCCTAGTTGCTGATGATCAGTAAACAATGGTGGCGGGAGGTTGCTGCTAGGGTTGGTGGTTGAGCTAGAAACCAGCATGGCAGCTGCCGCTGATGTGGTGGTGGCCAAGGCGGCAGCAGCTGCCGGAAGAGGGTGGTTATGGCTCCCTTCATATGTCGTCACAAGAACGGCTTCGTCACGTGGGCATCTTTGCACCTGCACTAACCATTAACATGCAAATACATATCCAAAGCCGGTAAATTGCCGTCCATACAAAACATTAAAATACAAGACTCAAAACTGAAAGAGTGTGCTCATTTTTCAACCAAATTTCAAAATAATACTCTTAACATTTTTTGTACACAAATAATATCATAACATTTTAATAATAGCTCAAAACATTTTTTACTAAAATAAAATCATAATTTTCGCAACTCAAATAAAATAAAATTATAACCTTGTATTTGATTATATTTTAATTATTTATTTATTATCTATCATATATTCATATCTAATAATATTACAACCCTAACCCGCCTCCCTTAGACCTATCCGGGTCCTAGGCTTGTGTGGGTCGGGTACGGGTTTGCCCTCAACCTATATTCGGGACGAGGACTAGTCCAGCATATCCAAACCCGTCCTTAGCCATTATCCCTTACAAGTATCATTGGCCCAATATATAAAATTAAATTTATAAGGTATAATCTTATTTCATATATTATAAAAATATTAATATCATATTTGAACTATTATACAAAAGATTATATGTCCCCATTAATAATTTGGAGGAGAGAAGGGCCCTCCTAGCCACCCCTCTCCACAGTGAGAGCATTGGGGAGGGGAAGCTTTAGGGGACCGTCCCTAGCCGTCCTAGGACTACGACTACTCAGTTGGGTGGGGATCGTGGGAGGCTAATCCGCCCTTCTGTGGGGGGTTTTCGTGGTAACATGGACCCATCCAACGATCCATGTGTATAACGTTACTTCATTTTTATATATATCCTATAGTTTTTAATAGAATGTGTAACACGTTATTACTTCTTGTTAATTTTGTACTGCTATGTTACTTTTAACAAGTGTTTTTGTACGTGACTATGTTTTTCGCCCTCAAATCAAACATACAGAACTTTAATGACAATTAAACTCAAAATCACCTGTTTACGGACTGAACATCCAGCCCTCATGGTGCAACGGTAATAAGCTCGAGGGCAGGGGTTTCCCTTGGCAAGCTTTTGACCGTACTTTCTCCATTGGCACCCATCACTTATCTATGGTGATTAAAAAAAACACATCAATATCAGCATTTGCATATCCGTAAAACTGATATTAGTTGCAGGAAGTGTAATTTTATTCAAGCACAGAATATGGTAGCATAGAAGCAGAAATACCAACCATCGGAGCATCTGTGCGAGCTCTAATAGACACTCGAGGCCTCCTGACCGATACTTCATGCTTGTCAATGGGGATGCTATCTCGATCGGTTTCTGGATCAGAGAGCGATGCAGGCCTTATGTTCTTGCACGAATGAGCGATCAGACTTTTTCGTGGATCATCGTCAATACTGGAAGCCGTATTTTCAAGTTTGAGCACCTCTTCCTTGTGTCATCATCCGAAGATCAATTATGCAAGTCAAAATCATTTGTCTCAGCAGTATAAAAAATGGTACACGTGTCAATGATCCTACCACTTTTTTGTTGTTAGGAAAATAGTGTACACAATTATTCACACAAAAATACATATTTGGATGACTATATATGCACCTAAAAATCAAATTGGCTTGCTAATTAATTATATTATATAGGGTTACTATCCTAATTAAGTAAGGATTTTGGTGATATTATTAAATCTAGTACGAATATTTTTGTTTAACATAAATATACATAGATTTTATTTCATTTGACACTCTTTATATCAAAAAATTGATCTGTGGCCCTTATAAATGTATATTGTAGCAAATTTTGTGTGATATGTCATATATTTGATCATATATATAATATTTTTTTAACAATAATATCAAACTTTCAAGCATAATTTATGAGAAATAATGTTCAATAATTTGATATTATTACTATAAAAATTATTTTTATATTATTAAGACGGTATAATATTATCCATGCCTTTCACTATTATTATTTTTACATACAATATATACAAATTTGAGAAAAATGACATTGTGTTATATTTGACAAAATATCCAAAGTTCGTGTTTGATTAAGATATCTAAAAAATTATGATATATTTAATAAACAGTAAACAAATATACCTAAAATGGGTTATTAACCCTAAGGAAGATTAAGATAATTATTATGTGATGCCAATCAACTATTCATAGTGTACACAAAAAGTGCTGTTATGGGGGAGACTTGAGATGCTTGCAAAGAAATTAACACATTTAGGATGCATTTTCCTGTAATAGGTTTCATAATTAGATCAGGAGAACCAAACCCAGGATGTAGCATATATTTAGAGCTTCTTAGCGTTATATTAGTTGGGTTACTTGGGTATGATATAAGAATTAGTCAGTCATAGTAATTACGATGATAAAGTATGTGTACCTGCTTCAATAGGGCAAGCTGAGTTTGAAGAGCACCGTAACTTTGGTTTGCCCAATCTAGCATTATTCTTAGCTTTCGGTTTTCATCCTTCAACTTGTCGAGCTTAATCTTTAGGCTCCAATTCATCATCTGCGATATTTATATTCAGGAACATATAAAAGGTTTATTTGTTTTAGCCAACTCATGTTGGTTAGATCCACAAACTCGTAAGAATTTGCTTTCAAGTTCATGTGGCGCTAGTTAGGGTTTGGATAGAGTTTACCAAGGACAATGATATAAAAGGGTGTTTCTTGAGAATGGAGGCATGGTCTAGTATCCATCAAATAATTAAGAGACTTTTATTATATTTTGATAATTCAATTTCCTGTACCTTTTATTTTTCTTTTCCCATTTCCTAGGCTTAGGACCTCTTCTGTGAAATCAGAAAATGAAGAGTCATTTGATCAAATCAAACTAAGATATATGTAGGTCTTGATTTCGAAGAAACACCACACCACTAATTAATTCTTTTTCTGAGAAAAAAATGGAAGTAATTACTACCATATTGTCGTGTTATTCGGAAGTAAATTATAGAGTAAGTAATCACCGTTGTGTTGGATAGGTGCAAGTCAGATGGCTGGATCGTTTTATCTCCTTCTTCACATGGTCCAACACTCAGTAGAGCCAGCTTATGATCCTGCAAGATTCGTGCAACCATCATCGATCAACCAACGGGCAGCCGTGTCCAAGAACACAACTGTATGTATGTGTGTGCATATAAATGCACACACGTATATATATGTGTGTGTAAGCGCAACCTCATGAGTGGGGATCTCTTTCGGCGGAGCAGAAGCTGAATCCTCGGGCCAGCCCCTGCGTTCACTGGAGAAGAAGTCAACCTCTCGTATGCTTCGTTTTCCGGCAGCCGGCCAGTGTTGGGTCTCGTCATCGCCGTCGAAAGTACTGGGCATCGACATGATATTCGTTTGGGGGGATGGATGTGTGCTTGAGGGAGAGAGAAGAAGACCAAGTAGCCTCTCTCGGCTATTTTAGAACGGGGCAAACTTATTGGCCTCTGGTATGTGATATAGTTCTGCGTATATAATATTTAATCATCAATAACGTGGACTAAGAGTCATACGTAGACGTCGGTTTCAAAACATTGTCGTAACACAGACCGGAGACCCGATGGGACGGTGACGTGGGACCTATAGGACAGCTTCTGAGTAGTTTTCTTCCTAAACAGGATCAATTCAAGTCCAATCATTGAATTAATAGCTAGCAAGCACCAGGCGGTTCTAGCCTGCAATAATATTGTCTGTCAGGACTCAATTTTGTCTTCGGTCGGAATCTTCTTTTTTGTTAAAATCATCGATTGCAGCTGGATGATTATTATGGGTGAACGACCTAGCCGCGTACATACATAGACTTACGTACGTATAAAAATTATGGGCAGAACCAACAAAGTCTTGTATACTTGAGTTATATAATAATTTTAATAGTTTACTTTTAAAAGTTTTTTATTCCATATATTTAATTTAATAATATTTAGAAATATCTTAGTTAATCATTAATTTCATTTGATGTTATTTTTCTAACATCATATCACATCATCCTAACTAGAGTGAGGGAATTTTGGGTACTACCTACTTTTTACAATCCTCCCATTCTATTCTACATATAATTATTTAAAAAAAATTTAAATCGGAACTTCCCATGTTATAATTAAGAACTATACCTTAAAAAAAATTTAATATTTATTTCTTTTATCTATGTTAGACATGTGAACATCATATTGTAATAAAAATAGTGTTATACAACTAAAATATATAAAACAATTGTTACCAAAAAATTAAGGGAGAAAGAAAACAAATTTAGGAAGGAACCAACTATTTAAGTCCAGATCCCACAATTGATCAAGGTCACTGAATGGCACCGCTTATTTGTTTTGACACTTTTCTTCATATGTGCATTTGAATGAGCATTATCCATCGTGCAACAGTTTATTATACGTAATGTAATGTGCATAACTTAGGGTTGACAATTCATGCTCTTCTGCACATCAACCCACGTGGAGCCCTAATTACATTGGTCAATTATAATGCAGTTCATGTTGATGAATAAAATACCCAAAGCAAATATTTATACATTTTATAACACTTCAAATTTAATAATATTCTCCTTTTAATATGATATGTGTGTATAGTTTGGGCTACTTCTTTCATTTTATTAGGCCTAATGTCGTGTGGTGGAAGTTTATCAAGCACGAGAATGGAGTTGGCATAGTGTCATATTTCAGTAAATAGCTACCTTTAGTTGGGAAGATGTGTTGGTTTAAGATGATAATGAATTGTTAATTAAGAAAAAATATATGAAATTAATTATATTATAAGAATAATACAATTACATGGTACAAATTTATAAGTTTTTATTCACTCTTATATTTATATATGGTGGTTGAAAAGTAATTCTTGTATTTTTAATATGGAGTCTACTTACAAGTTTTCTATTTGTAATCTTAATACTTATATTTATGAAGTATAAATTGATATCAATTTCTAATATGAAGCCTAAAAGGTAAAGTTAATTATTTTATACATTTCCTTAATATTGAAAACTGTTTTAAAGTTATCATACATATTAAAAAAAATACAATCCCAGTGGTCATTATTAAAGGCTTTCCTATTTAGGGGCGCATAGGAAGAAGCTCTTGAGACTTAGAGTATATTCTAACATTCCTTTCACATGAATATATTTTGACTATCTATTACTCCTCCAATAATACATTCCTCATCTAGTGCAACTTTAACAGATTTTCATACTATTTATGATGACAACATTTTGGATGGACTCGCCCATTGAAATAAATATGGTTTTCATGAAATTAGGAGAAGGTCAGCTCGGTGAGTGTATGAAGTATAAGCTAAGGACGATTGACACGTGTCGCATACATGAATGTTTAATTATACATGATATTCTAATTGTTAGGATATATATGTACATATATATACATATATATATATATATATATATATATGCATGCACCCCACCTGACGTGTAAATTAGAGGAAATTCTTAAAAGTTAGGTTAGAAACCGAACTTTTTGGATGAAACTATTGGTAAGAGAAAGCGGCGCCTGGATCGATACTTCAAATTTCAAAGTCATTCAGTGGGATAACATGGCGAATTACTTGGGGTTGAAGTTGAACTCATGGGTCATGAGGTGTTTTTATCAAATATATAAGATTTTAAAATATTTGTAAATATATAATATTATAAGTATCACTTTTCTAATATATATATATATATATATGTGAGTAAAGATATATAACTTAAATGTGAAAAAATACAAAAATATAAAATCAATAATACCATCATAACAAATTAAGATTATGAGAATTTTCCATCAATGAGGTTCTAAATTCCTATAGTAGAAGAAACTTTTATGCCACTTATAATGTCATTTCACAAGACTTTTTTTTTATTATAATAGAAAATCTATAAAATTAAAAGAAATAATATGTACCAGAAATTTTATGACTTAAATTGGACCAACATTCTTAGGTTTGTTGGCAGTGTTATGATTCTAGATAACAAAAAAAGTTAATATGTGCCACTTCTACTAAGGGAATGCCCCCGAAAGAAAGATACCCGCGAATTGAAATGCCAACATTGTCGGCCATTGGCAATCCGTGGCATTCATCAAGTCCGGGCTGGACCCAGAATAGAGACAATTCATCTGTCATCCATAGTGGGGCTTCACAAAAAAATTCCTCTAATGTCAACTGTTTTGTTCCATTTTCCTCTTGGCATACGCATAAGAAATATCCATTGATTCTCATACGTTGCTCTTATGAAGAACGCGGCAACGTCGCAAAGGAGGCGAGCTGTTTTGCGTAGGAGTCTCTCGATAATGAACTCGTATGGCATGATCGCGACGGGCTGTTGTAACGCCTTCCTGTTCGATTCTAATAAAGAGAAAAGGATCAAGTAAGTATGGAACCTTGGTGGTACTTATTGAGCGAGATGGGCAAGGTTGTTCTCCTATTAGAATATAGTTTTATGCGTGGAAAAACAAATAGGTTGAACATGCCAAGTCAGTCAATGGCTGGAATTGTTTTTTTTTTTTTTTGACTATTTGGAATATTCTTGCACCTTCATATATCTCTCAGAAGATAGATCTGACATATCATGTGATATAGTGTAATTATTGAATAAAAGTTTGATAATATTATTATTTTTTAAATGAATAAAACATAAAATTATTATCTTTGTATGGTAAGCATATAATAGATTTTTTTTACACCATAACATAGCATAGAATAGATATCACTATATATTTGAAGCACTTAACACTTTGCCCTGATCAAGTCACACATGCCATATAAATTTATAGGGAAATTTATAATACTTAGAACTGTTTAATCCTTTGGATAATCTCTCTAAATTCTCCTTCATTCCATTTCTCAATCTTCCTATAAATTGAGAAATATGGAATGATAATGAAGATTTGTGTGAAAGTTACTATTTGATCATTCAATTTAATAATAAAAATAAAAATAAAAATATTATATTACTTTCCTACTTAAATTCTCCATTCCCTTCATTTTATAATACCACCCAAATAATCTTTATCTTACCATTTGGATCACTCACTTTTCATCATATTCTAAACAACTCTATCATAATGTACCCAAGTGTCTAATATTTTAAATTGAATTATTAACTGACCAACATTTTGATTGGTGACATCTTTAGATATATTGCATAAAAAAATATTAATGTGATGAACTTCATTCATCATTAAAATTTTAATATATATTTTTAAAATAGACCAAATCATATGAATATGTCTAATGTATGAAAAATTTTAAGTTTATAATTTAAAAGCGAAAATATTAGTTTATAACATATAATAAATGTTTTAGTATCACCCACTAGAATGAAAAATGCTTAGGTTGTTAAATGGGTGGTTTATCTAATGTTTTTTTTTTTTATGAATTACAAATGAATATATTTATTATAATATTAAAATGCTCATTATTCGTCAAATATCCTCAGATGACCACTCCATTGGTCATGTGATTATTTTTCAACGTTAGACGCGGATACAAAAATATTATATTAGTCAAATGTTAAACATAATTATTTTACTTTAAAAAAAATACCAAAAATTACGTCAATGTTATGCATCCCGTAATTAAGCTTGTAAATTAAAATGATATTTATATATTTTTTCCTCTAATTGTCCTTATGCAGAAAATATTTTGGATGTTACTTGCAAATGGCGTGAGAGTCTATCCCATGAGAATGGAGAAACTTGCTGCCTCCATGTCCTATCACGCCTCAACTTGGAAACCCCCAAAATTATATATACCGATACTGTACCTCATTTCTTTTCGTATTTTAAAATACAATGATCCCATTTAAGAGGTTACACACAAAGTACTCTAACATAGACTGTCAATTCTTTGGGTCGGATTAGGTTTTCGCTTATTCGGACCCGATTAAAATCTACACGGACTCGAACTTGAGGATCAGGTCCTTCCATAAAAATTGAAGCTCGGGTCCTTCGGGAAGGACCCGAGTCATTTGGAAAGGAGTAAGTACCCGAGTGGGGTATCATGCTTAATAACCCAAAATTGGATCCCTATTTAATGATCCAAAGCTTGAGAATCAGGACCTTCTTTTAAGTACCCGATTTTACAACCTTCCTTAAGGTTAAAGACCCGAAATCAGGTCCTTCGGGATGGACCCAAGTGGGAGACCTTACCAAAATCGGGTCCTTATTGAATGACTCGAAACTCGAGTTCTTAGGGTATAACCTGAGTTCGGACCTTCGGGATTGAGATTTGGGAAGGATAGGAAGGACCCAATGTTGGGCCCAACTCTAACCTCACTCAATCAGCTCGACCCAATCGAGCACAATGTGAATCAATTGTGCCCAATATGGATCAATCATTCCCAACCTGACCCAATATGGCTCAACATAACCCAATCTGGCCTAATTGACTCTAAATAGGTCAACCGTTTTTGTTTAACCCAGCTCAACTGTGTCAAACCGATCCAAATGGGCCAAAATAATTCAATTGAATAACATTGAATTGAACGAAACCTATTATATATATGTTGAAATAATCTGTGCTCTTAGATTTATCCAATCTAACTCGGATGATTCGAATCGATTGGGTTAAATCAACCCGATTTAACTAAACTGACTATATATAGATCAAATTCGACTCTATAACTATATAGACTAAAACCAATTTTATATATGTTGAAACAGTTTCGGATTAACCTGACCCAACTAGGTCTACTCGACCCAGTTTCGGTCAACTAGACCAAATTGGACTCTACTAGACCCAATAGGGACAAACCGATTTTATTGAACAAAATCGACTTTATATAGATTGTTACCGACAATATTTGGTAAAAAATGTTGTTTAGTAACTACAATTTTTAAAAATAAATTGGTATGAGATCCACATTTTCACTGCATTAATAATACATGTTATATTTAAGATTAATAAAAATAACTTAACAACTTAAAATATTTAATCATTAAAACTTTAATCAAATTATACTAAATGTCGACCAAACTCGTAAACCTAGTACAAAACACATTAAATAATTAAACACCGCTTGATTTAGCTTGATTTTCACCGGCTCTTATCATTTGGACCAATAAATCTTCATCTGTATTGTAATCAATCTTATAAAAAATAGCCTTTGGTGTAAAATTTAATAAAATAAATTAATTATATTAAGAGAATATAACTATTGAAATATAGAAAAATACAACACTAAGTAAATAACTTACCGCGTGCTTTTGCTCATATCCAACATTGTGCACAAATGAGTGCTTCAATTGCATCATCTACAAGTCAACTACGGGAAAAATTGAGAATGCACTCGCTGATACTAAATGCTAATTTCGAAGCAACCATTGTAATCGAAATAATCAATATATCCTTAGCCATATATGATAATATTGTATATCGAATATAATTATTTTTTCACTAATGAAGTATGTTGAATCCATCTATATCATGTATCATAATGTCATCCAAA
This sequence comes from Trapa incisa, assembly GCA_030064435.1. NCBI lineage: Eukaryota > Viridiplantae > Streptophyta > Magnoliopsida > Myrtales > Lythraceae > Trapa > Trapa incisa. Next base: position 19,439,966 of record CM057771.1, read on the forward strand.
TATAAGTCTAATTTAGACTTTTATGTATTTGGCTTCTTATTCTTATTTTGCTTAAATTTGATAAAATGATAAAATATATATTTTTTCTACAAGTTAATTTTACTACCTGTGCGTGCACCATTTTCAAGTACTTGAATTGTGCTTTATTTTCCTATATAGACATATTCAACAAACATAATCTTAAGATATTTACAATTGTGCATATTTTTTGTTCTACTACTTTGTTTGATTTTTTTTATCAAAACAATATGACAAACTGTACACTTTACATTGTGGATTAAGAATTGTTGCAATTCCTAATATATCATTGACTTTTCACTAATATTTTTCAACTTTCTCCATTATTTCAGCATAGTATATATACCACAATACATACGCCTACTAACAACAGCTTTGATCGAATAAACAATATACATATATGAATTTGCAGTGAGATAGCTTCTACTAGAAATTATATTGGTGACATCGTTGGACACACTAAGTTTGTTAATAATCTCATTTGTCATTAACCAATCTAATTCATTAGGTAAAATTTTGTAGTGTGCATCATGCAACTTTAATTGAGAAAAAAACATGTTTGTACTCTAATGCTACCCACAAAATGTTATAAGTTGAGTTCTAATGTTTCTTAGAATCAATAACAAACTTTTTACTTGATTCAATATGTAGTTGATGGACAGTTTGCTCAAATTTATCCCATTTCTTAGAAGTGCTAGTCCAATATAATACATTTTCGCGTATATTATCGATATTTCCTGTAATTGTTTTGAACCCTACTTTCATAATTAAATTTAGAATGTGTGTATAACACCGCATATGTAGTATATTTCCTCCCAAAATCATTGAATACAACTGCAGTTTATTAGTTAAAAGTTGTATCATATTATTATTGGTAGAATAGTTATTCAAAGTGATGGTAGATAGTTTGGAATCAATATTCCAATTAATAAGGAAATTTGATAACTTTTCACATAAAACTTCACTTGTGTGTGGACACACGATACATGAAAAAGTTCACATAAAAATAAACATAAAAAATTTAATAAATCAAATGTACCAAATAATACAAGCACAAATATATTGTTGTTTGAATTATTGCCTCAATATACAGTTTTGTAATGTCCAAGCATTATCAATGTAATGATTGGTTATTACCATATAACAATTTTTCTGTATTTCTGACATCCACATGTCACTAGTGATAGAAATGCGGCTATTCAACTTCTCAAAAATATGTTGTAATGTCTTATTTTCAACTGCATATAATTTAATATAATAATTTTTAATTCTATTATGTGTCATAATCTTGAATTGTCGTTTTAACTTCCCTACAAATTCTCTAAACATGTAATGCTCTACCGAGCTTAACGGATACCCATGTAGGATAAGTATTTATACAAGTGATGCACGACAATTCTATTGATAAAAAATTGAGTACCCAACACGATTTTTCCAATTGCAAACTTCTGTCAACAAATCTCATAAACGATTGACGAATATGAGACATTGTCCTTATTGGACATTTCTCCATATATTTTCTCAAATGACTTGTACCTTATTTACCATCTCTAAAATACAAGCTTTCACATTAGTTGTATTTCACTTTTAATCTACCGTAAACTGTAACTTGCATGTAATGATCCAAAATAGTAGAAGTAATACTACCTCATTGAGCATTTTGGATGTTAGTACTAGGATTAGTAGTAGCATCTCAATACCTACAAAACCTACAGATCTAGATCAAATCATTGATTGTGATTGCACATGATTCAATGTTGTCTCATCACTATCTCTAATTATGTATTACTATACAAATGAATAATATAAATAATTAAAAATTAAAAGAAAAATACAATTTAAAAATTAACAAAATCGAGAATGTGATCCAGTATTAGAACAAGTACTAGTACTGTGATTTGACACTTGATCATGATACTAGTAATTTTACTAGAACCATGATCAAGTGTCGGATCTCGATACTAGTAAAGAATTGGATTAGCATCGTAGCACGTTACCTTAGTCAATGAGGGGGTTAGGGTTCGGTCTCGGGCTTGGGTAGTGGTTGGGGGCTCAACTGCTCAACAATCAGCATAGCTAGGGGGCAATGAAGAGTCATGGTGTTCGGTGATGCTCGAGCAGCGGATGGGGGGCTCAGTAAGGTCGTACAGAGTCGGGGCTCAAGCGCTTAGCACATCTGGGGGGGGGGGGGGGGACGGAGAGTCGAGGCTCAGGCGCTTAGCACATCTAAGGAGGGTGACGGGGCTCAAGTGCTTAGCACATCTAAGGAGGGCGATGAAGAGTTGGGGGTCAGGTGCTTAGCGCATCTAAGGGGGGTGACGGAGAGTCGGGGCTCAGGCACTTAGCACATCTAAGGGGGACGACAGAGAGTCGGGGCTCAGGCGCTTAGTACATCTAAGGGGGGTGACGAAGAGTCGGTGTTCAGGCGCTTAGCACATCTAAGGGAGGCAACGGAGAGTCGAGGCTGGCTCGTAGGGGTTCGGTGATGCTGGAGCAACGAGCACAGACACGACAGGGAGTTGGGTCTCAAGCTCAGATCCGGGAATGTGCTCAAGCTCGGGCTCGGGCACACAAACTCTCTTGCTTAATCTTTGGCTTGTGTGGTGCTCCTAAGGCTCGAGGGGGGGGGGGGGGGGTGAGGAGGAGGGGGCTCGACAGCTTAGGCACGCTCATGAGGACAAGGGTGCGTTTACAGTGAGTGGGAAGTAGGGGTGGCAGCGAGCTTCTTCCTCCTTACTCTCCTATCTAAAAAACACTAGCAAATGCTACATTTTTAGATATTGAAGGAGGAAGAAAACCCATATGATGCCATTTTGGGTTTTGCCCAAAACGACGACATTTATTTTTTTGCCTATTTCAAATAAAACAACGTCATTTTAGGCAATGTTGAAACATCGTCATTTTATTTAATTAATGGTCAAAAAATAAAACTGCATCATTTCGGTACTCCCCAAAACGATGTCATTTTATGTCAAAGGGGAAAAAATGGCAGGTCCATTAATGGACCTGCACCCACTTGATCCGAACCTCAATTCTAGCCATTGGGACCCGAAGTTCTAGTCTCGGGTCTATTGTTGGACCCAGACCCATGTATTCTATGGAGTGTGGGTCTTCGAGTAAGTACCCAAACTGTAAACCCCGCTCTTTGGAGTTAAGAAAAAACTGAGAAAACAACCGGTCAAATTAAGTGAGAAAAATCAAACCGGTTCACAAACTCGATCATTGGAAAAATGAAAAATTGGGGAATTTACAACTCCCAGTAACCCAAAAGGGTTCATAAACGTTAAGAAAGAACCTTATGATAAATTGGGAGAGAATCAAATTGAACCGATTTATGAACTAGAACCGATAGAGAGAGAGAGAATCGGGAAATTTATGGATCCCAAGTGAGCTAAAGAGTCACATAAGTCTTGAAAAAGGACTTTAGGATGAATGGAGGATGAACACCAAACTAGTTTAGGTGAATTGGATGGAACTGGTTTGACCGGTTTGAACCACTATTGATCCGAATGCTAAATTCATTTTTCTAGGTGGATTAGAAAATTCTAATTTGAGAATTGAGGCTACCATTTGATAGATAATGAATTTAGATAAATTTAGAAAATTTTAATTTTGAAAAACTTGGTCGAATTGGGCCTAAACCAGCCCGTTTAAGCATTAAACCCGGTTAGACCGATCCAATGTGGTTTAGAATAATGTCGTCTTCTTCCTTCAGATGATAGCACTGTTCACTCGCCGAAAAATTGAAGCAGTGCCGGAGAAAAGGAAACATTTCCATTCAGTACGTTTTAGGCCATCAATGACTATCATAAAGGTGCCAAATGGATGGCTGACGAGTCCCTGAGCTCCCTATATAAAGAGCCACTCTCCATTCCTCATCTCCACACTTGAAAATGTCACTCTCTCTCAACTACTTAGTTTTCTAGCGAAGCTTGAACCAGAGCTCCAATATAGGGTCTTTTTTGAGCCAAAGAGGGCATGGTCGAGTTCCTAAGAACTAGGGAGAAGTTAGCTACATGGTGGTAGTCTCCATTCGCTCCGAGGGTTGCCAAAGAAGCATCGGCGTGATTGAACAGTGAAGCAGCTCCGACAGACCAAAGCTGCTCTATTTCTGTCGAGCTAAAATTGGCCAATACGAGCCCTCCTCTAGCTAAACCAAACTCTCCCAACACCTCTTCAGCTCTCCTACGATTGAAATAGAACTAAAAGATAAGCTAATTCGTCTACTCTATGTAATTTTCGACCGTTACTAGAGAGAGAACCGACAGAATTTCGATGATAAAATTCTCACCCAATTCGACATCAATTGATGCAATTCTTTTTCCTAGGAGAAACCTTAGGAGGAGAGTTATATGCCCATATCGAAAGCTCGGACTACCGCACCCACAACAATGAGCATTTGAAGCTTTCTCTCTCTACATTCTATTTTTCGGTGAAGCTTTGTTTGAGATCATTCCAACATCAAAACTTGTGATTCAAAGTGCAATTGAATCATATGAAGATGTAGGAACTCCAATTTAACTTCAACTTTGATAATTAAACTTGTTTGATTGGTCAATTTGATGAAATCAAATTCGACTGTGTTCGAGAGTTGAAATTGGGGGAAAAATTGGGTAAATTTTAGGGATTTCAAAATTTTGAGCGACTAAAATGCAATTTTATAAAATTGAGAGCCAATTGGGCATAAAAAGAGTGAATTATTGGGGCAAAACTTACTATTTTGTAAAGGAAGGGAAAAATGGTAATTTTGGAAAAATTGGGGACCAAATTGAGAATTTGGGAAACTTGAACCCCTTTTTGTGAATTTGAATAAATTCAGGTACCAAGGAGAATTTTTAAAGTTTTGGGACTTAATTTGGGGAAAATCGGAATTTGGGGCCTAAAGTAAAATAAAAAGAACTTTAGAAACCAAATTTCAAATATTTGAAAAGTTAGATATTTTCAGTCACTCATAATGAATGAAGGCTATCAAGCCAAATAATAATGAACAAAGATGTTCATACCATGTAGGAACTCGAGATATCGGGAACGCCAGCTATAGCAAAGCTCGCAAGGGACGAAAGCCGATTTAGAGGAAATACACTACACTATCGGGTGAGTGAGATTTAATATCATACCCGTTTGGGATGATAAGTACCTCATAACTAAAAACTCACTACTAAGTAGTATTTTATTCATCACATCTGAGAAGAGTGATATGGAAATCATATGGAAAAACTACTTACCGGTTGTAAGTAGATCATACCTGGTTGGTATGATGAACTTCCTAGAATGAAGTGGAAAATCCGCTTATCGGTTATAAGCGAAGATGTCCTCATACTCGACTGGTATGATGGATAGCTGAAAAGTTTAATTTGTCAAAAGTACTCTCCCTTGATTGTGTGCCACTGCTTAAAACTTTTGGGAGACCTTCTTGACAAGAGCTCGAATAGATGATATAGGCCAGAGGCCTCGGTTTTGGAACTTGGGGGCTAATATGCCCAATTTTAAAAATCTCGAATAGTGGGCCCTGGGTGTCACGCCCCGACCCAGTTTGGTCGGATCCTCGTGATCAACCCGCCACTCTCCCGGTTTATTAAAGGGTTTCCCCTTATCGTAAACCATAAAGAGTAAGGCATCCTTTAACTTGCACCTTTTTCCTGGAATAGCATAATCAAAACTGTATGAAATTTAAAACTTTACATACCTGTCTTACAGGCATCTTAGTTGACGGTCTTTAAGGGGAGGCTTTTCAGGATTTCTTGAAAGGGATATAAGGGAGAGGGTGAGTACGACTACTCAGTGAATGGGTTTTTAAAAGCTTTTAAGTTTTACGAAAAATATTTATATGGAGTGAGCCACACTCCTTTGTTTTCAAAAACCCCATCATTTAAAAATTTGGATTTTTAGTTACCATGATGTGTCATCACCCAATACACATCCTTCATCATGAAGGTTACACACATTCGCAAGTCAGTATCACTACTGAACCCGCTAGTGGCTTCGCAGCGACTTTTCCTGCCACCCGTATAGAAGTACGACCACTTCTACCCTGGGAATGAGTGGATGTACGTGACATCCTACCCACAATCTCGAAATCACTTCCTCATGTCTGTAGGAGGACAGAGACCTCATCCTATCCCCACCCCGGTCTCATGCGCTTTGTGCTACTCCAGATTTCGCACAGACACCTGGAACGACGAACTGCCCTTATAGCCACCAGGTCGTCCAGTGCCCTTAGAACACATCACTACCCCTCATGGGTGTCTTGATGATACTGTAATCACAGTGCATGCACAAACAATGTTTTCTTATATTGCCATGTAATTTGTGGTGCCACTAGTCCAACGGCCCCGACTCTCAAGTCAACCTGCAGCTGTCTGTCTTGACTAGTCCGTCGACTTGTCATGTCGCATTGCCGCTAGTTGACTGAGCATGTCGGTCCTATCTTGGTACCATGGCCAAAAAATTCACTTATTAAGTTTTATGGCACATATATCATGTTCGTTTATGTGCCAACTGGCCTTGGGCCCTCTGTACGAGATTTTCAAAATCAGGCATTTAGCCCCCAAGTTCCAAAACCGAGGTCCTTGGCCTATCAGAGCTATTCGAGCTCCGTCGAGAAGGTCTCCCAAATAGTTTAGGCATTGGCACACAGTCAGGGGAGAACACTTATGACAAAATAGGTTTTCATTGTCCATTATACCAACCGGTATAAGGACATCTCCGTTCATAACCAACCGGTATAAGGACTTCCTTCGAAGAAGTCTTATCATACCAACCGGGTATGATCTACTTACAACCGGTAAGTAGTTTTTTTCGCATAATTTTCACATCACTTTCTCTAAGTGGTGATGATTAAAATACCACTAAATAGTGGGTTTTTATACCGAGGTACGTATCATCCCCTACCAGGTATGATATAAAATTTTCACTCACAACCGGTAAGTGGTTTTTATCTTTAAGTTGTGCTCATCATCCCAACCGGGTATGATGTTAGTAAACCCACTCACAACCGGTAAGTGGTTTTGAACTTTAAACTGTGCTTATCATCCCAACCGGGTATGATGTGAATAACCCACTCACCCGTTAATGCCGTGAATTCCACTAGACTGGTTCTTTGTATTCACGCGAGCTTGTCCTTGCTGGCGTTCCTGGTATTTAACGTTCCTACACGATATGAAAAACCTTGTTCATTATTACTCGGCATAACAACCTTCATTCATTAATGAATGAGAAAGCCAAACTTTTAGTTATTTGTAATTAGGTCCCTAAAGTTATTTATCTTTAACTTTAGGTCCCTAATGTCGGTTTTTCCTCAAATTGAGTCCCGGAACTTTTAAAATTTATCGTGGGACCTCAATTTATACAATTTCACCAAAAAGGGGTTTAATTTTCTAAATTTTCAATTTGGTTCCACAATTTTTCCAAAATTACCATTTTGCCCTTCTTTCACAAAAATGGTAAGTTTTTCCCCAAAATTTCCAAAATTCCTCAATTGGTCCTCCAACATTATTTTCATGCCCAATTGACCCTCAATTTCATAAAATTGTATTTTGGCCCCTTTGAATTTCGAAGATCCCCAAATTTTCCCCCAATTTCAACTCTTCAACACTACCGAATTTGATTTTTTCAAATTAACCGTTCAAACACTTCTAATTATTGAAATTGGAGTTGAAATTGAGTTCGTGTATGTTCATACGATTCTAAGAAACTTTGAATCGCAGATTTTAACGTCGGAACGAGCTCAAACGAAGTTTTGTCGGAAAACAAACTGTAGAGAGAGAAAGCTTCGATTAGTCACCAGTGAAGGCACGACAGTCCGAGCTTTCGATCTGGGCAAATAGGTCTCGTCTTGAGGTTCATCCTAAAATCAAGTATTGTATCAATTGATGCGAAATTGGATTAGAATTTCGTCGTTGAAATTCAGTCGACTCTCTCTCTAGCACCGATTGAATATTATAAAGGGGAGTCGAATTAGCTTACCTTTCGGTCCTAATTCGGCCGTGGAAAGGCTGAGTAAGTGTTGGGAGGGCTTGGTTTGGCCTGAGGAGGGCTTGAAATGGCCGATTTCAGCTTGGCCGAAATAGGGCAGCTTCGGTCCGCTGGAGTTGCTTCACTATTCCATCATGTCGGCGCTTCTCCAACGATTCTCGGATTAAATGTAGTTTCCTATCAGATAGCTGTCTTCTCCCCGGTTCTGAAGAGCCCAACCTTTGTTTAAGTCGAAGCTCTGGTTCGAGCTTTACTGGGAAATGGAACAGTAGAGAGAGAGAGAGAGAAGTGTTCAGGTGTGAGGAGAATGAAATGAGAATGACCTCTTTATATAGTTGTAAAACCCGTGTATTAAATGGGTGAGATTTATTACTAGTATTAATATTGCCATAAATTATTGGTATTAATTCCAATAATTTAATTTCGGTATTAAATTATTGGTATTAATTTCAATAATTTAATTTAGGTATTAAATTATTGGTATTAATTTCAATAATTAAATATATATTAATCTATGGCTCTTTATGATAAGCCATACCGCATAAAAATGAGGTCACCCATCCTCACACCACTCTCAGGTAAGCACGCTTAACTTTGAAGTTCTTATGGAATCTAGTTCACCTGAACCAATTTGGTTTTTGTTTTTTAGTTTGTCTTAAATTTGTTTTCCAATGTTTAATAAATCTTTTGGATCAACCGAAAGTTTTAAATTTTCATATTGCTTATTCCCAAATGTAAACCGGTTTGGTTTTCTTATTCGGTTTGACCAGTTCTTTTCCCGGTTTTCCTTAACTCAAATGTGCGGGGTTTACACTGGGCCAGTTGGCACAAACATGATTATCATTCCATGAAAACTTAAGTAAATGAGTTGTTTGGCCATGGTACCGAGACATGACTGGCATACTCAATAGACTAGTAGCAGTGCGACATGGCAGGTCTACGGATCAGTCAAGACAAACAACTGTAGGTCGAGTTGAGTTAGGGTAATTAGACTAGTGACACCACAGATTATATGGCATTATGTTAAAAACTGTTATTGTGCATGCATTGTGTTATAGGACCTTCAAGATGCCCAAGAGGGGTAGTGATGCGTCCCATGGCTCTGGACGACCTGGTGGAAATAAGGGCAGTTAGTCATACGAGAAGTCTTGCAAAGCTCGACATAGTTTCAAGCGCATGAGACCGGGGTGAGGACGGGATGAGATCTGTGTTCTCATACGAACATAGAGTTTTGTTATGGGATTGAGGGTTGGATGTCATGAACATCCACTTATTCTTAGGGTAGAAGTGGACGTGCTTCTATCTTGGTGGCCAGTAAAGTTGCTCTAATGCCACAAGTGGGTACAGTGGATAGATTGGCCTATGATTATGTGTTCCTTTATGATGAAGGGCGTGTGTTGGTTGATAAACACACCGTTGTGATGAGAAATGATTTTAAAAACTAAAATTTGAAGATGAGAAAATTTAAAGGAATTACTGAGTCTGACACACTCCAATTTGAAAACTATTTTTATCTAAACTTCATTTTTTTTAAAATACCCATTCACCCTTCTTTTTTTTATCCCTTTTCAGGAAATAGAGAAAATGACTAGGGATAACACCAAGCCTTACCCTCTGTTAGATATACTTAATTTCTCTTAAACTTGTATTATATTTGATATATGTCTTTCCAGGGAACAAGGTTGAAAGTATGCATGGCTCCTCTTGAGTTAAAGGAGGAGGAAACTCCTCTTGAACCAGGAGAGCAGCAGGTTGCTCATAGGGATCTAACCAAACTAGGACGGGGCATGACAATTTGAGTGGTATCAGAGCCTAGTTACCTTGAAACATTATCAATATTATGCCTTGACATTAATCCAACTTTAAACTATTGTGTAGGAAGGAGAGTTCCTAGGAAGTTCGCGGTGAAATCCAGTCCTCCTCCCACAACCCTGAAAAAGACACCCAATCTAAGGGATGAAGCCATACAAAGGTTCCTAAAGGGCGAGAAACAAGTACTCACCATTGTCGTGGAAGACTACCGAAAACTAGTAGGAGCCTTACTAGAACCGTAAAGCATCATATACCCTCCTCCCAGACAAGAGGAACTAGTATCACCTCCTTGAAGCCCAACCCCTCAACAACCAGAGGGAAATCCAACCAAGAAGGAGGCATGAGATAATTACTCGGATGTGTATGCACCTTCATGAAGGTCTATCAAGTACCTCCACCTACTCAACCTGGCTTTAATCCCTCCCAATGGGTGAAGTCGACCTATGAGTGTGAGGTTGAAGTACTAAAGCGATACAGATTGGAGGCCATACATGAGATTCATCCTATTAGGGAATACGAATGGACCCCAACCAATTTTTCAAAGCCTTATAATTAAGAGTCCCACAACCATTCTAGGGTTAATTCTAGTCCTATGACCCTAAGGGATTAGGGAGTAGAAAAAAACAATTTCCTGTAAAAAGCCAAGTATGGCAATAAAATATTTATTGAATGAATGAAATGAAATTTCTGTTAAAACTCCTAAGTTCCTTGATATATTCAAAACAAAAAGAGTATGATAATAAAGATTAAAGTAAAAGGTAGTAAATCACCTAAGAAAGAAAAGACGGGTTATTTATAGTTAACCTCAACCCTTAAAACTTACCCTCAGAAGTACGATAAGTAAGAATCCATTTAAGAGAGATCTTAAGAAAAGGAAAAAGTAGTTGGAACAAAGGGAAGCAATTAGATTCATGGAGAGTCTGAGGAGTTAAAAAGAGGCTCAAAGTAAAAAATAGTAAGGAAAAACAAGGAGGAGTAGAACATTCCAATGGGAACTAAAAGGATGAAAGTTGATCGAGTAGAAAAAGAAATAAGTATGGGAGAACACCAAGGATATCAAGACCACCAAGGAAAGATGGAAATAAAGTAGAATAACAAGAAGGTTCAAGTATAACAATTACTTGTAAAGAACTAAGATACAATTATTTCAAAACTCCATAAGATATGGAGATTTGTGGAAAACAGAGGTATGGACCAAAAGGGAAAAAAAAAGCCGGAGTGGATGAACCATACAAGATCTTTAAGTTTAAGTGAAGATTAAAAAGAGAAAACTTCTAAAGAACAGTAGGGTGATCAAATGAAGGAATCCCATAATAGGTGACATTAGAATAAGGATGAGAATAGGAAGTTGGATTGAGTAAGGAGAAAGCTCCAAGTTAAGAAAAATAATTGAAGAAGTGTCGCAAAAGATTGAGCCGAATAAGGACTTCAATATGATGTACAAATAATTAAGTGTTTGGGAAAGTTAAGTACGACCTACTTGCAGGAAGACATGGAAACCCAAATGGAAATTTTGGACAAATCCAATTGAAAGAAATAAACTCCTATTGAGTAGATCGTCAAGAAGAGTAAATGAAGCTCTAATAAGAACTGGAGAGTAGAAAGGAATACACCCCAATCGAGACAAGGGAGGAATGCCAAGGACATGAAGATACGAAAGGTTAGATATAAGAAGGATGAGAGGTTCACCTCAAAGGAATAACAAAGTTCTGAGAGCAAATGAGAATGAGGTAAGATAAACGAAAAGTACTTGTAGGACCTCAAGAGTAAAGGTAAGCAGGTGAAGATAGCGGCTAGGAATGACATTTGAGAGTGAGTATTCGCAATGGTAAAGGTTAGAAGAAACTTCCGGGAGAAAAGAAGTGTAAAACTTACCAGAAAGGAAACGTGGAAGGACACATGAGTACTAGTTAAGAAGAAATGGAACCAACAAAATTGAGAAGAAGATAATCTCCTAAAAGATAAACTGCTAGAAATAAAAGGATCAAGTGCAAAGGGAAAGAAATCCGGAAGATACAGGAGATAAGTCAAACCCAAGTGGCGCTTAAATAAGAAAACGACATCAAAAGATGTCATACAAGTAAGAAAGGGACTGACCGGAATAAAGGATTGTGAAATGATCACAATGTGATAAAAATGGATTTAAAAGGAGAAAAGACTTAAAAAGGAAGGACGCCAGTGGGAATAAGGAATGAAATAAGAAAGGAAGAGCTTTAGTATGTCAATAAGTTATTGAAAGCTCAAGGACTTGAAGATTGAATGACCAAATGTAGCGGTCGGAAAAGATGAGTAAGTAAAGAAATTGATATGGCTATAGTGATGTGAAGTCAAAGACAAGATTTGAAAAATGTCATGCGGTAAGGGACATGTAAACCCAACTATCCCAAGGAAAACATGAATTAGGTAAAGAAGGATCTATGATTAAGGCATAATGAAGTCAAGCGTAAAAAGTGTTAACCAAAGAATGAAGAAAGGATCCATGTAGGATGAAAAGGTGATAAATGCTAAAACCTATGGAAGAAAATGACCAAAACTCGTAGTCTTGAAATCTTAGGTAAATGAGTTTGGAATGGAGAAATGGTGCCTTGGGAAAGGAATAATGTAACTAAAGGAAATGATTCTAAGTCTTTTAGAGAGATATGCTTAACTAAAGTAAGTTCCATGGAAGGAGTAGAGGATGAGAATGAGACGAGAATCTTAGGTATGTGATGTAAACTTCATTCTTTAGTAATGAGAAACCGGAGAAAGAACCGGTATATTTGAATCTTTAAACCGAATTGGTCTACAAGCTCGATTGTTAGGGGATGAGCAAATTTGAAAAAAAAATATAACTTCCATGTGACTCAAAAAGGTTCATAAACTTGGGAAAAGAACCCTAGGACGAAATAAGGAGGAAAGACTGAAGCAGTTCAAGAGAACCGGGTCTGAACCGGATAGAACCGGTTTATGAACTGAGTTGATTCATGAACCAGAACCGATAGAGAATGGGTAAACCAAGAATCTTATGGATCTCTTGTGATTCAAAGAGATTTATAATCCTTGGGAAGGAACCTTAGAACAATGTGGGAGAGAAAAACTAAATCGGTTCGGGTGAACCCGACCCAAACCGGATTAAACCGGTTTAAGAACCAAGCTGGTTTATGAACTGAAATTAATTAAGAGATGGTAAATTGGGAATTTTATGAACCCTAAGTGACCCAATGAGTCACAAAAGACATGGAAGTGGACTTGTGAAGGAATTGGGGATGAAAACCAAACCGGTTCAATTGAACTGGATCTGAACCGGTTCAGACGAGTTTGAACCACTATTGAACCGGATCCTAAATTCATTTTTCTAGTTAGCATAAATAATTCAAATTTGAGATTTGAGGCCACCATTGGATAGAAAATGAATTTATAAATTTTTAGATTTGAAAAAATCTGTCGAATGAGGGGTGAACCGGCCGGTTTAAGCTTTGAACCCAGTTCGAAACAATGTCATCTTCTTCCTCAAGACAGCACTGTTCACTCGCCAGAAAATCGAAGTAGCGCTAGCAAAAAAGAAACATTTCCATTTGGTACGTTTTAGGTCTTCAATGCCTGTTATAATGGTGCCAAACGGATGGCCAACGGGTCCCTGAGCTCCCTATATAAAGAGCCCCTCTCCATTCGTCGTCTCCAGACCTGAAAAGCTCACTCTCTCTCAGTTGCTTAGTTTTCCGACAAAGCTCGAACTAGAGCTCCAATATAGGGTCAATTCTGAGACAAAGAAGGTGAGGTCAGGTTCATTAGAACCGGGGAGAAGTCAGCTACACAGTGGTGACATCTGTTCATTCCAAGAGTCGCCAGAGAAGCGCCGACGGGCCGAAGCTGCCCTGTTTCGGCCGAATTGAAATTGGCCAACTCGAGCCCTCCTTTTGCCAAACCAAGCTCTCCTGACACCTTCTCAGCCCTTCGATGGCTGAATTAGGACCAAAAGGTAAGCCAATTCGGATCCCCTTTACAATTTTCGATCAGTGTTAGAGAGAGAGTCAACCAAATTTCAATAATAAAATTCTAATCCAATTCGACATCAATTGATGTCATTATTGATCCTAGGAAGAACCTATGGAGGAGAGCTACCTGCCCAGATAGAAAGCTCAGACCGTCGCACCCTCACCGGTGAGAAATCGAAGCTTTCACTCTCTATAGTCTATTTTCCAGTAAAGCTCCGTTTGAGATTGTTTCGACATTAAAACCTACGATTCAAAGTTCAATAGAATCGTATGAACATGTAGAAACTCAATTTAAACTTCAATTCAATGAATAGAGGTGTTTGATCGGTCAATTTGATGAAATCAAATTTGGTTGTGTTAAAGAGTTGAAATTGGGGAAAATTTTGGGGATTTTTGAAAATTTGAGGGACCAAAATGTAATTTTCAAAAATTGAGGGTCAATTGGTCATGATAAGAATATTAGAGGGCCAATTGAGAAATTTTAGAATTTTTGAGGGCAAAATTTACCATTTTTTTAAAGGAAGTGCAAAATGGTAATTTTGGGAAAATTGAGGGACCAAATTGAAAATTTGGGAAATTAAACCCCTTTTCGGGGAATTTAATAAATTGAGGTCCTATGATAAATTTTAAAAGTTTCGGGACTCAATTTAAGAAAAAACCTAGCAATAACAACTTAAAGTTAAAGAAAAATAACTTTAGGGGCCTAATTGCAAATATATATAAAGTTGACTTTTCTCATTCATTGGAACAAATGAGGGTTTTTACGCCAAAGAATAATGAACAATTATGTTCATTTTGTGTAGGAGAACGAGACACCGAGAACGTCAGTTGAGGTCTAGCGTGTAGGGGACAATACTTGACTAGATGGAATTTCACTACACGATCGGTTGAGTGGGTTTACTAACGTCATACACGGTTGGGATGATGAGCACAACTTAAAGTTAAAAATCATTTACTGGTTGTGAGTGGGATTTTATATCATAATCGGTTGGGGATGATAGGCACATCGAAATAAAAACCCACTACTATGTGGTATTTTAAACATCACAACTTAGAGTAATGATGTGAAAACCATGCGGAAAAACTACTTACCAGTGGTAAGTAGATCATACCTGGTTGGTATGATGAAACTTCCTCAAAGGAAGTTGAAAACCCATTCATCGGTTATGAACGGGGATGTCCTTATATCGGGTATGTGTAATGGACAATGAAAACATATTTTTGTTAGAAGTGTTCTCCCTTGACTGTGTGCCAATGCTTAAACAATTTGGAAGACCTTCTCGACGGGAGCTCGAATAGCTCTTATAGGTCGGGGGCCTCAGTTTTGGAACTTGGGGGCTAATATGTCCGATTTTTGAAAATCTCGAACAGTGGGCTATAGGCCAATGGGCACGAGCAAGAGCTCGTAAATGAACATAATATATGTGCCATAAAACTTTAATAAATAAATTGTATGGTCATGGTACCAAGGCTGGTTCAACATTTTCAGTCAACTAGCAGCAGTGCGACATTTCCGACCTCCAGACCAGTCAAGACAAACAGCTACAGGTTGAGTTGAAAGTCGAGACTGTTGGACTAATGACACCACATATTACATGGCATAATAATAAAATATTACTTGTGCTTGCACTATGAGTACGGGATCATCAAGACGCCCAATAGGGGTAGTGATGCGTCCTAAGGGCTCTGGAGTAGCACCAAGTGTAGTTCGTCGTTCCAAGTGACCGTGCAAAATTTGGAGTAGCACCAAGCGCATGAGACCAAGGTGGGGACGGGATGAGGTCTCTTTCCTCATATGGACATGAAGAATCGATTTCGGGATTGAGGGTTGGATGTCACGTACATCTGCGCATTCTTAAGGTAGAAGTGGTCGTACTTCTATCTAGGTGGCCAGTAAAGTCCCTCCATAGCCACAAGTGGGTTCAGCGGTCGCGCTGGCCTACAAATGTATGTAACCTTCATGATGAAGGATGTGTGTTGGGTGATGACACACCGTGAAAATAAGAAATGGTGGAAAAACTCGAATTTTTAAATGAAGGGATTTTTGAAAAAGTGAGGAGTCTGGCACACTCCAATATAAATATTTTTTTTCTTGAAAGTCAAAAGATTTGAAATCCATTCACTGAGTAGTCGTACTCACCCACTCCCTTATACCACTTTTAGGTAGTTCCGGAAAGTCTGTCCTTAAAGACCTATAAATTTAAACGCCTGCAAGACATGTATAATTATTTTAAAATTTTGATGCAGTTTTGATTTATGTTATTTCTGGAAAAAGGGGAAAAGAACACCTTACTTTTTACAGTTTAGAAAAGGGGAAACCCTTTAATAAACTGGGGAGTGGCGGGTTGTTCACAGGGATCCGGGTTGGGGCGTGACATTTGATGTAAGAGATGAACGGAAATAACCGAAAAGGTTGTAAGATGATAAAATAGAAAATTTATATATCAATGGAAGTTTATTTGAGTACCCAAAAAGTGTGAACCAAGGTTTAGGGACAAAACTCCTAAAAGGAGGGGAGAGTTGTAAACCCCACTCTTTGGAGTTAAGGAAAAACTGGGAAAAGAACCGGTCAAATTGAGTGAGAAAAACCGAACCAGTTTACAAACCCGATCATCGGGGAATAAGCAAATTGGGGAATTTACAACTCCCGAGTGACCCAAAAGGGTTCTTAAACCTTGAGAAAGAACCTTAGGACAAATTGGGAAAGAAAAACTAGACCGATATGGGTGAACTGGATCTAAACTAATTTATGAACCAAGCTAGTTTATGAATTGGAACCGATAAAGAGGGAGAGAACTAGGAAATTTATGGATCCCAAGTGACCTAAAGAGTCACATAAGTCATGAAAAAGGACTTTAGGATGAATGGGGGGTGAAAACTAAATCGGTTTGGACCGGTTTGAACCACTATTTAACCGGATGCTAAATTTATTTTTCTAGGTGGCTTAGAAAATACCAATTTGAGAATTGAGGCCACCATCTAATAGATAATGAATTTAGAAAATTTTAATTTTAAAAAACTCGGTCGAATCGGGGCTGAATTGGCCATTTTAATTTTTAAACCCGGTTTAGACCGGTTCGATGCAGTTCAGAACAGTGTTGTCTTCTTCCTTCACATGACAACCCTATTCACTTGCCAAAAAATTGAAGCAGCGCCGATGAAGAGGAAACGTTTTCGTTCAGTACGTTTCAGGCCATCAATGACTGTCATAAAGGTGCCAAATAGACGGTTCATGAGTCCCCGAGCTCCCTATATAAAGAACTCCTCTCCATTCATCTCTTCCACACCTGAAAACCTCACTCTCTCTCAACTACTTAGTTTTTCGGTGAAGCTCGAATCAGAGCTCCGATATAGGGTCTTTTCTGAGCCAAAGAAGGCATGGCCAGGTTCCTTAGAGCTGGGGAGAAGTCAGCTACACGGTGGTAGTCTCCATTCGCTCTGAGGGTCGCTAGAGAAGCGCAGCGTGATTGAACAGTGAATCAGCTCCAGCAGACCAAAGTTGCCCTATTTTTGTCGAGCTAAAATCGACCAATTCGAGCCCTCCTCAAGCCAAACCAAGTTCTCCCAACACCTTCTCAGCCCTCATATGGGCGAAATAGAACTGAAATGTAAGCCAATTCTGCTCCCCTCGGTAATTTTCAACCAGTGCTAGAGAGAGAACCGATAGAATTTCGATAATAAAATTTTCACCTAATTCGGCATCAATTGATGCAATTCTTGATCCAAGGAGGAGTCTCAGGAGGAGAGCTAGCTACCTAGATCGAATGCTCGGACCACCGTACCCCTGGCAGTGAGCATTTGAAGCTTTCTCTATCTACATTTTGTTTTTTGACGAAGTTTCCTTTGAGCTCATTCCGGCGTCAAAACTTGCGATTTAAAGTGCAATTGAATCATATGAAAATGTAGGAACGACAATTGAACTTCAATTTCAATAATTAAACTTGTTTGTTTGGTCAATTTGATAAAATCAAATTTGGTTGTGTTGGAGAGTTAAAATTAGAGGAAATTTTGGGGATTTCAAAAATTCGAGGGACTAAAATGCAATTTTATAAAATTGAGAGCCAATTAGGCATGATAAGAGTGTGGGAGGACCAAGAAATTTTTGGAATTTTTGTGGTAAAACTTACCATTTTTGGAAGGAAGGACAAAATGGTAATTTTGGAAAAATTGGGGACCAAATTAGGAATTTGGGAAAGTTAAACCCTTTTTTGTGAATTTGAATAAATTGAGGTACCTAGGATAATTTTTAAAGTTTCGGGACTCGTGCATTTTTTATTTATGTTATTCTAGGAAAGGTACAGGTTTAAAGGATGTCTTACTTCTCTTAAGTTAAAGAAGGGAAAACCCTTAATAAATTTGGGGCATGTAAGCCCAATAGACCCGAGGAAAAATGTGACTCGAGTAAGGAACAGTTAGTGAGTAAAAACGATAAGGTCAAAAATCTGGATTGAAGTTGTAATAAACATTGGATGAGGGAAGGGTTAAAATAAGACAAAAATGTGATAACACCGAAACCCGTAAAAGCAAGTATATAACACTCTAGAGGACACAAAGATAAGGGTTTCAATGACCAAGAGAATAACTAGATAAGGAAACAATTGTGCATCTTGGAACTCCCAATCCTAAAATTCTGATCAAGAACCCTCAAGAGGAAGAAACATGCCCTAAGTAGAGTAGGAAGTGAACTTAATGATGTAGCTTGGAATAGTGGGTAAGACATGCCTAATTATGATAAACTCCATGGAGTGAGTGAACAATGGAAAGGAAAAAGAAATTTCTTAAGTGAATGATATAAAAAGGGCTAACTAAAAGAATAACTGAAGAGTTAGCATGTCAAGTAAACCCCAAGTTGACACCAAAGGAATTTATTCCTGATGCAAAGGTTGCTAATTAAGTTTTGGGGACAAAACTCTTAAAAGGAGGGAGAGTTGTAAACCTGCTCTTTGCAGCTAAGGAAAACTAGGGAAAGAACTGGTCAAACTGAGTGAGAAAAATCAAATCGATTCACAAACCTGATCGTTAAAAAATGGGCAAATTGGAAAATTTACAACTCTCAGTGACCCAAACGGTTATAAAAACCTTGGAAAGGGACTTTAGGACAATTTGGGTAAGAAAACCAGATCAGTTCAAGTGAACCAGATCCGAACCAAATTAAATCGGTTTGGACCGATTTGAACCACTATTGAACTAGATGCTAAATTAATTATTCTAGGTGGCTTAGAAAATTCAAATTGGAGAATTGAGGCCACCATTTGATAGATAATGAATTTAGATGAATTTACAAATTTTTAATTTTGAAAAAGTCGGTCAAATCGGGCCTGAACCGACCAGTTTAAGCATTGAACCCGGTTCGGACTGGTACGATCCAGTTTGGAATAGTGTCGTCTTCTTCCTTCAGATGACAACACTATTCACTCGCCGAAAAATTGAGCAGCACCAACAAAGATGAAAAGTCTACAGCCAGGGAGTTTAAGGCAATGAATGATTGCAATTGAGGTGCCAATCGGATGGCCAAGAAGTCCCCGAGCTTCCTATATAAAGAGCCCCTCCTCATTCATACTCCCCACACCTAAAAACTCCACTCTCTCCCCACTGCTCCAATTTCCAGTGAAGAACAAACTAGAGCTCCGACTTGGACATTTTTCTGAGCCAAAGAAGGTGTGGTTAGGTTCTTTAGATTTGGGGATAAGTCAGCTACACGAAGTAGTCTCTATTTGCTCTGAGGGTCACCGGAGAAGCGCTGGCGTGATCGAATAGTGAAGCAGCTCAGGCGGACCAAAGTTGCCCTATTTCAGTTGAGCTAAAAATAGCCAATTCGAGCCTTTTTCAGGCCAAACCAAGCTCCCTCAACACTTCCACAACCCTCATACAATTGAATTAGAGCTAAAAGGTAAGCCAATTTGGCTATACTGTAATTTTTTATAAGTGCTAGAGAGAGAACTGGCAAAACTTTATTAACCAAATTCTCCCTCAATTTTAGCATCAATTGATGCGATTCTTGATCCTAGGAGGAACCTCACGACGAGAGTTATCTGCCCAAATCAAAAGCTTGGACTGCAGCACCTCTAATGATAAGCTTTCGAAACTTTCTCTCTATAAGTTCAATTTTCCGATGAAGCTCTATTTGAGCTCAATTTAGATACAAATGACATGATTCAAAGTTCCATTGAATCGTGTGGAAGTGTAGGAACTCAATTTTACCTTCAATTTTAACAATTAACCTCAATTGATCTGTCAATTTGATGAAATCAAATTCGGCCAGGTTGAAAGGGGAAAATAAGGGGAAATTTGGGTGAAATTGGGGATTTCAAAATTCGAGGGACTAAAGTGCAATTTTCCAAAATTGAGGGCCAATTGGTCAATTTTTGTAATTTTTGGGGTCCAATTTACCATTTCTGTAAAATATGTGCAAAATGGTAATTTTGGAAAAGTTGGGGACCAAATTGGGAATTTGGGAAAGTTGAACCCCTTTTCATGATTTTGAATAAATTGAGGTTCCAAAGTGAATTTTAGAAGTTTTGGACTCAATTTGGGGAAAATTAACATTAGGGACCTAAAGTTAAAGAAAAAGAACTTTAGGGACCTAATTATAAATAATTGAAAAGTTTAGGTATTTTATTAATTCATGATGAATGAAGGCTATTAGGCCAAAGGATAATGAATAAAGATGTTCAATCGTATAGGAACACGAAGTACCGGAAAGGTTAGCCAACACAAGCTCGCGTGGAGGGAAAAAGTCGGTTAAGTGGAATACACTGCATTATTGGGTGAGAGAGATTTTATATCTCTTACGCCCCAACCCGGTTTGGTTGGATCCCCGTGAACAACCCGCTGCTCTTTCTCGGTTCAAGAGGAGTTTCCCCCTTCTTTTAGTCGAGAGGAGCCAGGCGAAATTTCAACATTGTTCCTTAGAAGACATATATCAAATAAAATGCAAGCTTAAAGAAAAGTTAAACATACCTGATAAAGGGTAAGGCTCGGTGTTACTTCTAGTCATTTTCTCTTTTACTGAAAAGGGGTAGAAAAGAGGGGTGAGTTTCTACAACTCAGTGAGTGGGTTTTTCAAAGGTCTACTTTTAAGTTTTAAGAAAATCATTTATATGGAGTGTGCCAAACTCCTTTCTTTTCAAAAATCCCTTCATTTAAAAATTTGGGGTTTTTCCATCATTTCTTATTTACCACGGTGTGTCATCACTCAACACACATCATTCATCATGAAGGTTACACACATTCGCAGGTCAGCATGACTACTGAACCCACTAGTGGCTTCGGAGCGACTTTACTGCCCACTCGGATAGAAGCACCACCACTTTTACCTTGAGATCGAATGGATGTACATGACATTCGACCCTCAATCCCGAAATCAATTCTTCATGTCCGAATGAGGACAAAGACCTCATCCTATCCCCACCCTAGTCTCATGCGCTTGGTGTTACTCCAAATTTCGCACAGACACCTAGAACGACGATCTGCCCTTATACTCACCGAGTCGTCCAGAGCTCTTAGGACACATCACTACCCCTCATGGGCATCTTGATGATTTTGTACTCATAGTGCATGCACAAACAAAGTTTTCTTAAATTTCCATGTAATATGTGGTGCCATTTGTCCTAACAGTCTCGACCTTCAACTCAACCTGTAGCCGTTTAACTTGACTGGTTCGGAGACTAGTCATGTCGTACTATTACTAGTTGACTGAGTATGTTGGACCTGCCTTGGTACCATGACCAAACAATTCACTTATTAAGGTTTAAAGGCACATATATATATATATATATATATATATATCATGTTCTTCTATGAGCTCCTACTCATGTCAATTGGCCTATGGCCTACTGTTCAAGTTTTTCAAAAACAAGGCATATTAGCCCTTAAGTTCCAAAACTAAGGCCCCCAGCCTATAAGAGCTATTTGAGCTCCCGTCAAGAAGGTCTCCCAAATAGTTTAAGCATTGGCACACAGTTAGGGGAGAACACTTCTGATAAAATAGGTTTTCACTGTCCATTATACCGATTGGTATAAGGACATCTCCGTTCATAACCGATGAACGGGTTTTCAACTTCCTTCGAGAAAGTCTCATCATACCAACCGAGTATGATCTACTTACAACAAGTTAGTAGTTTTTCCGCATAATTTTCAATTCACTTTCTCAGTTGTGATGATTAAAATTCCACTATACAATAGGTTTTTATACCAAAGTACTTATCATCCCCAATCGGGTATGATATATAATCCCACTCACCCAATAGTGCAGTGAAATTCCACTTAGTCGGGTTCTGTCCTTAGTAAGCTGAACCTCGACTCGCATTCCCGATGCCTCATTCTCCTACACTAAAATAAACATGATTGTTCGTTATTATTTGGCCTAATAGCCCTCATTCGTTCCAAATGAATGAGAAAACCCACCTTTACATATATTTGCAATTATGTCCCTAAAGTTATTTTTCTTTAACTTTAAGTCCCTATTGTCGGGTTTTTCCCTAAATTTGGATCCCAAAACTTTTAAAATTTACCTTGGGACCTCAAATTATTTAATTTCACATAAAGGGGTTTAATTTCCCAAATTTCCAATTTGGTCCCTCAATTTTTCCAAAATTACCATTTTGCCCCTTCTTTAGAAAAATGGTAAATATTTTCCCCAAAAATTCTAAAATTCCTCAGTTAGCCCTCTAATATTCTTATCATGACCAATTGACCCTCAATTTTAAAAAATTACATTTTAGTCCTTCGAATTTTCAAAAATCCCCAAATTTTCCCCTAATTTCAACTTTTCAACACTGCCGAATTTGATTTCATCAAATTGACTGATCAAACACCTCTAATTAATGAAATTGGAGTTGAAATTGAGTTCCTACATGTTCATACGATTCTAAGGAACTTTGAATTGCAGATTTTAATGCCGGAACGAGCTCAAATGGAGCTTCACCGGAAAATAAATTGTATAGAGAGAAAGCTTCGATTTCTCACCGGTGAGGATGCGGCAGTCGGAGCTTTCTATCTGGGCAGGTAGCTCTCCTTCAAAGGTTCTTCCTAGGATCAAGAATGACATCAATTGATGTTGAATTGGATTAGAATTTCTTCATTGAATTTCGGTCAACACTCTCTCTAACAACGATCTGAAATTGTAAAGGGGAGTTGAATTGGCTTACCTTTTGGTCCTAATTCGGCTGTGGAAGGGCTGAGGAGGTGTCGAGAGAGCTTGGTTTGACCTCAGGAGTGCTTGAATTGGCTGATTTCAACTCGGCCGAAACATGGCAGCTTTGGTCCGCCGGAGCTGCTTCACTATTTGGTTACGTCGGTGCTTCTCTGGCGACTCTCGGGACAAACGGACGCAACCATCATGTAGTTGACTTCTCCCCGGTTCTAATGAACCTAACCTTGCCTTCTTTGGCTCAAAATTGACCCTATATCAGAGCTCTAGTTCGAGCTTCGCTGGAAAATTAAGCAACTGAGAGAGAGTGAGATTTTCAAGTGTGGAGAGGACGAATGGAGAGGAGCTCTTTATATAGGGAGCTCGATGACCCGTTGGCCATTCGTTTGGCACCGTTATGATCGAAATTGAAGTCCTAAAACGTACTAAATGGAAGCATTTCTTCTTTTTCGGTGTTTATTCAATTTCTCAACAAGTGAACAGTGTTGTCATCCCGAGGAAGATGATGACACTGTTCCGAACCGGACCAGACCACTCCGAACCGGGTTCAAAGTTTAAACTAGCCGGTTCAGCCCCCATTCTACCGAGTTTTTCAAATCTAAAAATTTATAAATTCATATAAATTTATTGTCTATCCAATGGTGGCCTCAAATCTAAAATTTAAATTATTTAAGCTACCTAGAAAAATGAATTTAGGATTTGGTTCAATAGTGGTTCAAACCGATCCGAACCAGTTTGGATCCGATTCACCTGAACTGGTTTGGATCCGATTCACCTGAACCGGTTTGGTTTTCATCCCCAATTCCTTCACAAGTCCATTTCCATGTCTTTTGTGACTCCTTGGGTCACTTAGGGTCCATAAAATTCCCGGTTTACCATCTTTTAATCGATTTTGATTCATAAACAGGCTCGATTCTTAAACTGGTTTAATCCGGTTCGGGTCCGGTTCACCTGAACCGATCTAGTTTTTCTCTCTCACATTATTCTAAGGTTCCTTCTCAAGGATTATAAACCTCTTTAAATCTTAAGGGATCCATAAGCATCTTGGTTTACCCATTCTTTATCTGTTCCGGTTCAATGAATCAATTCGGTTCATAAACCCGTTCTATCCAATTCAGACTCGGTTCTATTGAACTACTTCGGTCTTTCTTCCTCATTTTGTCCTAGGGTTCTTTTGCCCAAGTTTATAAACCTTTTTGAGTTAAATGGGAGTTAGAAATTTTCAAATTTGCTCGTCCCCTAACAATTAGGTTTTTATACCAATTCGGTTTAAAGATTCAATTTGACCGGTTTTTTCCCTAGTTTTCTCATTTCTAGAGGACGGGGTTTACAATATCATACCCAGTTGGGATGATAAACACCTCGGAAATGAAAACCCACTATTAAGTGGAATTTTAAACATCACACCTAAATGGAGTGATGAGGAAATTACATGGAAAAACTACTTACCGGTGTATGTAGATCATACTTGGTTGGTATGATGGACTTCTTGAAAGAAAATAGAAAATCCGCTTATCGGTTATAAGCAGAGATGTCTGTACACCCGATTGTTGTGATGGACAAATGAAAAGAATATTTTTTCGGAAGTGCTCTCCCCTAACTGTGTGCCACTACTTAAACTTTTTGGGAGACTTTCTTAACGGGAGCTCGAAATGCTCAAATAGGTTGGAGGCCTCGATTTTGGAACTTGGGGGCTAAATGCTCGATTTTGAAAATCTCGTACAGTGGGCCCAAGGCCAGTTGATATGAGTAGGAGCTCATAAATAAACATGATTTTAAGCCATGAAAACTTTAAATGAATGATATGTTTGGCCATGGTACCAAGATAGGATCGACATACTCGATGGATTAGCAGCAGTGCGACATGACAAGTCGACGAACCAGTCGAGACAAATAGCTGTAGGTCGAGTTGAGAGTCGGGGCTGTTGGACCAATGGCACCACGTATTAAATGGCTTATGAGGAAAACTGTTGTTTTGTGCATGCACTGAGGTACGAGACCTTCAAGACGCCCAAGATAGGTAGTGATACGTCCTAAGGGCTACTGGACAACATAGTGGAGATAAGGGCAGATTGGCGTGCCAACAGTCAGGGAAGCTCGACATAGCTTCATGCGCATTAGACGGGGTGAGGTCGGGATGAGGTGTCTATCCTCATACGAGTACGAAGTTTTATTTATGGGATTGAGGGTCGGATGTCGCATACATCCACTCATTCTTAGGGTAGAAGTGGACGTGCTTTTATCTAGGTGGTCGGTAAAGTCGCTTTGATGCCGCAAGTGGGTGCAGTGGACGCCCTGCGAATGTGTGTTCCCTTCATGATGAAGGGCGTGTGTTGGTTGATAAACACACTGGTTGTGATTAATGATTGAGAAATGGCTATGAAAACTGAGATTTTGAGGATGAATTGTTTCAAAAGAAAATAGGGAGTTTGGCACACTCCAATTCAAACTATTTTTCTAAAAGTCAAACTTTAAATACCTATTCACTGAGTCATTGAACTCACCCCCTCCCATATATCCCTTTTCAGGTAACCGAGGGAAACCTACCCAAAAACCTCTTGTTAGTCACACCTACAAGACAGGTATGTAAAGTTTAAAATTTCATGCGGTTTTGATTTATGTTATTCTAGGAAAGGTACATGTTTAAAGGATGTCTTACTCCTCTTAGGTTAAAGAAGGGAAAAGCCCTTAATAAACCGGGAGAGTGGCGGGTTGCTTACGGGGATCCGACTAAACCTGGTCGAGGCGTGATAGAAATAGAGCACCTATTTACGGGGCCAATTCTGATGGCCTCGATAAATCTTGTAAGCTTAGAAAAATTAGGTGAGTTTCTTGCACCACTAGCTTTCCATAGCCATTGGATTTGCTCGATTTGATCAAGAATTGGATTTGAATTAAATCAACAAAATATCAAATCATGAGAAAAGTGACCCAATTGACTAAAACATGAATTGCATGAGCTACATACCACAATTTGAGTTAGTTCAAGTGGCCACAAACTCTTGGGAGTATCAGCTTTCCAATCTCACTGGCCTCGATGACTAACGTGCCAGCTCTAGTGAGTTTTCAGCTTTGACCCAACTCATTACGTGATGTATCATTCTTTCTAATCAAGCTTGGTCAGAGTGACTCCGACTGACATTAGTCATACCAGGCTTACAATTGGATAGAGGGAGGTCAGGGAGACCTCCCCACTTAATTTGAGATTTTTTGGAGAAACTTGAGTTATGGATCAAAGGTGGGGACTAAAATATAAAGATTTGAAAGTTGGGGGACCCAATTAAGAATAAGATTTTTTATGGGATCTTCCTAATAATCCAAATGAAGTTTTGAAACTAATGGGGAAGTTTGGGGAACAATTTTGCCTATTGGGAAAGGTTTAAAAACTTTTTTACAATAAAGACAAAATTTGGAGCCAAAGTACAAATATGAGATTTTTCATGGCCAAAGTGGACTTTTGAATAGTGCAAGAACCTAAATTTAATAAAAAGAAATTTTGGGACCTATGTAGAAATTCGAGAGTCAAATAAATCATAAAACCTAAGTGCTCAAGTAGATGAGAAAATAATAATTTTGCCAAAACTTAGAAAAATTTTGACAATTAGAGAAAAATAAGGCGTGGGATCATTTTTTTATATTAGAATTTAAATGGGACCCATAGAAACTTTACGGATCAAATGGAAAAACTTAAAAGAAGTCTAAAGTCCAAAACTATCTATGAACCTCCTAAATATGACTAAACTTCCCACGTAGAATTTATGTGACATTGGTGGACCAAGTGTCACCCCAACTACTATGAAATTCAAGTTCACCCGAATTTTGACCGAGGCGATTACTATCACTTCCAGTGGCCAAATTGGATATCACTTGAGTCTAAGAGAGCTTTGTAATATGAGCTACCTTTTCATGCCCCTGAGCTCTTGTTAACTCGTTGAAATCAATAAGATTTCGTTACTTTCATTCTCTACCTTATTTTTTTTCGACAAAGCTTCAAAAAGAGCCACATCACCACTAAAATGTTCAAATTTGAGCTTAAAACAATTGTAGGAAGATAGGAGATGATTAGAATCATATTATGAGTGAATTAAAAGCTTTTATTGAGAATTGAAGAAAATTTTAGGGGCTAAAATGTAAAATTTGGGAAATCGATAGTAAAATTGTAATTGAATAAAATATGAGGGCTAATATAATAAGAGGAAGCTTGAGGATCAAAAAGAAAAGTTTAAAAAGATTTAAAAGATTTTGATAATTAAGAGGGATTTAATGGTTTAATTGTGATTAATTAGGTAGTTAGTGATAAATATTAGAAATTAATCATAATTAAATTAGAAATGGGATATTTAAGAATAATTAATAAAAGTTTAATAAGGGATTAAATATATAAATATTATTGAATGATTTGATATTAATTAGATATTTAATGGTAATAAATGAAAGTTTAGGAATTTAATTAATAATAGAGGATTTAAGACATATTTATAATTAATAAATATTTAGGGATTTGATAGTAGTAAATAGATATGAAAAGCCATAGTTAATAAAGTTTAGTGAGTTAATGGTAAGTAGTAAAAAGTTTAGAAATCTAATGGTGATTAATAAAAGTTTAAGCATAAAATGGAAGGTTTAATTATTAATAAGGTAAAAATAAAATGTAGTTGAATATAGTTAAACAAATATAGAAATTTGATAAAAATATAGTATATAGAGTAAATTAATATACAAGGGAAATTTTGAAATTTTGTTTAGGTTAGTAAAATAAAATTGATATAATTGATGAATCTAATATTTATAATAATTAAATAAGTATGAGAATTTTTGTGTTTAATTAATAAAAAATAAATAAATATAAAGTTAAATTAATATGATTCATTTAAGAAGAAATATATACGGATCCTAGCCACCCAATAGTCATATCTTACGTGGGCTATTGAAATAGTAGGATAAATAAAGGGAGAGTTTTTTATACGAAAAAAAATAACTAAAGTATTATTGATCACAATTTTTACTTATGTGAATTATAAATCAATTTTGTAATCACTTAATAATATTACGAATGAAAGATTTAAATTAGGAAGAACTTCAATATTAAGTAAAAAAACATATTTTGAGTAAATATAAATTACCATATCAATAATAAGTGTAATCTCATATAAATTTAATCTATCATGTTATTTGGAGAGGAAATAAATTTAAAGGTTGAGTTATAAATTATTGGTATTAATAATGGATGATATATTTAATTGTGTATTTTATTGTTTATATTTTAAAATTATTAATTTTTTTAAAAATAATTATAATTTATTTGTATTATTAATTTATATTTTACAATATTATAATAGTAACCAAAAAATCCTTTATGATAATTTTTTATTGATTTTTGAAAAATTATCCACTAGTACTCAAATATTTAGGGTTTATATACAAATCCAACAAGGGACTTATTTATAGAGCAAAAAAAAACAACGGACTTATTTGTAATTGTGAAGAACAAGTCAATACACAAATTACAAAATTATCTTCAAACAAATCCATTTACTTTAATCGCATTAGATACCTTTAACGACTTCACCGGTCTTCAACAATTATTACGCTACTTTTTTTTATTAAAAATCTTATTTCAGCTGCTAGAAATTAATTCTTTATTGGATGGGTAATGTCTTTTTTTTTTGCACAATATTGGATGGGTAATGTCAACTTGTATATTCTTTGGGCAAAAAAAACTTATATATTATTTTTCTTTTTATCTCAATCTTACTATTTTAGGGTTAATTATTTCCTTTTAATATTTTTTTTACTATTATTATAAATTTAAAAATTAATTTTTATTAAACAAACTACAGCATATTAACATATCATATAAATGTCAAAATCCAACCAAAATATACTCAGTTTTACATGCTCTTTAACCCACAATATTATCCCTAATAACCATAATACATGCCTTTTAATCCTTTTTTCCTTAATTTAATCACGCTGTCCACAAATTTTCTCCATTGTGCAAAAACATGTTATAGGCCTGGTTCTTCTTAAGATCAAATTAATCGGCCCTCTCCCCCAATATGGGCTTGGTTCCATTGATCTGTGGGCTTGTTAGTCCCTTCTAAGTTTGGCCTTACATAAGTTACTCAATGATAGCATTAGGGGTAGGTATACAATCTTATCCGCAACGTCATTGTTATTTGTTGAATAATATGATGTCACCTGTTCTCATTATAGGATTTCTTTATAAATTGCAAGTGTAGTGCCTAAGAACCAGAAAAGAAAAAGATTCGATGTGATCGCTATGGTTGGCAACATAAGAAAGGGGAGAGCACGCCATCTCTATATAACATGAACCCTAGTTCATCATCTTTCCATCAGGGTACCTTCTTCTAATCAAACGGATATCTCTCATTGTTGGGGAGAAGGATTATCCTTGTTTTCTTGAGCAAGCGTAAGCACAGTATACTTGTATCATATGGGCGCCGGAGGTGGAGGAAAACATAGGAAAGAGAAGCGTTACTCCTGTTTCTTCCTCAAACTATTCCGAGGCTGTTGCAGATCATACAGCTCCATAGAAGACTGGTCCGAGGACTACGATGACAAGGTCGTGACTGCGAGGAGTGCTCGCCTTGTTGGGGAAGACGAGTTCGGGTGGGTTGCAGAGCCTTGTATCAACAGGAAATCTTCAGATTTCATCAGGAAGTTCCATGAAAGCAAAGAACATCCTTCAACTGATTGATGATGGTTGTTTTCTTGTGATTTTGCTTGATCACTGTGTCATCAGTAATCTGCACTTGTTGCCTTTATGGGATCGATCTGATTCTGATTCCTTGGCCGAGCCTTATGTATTGCTTTAATTTTGGAGCTACTACTATACAATAAGACAATGCTTCTCCCCTCTCATCTCAGTATATGGATGCGTTTATCCTCTTCTAGCATATGATAAGAGAGGAGGAAAACTCACCCCCAGTTACATCTTTATGGTAGGTGCAGAAACTTAGCAGAAATGCAAAATCTCTGCTCTCTTTCCACATATATATATTCACGTAATATATTATTAGATCCTTCCATGAACTCAAATCTTTTATCTATACTCTAGATAGATACATGTTTCTCTGCTGCTTCACAATCTTCAGCGCCACAGAAATAGATGACGGTTTTGCCGGAGATGGAACCATACTTCTTAAGGGAACATACAAGTACATGATAGACGTGATAGAATTTTCGATTTATCAAGGGTTAATCAGGATCGAGTAAAGGGAACTACAAAGTATAAGCCTGGAAATCGATTCAAATATATAAATATATATATAACCCAGAAACTGCATGCATCTATCTCCTCTCATTGCATCTTCATACCCAGGTTAATTAAAGTGCACTTCACTTCACTAGGTTGGGACCTGACCTGTCGTAAAATGGCATATTATGATTAAGGTTAATTTTGTACAAGTCTATAAATATAGGCGGTGCATGCCAAAACTAAAAGCGCCAGTTGCAAGTTAAGCTTTTCCTGCAGAACAAATGCAAAGTTTCCAGGGATTAGTATGAGAGGACAACTATAAACAATCATCCTTGGAAAGTTAATCTCTGGGTCTATAATTTCAGTCCGCATCAATCGACCTTATTTGTTTGAGATATGTGCCCAACACATGCCGAATTCCGGTAGTAGACCAAACAGCATGGTTTCTTTATATTGTTTGGGGTGATCTCATATCTATAAAACAAGTAAAGTGATATTCTTTAAATGATTTTTCTGATATATATTGATGATGCGAGAACTAGCGAAAAGGAAAAGAGATCTAATGCGTGCCTATAAAAAAAAAAGTAAAGGGCATGCCCTTGCAAACCCTCCATTGAAAACCCTTGCGTTGATTAGAGGCAAAATTAAAATTACTTTGGTATATGATTTTCCATTTATGCCCTAAAAGTTAAGACAGCTTGAATGCACTGTTGGGGGTGAAGGATTGGTGCTTTCCTAGAAAAAAAAATCACGGTCCTTGACGATGCTCCATAGCCATTGTGTTGTAGGTGCGTTTCTTTCCTTCAAAAGTTCACACTTGATAAAAAGCAGAGAAATATCATAATTAGGAAATGAAAAAGCATAGGAAAAGCCATATTCTGTGGTTTCGATGGCATTCTCATTCACCTTCCTGGACTCTTCTGCCCATTCCCTTTAGATGAGGGAAGGATACCCTACGCATTGATGAAGGATAAGTGCTTCTATTTTATTTCAATCAGTCCATCTCATGTTCATGTCCGTAAATACTTTGGGTCATTTATATTCAAGATGTAAATACTTTCTACTCACGAACTCAAATTTGAATATTTTTTTTAAAGAAAAGTGTTATTATTTATTTCAACTAACTAATATTGATATACATGCTTCTCTTTATATCTATTCAATGAATGTCTTGAGATTCTCTCAATAATTGCTTTATCCATAGCTGGGTGCAAGTGCAGTGCTCCTTATAAGTTGAAATGGAGAAGTTCTAGCATATGGGATTAATAGTATCCATGTCGGTTATTGCATGCTGCTATGCACAGATATACTAATGTGTGTATTCACTTAAAAAAACACTTGCCCATCTATCAATGTAATGCCAAAGTGCCTAAGGTTAATGGGGTTCTTGCCGTTGTTAGTGATATAATTATTTCAATATTATATTCTCACAATAATCATCTATTCTATTTAATATAAAAATTTTAATTTTCAAAACTCAAGTGAATATATTGGTCATATACTCAAACAAATTATAAATCAGATTTTCAATTTCAGCTGAGATAGTGATATAACACGAGAAAATATTAAAAAGTAGAATTTTTAATTCTTACGGGAGTTTTATACATTAAATTTAAAATACTAAATATTTATACCCAAAAAAAACCTTTTGACCCTCTCAAAAGCTTGGTAACCTTTAACGTAGCCCGTACAATTTTAAAGTGATTTCCATGTATGATGCATGTGTTGGCATGTTGTGATCCATCCTATGTTCCTTTTCCCATTTACATTATAAATGTCTGCAAAAAAAAAGATTAACTTAGAAATTCATGAATTTAGGGAATCAAAAGGATAATAAATGGACATACAAAATTTAAAGATAAAAATTGAATGCATGGCCTTTTAGGATAGTTCCATTACACTAAACTCATTTCATGTAGACAAGTCTTTACTTGATGATGGTAGTCATGATTTTGGTCAAAGTCAGTTGCAATTTTCTTATGATTAAAGAGCCACATTTTCTTCTTTCTCGGTAAAGAAAACTTCTATTAATTAAATTGTTAGAACTCAGATTTAGGCGAGATTTCCTCCAAGTATTGACCATTGACCCAAATGAAGAAAAAAAACACTTGTTCCTGGAAACAGCAGGCGCCAAGTATTGACCATTGTCCCAAGTACCCTACATACTTCTTCTTCTTCCTATTATTATTATTATTATTATTATTATTATTATTATTATTATTATTATTATTTCGAATGGAAAAAGATAAGTGCGTGGTCCACCAAAAAGACCTTTGGTGGACTATTAAAGCTGTACCGTGGCTGTAGTTTCCGTAGGGGTTATTATATAACAATTATTTAACCAATTAAAGAGCTGCAAAGAGAATCAAATCCCACGGCAAAACTGGAAGAATTTTCCTTGATGATCATGAGCATATATACTACGGTAGAAATATGGAATTGAAAGTGAATTAAACTTTCTTAATTATAAAATAAAATAAAATAAAATATTATGTTATTATATTATATATTTATTTATAAAAAAAATATATAAAATTTATTTTAAGTATGTTTTTGAATTCTAAAAGGAAAAAAAAAATTCCCTAAACTGACATTTTTAAATACTTAGTTATATATTGTATATTTATATTGTTATTAACTTAATGGAAGTTAAAAAATATTGGATTTGATTCTCCCATTTTCATTATTTGTTTTCTTTTATACCAATATCGTACAGATTCACAATTATAAGCAGATGACAAGTGTGCAAACGTCCTCTTGTTTTACTACAAATCCAACAAAGCTTTTAGAACCTCATCTCTCCTCTCTCCTTTTTACCTTAACCAACTAAGATAAAATAATTTAATAATTTTTAATTAATAAGTCAATATTTTTATTTTTATAAAAAACACTATTTATTCTAAAATCAATAAAATATAATATCTATATTAATGCATGAGAAATTTTAGTGTAATATTTTATATGTCAAAATTATTATTGATTTTAATATTGTTCATCTATATAATTTAATACTTCCGTTTTATTATTTTCACCGTTCTCTTCCTTTTTTTTCTTTTATAGAAAAATAAACACTTTATGTAATATTTTAAATATAGTTAGCTTCTATGATTAAATGTAACATTATACTTATAGTATAATTTAATACTTCCGTTTTATTGTTTTCACCGTTCTCTTCCTTTTTTTTCTTTTATAGAAAAATAAACACTTTATGTAATATTTTAAATATAGTTAGCTTCTATGATTAAATGTATCATTATACTTATAGTATATTTTTATATTCATATAATTATTATAATATTTTTATGATAAAAGAAAAAAACTGTTCTCATGCTCTTCTTATTTGTTTGGCGGACAGCATCTCCTTAGTAAATCGCTGCCAAACCACATTGATTTTCCTTTCATCTCCTTTCCTCTTGAGCACACTTCCCCTCAACCCTATAAATTAGGCAGGCATCTCACTTTCATGGCACTCCCTCAACATATCCACTCCATAAAGAAGCTGCATTTTACTCCAGCTTTCCTATATTCCTCCCAGGCACCGCAGCATACGGATCAGCTCCTCGGCCGAGGCATGGTGGGGAGCAAGAAGAAGTCCTCCTCCTTCTTCTCCGTCTTCAGTAGCATCTTCAGATCCTGCTGCTCAGGTGGAGGAGATGACTGGTCCGACGACGGAGGGTACACTAAGAGAATATCCCCGAGCGATGAGGACAGAGGGTACTGGATCGCTGAGCCGGGTATAGACCGCAGGGCCTCGGCCTTCATCGCCAAGTTCTATGCTAGCCGTGCTACTGATCCAGAGAAGCAAACCCTCGCGATATGATAACCAACAATCAGTGTATCTGTAATGACTGTCAGTAGATGCTTCACCATTGAATAGATGTAGCCAGCATCTTCCGTACTGATCACTTCTCCACCTCACCCTGTGCTTTCGCTTGGATTTGTATGAGTACCAATAAAAATGATCAGAACGGTAATAAATTATCATCCATAGTTGTATTATATCTTGTTCTTCTTGTTGTGAGACGGGAAAAGAGAATTACTTGGAATACTATTACTGGAACATCTAAGAATATATTTTGTTCACGCTTTACTTTCATCAGAACATGATAGGTAAATTTTTCTAGGAGTTCATAAGCAAAGGGTATGTCTGTTACAAACAAACCAGATGCAAATAGGTCATCTTTTCCTTGATAAGGTGACAGCTTCCTCGCCAAAAAAACTTCTCTTCGAATAAGCTGGGGGTCATAAAATTTTTAGCATATTTGTTTGTCCTAGATCTTATCACGAGTGATTTTTTTCCCAAGATACATGATGATACATACATATGCATGGATAGATCATGCGATCGTTAGGACTGGGCAGAAGAAGGTTTCTGAGCTTAGACAAATGGAGGCAAACATTCCATGATGGGTAAGATTGTGATCTAGGAAAAGCCTCTCTGAAGTTGATGACAGTCATGAATTCCGTTTTCTTTTCAAGAGAATGTGAACAAAGGGAGACCACATGAACTTGAGCTCAATGAATCGTACTTCAATTTTCTCGTCATGGTTCTTGAAAAGGCTCTTATGGCATCTCGGACGACAGCTCTGTTTTTTTTTTCCATTTTCCCATTGGAAAAAAGGGCACAAAAAACATGTTTCCAACACCTGAATGACATTCTAAAGCTGCAGTAGAAAGATCACTTTAATCATTTCGCTGATGGAACAAAGGCTGGCAAATTATGAGACATGATTCGATTGAAGAAAGTAGCAAGCATGGAGAATTGTGAGGACTGGAGCACTCTTCTGGAAGGGCATTCATGATCTGCCAGCTGCGAGGAATCTAACTCAGATTATGGCATGAACCATCTTTACAAACCAGTGGACATAATAAAAGTACTCCTCAATACACTATTTTAAAGAGTGGAGCATGAAATGGCAACATTACTGAAACTGCATGGATTTCTCTCGCTAGAGAATCTGCTCCATAAGTAGCTGGATTTAGCGTGATAAACCAATTTAGGATGGTTTGTACCTCACCCATCATCTGGAAGTGAATTTCGCAGGGTTTAAGAAAAACAAATCAATCCAGAATGACCCATGAAAATGGGCTCATTAATACAGTGATGAAACTCCCGTTCATAATCCACTCCATGAAAATCACAGTGCACCGAGCCAACTCGTGTACTCCTCGATGCTCTCAGATCATTTCCATGGATTCCCGCATGCGTGATGCTCTTTCTGTTTCCATTAGTGTGATGGTTCCTACATCGAAAGCAAGACTAGCCATCTTCTTCTGTTTGCCCCGGTGAAAGTAGGAGGAACAAGGGCCGTCAAAGTGCAAGTGGCCACATTGCTTTACAAGATACCTTCTGCTAAATAAATTCACCCAAACAAGCAATGTCTGCAGTGCTCAACATATAAAGTTTCTTTGCCTATATTTCTTCTCCAGCTTGCTGTTGAGTGGTTGCATTGAAATTCACTTTCTTGTCCATGCATTGTTCTGGAATCCCAAGTCTGTAAGAATGCCACACCGAACTTCAAATTCATGGAACCATATAATTTTTCTTCGATTCTAAGGTTGAAGATCATCCATTTCTCCCATGTTGCCTACAATGGGAGGCTTAAGAGCTTCAACATTTTCAAAGGGAATCAAGTCAAGGTTGCCAGTACAACTATCTTTATATATGTTTGCCCACTGCCCACCTAATTAGAATATGAGTATCAATAGGATGCAGTGGGAATAAACACAGGCATAAAAATCTATAAAATGTTCCATACTTCTGAGATTAATAGGAATCACGGGTCTGATCATAATACTAGTGCATTCCATTATATGAAACTCATTTCATCACACTAAGATTCTCCTTTGTTGAAAAGTCACCACATTTCTTTCCTAAACCAAGCAAGATTCCCATCGCTTTTATTAAATAAAGTGTAGGGGACACGGTGTTCCTGCTATTGTATCGTTCTTTGGCTTTATGCCCAAACAGTTCATTTCTTCCTCCCCTAAGCTAGCAAATCCCTCGCTTTGGGTTGGCAAAAGTTTCTTTGGATGCTACAGAGATTATGAAGTATATCAGGCAAGCTATCTTTCTTGGGCAGATCTTTTTTTTTTTTGTGAAAATTCTTGAGCATATCTGATATCTAGTTGGATCAGTCTGATCATTTTGATTCCTCCTCTGAAGTGGCATCCATTGGGATAGAGATGTTATTAAATGGGCAGGCTCCCAACGGAATGGCATGCCAAAACAAGAGTGAAGTGGCCTGACACGAAGCCGTTGTAAACAGTCCATGAAAGGTTCTGGTTTGGGCCAATGGTTGACAGTCCGTGGCCCAGAACCGATAAGAAGCATAGCCTAGTATAGGACTGGTCCGGAACGGTTAGAACTGATCGAATAAACTGAGCCATTGACCGAACTAGAACCGTTTGAAACCTTAGCTAAAATAAAGAAATTCAAATTCATCTCAACTTTTGCATTTATTTCATATATGTCATCGGTGTGATGAATTATGAACCCACTCGGAATTGCGTGAACCAACCCTTTGATTCACTAGATTAGCCCTCTATATATATACATTATAATCAAGTTGCTAGTTTGCTTTGTCCGTTTTGGCTCGGCACTTTCCCCTAGTGGCTCCACTCCTCTGTGCAGATGCATCTACTAAAACAATTCGATCACCCACTTGTGCGTCCAAACAAAAAACATACGTCACTCATGCATCCATATGGCCACATGCATTTGATCTGCCATATCCTCTTGATCCGACAAGTTTCTCCAATGGGGCTCAAGTAAGTTAATGAAACAAAACTTAGTTCTTTGCCTAATTTGGCATTTAACAACGTGAATTAACTATTGTGTCATGTATTATATATTTATTTATAAATAAAATTTACTTAAAAATGAAGTACAAAATTATATAAATTCCTATATTTATTTTTCAGTCGAGGAGAACGACTGAAAAACCATTTATTGCAGAGAATGCGAGAGTTAGGTTGTGAAATGGGGTGATTCGGCAAATGGATTTGACTTTTGTTACGCATATAGATTTTACCCATATAAGAGAAAAAAGGGTACTTCTGGCGTTATAGAGGGTGTTTTTTCCGTCAAAATTGGACTAGACGAGCACTTTTTGATAATAGAAACAAGGAAATTGTATCAAATCTTTGAAGTAAGTGTCCAAGGCAGAATTTTCGCATCATGTATTCTATTCCCCTTTTCGTTGTCTCTTGAGAGGGGAAAAGCATGCTACTGGTGGTCGATCACGGAAACATGAGGAAGATAGCCAAGTTGGTGCGGGATATCTTGATATTTTTAGTGGATGAATGAATTAATAATTCTTTGTACTTAACTGAAAATTATTGGGGTTGGGCTTGAAGAGTAAAATCCCTAATTAAAAAAGTATAATAAAGTGAGCCTAATTAAAAAAAGTATTATCCTAGAGATGTTTAACGTTCAAATAATTATATACTTTGGATAGTAAAAAAAGTATTTAATGATTAATGAATGTGAAAATTTTAGTTTTTTTTTTATTTTTTAATTAAAAAAAGCCTTCTTCATTATACGAAGTACTAGTACTTGGAGATTGAATATTTTGGAGTACTATATAGGCATATCAATGGGATCTGAGATCCGAGCTTCAGGTCCCTACCTAACCCGAGGAGCCTCGGGTCTGGTTGGGTTTAGGTCCATAGATTGGACCAAAGTGGGTAAGGGCGTGACAACTTTGGTAGTATCAAAACTTGTGTTTTCCCAGACATGTTATCAAAACTTATAACCTAAATACTAATCAAAGAAAATTTTACCCCAGCTATGACTCAAAAGAGAGAAACCATGAGAACGAGGACGATAATCATCGATTCCGCCATAAACCCTCTCCTGGAGGTAAACTTCCCGGGAGCACAGTCAGCCCCGCAGGGCCTCAGCTCTGAACACCAGAGGCTGTATGAGAAGTTTACAAGGGTCTTCGAGGAACCCACCTCAACGACAGACCCCACCTGGACTCTAAGTCCCACACCCACCAAAAAGAGGTCCAATCCCTGCCCCTCCCCTTTTTGACATCCCCAAATACCTCAAGACACTCCGGAAACTAGGATGCAAGCCCTTCCACGGAAAGAAGGAGGTTGAGGCTGCCATAGACTGGTTGATGAGCCTCAAGAAGTTCATGGGGATCATCAGGATACTCCGGAGGAAATGGTAATGCTGGCAGAATTTTTTCTGGAGTCCAG
Source organism: Trapa incisa (assembly GCA_030064435.1). NCBI lineage: Eukaryota > Viridiplantae > Streptophyta > Magnoliopsida > Myrtales > Lythraceae > Trapa > Trapa incisa. Next base: position 19,478,325 of record CM057771.1, read on the forward strand.
CATGAAGCGGTGATGGGATAATGTAAGGAGCCTCTTCCCGACCATGCCAACCTAGGAAGAGTTTGAAGGAAGGTACATGGAAGAGTACTTGGCTCCCCACTTGATTAACGAAAAGAAGGTGGATTTCTTTCAGCTACAACAAGGAGCGAAAACGGTCTCGGAGTATGAGACCATATTCAATGAGTTGAGGCTCTTCGCCCCTAATATGGTGGGACCAGTAGACATTTGCCAGAAATCCATCGACGGTCTCAACATGGACATAAAAGACTGGATGGGGGTTTTGGGATGTCCCACTGATTTAGCCGCCATCATCGGCATGGCGTACAAATGTGAGCGACTGGTCCAGGCAAGACGCCATATGATTAAGTAGGCTGGGTGAAATGAAGATAGGGGCAGAGCAGCTGAGGTGGCCTAAGAGAACAAGGCAGTCCATGATGGGGGAACCGACAAAGGTTCCCACGAAGGGAAGAAGGCCACCACGACCATAGGGAGGTGAATGCACCCCCTCCAAGGAGAAGCCCTTACTGCCCCTGGTGCTAGAGAAACCATGAAGGGGCATGTATAATATGCTACGGATGTGGACAGTCCAGGCATTTCATTAGGAATTGCCTGAAGACACGGGAAAACACTCTACGAAACACCATCACCGCTCGAAAACTAGAGGGCACTCAATGGGGGGAGGGAAGCACCCATTAGGGTTCCAGCCCTGGTCTACAACTTGATCCAAGAAGAAGCTCAGAAGGACCCTAGCATGGTGGCTGGTACGTCCCAACCTTCTTTATAAACCGAGTTTGTTGCTTGGAGTCTTGTAATCCCCTTTCAATCTAATAAAATACATTTCCTTAAAAGTTTCGTTAACTCCCACTCAGGTTTCGTATGATTATTCGGGAAGGAAAGGTACACCCTCTTCGACTTAGGGGCGGAGCAATCTTTTATCAAGGGAACCCTATTCCAGAAACTCCCTAAAGAACCCTCTCCTCTCCTGCCACCCCTCCACATCCTCACACCACTAGGAGAGACATTAGAGCAGCACGAGTACCTTAAGGCTTGTGAAGTGCAGATAGGAAGGACCACCCTAGAGATTGACTTGATCCCTCTTCCGCTAAGAGAAGTAGAAATGGACTGGCTGAGCACACATCATGCTCAGGTAGACTGTAGGAAGAAAAGGATAACCTTTTGTACCCCTAGAAAGGAGGAGGTAGTATTTGAAGGAGATACAAGAAGAGCTGGAATACACATGGTATCCTGCATAAAGGCGCATGACTTGCTACGGAAAGGGTGTAAGGTATTCCTCACTCATATCACTTGCAAGGGTTTGCTGGAAAGGGAGTTAGTTGAAATCCTGATAGTCAACCATTACCCCAACATCTTCCCAGAGGAACTACCCGTCCTACCCCCAGATTGCCAGCTGGAGTTCGTGATTGAAGTGGTGCAAGGGACCCATACCATATCCCAAGCACCCTACCGTATGGCGCCCGCATAACTTAAGGAGTTGAAGGACTAGTTGGACGAACTAGTTGGACGAACTCTTAGAGAAATGTTTTATATGCCCAAGCCAATCCCCATGGGGTGCACTAGTTTTGTTCGTAAAAAAGAAGGATGGAAGTATGCGACTCCGTTTCGACTATAGGAAATTGAACTAGGTGACAATTAAGAATAAGTACTCTCTCCCCAAAATAGATGACTTACTCGTCCAGCTAAGAGGGACGACCTATTTCTCCAAGATCGACCTGTAGTCGGGTTACCATCAACTAAAAATTCGAGAGGAAGACACATAGAAAATCGCTTTCTGATCATGATATGGGCATTATGAGTTTAGAGTGATGCTCTTTGGGCTAATAAATGCACCCGCTGCCTTCATTGACTTGATGAACTAAGTGTTTCAGCCATACTTGGATAAGTTCGTGATCATATTCATAGATGACATCCTCATCTACTCCCAAACCGAAGAGGAGCACCGAGCGCACTTGAGATCACCCTTAGTACCTTACGAGAAAACTAACTTTATGTCAAATTCTCTAAGTGTGAATTTTGGCTATAAGAGGTGGGATTCCTAGGCATATAGTGTCAAAGGACAGAGTGAAGGTGGATCCAGCCAAGATAGAGACGATCTCAAATTGGAAAGCTCCCATCAACCCAACCGAAGTACGTTGTTTCCTCTGCCTCACCGAGTACTACCGTAAGTTTATAGAAGACTTCTCTAGGATTGCAGCCCCATTAACTCACCTCATGAGGAAGGAAGTAGATTATAAGTGGGACGCTAAGTGCAAGTAGTCCTTCCAAGAGCTCAAATCCCGATTGACGACAACCCTAGTGCTGGCCTTACTCGACACGGACACCGGAGAGTACACCGTATACAATGACACATCTGGACAGGGATTGAGATGTGTCCTAATGCAATAGGGGAAGTTATTGCCTATGCCTTGCGACAATTGAAGCCCCATGAGAAAAACTACCCCACCCATGACCTCGAGCAGGCAGCCATAGTGTTTGTCCTCAAGATATGGTGTCACTATTTATACGGGGTAAAGTGCCGCATCTACACCGACCACAAGAGCTTGAAATACTTCATAATCCAAAAGGAACTCAACCTGTGGCAAAGGAGGTGGCTAGAGTTGGTGAAGGACTATGACCTAACGATCGAGTACCACACCGGTAAGGAAAATGTGGTAGCCGACGCACTCAACCGCAAATACCACATGGGAGTGGCCTCAGTAAGTACTAGCTAGCTACCCTTATTAAGCCAACTCCTTAGCTTGAGAGTGGACCTCAACATGGATGAGGGTCGAGGTAACCTAGTGGCTAACCTAGTCATACAACCCGACTTAGTAGACCAAATATGGGCTCTACAAAAGGAAGATGAGGAGCTCAATCTCCATTGGAGACAGATTGTGGATGGCCTAAGCCAAGACCTCGCGGTAAGAAGTGACGGGGTAATGACCTTCAAAGGGAGGGTCTGGGTACTGAACAACAGGGAATTAAAAAAGGGGATACTTAAAGAGGCACACGATTCGATGTACGTCATGCATCCGAGCAGTACCAATATGTACCGCACCCTAAAACAAGGATACTGGTAGAAAGGGATAAAGAGGGATATCACTGAGTGCGTGGCTAGATGCCTGTCATGCCAACAAATTAAGGTCGGACACTAGAAACCCTACGGACTACTGCAACCTTTCCCAATTCACAAGTAGAAATGGGAGTATATCACTATGGATTTCGTGATTGGGCTACTAATAATAAAAAGGGGTCGGGATGTCATATGGGTCATCGTGGATCGGCTGACCAAGTCTGCCCACTTCTTACCCATCCGTGTGATAGACCCAATAGAAAAGCTCATCGCCCTGCACATGGGGGAGATCGTACAGCTCCATGGGGTCCCCGTAAGTATAATATCAGACCGGGACCCGAGATTCACCTCTCAGTTTTGGCCTAGCCTATAAACTGCCCTAGGAACTAGACTCCATATGAGCACTGCCTTTCACCCTCAAATGGATGGACAGTCTGAATTGACCATTCAAATCCTAGAAGACATGCTTTGAGCATACGTTCTAACAATGAACAAGGGTTGGGAGGACTACCTGTGCCTCATGGAATTCGCATATAACAACAACAACTAGGCTAACATCCAGATGACACCCTATAAAGCCCTTTACGGGCGTCCATGTTGCACGACCCTATTTTGGGAGGAGGTAGGGGAAAGAAGACTCGAGAAGGTTGAGTTGATAGAGGATGCAATCAAGAAAATTCGGATAATAAGAAGCTGACACAAGGCAACTCAAGATTGGTAGAAGAGTTATGCTGACCAGCGGGGAAAGGACCTAGAGTTCAAGGTAGGGGACCGAGTAATCCTTAAGGTATCACCATGTAAGGGAATACTTAGGTTTTAATAGAGAGGAAAAACTAAGATACATAGGCCCGTACACCATAACGGACACGTAGCATACCAATTGGAGTTACCCTAGACTTGCAGAGAATCCAGGCGTCTTCCACATGTCAGTACTATGAAAGTACTAGCCCAACCCCAGCCATGTGATAGATCAACCATCGCTGGAGATCGAGGAAGACTTAGTCTATGAAATGGAGTCCATATGATCCTCGATCGACGTGAGAAAAACCTCCGGAACAAGAGGATCCCCATGGTAAAGATACTTTGGCGGAATGGTCAAGTGGATGAGGAAACATGGGAAGTTAAGTCGATTGTAAAGGGTAGATACCCATAACTGTTTAGTGTGTAAAAGTTTTGAGGACAAAACTCCTAAAAGGAGGGGAGAGTTGTAAGACTCATCCTTTAGGATCAAGGAAAAACTGGAAAAGAACCTGTAAGATTTTCATGTGAAGAACCGAGTCGATTAATGAATGAAAAATGGTAAAGAAGGGTAAACATGGGAAAGAAGATCCCAAGTACTGAAAATTTCAAAAAATTTGTGAGAAAGAATTAGGAAGTGGAATTGAGAAGAGAATCGGACCAGTTTGGGGTAAATCGGACCCGAACTGGATTGAACCATAGTGAACCGATTCAATGATTCATTTTTCTATGTGGCTTAAAAAATGTCAATTTGGGAAATTGAGGCCACAATTAGATATAAGCTGAATTTAGATGAATATAAAAAAATTTAAATTTTAGAAAACCAGTTGAATTTGATCCGAACCGGTCAATTTTTTAATTCGGGGCAGTGAACCCGGTCGGACCGGAAAGGTTAACGATCCGACCGGTCAATGAACTAGACAAGTCAACAGTCAATGGCACCCCGTCATCAGCCATGCAGACACGGACAACCAGTGGGAGGCTACGTGTCATACCCCGACCCAGTTTGTCAGATCCCCTTGAACAACCTACCACTCTCCCGGTTTATTAACGGTTTTCCCCTTCTCTAAACCAAGAGTAGTAATGTGTCCCTTTTCACCTTTATCTTTTATAGAATAACATTAATCAAAACTTAATACAATAACCTTACATACTTGTCTTGCAAGTTCAACTATCAGTAAGTCTTTAAGTGGGTTTTCCCTTGTTTACCTAAAAAGGGGTAAAGGGAGGGGGTGAGTTCGATAACTCAGTGAATGAGTGTTGGAAAAGAGTGTTTATAATTAAAACATCTTTAATCAGAGAGTGCGAGACTCCTTATTTCTTTTAAAAATATTTTTTCCTCAAATTTCTAGTTTTTCAAACCATTTTCCTCATTTCCACATTAGGTGTGTTTATTTTGCAAAAACAAATACATTAGATGTGTTTAAGAATCAACACACGCCTTCATCAGGAAGTGAATCACACATTCGCATGGCAACCATCCACTACACCCACTTGTGGTGTCAGAGTGTGTAAACCCCACACTTTTGAGTTAAGGGAAAATAACCGGTCAAACTGAGTAAGAAAACCAAGTCGTATTACAAACCTGATTATTTGGGAACAAGCAATTTGAAAATTTATAACTTTCGGGTGATCCAAAGGGTTCATTAAACCTTGGAAAAGAAACTTAAGACAAATTAGAAGATATAAATCAAATTGGTTTAGGTGAACGAGATCCCATAAGAACTTTGAAGTTAAGTGTGCTTGCTTGAGAGTAGTGCAAGGATGGTGACCTCCTACCATACTGGAAAGTATAATTTTTTTTTTAACCTGAAATTTCGGTAAAAAATTTGTATGCGAACGTAGGCCTTATCATAAATAGCCATAAATTAATATATATTTAATTATTAGAATTAATACCAATAATTTATGGCAATATTAATACTAGTAATAAATCTCTCCCATTTAATACACGATTTTACACCTTTATAAAGAGGTCATCCCCATTCATTCTTCTCACACCTGAACACTTCTCTCTCTCTTTACTGCTCCATTTCCTGGTGAAGCTCAAACTAGAGCTTCGACTTAAACATTTTTCTTAACCTCGAAAGGAGAGGTCATACTCTTTAGAACCAGTGAGAAGTCAGCTATCTGATAGCAAACTCCAGTCAATTTGAGAATAGCTGGAGAAGCGCCGACATGATGGAACATTGAAGCAGCTTCGGTGGACCAAAGCTGCCCTATTTCGGCCAATCTAAAATCGACAATTTCAAGCCCTTCTCAGGCCAAAACAAGCCCTCCCAACACTTCCTCATTCCTTCCAAGGCCGAATTAGGACTGAAAGTTAAGCCAATTTGGCTCCCCTTTGCAATTTCCGACTAGTGCTAAAGAGAGAATTGGCAGAATTTCAATGATGAAATTCTAACTCAATTCGGCATCAATTGATGCAATTCTTGATTTTAGGATGAACCTCAAGACGAGAGCTATCTACCCAGATTGAAAAGCTCGGACCGCCGTGCCTTCACCAGTGAGTAATCGAAGCTCTCTCTCTATAGTTCATTTTCTAGCAAATCTCTGTTTGAGCTCGTCCCGACATTAAAACTTGCGATTCACATTGCTAAAGAATCGTATGAACATGTGGAAACTCAATTTCAACAATTGAAAATGTTTGATCAGTCAATTTGATGAAATCAAATTCACTTGTGTTAAGAAGTTGGAATTGGGGGAAAATTGGGGATTTTCGAAGATTCAAAGGACCGAAATGTAATTTCCTAAAATTGAAGGTCAATTGGGCATGATAAAAATGTTAGAGGGCCAATTGAGGAATTTTAGAATTTTTTGGTGAAATTTACCATTTTTGTAAAAGAAGGGCAAAATGGTAATTTTGGATAAGTTGGGGGACCAAATTGGAAATTTGGGAAATTAATCCCCTTTTTGTGAAATGGAATAAATTAAGGTCCCTTGATAAATTTTAAAAGTTTTGGGACTCAATTTGAGGAAAAATCGGCATTAGGGACTTAAAGTTTAAGATAAATAACTTTAGGGACCTAATTGCAAATAAATGAAAGTTTGACTTTCTCATTCATTTGGAATGAATGAAGGCTATTAGGCTGAAGGATAATGAACCGAGATGTTCATATCATATAGGAACACGAAGTACCGGGAACGCTAGCAAGGACAAGCTCGCATAAATACAAAGAACCGGTCTAGTGGAATTCATGGCATTAACGGGTGAGTGGATTTACTAATGCCATACACGGTTAGGATGATGAGCACAACTTAAAGTTAAAAACCACTTATCGGTTGTGAGTGGGATTTTATGTCATACCCGATTGGGGATGATAAGCTCATCGAAATGAAAACCCACTACTATGTGGTATTTTAAACATCACGACTTAGAGTAGTGATGTGAAAACCATGCGAAAAAACTACTTACCGATTGTAAGTAGATCATACCTGGTTGGTATGATGAAACTTCCTCTAAGGAAGTTGAAAATGCGTTCATCGGTTATGAACGGAGATGTCCTTATATCGGGTCGGTATAATGAACAGTGAAAATATACTTTTGTTGGAAGTGTTCTCCCCTAACTGTGTGCTAATGCTTAAACAATTTGGGAGACCATCTCAACGGGAGCTCGAATAGCTCTTAAAGGTCGGGGGCCTCAGTTTTGGAACTTGGGGGCTAATATGCCCGATTTTGAAAATCTCGTACAGTGGGCCATAGGCCAATGGGCACGAGCAAAAGCTCGTAAATGAACATAATATATGTGCCATAAAACTTTAATAAGTAAATTGTATGGTCATGGTACCAAGGCTGGTCCGACATTCTCAGTCAACTAGTAGTAGTGCGACATGATCGGTCTCTGGACCAGTCAAGACAAACAGCTGCAGGTTGAGTTGAAAGTCGGGACCGTTGGACTAATGACACCACAGATTACATGGCATAATAAGAAAACATTGTTTGTGCATGCACTATGAGTACGAGATCATCAAGACGCCCGTGAGGGGTAGTGATGCATCCTAAGGGCCCTGGACAAGCCGGTGAGTATAAGGGCAGTTCGTCGTTCTAGGTGACCGTGCGGAATTTGGAGTAGCACCAAGCGCATGAGACCGGGGTGGGGACAAGATGAGGTCTCTGTCCTCATACAGACACGGAGAATTTATTCTGGGACTAAGAGTCGGATGTCGCGAACATCCACTCATTTTCAGGGTAGAAGTAGACGTACTTCTATCCGGGTGGCCGGTAAAGTCGTTTCGAAGCCACAAGTGGGTTCAGTGGATGTACTGACCTGCGAATGTGTGTTTAACCTTTATGATAAAGGATGTGTGTTGGGTGATGACACACCGTGATTAAATAAGGAAATACTGATAAAACCCGACATTTTGAATGAAATGATTTTTAAAAGAAAGGAGTCTGACACACTCCAAAAATTTATCTTTTTCCTAAAAATAAAAAGTTTTGAAAACCCATTCACTAAGTAGTCGTACTGACCCCCTCCCTTATATCCCTTTCAGGAGATTTCGGAAAGTCTACCCTTAAAGACCATCAACTAAGACGCCTGTGATACAGGTATGATAAATCTAAATTATTATACAGTTTTGTTTTATGTTATTACAAGAAAAGGTGCAGGTTAAAGGACACCTTACTCTTTACGATTTACAATGAGGGGAAACCCTTTAATAAACCGGGAGAGTGGCGGGTTGATCACGGGGATCTGACCAAACTGGGTCGGGTCGTGACAGAGTGACTTTACAAGCCACCTAGATAGAAGCTTGTCCACTTCTACCCTAAGTATGAGTGGATGTCACGCCCCGACCCGGTTTGGTCGGATCCCCATGATCAACCTGCCACTCTCCCGGTTTATTAAAGGGTTTCCCCTTATCGTAAACCGTAAAGAGTAAGGCGTCCTTTAACTTGCACCTTTTTCCTGGAATAACATAATCAAAACTGTATGAAATTTAAAACTTTACATACCTGTCTTACAGGCATCTTAGTTGACGATCTTTAAGGGGAGGCTTTCTGGGATTTCCTGAAAGGGATATAAGGGAGGGGGTGAGTACGACAACTCAGTGAATGGGTTTTTAAAAGCTTTTGACTTTTAAGAAAAACATTTATATGGAGTGTGCCAGACTCCTTTGTTTTCAAAAATCCCATCATTTAAAATTTTGGATTTTTTCATTATTTCTTAGTTACCATGGTGTGTCATCACCCAACACACATCATTCATCATGAAGGTTACACACATTCGCAAGTCAGTATCACTACTGAACCCGCTAGTGGCTTCGGAGCGACTTTTCCTACCACCCGGATAGAAGTACGACCACTTATACCCTGGGAATGAGTGGATGTATGTGACATCCTACCCACAATCCCAAAATCACTTCTTCATGTCCGTATGAGGACAGAGACCTCATCTTGTCCTCACCCCAGTCTCATGCGCTTCGTGCTACTCCAGATTTCGCACAGACACCTGGAACGACGAATTGCCCTTATAGCCACCAGGTCGTCCAGTGCCCTTAAGACGCATCACTACCCCTCATGGGCGTCTTGATGATCCCGTACTCACAGTGCATGCACGAACAATGTTTTCTTATATTGCCATGTAATCTGTGGTGCTACTAGTCCAACGGCCCCGACTCTTAACTCAACCCGCAGCTGTTTGTCTTGACTAGTCCGTCGACCTGTCATGTCGTACTGCCGCTAGTTGACTGAGCATGTCAGTCCTATCTTGGTACCATGGCCAAACAATTCACTTATTAAGTTTTATGGCACATATATCATGTTCATTTACGAGCTCCTGCTCGTGCCAACTGGCCTTGGGCCCATTGTACGAGATTTTCAAAATCGGGCATTTAGCCCCCAAGTTCCAAAATCGAGGCCTCCGGCCTATTAGAGCTATTCGAGCTCCCGTCGAGAAGGTCTCCCAAATTGTTTAAGCATTAGAACACAGTCAGGGGAGAGCACTTCCGACAAAAATAGGTTTTTACTGTCCATCATATCAACCGGTATAAGGACATCTCCATTCATAATCGATGAACAGGTTTTCAACTTCCTTCGAGAAAGTCTCATCATACCAACCGGGTATGATCTACTTACAACCCGTAATTAGTTTTTTCGCATAACTTTCACATCACTTTCTCTAAGTAGTGATGATTAAAATACCACTAAACAGTGGGTTTTTATATCGAGAGACTTATCATCCCCAACCGAGTGTGATGTTAGTAAACCCACTCACCCGTTAATGTCGTGAATTCCACTAGACTGGTTCTTTGTATTCACGCGAGCTTGTCCTTGCTAGCGTTCTCGGTATTTAACATTCCTACACGATATGAACAACCTTGTTCATTATTACTCGGCATAACAGCCTTCATTCATTAATAAATGAGAAAATCCAAACTTTTAGTTATTTGCAATTAGGTCCCTAAAGTTATTTCTCTTTAACTTGAAGTCCCTAATGTCGGTTTTTCCTCAAATTGAGTCCCGTAACTTTTAAAATTTATCGTGGGACCTCAATTTATTCAATTTCACCAAAAAGGGGTTTATTTTTCCAAATTTCCAATTTGGTTCCCCAATTTTTCCAAAATTACCATTTTGCCCTTCTTTCACAAAAATGGTAAGTTTTCCCCCAAAATTTCCAAAATTCCTCAATTGGTCCTCCAAAATTATTTTCATGCCCAATTGACCCTCAATTTCATAAAATTGTATTTTTGCCCCTTTGAATTTCGAAAATCCCCAAATTTTCCCCCAATTTCAACTCTTCAACACTACCGAATTTGATTTTATCAAATTAATAGTTCAAACACTTCTAATTATTGAAATTGGAGTTGAAATTGAGTTCTTGTATGTTCATACAATTCTAAGAAACTTTGAATCGTAGATTTTAACGTCGGAACGAGCTCAAACGGAGCTTTGTCGGAAAACAGACTGTAGAGAGAGAAAGCTTTGATTACTCACCGGTGAAGGCACGATAGTCCGAGCTTTCGATCTGGGCAGATAGGTCTCATCCTGAGGTTCATCCTAGAATCAAGTATTGTATCAATTGATGTGGAATTGGATTAGAATTTCGTCATTGAAATTCGGTCAACTCTCTCTCTAGCACCGATTGAAAATTATAAAGGGGAGTCGAATTGGCTTACCTTTCGGTCCTAATTCGGCCGTGGAAAGGCTGAGGAAGTGTTGGGAGGGCTTGGTTTGGCCTGAGGAGGGCTTGAAATGGCCGATTTCAGCTTGGCCGAAATAGGGCAGCTTTGGTCCGCCGGAGTTGCTTCACTATTCCATCATGTCGGCGCTTCTCCAACGATTCTCGGATTGACTGTAGTTTGCTATCAGATAGCTATCTTCTCCTTGGTTCTAAAGAGTCTGACCTTTGTTCAAGTCGAAACTCTGGTTCGAGCTTTACCGGGAAATGGAGCAGTATAGAGAGAGAGAGAAGTATTCAGGTGTGAGGAGAACGAAATGGGGATGACGTAAAACCCGTGTATTAAATGGGCGAGATTTATTACTAGCATTAATATTGCCATAAATTATTGGTATTAATTCCAATAATTTAATTTCGGTATTAATTCCAATAATTTAATTTCGGTATTAATTCCAATAATTTAATTTAGGTATTAAATTATTGGTATTAATTTCAATAATTAAATATATATTAATTGATGGCTATTTATGATAAGCCGTAAGTTCGCATAAAAATTTTTTACCAAAATTTCGGGTTACAAAAAATCATACTTCCAAGTAAGCACGCTTAATTTTGAAGTTTTTATGAAATCTAGTTCACCTGAACCAATTTGGTTTTTGTTTTCTAGTTTGTCTTAAGTTTCTTTTCCAATATTTAATAAATCCTTTGGATCAATCAAAAGTTGTAAATTTTCATATTGCTTATTCCCAAATGTAAACCGGTTTGATTTTCTTATTCGGTTTGACTAGTTATTTTCCTAGTTTTCCTTAACTCAAATGTGCGGGGTTTACAGTGGATGTTCGCGATATTCAACCCTCAAACCGGAAATCAACTCCATGTGCATATAAGGATAGAGACCTCATCCCGACTGCATCCTGACCTCATGTGCATGAAGCTACATTGAGCTTCTCTAATTGTTGGCACAACAAACTGCCCTTATCTCCACCATGTCGTCTAGTAGCCCTTAGGACGTATTATAACCCCTCTTAGGTGTCTTGATGGTCCTGAACCTCAAGTGCATTCACAAACAATAATTTTTTCCGTAATTCCATTTATTTTTGGTGCCACTGGTCCAATGGCCCTGACCCTCAACTCGACCTGCAGCTATTTGTCTAGGCTGGTCCGTCGACCTGGCCCTGATGCACTACCGACAATCCATTGAGTATTTCAGTCCTATCTTGGTACCATGGCGAAATCACACATTCCATTCATTTAGAATTTTCATGGAATAAATATCAAATATTTGTTTACGAGCTCCTTTTCGTGCCAACTGGCATTGGGCCCACAGTACCTGATTTTCCAAAACTGGGCATTTAGCCCCACAAGTTACAAAACCAAGGTCTCTAGCCTATATGAGCTTTTCTAGCTCTCATCAATAAGGTCTCTCAAAATTTTTAAGTATTGGCACACAATCAAGGGAGAACACTTTTAACAAAATAAACTTTCCTTCCATCGTACCAACCGGGTATGATGACATTTGCGCTTACAATCAGTAAGCGGGTTTTCTCCTTCCTTCCAGAAAGTCCATCATGCCAACCGGGTATGATTTCCTCTACTTACAACCGGTAAGTAGTTTTTCCGCGTAATTCTCATATCACTCCAACCGGGTGTGATGTCAAAATTCCACATAGAAGTTGGTTTTCATTTTCAAAGTGTTCGTCATCCCAACCGGATATGTTGTAAATAAACCCACTCACCCGTTAACCGTGACATGTTCGTCATGGGTTGATTTTTCCAAATCAACGCAAGCTTCTCTTACTGGTGTTCCGGTCCTTCATGCTCCCATACGATTTGGACAACCTTATCTATTGATACTTGGCATAACAATCTTCATTTCTCATGTATGAACGATTAAACTCAAAATTTCCAATTAATTACACTTTGGTCCCTAAAGTTCATTTTCCTTGACTTTAGGTTCCTAATGCAAATTGAGTCTCAAAACTTCCAAAATTCACTTTGGGTCCTCAATTACTGAAAATCATTTAAGGGGCTCAAGTTTTCCAAATTTCCAATTTGGTCCCCAACTTTTAAAAATTCTCATTTTGCCCTTACTTTACAAAAATGGCAATTTGACCCCAATTACTTCCCAAAATCGACCAACTGGTCGTCCAATATTCTTTACATGGCAAATTGGCCCACAATTTTGGAAAATTATAATTTAGTCCCACAATTTTACGAAATTACTAAAATTTCCCTATTTCAAACTGGTCGAATTTGATTTTATCAAATTGATCATTCAATCGGGGTTATTTGCTCCAATTGAAGGTGTGAATCAATTTCTACACTTCCATACGATTCAATTGAGTTTTCAACCACATTATTTGGATCTGAATTGAGCTAAAACGGAGATTCGTCGAAAACTAAACGTAGATAGAGAAAATTTTGAAAGATTACCGTCGGAGGCACGACGGTCCGATCTCTCTATCGAGAAAGATAGCTCTATTCCTGAGATATACACTTGGACCAATACAAGAGAACCCAAGGAATTTTAGGCCAGACGCTACAGCGAAAGTACCGAATATGGTATATAACCTCACTCAGGAAAAGGGTAAAAATACCCTATTACTATAGTGGGTAAATCTCAAAACCCTCTCAATTAGATTAAAAAAGAATATGTAATTTTTTTTAAAAGTTATCTCACCAAAAAAATTATATCATTCAATGGACTAATGTATTTTGTCAACTCATCAAAGTGAACTCATGTATTTTACACGGGACACTCTATCTACGATATGCAAAAAAGCGCTCTCTAGTTTCTTCTCATGTGTCTAGTTTCTTCACATTAACCCCTTATTCTTAATTTATGATTCATTTATTTTACTTTTAATATCACCCTATTTATCTATCATACATGATATTGCTCATTATTTATTTTGATAATATCATTATTGGTATAATTTTCTTTGACAAAATACTCAATACTCTTCATTAAGAATTTTTTATAAAATATTTGTACAAACTATATCATTTTTTAGCTATTAAAATTCAACACTACTATCATAAAATTACGGTAACCCAATACAAATATATTTATTAAATCACCCTAAAATGGTTTATTGTCTACCCATGTACACATGCAATTTTTATTGGGCTTTGTCTCTCTCACTAGTAGGGTGAATGCCTTAATTACAACTTTTATTGTGACCTTATTATTTATCTAATATCTTACTCTTATTTGATTAAAAATTTATTATATCATTTAATAAGTATATCAATTCATAAATAGTCTTATTTCACTACATTGGACTAATGTTAAAGGGGTTGTACGCTGCCTTCCTTAAAAGGGAACTATCATCATGATTTTTGTATATGGCATCATTCTTGGTAATATAATATCCTTAGGCCAATGGGTTAATTTTCTAGTACTTAAATAAGCACCCATTATTACTTGCTTTTAGAGTTAAATACTTATTTAGAACTTATTTCTTCAAACATAACTTGGTTTATTTTTGGGATGAATACAAATACTCTATTTGATAATCTCTATAATTCATCTCACTATTAATCATATTTTTTTTATATGTATACAAACAATTAATTATCATTGTTAGTGCTAACCATGACAATAACTTATTCTATATTTTTGGGATCAAAACCTAACTTATTAATTTTCTGAGCAATGACATTAAGAGTTCCCGTTTCTTTACCTTACAACCTAAATGTTCATAATATTTTCTTGAACATACAACGAGTGTAATAGGGAGACAATCATAGCACAGCAATACCAACACCTAACACTCTAGTACGAGCACAAGGGCCCTAGGGCGACTACAATAGTCCATAACCTTATCATTATAATCTATGCTTGTACTCTCCTATAAATACTTGTATTCTTCACACGATCAGAATCATGTAATGAATACATAGTGAGATTGGTACCTATCAATCATTTTCTTAATTCCTTTTAGCAGTGGATTTTTTTTGCACAGAACCTTTAACAGGGATTGAGGTTGCCTTTTTTTGGGCGTCGAAAAGTAGACTTGACGGTAACTTTTGATGATAAGCACATGGAGGAATTGTGTCAAATCTTTAATGCACGTGTCTACCGTAAAAGTGTCCATAGCCTATTCCCCTTTCCATTGTTTCTTGATAGGGAGAAGCATAGCACGTGATTGCTCTACTATCTAATATTTAAATAATTAGTCCGACAAAATTCAGATCTCTGGAACAAATAATTCAATGACTTCATCCAATTGTGCAAATTAATGCGACCATGTGCGAATTTTTCTCCAGGTAAGTGTCACGAGCCTTTTTTTGGAGCATCCTATGTCTGTCCCGTGTCCGAGCATTGCACCTGTCCGGTCTGCGTACAAATCATTGTCCGTCCTGGCGTCTGCCCCGTGTCCCCTCCTCCCCTCCTGATTTGCATGCGAATTAGCGTCCTGTCTCGCATTTCGCCGGGGGCACCGTCCCATGTATGTGTAAAAACTCTAATTGTTCAGTGACATAAGCGTTCTAAGTGTCCCAAATTATTTGTTGGTATTGATTATCTCCTTCACATATAATATATAAATTTATTAAAACAAATGATCCATATGGCTCGATCAAATCACTCTCAAATAAAAAAGATAAATGAACTTATTAGTAAAATAACTACCACATTTGTATAGGAATTGACTAATGTATTCGTTAAATTCACATGAAATTAAGCACTTAAAATCATGGAGATAAGAAAATATAATTCAAGCTCATGCTCAACTTCTCATGCAATCTATAGTCATCTCTAAGATAATCTAGCATGAATTCCAAATGCAAGTTGTAGTTCTTTAACCATTGCACAATTTTCTCCTTCAGGCCAATATTCACAATAGAATTTCAATCCCAATTCCAACACTTGTGTAATAAGTGTTCTTAACAAATAATACGTCACTATTAATTTTTACTACACATCACGGCCATCTCCTCAGCATTATATATGTTTCATTAGAAGCTTGTGATTCCTTCAATTCATTTAATGTTAGTTTTACCATCTAAATACTTTATCAATATTATTTATTTTTCTTCTAAATTAATTATTAAATTGGGCCAAGTGATTTCAAATTTATTACTTTTATTATTCATAAATATTTATCAATATTATTTATTTTTCTTCAAACTTATTACTTTTATTATTTATAAATATTATAATCTAGTTGATAAATCAAGCCACTAAATAGTTAATACTAACATAATTAATAAGTATTGTGTATGTATAAGTGGTGGGAAGTATTTTAAATTAAAATTTATAATTTATAATTAGTTTATCATTTTCAATATTATAAAATCAAATTTGTAATCGTATTCTAAACCCATTCTCCATATAGTTACAAAAAACGAACTATTTTTCCAATTTATAGTTAGATACGAATGTGAATACACTTAATCTAATAATATATGAAAAGATATTAATAACTAATAAGTAGTTGTGTTATATTTAATTAAAAATAATAATTTATAAGTAGTGAAAGATTTTTAATCTTATAAATACACTTTTTATTTTATTAAATGTGTAATTATATTATCAATACCCACCTTAACCTATAACTTTAATACACTTTACATATATAATTTTTTTAAACTTATTCTTAAAAAATAAATATAAGCAAGGTATTATTTTTTTTTGGTAATGTACTAGTGTAAACAATGGACTAAAATAATGTAATTATATTTTGGATAAAAAAATCTCGTTTGGAAATGTTGATACATTTTATGTATTTATTTTTATTTTTTCTCTATCTAATATCATTTTTATACTTATATTTTGAAATAAAATTTTGTATTAATAATATCTTTATATAATTATATGATAAAAGATTATATTTAATATAGTTTATTATATATTATTTTTATTACTAATATACATTATTTATTATAAACATCATTATATAATTAATATTAATTTATTTTCTTATTATAATAATTACTTAGTAATACATATCATATATAAAATAATTCTAATTTAATTATATATTATTTGATAGTATATTTTGTTATACATTTTTTAAAATTTTATATTAATATTAAATTTTATTATATATAATATAATTTAATTTGATTATATAAATAAATAAATAAGACATTCCATTTGGAAAGATTATTAAACTATCACTTTTCCCATTCTCCTAATCTCTCCAATCCCAGCCAAGTGTTTTCCCCTAAAATGTTGTTAGACTGGCCTAATATCGACCGACCAACCTGACTTGGAAATTCAATTAGTCATTAGACAGTGAATATTACAACTATTTGATTTCTGGTTGATCTTTGAGAAATTTTCATTTTTCGTTTTACCCAAGCTTATCCTAAGGATCTTGCTTACCATTAACTCCCTTTCTCCCGATTGATTATATATACTTATTGTCCTTCACCCACAAGTGTAGAAGCCCAAGACAGATCAGCTCTGCCATCCACGAGACCCAGAGAGAGAGAGAATCTTCTTCCTGAGAAGAGAAGAAGGAGAGTGGAAGTCTCCATCATCAGCAATGGCATCTTGGAAGAAAACCATAACTTCTTCATTCAAGAAGGCCTGCACTTTCTTCAACCAGCAACCTCCGAGGGACCACAAGAAGTCCCACGACCAGCAGCAGCATCAGCAAGGTTCGCCATCCACCTCTTCGCCAGATTCCGATTTGTCGGCTGACATTGTAAGCTAACTTCTTTTTTATGTTCTGTGCAAAAAAAAAAAAAAACAGAAGAAGAGGAAGAGAGGGAGATGGACCTGCACGGGGAGGTGATGGCCTGCGGATACGAGGATATCCACGTGATGTGGTCGATGCTGGACAAGTCAAGCAGGGCAACCAGGCCCAGTTGCACCCTCACCACCTCTTGAGCTTCCCTCAGATCCCAACTGGTATTGTAATTGTATATACTACCGTCCATGGCAGCCGCAGCATATAGCAGCAGGAGACTTATGGTCAGATTGTAACTTTCCTTTTTTTTTCTTTGGGATCCAGAGTTGTGAGCCTGTCGGGGCAACATGATATGATCTCCAATCCCCGTGATCGAAATGCGTGATCTCACGGCGAGATTTAATTTATGAGAAAGAGATTCAAGAATGCAAGAAATTCAAGATTTTGTCCAACCAAATAAGCCGCTGCTCTGTTCGCGCAGGCAGAGTCCCATACATTACCCAGAATGGTGTTTGAGGATGGCTTGTTGCTAGAACACCCTCTCTCTGATGATAAATTGGAAACACCTCAAAACCTGTAGGGGCAATACATATAGAACTTGTTCTATTGACCATTCCCAAGTAAGGGTTTTAGTGCCCCTTTCACCATCCTTTCTGCACCTCTCATTTCTGCTGATCCTCTGTCCAAACATTCAAACCATAAAATGGTAGCAGGATCCATGGATAGAAGAGTATGGTACCATATCTGGACCACAAGGGTCATTTTCATTGTCAACGAACGGCAAGTACCATATCTCCAAATTACGATGCCATAGGATAGGTACATTGGATTGTGCTTGTCTAATTGGGCCATGGATCAATAGTTGATCCAGCATATATCTTTTCAGCTAAATTTTATATAATACCCTAACTCGCACTGGGTAAGTTCAATTCTTTTATTGAATATGTTAGGGTACGGTCAATGCAAGTTCCACATCGATTATTATAGGTAGGTTTAATTCCTTGATTGAATATATTAGGGTATGGTCCCCTACCTCCAGGCATCCAAGGTGTTGGATTTTGGCTGAGGGGAAGAGGCAATTATGTAATTTAAGTGAATTTTATCATAACTTTAAATAATATTTCCTATATTATCTTAGTTTATCCCTTAATTTATCCATACAAGGTGTGAACACAGGACAAATTTAAAATATATATTCAAGTGTAAGATTAATATAATTAAGATAATATTATATTTAACCGTGGAAATTTATGTTTTATTGGCGGGTGAAAATTACGTTAATAAAAAGAGAAAATAAAACAATATGAATTAATAAATAGAAATTAAATGGGATATTTAGAGTATGTGTCCTTTAATTTACATCAAGATGCTCCTTTTGTAGAAGTATACCGTCATCCAATACATCAAGACTGTAAATATTTCTGTATGGATCTTGTGTTTGTATGTGTCCTTTAATTTACATCAAGATGCTTCATAATTTCATGGTTGCCTTCCAAATATAATGCCTAATTGATTAGGGTTTCTTAGGGACAAACATTCTTAGTAGTCTATACATGTATGTCTATGTAAGCCGCGAGAAGCATGCCTTGACCTAGTAGAATCTGATCTGTCCTTAACATCTGTCAGCTCTTGTGATCTTCAGCCTCTTCACCGTGCTCGTAAATATCCTGTATTATAACCAAATAAGCAAGAACATCGCAGCATAGATCAAACATAAAGATTGGGAAAAAAATGTAATTAATAAGAAGAAAATAAATTAAGAGTATATATATAACTTAGTTCTTACTCCCACGGGACGTCACCCACCATCATCCAGTCACCCTCTCTGTCTTGGTAGGTTAACACGTAGTACTTGTCAGATGGAGCTTTATTTCTTTTCCCACCTAACTCAAATAAATAATGCAATTTCATGAATTTATTTTCTGAATTATTACAATATCTTGATGATAGTAATTATGAGAATGGCTTGTATTTGTACCATTGAATATATATATATTCAAATAGGGTAATAGAATTTAGTGAAATGATAGGAAAATATAAACATATTAAAAAAATAGTTGTTAAGTTATGAAGGATTATAATAAAAAAAATTAAAAGTGAATAAGAATATTTTATTCTGAGAAAAAAAATAAGAATATTTTATTGAAGTGAAAGTGGAACTTTTCTCCATTATAAATTAATAATAGATATGGGTTAATGACCCCATACAAATGTTTGATTTTTTTTTCATTTTTAGTACAATTAATTCTATTTAATCTAAAGACATACTCACATAGAATTGTAGTCTTGAACATGTGGGCCAGAGTAAGGGCAAGATCATCGTATCCGCCGTGGGAAAGCAGGTCCAGTTTCCGGCCGATAGGGATCCCTTCCATGTACACCTTCACGAACATGCCGGAGGCTGATCCATGCTGCCACTCCTCCTCCGCCGATCTCCCCACGGTGGCGCTCTTCAGCAGCGGCTTGAGGGGCGGCCAGCTTGATCGCCGCTGGCTGTGTCACCGGATCCGTCTCCCATTAGTTATATACTTCCGATAGGTTGCCGGTCGGCAGAGGCCAATTTCGTAACAAAAAAGGAAGATTACCTTTGATGCGAGGAGGAGGTGCTCAGACAGAGACTCAGATCGGTGCTCAAGCCTCTTCGGGTCCTCATCGCAGAGGTTGACCTCCCGCTGCTGAGATAATGATTGCTGGAGAGACAGATCGAAGAGAAGGAGGATGAAGAAGGAGAGGAAGGTGGGTTGTGGTTGCTGTCGATGGATGATGAAGGTGATGAAGGAGATGATGTGTCCATTGTTGTTCTTCTTCCTGGGTCCAAACAGGGAGGATGCGGCCGCCTTGTCCTCCCCCTCTATATATAAAGAGACTGGAGAGAGAGGGAGAGGAAGAGGAAGAAATAACACAATGCAAGCAATGTAGATATGATATATGCACGTATGTGAGAGAGGAGAGATGTTCCACCCGTGGCAGACAAGTCCTTGGGGGAAAAATACTTGGTTGGTTCCTCTTTTACTTTGGTTGCATTTGATCCTATTAAAGGTTTTCCCCTGGGTTAATAGCGTTGATTGATGATACATCTTCTATTCACTTAACTAGGAAAAAAATGGTTGGTGACATATTTTTTAAACTTTTGGAGATTTCATTTTTATATTTTAAAATTATTTTTTTAGTTTTATATACTTAAAAAATGAAAATTACAATCACTCATATTCAAAAATATTTTTAAAAACCTATATATTTTGAATATATATAAAATTTATTAGGATTTTTAGCACTAACAATATTATTTTTATTAAATACATAAGTTTTAAAATTTTAATTTTAAAAGTATACAAATTAAAGTAATAATTTTAAAATTAAAATAATAAATATGAGAAAATCTTATTTAAAAAATATAAAGATTAAAGTAAAAAAAATCCAAAAATATGTAAATAACACATCGTTCTCATGTTAAAACTGTGTTCGGATGACACTGGGACGTAGATACACTGGAAAGAACACGGATATGTCGGTCCACTGTATTATTATTATTGTAAGAGCTAGTGGAGGTCACTTTTCCTTTTGGCCAAATATAATTAATAAAAATGTTTTACCCTTCGGATTTGCTTACTTGCTGATTAAATTATATTAGTTTGGAAGACTTGAGGGGGCTCTCCAAACCAGACTGAGGAGGGGTCTGGCCGAAGAAGGAAAAGTAACCACTTGAGATAATCCAATTTTGATTCTCCAATCTTCTCATGGCGTCTACGACCCGCTCGGTGGAACACTACTGCATGCCGACAACCACAAATTGCCAAACCTACCGTCTTGTATATTGTCTATTATGGTAACTCATAAATCTGTGATTAGGTGAAGAAGAAGAATAGTATATTTAGAACACAATTATTTATTAATTCAAGTTAAAATTTAATTGACTGCTAGGGAAGAATTAATAGAATGCCAAGTATTTCTTCCCTTTTTATAAGAATTAATAAAATGAGATTTAAGAGTGTTTTTATTTAATTTATTATGATGAAATAATTTACTTCGACATTTATATGGTAATTGATAAAATTACTTTTCAAAATTTATTCTAATTTTATTACTTTCATTCCTTTCCATCAAACATATCGTAACCCAATTTATTAAGTAGCTAAATTATTCCTACACTTTTATTTATGTTAACTAACCAAATATGTTCCACCGCTAGACATATTTTAATGTATAATGGAGGCAATTCGTCCATTTTGAATTTTGTGGGTTTTAATAGCCATATTTTCAAAATATATAAAAATTTATTTGGCCACTTCTAAAATCATTTTGGACTTTGAGGTTAGGAGATTGAGTCTGTCCTTGTAAGAGCTCAACCCATCTCTAATATATTTTTACAAGCTACACGAAATTAATTATGAAATAATCTAAGATGACTATACCATAAGTGCTACAAAGAAGAATAAATTAAAATTTGCGGGCAACATTAATGTCAGATGCCAACCTCTCAACCACTTATTAACCAATTTTAAACATGAACAAATTCTTTGCCTGGTCCATTAGGGTACTCACTGTACCTACTTCATGTCTAACAAACTCGGGTGTGCTCAAATGCTGATCGATGCTGTCTCACTTACCCTCTAAGAAACACTTCTTGATATTGCCAAGCTGAGTTTTTTTTTTCATTTATAATATTGTAACTCCGGATATTATTTAAAAAATATTATATATGACGAGTCTTTTCCTTTACATAGTTCAGTGGTAATTATTATCAATATGTGTTTTAAAGTAAAGAAATATTTTGTGTTTATATATAAAGTTCAATCTTATCTTCCTTGTCAAATATTGAATATTTAGTATATATTATAACTTCACAGCAGTAACAGCTTTAAGTTCGACTTTGATGAGTTGTAAATTAAACATTTATAGTAATTGTCAAATATTTTGATAGATAAAATTCCACATGCCAAAAAGGTTAGCTATAGGCCTACCCTGACTCGGTGTTGGGGAGCATTGAATTCATTTCTTAGTTCATTGTCCTTCTATGTTTAAAACCCTAATCGAAAACTTTAGTAGTAGTGGTTGGAGATAAGGTGATTTCCCAAGTGCGGACAATTCTTAATTCATGGGACTCCTTTGGTTTCATTAGTGCTTGGCTTGATACGGTGTGCGTGAATTTATGGCAAGAAATAAGGGGAGTGTGTTAGCAAAATGTCACACATCGCAGTGACAAGGTCCTTGTCAAAGGTCCCATTTTATCCTTTTTGCATTGTTGAAAATAACCATTTGGTCCTCGTTTCCTGGTTTTCTAACCCTAGCGTTAATCGTAATCACAATCCTAATCCTGATCCTAATCCCACCGCTCATTGATCCACGCATCTCGCGACAAAAGTGCAGCAATCCAATGAATCTCCATTTCTATAAACTTCTAATGACATGATGATGTGTAGACCAATACTCACAAGAAGAATATGAAAGTGGGATGACGCACGGCTCGGGAACCATACACAGGATCCTGCCTTCGAGCTGATTTGGTCTACTTCTTGACATGGCATTAAAGAGAATATGGAACAATTATTGATAAGAGACTATGCATCATCAAACAGGACCGCAACACAGGACACCTTAGCCGATAATGACTCCTCGCCCAATGCCTTGCACTTCATTCTAATTAACAGTCTAAAAGCGTGCCCCCTTAAGATAATAATTAATATATCAACCTTAAAAGGAAAAAAAAGATATTAATTGATTTTTCACCTTCTCTAAAGTAATTCATGAAGGAATTAACAACATATATTGACTTTGTGCTATAGTTTCGTTCACTATTCAATTTGTGTGTGAGGCCCTCCTGGGCCCCAACTCCATTTTCATGTCAAATTTTCTTTTTTTCAATCTCCAGTTGTATATATTTAATTTCTTTTTAATTAATTTAATAGAATTGCTGGTTGATTTGACCCCTTGAAAGTTGGGGGAAGTAGAGTATATAATCATGTGTATTCTGTATAATTGTGCATGTGGACGCAATTTATTATAAGATTGTCTCACGTGAGACATGGATCGATCTGCCATGCTGAAAAACAATCATTCTGTTCTCGGTAGATCACTCATCTAGAGATCACATCTTTTTTCATTCAGTAAAAAAAGGAAGCGCAATTGCCGGTAAATGGGGCCCTTAAAACAGACGGAATAATATGAGAGAGTCATCATCATGACTGCTTCATACTGATCACGATTGCTTAACCCACAAAGAAAAAAAAAGGTCAATAGAGATTCGCTTTGCCTGCTTTGGTTGTTTGGCATCCAACCATGGAAGAACAACAAGTGAGGCAAGTGGAGGCCAAAGCGAAAAGGGAGAAAGAGATGGCCAAGCTTGAGTATTGAATCTTGGGATATTATAGTCTAGTGGGATGTGAAGAAAAAAAATTAAAGAAGAAAGACAAATGAAATGAATTAATTTGCTTAGTTTTAGGTGGGCCGGTTCTCCTTTTTGAATTAATCGGAGAAGTCTTATCAAAAGGAGAGGAGGACATGAGGGCAACTTTATGAGACATGCAATGACCCCAACACATGAAGAAAATTGTCCGTAACTAAATGGGACAACACATCCTCTTTTTCCTCTTATGTCGATTAATTTCAATAGCTTAAATGTTGCTAAACATGACATCTTTTTTAAAGAATTTTATTTATTTTTCATATGGATGGTGTTTAAAAATAAAATTTTATCATATAGCATAGGACTAAATTACCGTATTATTTCAAAATTTAAGGTAAATGATATTTTTGTATCACATTTTAATATTATTCCCAAATTTTAGTAAAATTAATATTTTTGTGATTAAAAAATGCTAAAATAGATTTAATAATTTATTATATAAGCTATAATATAATTATTTTTGCTCACATATTAATTTAAAAATAATTTAAAATAAAATATATAATTTCAAAACAAAAATATATTTGCAAGGAATAAAACTAGGATCTTCTAGACAACCAAACATAATCTACAATAATATATATATATATATATATATATATATTATAAACTTAAATTGCATATATATATATTTTTAAAAAACATATTATTTATTATTTTTACTATATATAAATATAAATGGAAATTATATATTATTAAAATTTTATTTAATCAATTTAAAATAATAATTTAAATATATTATATAAATATAATATAAAAATAATATATATTTTAAATTATTAATAAAATTTATAAATAATTTAAGTTAAATAAACCATTTATATATTAATTATTATATCGTAAAATTTTTTACATATATATATATTAATTTTTACCCATAAATACAATCAATAATATATATCAAATAAACAATAAAAAAATTTAACATAGTAAATTTATCAGTGCAGGCTATTTCTGGTAACAATTCACACCATATTATAAATATCACATGTGCACACGGAAAAATTTACTTTTCAGAATTGGATATCAACTTATTACTTGTTTCTCTTAAAAATGTGAGCCATAATCCTTTTCTTATAAACAAAAACAACACTAGTCATTAACCCTTTTCATAAATATTGAGTTGTAACCCCTTTTATATTAGGTATTAGTCCTTTTTCCTAAACATTGAGTGTCATGACTCGATCAGTTTCTCGGGTCGATTTGTGAACAACTTGTCATACCGCTCCGGGTGTTACAATAATAGGGCTCACACTACCATAGTATCGATATGAAACAAGGCTCAAAATATAAAATATAATTCACCATCCTCTGTAAAAAAAAATTGAAACTTTCATAAAGTGAATGTATTGTTTACAAAACTTGTATAAAATTCCGGGAATAGTAATAATTAATAAGCGATAAAACATTTGTACATATTTTTTGGGGATTAACTCAAAGTTCGATGGATGAAAAAACTTTTTATTTGTCTCTTGATTTATTCTCGAATTCTTACTTCCACCTGAAAAGGGATTAGATAGGGGTAAACTCACAATTCAGCGAATGTTATTATTAACATCGAGATTTCATGGCCTCGACCTCAACATCTACTCAAAATATTCAACATAGAGTGTAAACCCTGCACTTTTGAGTTAAGGAAAATTAAGAAAAGAACCGGTCAAACTGAGTAAGAAAACCGAGACAGTTTACAAATCCGATCATTTGGGAACAAACAATTTGGAAATTTATAGTTTCCTAGTGATCCAAAGGGTTTATTAAACCTTGGAAAAGAAACTTAACACAAATTAGAACAGGAAAATCAAATTGGTTTAGGTGAACGAGAGTATATAAGAACTCTAAAGTTAAGCGTACTTGCCCGAGAGTAATGTGACGATGGGTGACCTCCTAGAAAGTATGATTTTTTGTAACCTGAAATTTCGGTAAAAAATTTTTATGCGAACTATTGGAATTAATAAAATAATTTGATACCGAAATTAAATTATTGGAATTAATACCAATAATTTATGGTAATATTAATACTAGTAATAAATCTCTCCCATTTAATACACAATTTTACATCTATATAAAGAGGTCATCCCTATTAATTCTCCTCACACTTGAACACTTCTCTCTCTCTACTACTCCATTTCCCAGTGAATCTCGAACTAGAGCTTCGACTTGAACAAATGTTGGGCTCTTTAGAACCGGTGAGAAGATAGTTATCTGATAGCAAACTCTAGTCAATTCGAGAATCGTTGGAGAAGCGCTGTCATGATAGAATAGTGAAGTAGCTCTAGCGGACCGAAGCTGCCCTATTTCGTCCAAGCTGAAATCGGCCATTTCAAGCCCTACTCAGGCCAAACCAAGCCCTCCCAACACTTCCTCAACCTTTCCACGGCCGAATTAGGACCAAAAGGTAAGCCAATTCGGCTCCCCTTTATAATTTTTGATCGGTACTAGAGAGAGAGTCGACTAAATTTCAATGAAGAAATTCTAATCCAATTCCGTATCAATTGATGCGATTCTTGATTATAGGATGAACCTCAGGATGAGAGCTATCTGTCCAGATCGAAAGCTCGAACCGTCGTGCCTTCACCAGTGAGTAACGAAGCTTTCTCTCTCTATAGTTCATTTTCCGACGAAGCTCCGTTTGAGCTCGTCCCGACATTAAAACTTGCGATTCACATTTCTGAAGAATTGTATGAACATGTAGAAACTCAATTTCAACTTCAATTTCAACAATTGAAAACGTTTGATGGGTCAATTTGATGAAATCAAATTCGGTTGTGTTAAGAAGTTGGAATTGGGGGAAAATTGGGGATTTTCGAAATTCAAAGGACAAAAATGAAATTTTATGAAATTAAGGGTCAATTGGGCATGAAAATAATGTTGGAGGATCAATTGAGGAATTTTGAAATTTTTGGGGCAAAATTTACCATTTTTGTAAAGGAAGGGCAAAATGGTAATTTTGGAAAAGTTGAGGGACCAAATTGGAAATTTGGGAAATTAAACCCCTTTTTGTGAAATGGAATAAATTGAGGTCCTATGATAAATTTTAGAAGTTTCGAGACTCAATTTGAGGAAAAACCGGCATTTGGAACTTAAAGTTAAAGAGAAATAACTTTAGGGACCTAATTATAAATAAATGAAAGTTTGACTTTCTCATTCATTTGGAATGAATGAAGGCGATTAGGTCAAAGGATAATGAACCAAGATGTTCATATCGTGTAGGAACGTGAAATACCAGGAACGCCAGCAAGGACAAGCTCGCGTGAATACATAGAACCAGCCTAGTGGAATTCACGACATTAACGGGTGAGTGGGTTTACTAACATCATACCCGGTTGGGATGATGAACACAACTTAAAGATAGAAACCACTTACCGGTTGTGAGTGGAAATTTTATATCATACCCGGTAAGGGGTGATAAGTACCTCGGTATAAAAACCCACTGTTTAGTAGTATTTTAATTATCACCACTTAGAGAAAGTAATGTGAAAATTATGCGAAAAAAATTACTTACCAGTTGTAAGTAGATCATACCCAGTTGGTATGATAAGACTTCCTCGAAGGAAGTTGAAAACCCGTTCATCGGTTATGAATGGAGATGTCCTTATACCGGTTGGTATAATAGACAATGAAAACCTATTTTGTTGGAAGTGTTCTCCCCTGACTGTGTGCCAATGCTTAAACAATTTGGGAGACCTTCTTGACAGGAGCTCGAATAGCTCTGATAGGCCGGGGGCCTCGGTTTTGGAACTTGGGGGGCTAAATGCCCAATTTCAAAAATCTCATATAGTGGGCCCAAGGCTAGTTGGCACGAGTAGGAGCTCGTAAATGAACATGATATATGTGCCATAAAACTTAATAAGTGAATTGTTTGGCCATGGTACCAAGATGGGACCGACATGCTCAGTCAACTAGCGGCAGTGCGACATGATAGGTCGACGGACCAGTCAAGACAAACAACTGTGAGTTGAGTTGAGAGTCGGGGTCGTTGAACCAGTGGCACCATAGATTACATGACAATATAAGCAAACATTGTTTGTGCATGCACTATGAGTACGAGATCATCAAGATGCCCATGAGGGGTAGTGATGCATCCTAAGAGCATTGGACGACCTAGTGGCTATAAGGGTAGTTCGTCGTTCCACTTGTCTGTATGAAATCTGGAGTAGCACCAAGCGCATGAGACCGAAGTGGGGACATGATGAGGTCTCTGTCCTCATACAGACACGAAGAAGTGATTTCGGGATTGTGGGTTGGATATCACGTACATCTACTCATTCTCAGGGTAGAAGTGGTCGTACTTCTATTAGGATGGCAGGAAAAGTCGCTCCGAAGCCACTAGCAGGTTCAGTAGTGATACCGACTAAGAAATAATGAAAAAATCTGAATTTTTAAATAAAGGGATTTTTTAAAACAAAAGAGTCTGGCACACTGCATATAAATATTTTTCTTAAAAGTCAAAAGCTTTTAAAAACCCATTCATTGAATAGTCGTACTCACCCCCTCCCTTATATCCCTTTCAGAAGATCCCGGAAAGCCTCCCTTTAAAGACCGTCAACTAAGATGCCTGTAAGACAGGTATGTAAAGTTCTAAATTTCATGCAGTTTTAATTATACTATTCTAGGAAAAAGGTGCAGGTTAAAGGACGCCTTATTCTTTACGGTTTACAATAAGGGGAAACCTTTTATTAAACCGGGAGAGTGGCAGGTTGATCACGGGGATCCAACCAAACCGGGTCGAGGCGTGACATAGAGCATTTCCTTAAGTTTTTCAAACATTATCCACATATTCTTCTAAAGAAAATAGACCATTATTTAAATTTTGGAATCATCGAGTTTCATCTCTAGTTTAAGTAAAACACAACACATGAAATAATAAATCATATCATGACCAAGTCATTTCCCTAAATGTCACTCAACTGATCATTTAGAGTCTATGAGAGGTATGTGGCAATGCACACTCACTCAACTCTACATAAGAACCTCCACCACAGAGGGATGTCTACACTATCAAACATCCATATACCATAGTATACACGGACCCTACCTACCGTATGCCTCCCTTAGGTCCTTGGTGATCTGAAAGCTATAATCATCCCTATTATTCCACTGCTTCTAGTCTACCCCATGTCAACACAACCTCTTATTAGAGGTGTCATGCTGATCACCCAAATTTGTCCTCCCAAACAAGATAAACAATATATATCAAGAACACAACAATTTATGGGAGACACCAAATATATAGATTTATTTAGCATAGAAATGTCTTATTAGTCGATGATCAATTTGCTAATTAACCATCTATTCTACTCATATTTCTTATAAAATTTACACTCCAAATTGTGGAGATCACATCACAATACAAGGATAAGTTTGCTTTTTAAAAAAAAGACATCGAGTTCAGTACTCGTCCTTCTCAAAATGGGACCACACTCCCTTTCCTTTTGGATACTCGGGCCTTCGCCCCTCTTTTATAAACAAATTGGATCGTAACCCCTTTTCATAAACAACTTGGTCATTATCCCCTCACTTATAAATGGTATGGACCTTAGCCCCTTTATTTATAAACACTTGGGGCTTAGTCCATTTCTTATAAGCAATTAATCCATGTAGTTTTCACTAGTTCTCATAATGTTTTCAATACTCACCCATGCATGTATAACATTTTATAAACTTGTAAAGTGTAGTGATTGGTCCAATCGGATTCGTCGTCAATAAACTCACTCACCCGTTATTCGAGACTTGTTTATCTTGAAAGTATTCCAATTTTATTACTCCACTTGTATGATCATTTGATGTGTATATATATTCCTACCAATAATATATATACATCAATATATATCTACAATATATTTTCCATAATTAGTGTTTTACCTTTAAAGCACTCATTTATAGCTTGACAAACCTGTTTACATTACCCTTTCTTTGATCTCATCAAATATATAATTTGTTTTCCAAAACTTAAGAAAATAACTTTTAGGTCTTTATTCTCCAAAAATCAAATCAAGACATCGTACTTGTAAAATCACCATGTTATCCTTCTACTTAAAATTATCATTTTACCCCTTACTTGCAAAAAAATCATTTTTGCCTTCATTGCAAAAGTATCATTTTTCCCTTGCAAAATTACCAAATTTCTATTCTTTATGCAAAAATAACCGTTTTGTCTCTATTTGTAAAAATGAACATTTTGCCCATTTTTATGCAAAAATTACCAATTTACCCTATTTATACAAAATTGCCCTTTTTGCTCCTTACTTTCAAAAATGACTATTATGCCTCCTTATTTATCAAAATGATAATTTTACCCCTTATTTATAAAAAAAAATACTATTTTGTCTCAACTTATAAAAAATGACTATGTTGCCCCTACACTTCCAAAAACCACATGTCATACCCATTTTATATTTAAAAAATCATCTCCTAGCCCATTGGTCTGTCATTAAGGACTATTTCTACAAGTTTTTCCAATCTTTCAAACTAGCCATAAACATTTCAAAGTTTGCACTTTTCAAATTACCATTTTACCACTCTTTATACAAAATTGCCCTTTTTGCTACCTACTTTAAAAAATGACTATTATGCCCCCTTATTTATCAAAATGATAAATTTACCCATTATTTATAAAAAAATACCATTTTTGCCCGAACTTTTAAAAAATGATTATGTTGCCCCTACACTTCCAAAAACCACATATAACATACCCATTTTGTTTTTAAAAGTTATCTCCTAGCCCCTTAGATTGTTATTAAGGACTATTTCCACAAGTTTTCCCAATTTTACAAACTAGCAAAAAACTTTTCCGAGTTTTCACTTTAGTCAACGAACTTCTAAAATCACTCCAACTAACTTCAAATTTCATAAATTTCTCTCATACACTTCTATTTATCTCCAATGGGCTTGTGGTAGTAGTTGAGGGTCTAACCATAGTCAAATTTGGTATTTTTCCAAAAATAGTTGAAATTATGCTATTTAAGGAGTTGTCGAAAATACTCAACGAAGACGACATAATAGTAAGCTGGAGTGGAGAGGAAATGGAGCTAAGTCTCGACAATCCGTTCTGTGGTGGCCTTAGGTTGGGGGTCATTGGAGCTACATGAATCTTATATTCAAATTTTCGATTCCATTTTGGGTTCACCTTCAATTTATAGTCCAATTGGGTTTAATTCTTACCTTTGGAAATTTCAGTGCTACAACCACTCCCCTCCTTTTAGGAGTTTTGTCATTAAAACTTATTTTCATTTACATCAACCAAGTTCCATAAAATGCAATTTTACTCAAAGTAATTGGAGGTACTTGTTACTCATAACAATCTTAAGTTCTCATGTTTACTCTTCTACCTTGTCATTGCATCATAACACATTCACCATGTCAATTTTCTATCTTGTTGGATGTTTTTCTTGGTGATTCACTATTTGCACTAGATCCACTTCATATGTGAGTGTCTCTTCCAATTTTGGTGGAGGCTAGTCACAACACGTATCTCGAATCTAGTTTATATTTCCTTAGTACTAACATGTGGAATACATCATGGATTTTTTATAGCTCTCATGGTAGTTGCAACTTATAAGCTATCACGCCCTAACCTAGTTTCTCCGGTCGGAACCTGTGAATAACCCATCACACCTCTTGATACTACAATAGTGATCACAACCATCACTATAGTACTAGTAGGAGTAAAGCTTAGAATAACAACAAAATAAATATTAGAATACTTTTCTAAAACATGCCTAAATATGTAGTGTTGTACATACAACTGTAAGAGTGGAAACATATCAGGCATGTAGATCAATCTTTATGATCCTCCTTGACATTTTACTCCTTGAAATAGATGAGGGAGGGGGTGAGTTTGTAACTCAGTGAGTAGGATTGACTGACATCGTAACGTCATGCCTACGATTTAACACATACTCTAAGACGATTAATAAGAGTACTTTGGAAATCTATTCTTAAGGTTTAATTAGAAAAGATTTCAGGTTAATATACGAACAAGCTAACAACTTATTTGTCATTAAAAATATTATCTATTCAGATTTAATTCATGGGTTTATATGTAACAAGCTAATAATATTTGTTATTACCTAGAAGAATATTACACATATTTTATCTATTCAAGGGTTAATTCATAGGTTTGTATTAGACAAACAATTCAAAACACCCTTTTTATCATAAAAGGGATCTCACATTCACAGAACAAAAATCTATTTGTCCCACTTATGGCCCACAACGCCTTTACCGACCACCATGGTATGAGGCTATAAACTCAACCATAGTTGTACGAGTCTACGACCTTGACCATTCATTTTTGTGAGCACTATAGTCCAAACACCAGACATATCGATTTAGTTATCTGCTATAGAGGAACTAAGCCTATAAGACCACATCTTATGAACTAAAAAAATTTAATTTGAAATGGAACTGAAATGGGACATACTTAGTTCGAATAAGTTAAATGGATATTATTTAAATTAGTGAAGTTGAATAATTATGAATATATAATGGTATATATTTTATTGGGGGTGAAATTGGAGTTAACAAAAGAGCCCAAAAAATAAAAACCTAGAATAAGACAATAGATATGAGGGTACAAAGGTTGGGCCAAATAATTTTATTATTGTAATTAAAGGCGAATTATTGAAAGGTAACCAGTCCTAATTCGACCGATTTTCTCAAATCTAAAAATTTCTAAATTCGTCTAAATTAATTTTTCATCCAATGGTGGCTTCAATTTTCCAATTTGATCATTTAAACAATGAAGAAAAATGAATTTAGAAACCAGTTCATGTATAGTTCAAACTAGTTCAATTCGGTTCACCCTGAACTAGTTCGATTTCCTTTTTCAATTTGTTCCATGGTTCTTCCCCATGATTTTTATGACTCTTTGAGTCACTTAGAATTTTCCAATTTCCCATTTTACCCCTTTTTTTACTAGTTTTTGTTAATTAAATGGCTCGATTTTCTCTTTTGAATCATCCAGTTCTTTTCCAAGTTTTCTTATCCTTAAAGTAACTAGATTTACAACTTTGCAATCCTTTTAGGGGTTTTGTCCCCAAAACATTTGCATCTCAAATAGTTGGGGGTACCCATTCCTCATAACACTCCTAGTTTCCTAGGTCTCATCTTGTACTGGTCAGTTCTGCTAAAGAACCTTGACCATGGGAATCCTCTTGTTCTTCAAGTTCTTGTCCCTCCAACTGATGATTTGCACTGGTTCCGCTTGATAGGTCAGGTTCTCTTCTAACTCGGGTGGGGGTCGGTTCAACACATGATTGGGATCGGATTGGTACCTTCGGAGAACCGAGACATGGAATACGTCATGTATTCTTTCTAAGTCAGGAGGCAGTTTCAGTTTATAGACCACTGGTCCTATCCTTTGGATTATGGTGTAGGGATCGATGTACCTAGGTTTCTATTTCCCCCATTGTTGGAACCTAAGTATTCCCCTCCATGGGGATACCTTGAGAAATACTTGGTCTCCGACACCAAATTCCAAGTCCCTTCTCCGATGGTCCGCATAGCTCTTTTGTTTGTCCCGAGCTGCCTTAAGTTGACTCCTTATAATCTTAATTTTCTCTATGGCATCTTCTATTAGCTTGACCCTTTCAAGCTTCCTTTCTCCTACCCCTTCCCAAAATAAGGGAATACGCCATGGTCGTCCATAAAGGGCCTCATAAGGAACCATTTGAATACTGACCTGGTAATTCTTATTATAGGCAAACTCTATTAGGCACAAGTATTTCTCCCAACCCTTATTCATGGTGAGTACGCATGCTCCGAGCATATCCTCTAGGGTTTGGATTGTCTGCTCAGACTGTCCATCGGTTTAAGGGTGGAATGTCGTACTCATGTGGAGTTTGGTTCCCAAGGCACTTTGCAGACTAGGCCAGAACCTTGAGGTAAACCTAGGGTCCCTATCCGACACTATTCTTACTTGGATGCGATGGAGTCTCACAATATCCCCTATGTATAGAGTAGCTAGTTGTTCCACGGAATCGGTCACTCTTATTGGTAAGAAATGGGTGGATTTTGTCAACCTATCCACAATGATCCAAATCGCGTCTCACCCTTTCCTAGTCACTGGTAGTCCCATGACAAAGTCTATAGTGATATGCTTTCATTTCCATTCGGTAATTGGTAGGGGTTGTAGCAGTCCAGAAGGTCCCTGGTGCTCATCTTTGATCTGCTGACAGGACAAGCATCGTGTTGCATACTCTGCAATATCCCTCTTCGTCTGTTTCCACCAATAACCTTGTTTAGGGTGCGGTACTCGAATACATCGCATATACATAGTCATGTGCATCTTCCAATACTAGTCTCTTCAATTCCTTGTCTTGAGGCACACACACCCTACCTTTATAGGTCAACAATCCATCGCCTCGAAGGTTGTAGTCCGGATTTGTCCCCTCGTTGACCAGATCCAAGTAGGGATAGAGTTCCTTATCCCCTTTTTGATGGGCATTGATTTGCTCCATTAGGCTAGGTCTTACTACTACGTCAGCCACTAGACACCTTTCCTTCTTGTCTACTTCAAGGTCCACTTCCATCCTTCCCAACTGCTGTAGTAAGAGTAGGTAGCTCGTCTTTATCTATGCCACCTCAGTTTGATACTTGTGACTTAAAGCGTCTGCCACCACATTGGCCCTCCGAGGGTGGTATTCTATCACAAGGTCGTAGTCCTTTACTAACTACAACCATCTTCTCTAGTGGAGATTCAACTTCCTTTGAGTTAGGAAGTACTTAAGACTCTAGTGATTTGTATATATCCTACACTTAACCCCGTATAGGTAGTGTCACCAAATCTTGAGGGCGAACACTATTGTGGCTAAATCTAAGTCATGAGTAGGGTAGTTTCTCTCATGTACCTTTAGTTGTCGCGAGCCATAGGCAATAACCTTTCCTTGTTGTATTAATACACACCCGAGTCCTTGTCTACATGTGTCACTATAGACTGTATGCTCCCCTACACTAAGGTCAGGCAGAGTGAGTATGGGCGCCATTGTTAAATGGGTCTTCAACTCCATGAAGGATTTCTCACAGTTTTCATCCCATTTGTACTCCACTCCCTTCCTTGTAAGATGAGTCAAAGGGGTGCTATCTTAGAGAAGTCCTGTACAAACCGTCGGTAGAACCCTGTTAATCCCAAGAAATTGCGTATCTCAGAGGGGTTCTTGGGAGCTTTCCAGTCATATATGGCCTCTACCTTTGTCGGGTCCACCTTGACTCTATCTTTGGACTAAGAACCCTACCTCTTGCAACCAGAACTCACACTTGGGAAAATTTTGCATATAAGCGATTGTTTCGTAGCATCTCCAAGGTGATAGTCAGATGTTCCTTGTGCTCCAGTCGAGTTCATGAGTATATGAGTATGTTATCTATAAACACAATAACGAACTTGTCCAAGTGAGGCTGGAACACTTTGTTCATCAACTCCATAAAGGTTCCAAGGGCATTGGTCAGGCCAAAAGGCATCACTCTAAATTCATAGTGTTTGTATCGGGACCGAAAGTCGCTGTTAGGTATATCTCCATCTCGGATCTAGAGTTGGTGGTATCCTTACCAAAGGTCTATCTTGGAGAAGTAGGTCGTCTCCTTTAGTTGCTTGAATAGGTCGTCATTCCGTGGAAGTGGGTACTTATTCTTTATAATAACTTGGTTCAACATCCGATAGTCTATACACAGCCTCATACTCCCATCCTTCTTCTTCATGAATAGTATTGGGGTACCCCATGGAAACTAACTAGGGCGTATGAAACCCTTCTCCAATAACTCATCCAACTGCTCCTTTAAATCCTTCAATTTTGCTGAAGCCATGTGATAGGGGGCTTGGGATATCTGATGTGTTCTAGGGATTACCTCTATGGTAAATTCTAGTTGACGGCTTGGGGGCAATTGTAAACCCTGCTTCTTTAGGATAAGAAAACCGGGGAAAGAGCCGGTCAACTCGAGTGAGAAAACTGAATCGGATCACAGACCTCAACGGTAAGAAAAAGGATAAACTGAGAAATTTATAAATTTCGAGTGATCTAAAGAGTCACAAAAGTCATGAGAAAGGACTTTAGGTTGAATTGGAAGTGAAAACCAAACCGGTTCAGGTGAACCAAACCTGAACCGGATTGAACCGGTTTAAACCAATATTGAACCGATTTCTAAATTCATTTTTCTAGGTGGCTTAGAAATTTTAATTTGGAGAATTGAGGCTACCATTTGATAGAGAATGAATTTAGATGAATTTACAAATTTTTAATTTTCAAAAAATCGGTCCAATCGAGTCCCAACCGGCCGGTTTAAGCATTGAACCCAGTTCGGAGTGGTTTGGTCCAATTTGGAATAATGTCATCTTCTTCCTTTAGATGACAACATTGTGCACTCACCGAAAAATCAAGCAACGCCAACGAAGATGAAATGTCTCCGGCTAGGAAGTTTAAGGAAATGAATGACTGCCATAAAGGTGCCAATCGAACGGCTAAGAAGTCTCCGAGCTTCCTATATAAAGAGCTGCTCCTCATTAATACTCCTCACACCTGAAAACTCCACTCTCTCCCTACTGCTCCATTTTTCGGTGAAGCTCAAACCAGAGCTCCGATTTGGGCATTTTTCTGAGCCAAAGAAGGTGAGATCATGTTCTTTAGATTTAGGGAGAAGTCAGCTACCTGACGATAGTCTCCATTTGCTCTGAGGATTGCCGGAGAAATGCCAACGTGATAGAATAGTGAAGTAGTTTCGACG
Source organism: Trapa incisa (assembly GCA_030064435.1). Lineage (NCBI taxonomy): Eukaryota > Viridiplantae > Streptophyta > Magnoliopsida > Myrtales > Lythraceae > Trapa > Trapa incisa. The sequence continues at coordinate 19,515,012 of CM057771.1, forward strand.
GAGCGAAGCTACCCTATTTTGGCCAAACTAAAAATGACCAATTCAAGCCCTTCTCAGGCCAAACCAAGCAGCTCTCCCAACACCTTCACAGCCCTCATACAACTAAATTAAAGTAGAAAGGTAAGCTAATTTGGCTCCCCTCTATAAATTCTGATCATTGTTAGTGTATACCCCGTCTTTTAGTAATGAGAAAATCGAGGAAAGAACTAGTAAATTTGAATCTTTAAACTGAATTGGTCTACAAGCCTAATTGTTAGGCGATGAGCAAATTTGAAAAAAAATTCTAACTCCCATGTGACTCAAAAAGGTTCATAAACTTGGGAAAAGGACCCTAGGATGAAATAAAGAGGAAAGACTGAAGAAGTTCAAGAGAACCAGGCCCGAAACAGATAGAACCGGTTTATGAACCAAGTTGATTTATGAACCGGAACCGATAGAGAATGGGTGAACCAAGAAGCTTAAGGATTCCTTGTGATTTATAATCCTTGGGAAGGAACCTTAGAATAATGTGGGAAAGAAAAACCAGATCAGTTCGGGTTAATCGGACCCAAACCGAATTAAACCGGTTTAAGAACCAAGCCAATTTATGAATCGAAATCGATTAAAAGATGGTAATTGGAAATTGTATGGACCCTAAGTGACCTAAGGAGTCACAAAAGACATGGAAATGGACTTGTGAAGGAATTGGAGATGAAAACCAAACTGGTTCAGGTGAACTAGATCCGAACCGGTTTGAACCACTATTGAACTGGATCCTAAATTTATTTTTATATGTGGCTTAAATAATTAAAATATGATATTTGAGGCCACCATTAGATAGAAAATAAATTTAGATGAATTTAAAAATTTTTAGATTTGAAAAACTCGGTCGAGTGAGGGGTGAACCGATCGGTTTAAGCTTTGAACCCAGTTCGGATCAGTCCGGTCTGGTTCAGAACAGTGTCATCTTCTTACTTAGGATGACAACACTGTTCACTCACCGGAAAATTGAAGCAATGTCGGCGAAAAAGAAATGTTTCCATTCGGTACATGTTAGGTCTTCAATTCCTGTCATAAAAGTGTCAAACGGACGGCCAACGGTTCTCCGAGCTCCCTATATAAATAGCCTCTCTCCATTCATCCTCTTCACACCTGAAAAGCTCACTCTCTCTCTGTTGCTTAGTTTTCCAGTGAAGCTCAAACCAGAGCTCTGATATAGGGTCAATTCTGAGCCAAAGAAGGTGAGGTAAGGCTCATTAGAACCAGGGAGAAGTCAGCTACATAGTGGTGACATCCATTCATTCCGAGAGTTGCCGGAGAAGCGCCATAGTGATCGAATAGTGAAGTAGCTCTGTTGGGCCAGAGTTGCCCTTTTTTGGCCGAGTTGAAATCAGCCAATTTGAGCCCTCCTTAGGCCAAACCAATCTCTCCTGACACCTCCTCAACCCTTCCATGACCGAATTAGGACTGAAAGGTAAGCCAATTCGACTCCCCTTTACAATTTTCGATTAGTGTTAGAGAGAGAGTTAGCCGAATTTTAATGATGAAATTCTAATCCAATTCGACATCAATTGATGTCATTCTTAATCATAGGAAGAACCTCTGAAGGAGAGCTGCGTACCCAGATAGAAAGCTCAGACCGCCGTGCCTCCACCAGTGAGAAATTGAAACTTTCTCTCTCTACAGTCTATTTTCTGGTGAAACTCTGTTTGAGCTCGTTTCGACGTTAAAACCTGTTATTCAAAGTTCCTTAAAATCGTATGAACATGTAGAAACTCAATTTTAACTCCAATTTCAATGAATAGAGGTGTTTGATTGGTCAATTTGATTAAATCAAATTCGGCTGTATTAAAGAGTTGAAATTGGGGGAAATTTTGGGGGTTTCAAAAATTCAAAGGCCCAAAATGTAATTTTCTAAAATTGAGGGTCAATTGGTCATGATAAGAATGTTAGAGGGCCAATTGAGAAATTTTAGAATTTCTGGGGCAAATTTTACCATTTTTGTAAAGGAAGGGTAAAATGGTAATTTTGGAAAAATTGAGGGATCAAATTAAGATTTTGGGAAATTAAATCCCTTTTTGCGGAATTTAATAAATTGAGGTCCTAAGATAAATTTTAAAGGTTTCGGGATTCAATTTGGGGAAAAAACCCGAGACATAACTCATTGGAATGAATAAAGTTGGGTTTTCTCAACTAATTACAAATATATATAAAGTTGGGTTTTCTCATTAATTGGAACGAATTAGGGCTTTTAGGCCAAAGAATAATGAACAACTATGTTCATTTCGTGTAGGAGAACGAGACATCGGGAACACTAGTTGAGGTCCAGCATGCAAGGGACGGAACTCGACTAAGTGGATTTTACTGCACGATTGGGTGAGTGGGATTTTTCATCAAACCCGATTGGGCATGATAAGCACATCGGAATAAAAACCCATTACTAAGTTGCATTTTATCACAACTTAGAGTAGTGATGTGAAAACCATGCGGAAAAACTACTTACCAGTGGTAAGTAGATCATACACGGATGGTATGATGAAACTTCCTTGAAGGAAGTTGAAAACCTATTCATCGGTTATGAATGGAGATGTCTTTATATCGGATCGGTATAATAGACAGTGAAAACATATTTTTTTCGGAAGTGTTATCCCCTAACTGTGTGCCAATGCTTAAACAATTTGGGAGACTTTCTCGACAGGAGCTCGAATAGCTCTTAAAGGTCGGGGGCCTCAGTTTTGGAACTTGGGGGCTAATATGCCCGATTTTTTAAAATCTCGAACAGTGGGACATAGGCCAATGGGCACGAGCAGAAGCTCGTAAATGAGCATAATATATGTGCCATAAAACTTTGATAAGACAATTGTATGGTCATGGTACCAAGGCTGGTCCGAGATTCTTAGTCAACTAGCAGCAGTGCGACATGACCGGTCTCTGGACTAGTCAAGACAAACAGCTGCAGGTTGAGTTGAAAGTTGGGACCGTTGGACTAATGACACCACAAATTACATGGCATAATATGAAAATATTGTTTGTGCATGCACTATGAGTACAGGATCATCAAGATGCCCATGAGGGGTAGTGATGCGTCCTAAAGGCCTTGGACGACCCAGTGAGTATTAGGGCAGTTTGTTGTTCTAGGTGACCGTGCGAAATTTGGAGTAGCACCAAGCGCATGAGACCTGGGTGGGGACGGGATGATGTCTCTGTCCTCATTTGGACATGAAGAATCGATTTTGGGATTGAGGGTCAGATGTCATGTACATCCACTCATTATCAGGATGGAAGTGGTCATACTTCTAACTAGGTGGCCGGTAAATTCGCTCTAAAGCCACAAGTGGGTTCAGTGGTTGTGTTGGCCTGCGAATGTGTGTAAACTACATGATGAAGGATGTGTGTTGGGTGATGACACACCGTGATAATAAGAAATGGTGGGAAAACCCGATTTTTTTTAAATTAAGGGATTTTTGAAAAGTGAGGAGTCTGGCACAATCTAATATAAATGTTTTTCTTGAAATTCAAAAGATTTGAAACCCATTCACCAAGTAGTCATAGTCACCCCCTCCTTTATACCCCTTTCAGGTAGTCCCAGAAAGCCTGTCCTTAAAGACTTGTAAATTTAAACGCCTGTAAGACAGGTATGATTATTTTAAATTTCTATTCAGTTTTGATTTATGTTATTTCTAGAAAAAGGTGCAAAGATCGCCTTACTCTTTACAGTTTAGAAAAGGGGAAACCCTTTAATAAACCGGAAGAGTGGCGGGTTGTTCACAAGGATCCGACCAAACCGGGTCGGGGTGTGACAATTAGAGAGAGAACGAGTGAAAATTCATTGACCAAATTCTCCATCAATTCGACATGAATTGATGTGATTCTTGATCCTAGGAGGAACCTCAGGGTAAGAGCAATCTACCTAGATCGAAAGCTCAGATCGACGTGCCCCCAACAGTAAGCTTTCGAAGCTTTCTTTCTCTACGTCCTATTTTCTGATGAAGCACCGTTTGAGCTCGTTTCAATGTTAATTTATGCGATTCAAAGTGCAATTGAATCATATGGATGTGTAGGAACTCAAATCCACCTTCAATTTCAACAATTAACTTCGATTGATCGATCAATTTGAAGAAATCAAATCCGGTCAGGTTAAAAGGTTGCAATTAGGGGAAATTTTGGGAAATTTGAAAATTCTAGGGACTAAAGTGCAATTTCCTAAAACTGAGGGCCAATTATCCATGGAAAAGATTTTGGAGGACTAATTGGTCAATTTTTGGAATTTTTGTTGTGAAATTTACCATTTTTGTAAAGAAGGGGCAAAATGGTAATTTTGGAAAAGTTAGGGGACTAAATTGGGAATTTGGGAAACTTGAACTCCTTTTTGTAATTTTGAATAAATTGAAGTCCCAAAGTAAAATTTTGAAGTTTTGAGACTCAATTTGGGGGAAAATTGGCATTAGGGACCCAAAATTAAAGAAAATGAACTTTAGGGACCTAATTACAATTAATTGAAAAGTTTGGGTATTTTATTCATTCGTAATGAATGAAGGCTATGAGGCCAAAGGATAATGAACAAGGATGTTCATATCGTGTTGGAACACGAAGTATCGGGAAAGCCAGTTAAGAGGAATTCACTGTATTCACGGGTGAGTGGGAATTTTCACATCATACCTAGTTTGGATGATGAATACTTAGAATTTAAAAACCAACTACTAAGTGGCATTTTAACATCACACCTAGATGGGGTGATGTGAGAAAACACGCGAAAAAACTACTTACCAGTTGTAAGTAGATCATACCCGATTGGTATGATGAACTTACTAGAAGGAAGTAGAAAACCCACTTATCGGTTATGAGCGAAGATGTCCTCACACCCGATTAGTGTGATGGACATCTGAAAAGTTATTTTTGTCAGAAGTGCTCTCCCCTTACTGTGTGCAATTATTTAAACATTTTGGGAGACCTTCTTAACGTGAGCTCGAATAGCTCAAATTGGTTGGAGGCCTCGGTTTTAGAATTTAGGGGTCTAAAATGCCCAATTTTGAAAATCTCTTATAGTGGGCCCAAGGCTAGTTGGCACGAGTAGGAGTTTGTAAACAAACATGAGTTTAAGCCATGAAAACTTTAATGAATGATGTGTTTGGCCATGGTGCCAAGACAGGACCGACACACTCGATGGATTGGCGGCAATGCGACAAGACAGGTCGACGGACCAATCAAGACAAACAGCTACAGGTTGAGTTAAGGGTTGGGTCCGTTGAACCAATGGCACCAAATATTAAATGGCTTAAGAGGAAAACTATTGTTTTGTGTATGCACTGAGGTACAAGACCTTCAAGATACCTAAGAGAGGTAGTGATGCGTCCTAAGGTTACTGGACGACTTAGTGGAGATAAGGGCAGTTTGTCGTGCTAGCAGTCAAGGTGGCTCGACATAACTTCATGCACATGAGACCAGGGTGGGGTCGGGATGAGGTCTCTGTCCTCATACGGTCATAGAGTTTCCTTTCAAGATTGAGGGTTGGTTGTCGTGTACATCTACTCATTATCATGGTAGAAGTGGATGGGCTTCTATCTAGATAGCCGGTAAAGTTGCTCCGATGCCACAAGTGGGTGTAGTGGACAGACAAACCTGTGAATGTGTGATCTCTTCATGATGAAGGGCGTGTGTTGATTGTTAAACACACCGATTGTGGTTAATGAGGAAATGATGATTTTGAAAATCGAGAACTTGAGGAAATGGTTTTAAGAAATTAAGGAGTCTAACACACTCCAATTCAAACTATTTTTCTGAAAATTAAGTTTTAAACACTCATTCACTAAGTTGTCAAACTCACCCCCTCCCTTATACCCCTTTTCAGGTAACCAAGGGAAAAGCCTACCTAAAGAACTCTAGGTAGCTACACCTGCAAGACAGGTATGAAAGTTTAAAATTTTATTCAAATTTAATTAATGTTATTCCAAGAAAGGTACAAGTTTAAAAGATACCTTACTTCTCATGGTTTAAAGAAGGGGAAAACCCTTAATAAACCGAGAGAGTGGCGGGTTGCTCATGGGGATCCAACCAAACCGGGTCGGGGCATGACAACTTTAATGGTATCAGAGCTTGTTTCCTCAAATAAATTATCAAGACTAGATAACATAGTAACTGATAGGAATAATTTTAAATTTTTTCAGATGGCCCCAAGAAAAGTAGCCAAATAAACCCGCGCTACCTTAGCCATCTCAGAAGCTAGGGAGAACCCCATCCAAAGGGAGGAAATGAACCAGGAGTATAGAAGGACCCTTGGAGTAACCTCGGATCATAGAGTACTCGATAAGAAAGCCTTCAAGGTGTTCAGGCTCAAAGACAACAAGGCATCGAACCATGAGCAATACCTTAAAAAGGCCCCACAATGCTCAAAGTATAGGAGGAACCACAAGGTCCACGCAAGGAGACGACCTATTATAGATGTGGATAATGGGGACACTACATTAGAAGATGCCCTACATTTTAGAGGACAAGACCTGAGATGATCTTTTATGAGTGTAAGAGGTTGGGACACATAGGAAAGAATTGTCCCACACTGCAAGGAATCCAAGCGATACCTTCCAATAAGGACACCTCCACCCCTACAGAAGCTCGAAGGAATAACATTACAAGAACCACAATTGTGGCTAGGGAACCCAATCTCACCCAGGAAGAAATTCTGCTAGACCATAGCTTAGTACTGAGTATTTCCCAAACCATCATTGTAACAATCTCCCTCAAGAGATGTTAAAGCCTCATAATTATATTCTTACTTCGATAAATAAGATTCTGAGCTCCTAAAAATTTCTATAACCCTTAATAATACGATTGTATGCCTCAATTACGCGAGGAAGGATTATGGAAAGAAGATCAAGGGTAAGACCTTAAGAAAACCCAGAAATAGCATAATATAGATAAATGAGAATTTTCTCTTAAGGAGCACTACAGGCCACCTAGGAACAAAGAAGGAAATATCTCCTCCATAGAAGACAAGCCGAACGATGAAAAACAACTAGGATGTCTCGAGACAACAAGGTATGATCTACTTTGGATAAACAAAGGAGCCAAGTAGGGTTATAGACTAACCCAGCGAGGAAGGGAGAGGTGGAAATGCCAAAACAGTGGAAAGGAAGGATGAAGGAAATCCTTGAAGAAATAAATGGTTGAAAATGAAATGATGACCACACTCAAGGCATAAGAAGGATTTAGTAAGTCCTACCAAAGATAGCGCCTGAACCTTTCCCAAGGAAGGAGACCCTGGGAAGGCATACACATTCCAATTAAGAAGAAATGGACCAAGTGACAAAGGATGAAGAGATAAAGTGCACACCGAGGTGAAAGAACCAAGGGAAGTATACTAAGAGAACCCAAGGAGAAAGTTAAACCCAAGGAACAAGTAAGTAGGAAATAGTATCAAAGGATGTAGTGATAAGTAAGAATGGGTGCGCTACCAATAATAAGGAAATAAAGAAAAGAACATCCGAAAAACCTTGGAAAAGTAAGCCCTCCAATTCAGAAGTGGGTAAGGAGAAAACAACCAATGACATCAAAACTGGTCGTGGCCCACACTCGCTTAATATAGCCCAAGAAGTGGATGGCTAGACATAAAACTGAGTGCTAGGAACCAATCTATCAACAGGAGCTCCTCAAAGAAAGGATAAATAACACAAAGGAAATGAAGGATAGTGAAGGATAAAGAGCGGGCAACAATACTGATCTCAAAAGGGTGTAAGAAAGGAAAGAAGGAAAAGCCTCCAAGAAGCATTAGAGAGGTTGAACCAGGACAAGAATCCTTAGGTAGAAGGATAAAAGTAGGAAGTGAGACCTCAAAAAGGGGAAGTTCCAAAGCTAAGGAATCACATAAAGAACAAAGAGTGGTTAAGGGTATATCGGGATGGCCAAAGTATTACCTAATTGGAAAGAGTAAAGAAGTCAATTAGAGATTTCCGACGAACCTAGAAAAAGGAAGCAACTAGTAGCAACAGGATGGTAAAGGAGAATAAACGAAACCCTACGAAGTACCGAAAAGTAGTGGAGACTACACTCTAAAGAATGGTAATAGAGTGGGCATAGTGTTGAGTACATGAAATAAGACTCGATGATTGGAGATACCTTGGGTAGGAAAGTAAAAGGTGAATTGGGAAATTATGGTCAACAAATGATTAAGGTGGGCAAAAAGTCCTAATTCAAAAGGGTGTAAGAATGTGAAGGAAGGAAACCTTCAAGGAGTAGTAAGAAATACGAACATATAACGCTTAAGGGGGAAATCTCTACTTTGAAGGACATAGTAGAGAATGAAAATCATTAAAAGGAGAACTCCCCAAACAAATGGAATCGTGAAATGGTCACAAGTAAATAAGAGTGAATTTAGGGAAAAGGAAAATCCTTAAGTAAAGGACGTCACCAGAAATGAAGAAAGACATAAGAAGGGAAGAATCCCAGCGTTTTGGTAAGTTATCAGGAAATCCAATGATTTGCACAAGAAAGACCCAACAGGGTAGTTGGGAAAGGATGAATGGGTAAGGAAAGCTGACACGGAAGTGTAGGACATTTTGTCAAGGCATGAAGGATGATTGGATAATGGTAAAGGTAGTCGAGGGATATTACCCGATGAAAATGGGGGTGAAGTTATATAATCCCTGAAATGGTGGAAAGTTTGAAACAACCTTAAAAGAGGTATCATAGAAGTCTAATGGGCAGAGACAAGTCTTGGAATATGTCATGTCATAAGGGATATGTAAGCATCAACAGTCCTGAGTAACATGTGACTCAAGTAAGAAAGAGTCGGTTAGTAAGCATGATAAGGTTAAACATAATTTTGACTAAAGTTGTAATCAATAACGGATGAAGGAAGGGTCAAGTTAGGATGAAGGGGTAATAACACCGAAACCTATGAAAACAAGTACGTAATGCTCGAAAGAACACTGAGCTAAGTGTTTCAAAGATGAAGAGAATAAATAGACAAAGGAATGATTGGGCATCTTGGAACTTCCAATCCTGAAATCTTGAGTAATAAGCTCAAAGGAAAGAATCTTGCTCTAAATAAAGGGAGATGTGAACCTAGGGATATACCTCTGGACTCACGAGCAAGACATACTAGTTATGATATACTCCATGGAAGGAGTAAACAATGTAAAGGAAAATAAATTCTCATTTGCTCTTTTGAGATTCCTGCCATGCTTTAGGCATTTGGGAAGCTTCTAGGGTTGTCTTCCTATGAAGATAAAGTGTTGAGTAGAGCCATTCCTAGTTTTCTTGGTCCCTCTCCTGGGAGCCATCTGAAAATTTTAGGATAAATCCTATTAGTTATAATATTTTATAGTCTTGATTATGTATTCGAGGAAATAGGCTCTGATACCACTCTAGTTGTCACGCCCCGAGCCGGTTTGGTCGGATCCCCGTGATCAACCCGCCACTCTCCCGGTTTATTAAAAGGTTTCCCTTTATCGTAAACCGTAAAGAGTAAGGCGTCCTTTAACTTGCACCTTTTTCCTGGAATAGCATAATCAAAACTGTATGAAATTTAAAACTTTACATACCTGTCTTACAGGCATCTTAGTTGATGATCTTTAAGGGGAGGCTTTCCGGGATTTCCTGAAAGGGTATAAGGGAGGGGGTGAGTACGACTACTCAGTGAATGAGTTTTTAAAAGCTTTTAACTTTTAAGAAAAACATTTATATGGAGTGTGCCAACTCCTTTGTTTTCAAAAATCCCATCATTTAAAAATTTGTGTTTTTTTTTCCATTATTTCTTAGTTACCACGGTGTGTCATCACCCAACACACATCCTTCATCATGAAGGTTACACACATTCGCAAGTCAGTATCACTACTGAACCCGCTAGTGGCTTCGGAGCAACTTTTCCTGCCACCCGGATAGAAGTACTACCACTTCTACCCTGGGAATGAGTGGATGTACGTGACATCCTACCCACAATCCTGAAATCACTTCTTCATGTTCATATGAGGATAGAGACCTCATCCTGTCCCTATCCCGGTCTCATGCGCTTTGTGCTACTCCAGATTTCGCACAAACACTTGGAACGACGAACTGCCCTTATAGCCACCAGGTCGTCTAGTGCCCTTAGGACACATCACTACCCCTCATGGGCGTTTTGATGATCCCGTACTCACAGTGCATGCACAAACAATGTTTTCTTATATTTCCATGTAATCTGTGGTGCCACTAGTCCAACGGCCCCGACTCTCAACTCAACCCGCAGCTGTTGGTCTTGACTAGTCCGTCGACCTGTCATGTCGCACTGCCGCTAGTTGAGCATGTCGGTCCTATCTTGGTACCATGGCCAAACAATTCACTTATTAAGTTTTATGGCACATATATCATGTTCATTTACGAGCTCCTGCTCATGCCAACTGGCCTTGGGCCCACTGTACGAGATTTTCAAAATCGGGCATTTAGCCCCCAAGTTCCAAAATCGAGGCCCCCAGCCTATTAGAGCTATTCGAGCTCCCGTCGAGAAGGTCTCCCAAATTGTTTAAGCATTGGCACACAGTCAGGGGAGAGCACTTCCGACAAAAATAGGTTTTTACTGTCCATCATACCGACCGGTATAAGGACATCTCTGTTCATAACCGATGAACGGGTTTTCAACTTCCTTCGAGAAAGTCTCATCATACCAACCGGGTATGATCTACTTACAACTCGTAATTAGTTTTTTTCGCATAACTTTCACATCACTTTCTCTAAGTAGTGATGATTAAAATACCACTAAATAGTGGGTTTTTATATCGAGGCACTTATCATCCCCAACCGGGTACGATGTTAGTAAACCCACTCACTTGTTAATGCCGTGATTTCCACTAGACTGGTTCTTTGTATTCACGTGAGCTTGTCCTTGCTGGCGTTCTCGGTATTTAACGTTCCTACATGATATGAACAACCTTGTTCATTATTACTCAACATAACAGCCTTCATTCATTAATTAATGAGAAAACCCAAACTTTTAGTTATTTGCAATTAGGTCCCTAAAGTTATTTCTCTTTAACTTTAAGTCCCTAATGTTGGTTTTTCCTCAAATTGAGTCCCGTAACTTTTAAAATTTATCGTGGGACCTCAATTTATTCAATTTCACCAAAAAGGGGTTTAATTTTTCAAATTTCCAATTTGGTTCCCCAATTTTTCCAAAATCACCATTTTGCCCTTCTTTCACAAAAATGGTAAGTTTTTCCCCAAATTTTCCAAAATTCCTCAATTGGTCCTCCAACATTATTTTCATGCCCAATTGACCCTCAATTTCATAAAATTGTATTTTGGCCCCTTTGAATTTCGAAAATCCCCAAATTTTCCCCCAATTTCAACTCTTCAATACTCCCGAATTTGATTTCATCAAATTAACCAATCAAACACTTCTAATTATTGAAATTGGAGTTGAAATTGAGTTCCTGTATGTTCATACGATTCTAAGAAACTTTGAATCTCAGATTTTAACGTTGGAACGAGCTCAAACGGAGCTTTTCCGGAAAACAGACTTTTGAGAGAGAAAGCTTCGATTACTCACCGGTGAAGGCACGACAGTCCGAGGTTTATCCTAAAATCCTAAGGCACGGCAGTCCGAGGCACGGCAGATAGGTTTCATCCTGAGGTTTATCCTAAAATCAAGTATTGTATCAATTGATGCGGAATTAGATTAGAATTTCGTCATTGAAATTCGGTCGATTCTCTCTCTAGCACCGATCAAAAATTATAAAGGGGAGCCAAATTGGCTTACCTTTCGGTCCTAATTCGGCCGTGGAAAGGCTGAGGAAGTGTTGGGAGGGCTTGAAATGGTCGATTCCAGCTTGGCCGAAATAGGGCAGCTTCGGTCCGCCGGAGTTGCTTCACTATCCCATCATGTCGGCGCTTCTCCAACGATTCTCGGATTGACTGTAGTTTGCTATCAGATAGCGTCTTCTCCCCGGTTCTAAAGAGCCCGACTTTTGTTCAAGTCGAAGCTCTGGTTCGAGCTTTACTGGGAAATGGAGCAATAGAGAGAGAGAGAGAAGTGTTCAGGTGTGAGGAGAATGAAATGGGGATGACCTCTTTATATAGTTATAAAACCCGTGTATTAAATAGGCGAGATTTATTACTAGTATTAATATTTCCATAAATTATTGGTATTAATTCCAATAATTTAATTTCGGTATTAATTCTAATAATTTAATTTTGGTATTAAATTATTTGTATTAATTCCAATAATTTAATTTAGATATTAAATTATTGGTATTAATTTCAATAATTAAATATATATTAATTGATGGCTATTTATGATAAGCCGTAGTTCGCATAAAAATTTTTAACCGAAATTTCAGGTTACAAAAAATCATACTTCCCAGGAGGTATGGAATCTAGTTCACCTAAACCAATTTGGTTTTTGTTTTCTAATTTGTCTTAAGTTTCTTTTCCAATGTTTAATAAATCCTTTGGATCAACCGAAAGTTGTAAATTTTCATATTGCTTATTCTCAAATGTAAATCGGTTTTGTTTTCTTATTTGGTTTAACCGGTTCTTTTCCTGGTTTTCCTTAACTCAAATGTGTGGGGTTTACAAATGATGTGTTTGGCCATGATACCAAGATAGGACCGACACACTCAATGAACTGGCGATAGTGCGACAAGACAGGGCGACGGACCTGTTGAGACAAACAGCTGCAGGTCAAGTTGAGGGTTAGGGCCATTGGACCAGTGGCACCAAAGATTAAATGGCTTAAGAGGAAAACTATTGTTTTGTGCATGCACTGAGGTACGAGACCTTCAAGACATCCAAGAGGGGTAGTGATGCATCCTAGGGGCTACTGGACGACTTGGTGGAGATAAGGGCAATTTGTTGTGCTAGTAATCAGGGAAGCTCAACGTAGCTTCATGCGCATGAGACCGAGGTGGGGTCAGGATGAGGTCTTTGTCCTCATACAGACACGAAGTTTCTTTTCAAAATTGTGGGTCAGATGTCACGTACATCCACTCATTCTTTGGGTAGAAGTGGATGGACTTCTATCTATGTGGCCGGTAAAGTCGCTCCAATGCCACAAGTAGGTGCAGTGGACGGGCTACCCTAATTATGTGTGATCCCTTCATGATGAAGGGCATGGGTTGATTGTAAAACACATCGACTATGGTTAATGAGGAAATGATGGTTTTGAAAATAGAGAACTTGAGGAAATGGTTTTAAGAAATTAAGAAGTCTGGCATACTCCAATTCAAACTATATTTCTAAAAATCAAGTTTTAAACACTCATTCACTGAGTTGTCGAACTCACCCCCTCCCTTATACCTGTTTTTAGGTAACCAAGGGAAAAGCCTACCTAAAGACCTCCAGTTAGCTACACCTACAAGATAGGTATGAAAATTTAAAATTTCATAAAGTTTTGATTATTAATGTTATTCTAGGAAAGGTACAAGTTTAAAGGGCACCTTACTCCTCATGGTTTAAAGAAGGGAAAAACCCTTAATAAACCGGGAAAGTGTCGGGTTGCTCACTGGGATCCAACCAAACCGGGCCGGGGCATGATAGCAATCCTGATAGTTTCTTAGGGAAAACATACGGGTATTGTTCAACTACTGGGATGCACTCTAGTCCTTTCTCCTCTGACTTCTTGTTGATGACCATGGCGAGAAAAGCCTTGCAACCCTCCTGCATCATCTTTTGGGCTTTTATATGAGACACTAAGTGTGTTTCTCCCTTCTTCCTGCCTTCTTGAATACCCGGTCTGAGTGTTTCGAGAGTGTAGAAAGTTATCACTTTCTTCCCACAATCCACCTTAGCTTAGTGGGTATTTAACCAATGCATTCTCAATATTATTTTTACTTCTTTTAGAGGTAATGGGATCAAATCCGCCTCCAGTTTCACTCCTCCAATCATAATATCATATCCCTTTAACTGCTTGACCCTATTTAGTCCTTCTCCTAAGGGTCTGAGGATGTTGACACTTTGTTCCAGGGAGGTAAGTTCTAGTGGAAGACCTGGAACTAGATTTTCCTTGATGAAGGATTTCTCTACTCCCGAGTCAAAGAGAGCGTAGACTTTTCTCTCCCATAAGTGTATGTACCCTGATCGAAGAAATGCACATTTTTAGAGAAAGAAAATTTTGAATTTCTTTATTAAGTAGGATCGAATTACAAGTTTTTGTCTAATTTTGTTTAGGGAGGGTTTGGGAAGTACCCACTATAGTACTAGGGTCTTTTCTGGCCTCCTATTAGGTGATGTTGTATACCCTAGCTGGTCCCCTTGTCGTGATGGTGTCCTGCCTTGGAGTCCTTGGGTTCCCTTGGGGTTGTCCAAGTATGCTTCATTCCTTATTCTCCCTAAGAGTGGGGCATTCCCTTGCAAAGTGCCCCACTTGTCCACATCTGAAACATGATGAACATGCCCCCTCGTGGTACCTCTAGCACTTAGGACAGCGAGGGCTCCTCTATAGTATGGTGGGAATCACCTCCCTTTGAGGTGGGTGCACTTCCTTTCTCCTTGGGAAACCCATCTTGTTTCCCCACCTAGGACCACTTTACTCCTTCCGTCCCCTGTGGCGGCCTTGGCCTTTATCCTCCTTTCGATTGGCCTACTACATCTAGTAGTGGCGTGTTTGCACCAGATGCTCACATTTGTGGGCCATATTGATTATGGCTGCTAGATCTGTGGGGCACCCTAGCGCTCTCATTCAGCCCTGTATGTCCATATTAAACTGTCCACGAATTATTGGTAAATATATGCACGCCCGACTAGGTCGGGACAAAGGGTTTTAACTCATTAAACTTGCTTTCATACTTCGAAATAGAGTTAAGTCTTTGTCAAAGTCGGAGAAAATCTTGCTTCTTCTCATTGATCAAATGTGGAGCTAGGTATTCCTTCGTATACCTCTACTCGAATTGCTCCCAGGTAAGGGGTGGTGGTATGCAGGCTTCTGACGTTATCCCACCACCTTTTTGCGCTGTCTTACAGGTAAGCCCAATTTGACTCCTAGAGTTTCCAAAATTCCCTTTAAATCCTCATTTTACTCAAAATTGTATAAGGGGCTTAAGTTTCCCAAATTTCCAACTTGGTCCCCAATTTTTCAAAAATTACCATTTTGCCCCTACTTTCCAAAATGGCAATTTGACCTCAAATGTTCCAAAAATTGACCAATTAGTCCTCCAACATCTTTTCCATGGCCAATTAGCCCTCAATTTTGGAAAATTGTAAAATGGTCCCTCAATTTTACGAAATCCCCAAAGTTCCCCAAAATTTTCCCCCAACCCTTTCAAATTAGTTGAATTTGATTTCATCAAATTGACCATTCAACCGAGGATATGCTCCAATTGAAGGTATGGATCAGTTCCTACACTTCCATATGATTCAATTGAGCTTTGAACCACGTCATTTGGGTCCAAATTGAGCTCAAATGGAGCTTCACCGGAAAATTGAGCGTAAAGAGAGAAATCTTCGAAAGCTTACCATTGGAGGTGCGACGGTCCGAGCTCTCTATCAGGTAGCTCTCATCATGAGGTTCCTTCTAGGATCAATAATCAATACAAGTCACCCCGAATTGAGGGAGAATTCTATCAGTGAAGTTTTATAGTTTCTCTCTCTAACACAGACTGGAAATGATAGAGGGGGGCGAATTGGCTTACCTTTTATATCTATTACGGTCATGTGAGGGCCGTGGGAGTGTTGGGAGGACTTGGTTTGGCCAAAGTAGGGCTGAATTTGGCCGATTTCAGTTCGATTGAAGAAGGGCAGCTTTGGTCTGTTGGAGCTACTTCACTGTTTGATTTCACCGGCACTTCTGTGGTGGTCCTTAGATCAAATGGAGATTGCTATCAGATAGCTGACTTCCCCCAAAGTCTAAAGAACCCGACCTCACCTTCTGAGGTTGAGAAAACTACCCCAAATCAGAGCTCTGGTTCGAGCTTCACCAAAAATTGGAGAAGTTGAGAGAGAATGGAGTTTTTAGGTGTGAGGATGATGAATGGAGAGGAGCTCTTAATATAGGGAGCTCGGGAACTCTCTGCCCGATCGTTTGGCATCTTGATGGGGGTCATTCATGACTTGAAATGCCCTGAACGGAGGTGATTCATCTTCGCTGCCACTATCCGTTCTTCCATTTAATGAACAATGTCATCATCTAAAGGAAGAAGACGACACTATTCCGAACCGGACCAGACTGATCTGAAATGGGTTCAATGCTTAAACTTGCCAATTCAAACCTGACTTGATCGAGTTTTTCAAAATTAAAATTTTCTAAATTCATTCTCTATTTAATGGTGGCTTCAATTCTCTAATTTGAATATTTTAAGCCACCTAGAAAAATGAATTTAGCAACCGATTCAATGATGGTTCAAACCGATTCAATCCGGTTCAGATTTGGTTCACCTGAACCGATCTTGTTTTCTCTTCCAATTGGTCCCAAAGTCCTTTTCCATGATTTTATGACTGTTTAGGTCACTCGAGATTTGTAAATTTCTCATTTTTCCATTTCTCTATTAGTTAAGGTTCATGAACCGGTTCAATTTTCTCTCTTGAGTTGTTCAGTTCTTTCCCCGATTTTTCTTATCTTTGAGGGATGTGGTTTACACTAGTTCTCTTGGTTCCTTTTTGGGAAGCCATCTGTAAATTTTAAAACTTATTTCCCTTAGTTACTACGTTATAGTCTTGATAATGCATTCGAAGAAATAGGCTCTAATAACACTCTAGTTGTCATGCCCCGACCCGGTTTGATCGGATCCCTGTGAGCAACCCACCACTCCATTTGGTCTTTGAGGGGTTTCACTCCTTTTTAAACCGCGAGTTATTAGGCATCCTTTTTCCTATTTTTCCTAGAATAGTATTATATAAAACTGAATAAATTAAAATTTTTGTACACGTCTTTATGGTTCAACTGCGAGGGATCTTTACGGTTGGTCTTCCTCTTTTGCTTGAAAAGGGGTAAAGGGAGGAAGTGAGCTTTTACAACTCAGTGAGCGGGTGTTGGGAGTGAGTTTTTAAAATATTTTTAGTTTATCAAAACCATGCCAAGGTTAACATTTCCTTTTTTAAAGGATTTCCTCTAACTCAAATTTCCATAACCTTTTTACATTTCCATGTTAGGTGTATTTAACTCTCTTAACCCATCCCCTTGCCTCGGGAGGTGTTTAGCAAACAAACACACTCCCTTCATCAGGAAGGGTATCGGAGGGTAGTCCTAGTGTAAACCCCCTACTTTAAAGATAAGAAAAAAAATCGGGAAAAGAACCGATCAATTCAAAAGAGAAAACCGAGTGGTTAACGAACCCAAACCCATAAAGAAAGGGTAAAATGGGAAATTGGCAAATCCTAAGTGACTCAAAGAGTCATACAAATCATGGAAAAGAACCTTGGAACAAATGGGAAGAGAAAACCAAACCGGTTCAGGGTGAACTAGACCTGAATCGGATTGAACCAGTTTGAACCATGCATGGACCAGATTCTAAATTCATTTTTCGTAGTGGCTTAAAGTGATAAAATTGGGAAATTGAAGCCACCATTGGAGAGGAAATGAATTTAAAATTTTTAGATTTGAGAAAATCGGTCGAATCATGCCTGAACCAACCAATTTTCTCCATTGAACCCGGTCGGACCGAACCGGTCCCATTTGGAATAATGTCATCTTCTTCCTCAGGATGACAACACGTATATCTTCGGCAAAGATGTAACCGCTCCGATTAGCCCATTTGTGAGTGAGGATAAGCTCGACAAAATGGAAAGTGGTCGGGCAAAGGGTCCCCGAGCTTCCTATATAAAGAGTTCATCTCCATTCATCCTCCACACAGCTCAAATTGCCATTCTCTCCCAACTGCTCCATTTGCCGGTGAAACTCAAACTAGAGCTCCGACTTGGGTAGTTTTCTTAGCCTCAAAGGGCAAGGTCGGGTCCTACAGACTCCGGGGGAAGTCAGCTACCTGATAGTAACTTCCTTTCAACCCGAGGACCGCCAAAGAAACGTCGGCAGAATCAAACAGTAAAGCAGCTCTGACAGAACGAAGCTGCCATGTTTTGGCCAAGCTAAATTCGGCCAAATTTGGCTCTCCTCCGGCCAAACCAAGCCTTCCCAACACTCCACGACCCTCACACAACCTCAACAGAGCTGAAAGGTAAGCCAATTTGGCCCTAGTCAACCGTTGCAGGTGAGAGATAGAGAGAGAAAGTGTTAAATATTACTGTTAAAATTCTCCCTCAATTGGACATCAATTGTAGCAATTCTTGATCCTATAAGGAACCTTAGGACTATAGCTACCTCCCCAGATTGAGAGCATGGACCGCCGCACCTCTAACGATAAGCTTTCGAAGCTTTGTCTCTATATGGACAATTTTTCGGTGAAGCTCTGTTTGAGCTCAATTCGGACCCAAATTGTTATGCCCCGACCTTGTTTGATTAGGGTCCATGATTAACCTGCCACCCTTTCCTGCATCATCCAAGTATTCCAACCCTAATTATACAGGGAAGGTAAAGGCATGTCTACATTCAAACCCTTACTATAAGTGGGGGTAGGAAACATACCTTGAGGGTCCAAGCTTGCCTAGGAACTTTCTGTCTTGGTGCTAGACCTGAAATGGTGAGAGGAGGGGAATAAGTCATAATACTCAGTGAGGGAAATTACTGTAATGTTTACTTTAATGCATTTATCTGTC
The DNA here is from genome assembly GCA_030064435.1 of Trapa incisa. NCBI lineage: Eukaryota > Viridiplantae > Streptophyta > Magnoliopsida > Myrtales > Lythraceae > Trapa > Trapa incisa. The sequence goes on from CM057771.1 coordinate 19,533,600, forward strand.
CATTAAAGTTTTTCATTTTCCGTTATTCACACACTTCACATGATCAACAACCGCCCTCCTATCATAGGAGGGAGAACACGTTCACAGAATGGTCCACGACCGTGCCACTTGTGGACCGAAGCGCCTTTACCGTCCACCCTGATAGAAGTGTACTGCCTCTACCTGGAGTTTGAGTGACATCAATAGTCTGACCCTCAAACCCTGATTACTTCACCCTGTCAACATAGTGGGACGATACCTTATTTCCTCTACTACATCGGTCTCAGTGCACAAGAAGCTTACTTGAGCTTCATGATAGAATCACCCTTATGCACCTTGGGTCATCCAGCTTGGGCTCCATCACTACCTCATGTCAGTTGTTCTGATAGTCCAAACATTATAGTGCATGCACAATCAACAGTTGGCTTCGGCCCACATGTACTAGCCCAACAGGTTCGTCGACCTGACTTTGGCAGAGTAGCAGTTCAGCCCAACAAGCCCGATAACTCATACTTGGTTTGATGGGTATCACACAAAGTTTTCATTATTTAGGTATTTTAGCATCATTTATCACATATCCGTTCTAGACGGGTTCACACATGTATCCATCGGCCTTGGGCCCATTGGCATCCTGAGTCTAAGCCTGGAATTAGCCCACAAATATTTTAAGCAGAGTGACCAATCAAAGGAGACTAATTCCGAGAAAATTATTTTTAAAGTTGAATCGTCATTCCAACCAGAATTGACGTCATAGCAGTTCACACTCACTTGTTGATTTCGTCTAGGTCGCGCCAGCAGAGTCTCTCTCCTTGGTGTGTTTCTGGGGGTCGACGCTCGAGTAATCCGTTCCTGGAGGATACGAGGGTTTGTATGAGGACGTGGTAGCGAAGCAATTCCACACCCTCTTATATTTGTGCATATAACCCCGTACTTTGCTTAAATTACATCTTGGTCCCTAGTTTCTTTTTAATCTCTTTTATGGTATGATAACTTATCAGCAGTTTATTTGAGTGCTAATCCAGTCTTTCATTCTCATGCAAAACAAATTGCATGTCCACAAAAAATCTACTTATAAATATATTTATCAAAAAAATCTCTCCAAATCAAAATTCTTAGCTCAACTTTGGCTCTTGAACCAAATGATACAAACTCAACTTCAATTAAGTTTAGTCCAACATGCTCAAGTGTTGCTACATTACATGCCCACAATCTTCTTTTTGGTGTGTCACTTACAACAAAGCGAATATTTAGCATTTAGGATACTCCTTTCTTCTCCTAGTCTTCATCAAGTACATTAGTTCCATCTCCTTACATTCAAGTCTTTTAGCTCATGCACTTTCTTAGTTTAACTACTTTTAGCATATATAAACACTGCAAGTGTAGTTTGCAAAATTCTAATTTTATGTGTAAATGAAAATCACTCATATTTTGAAAATTTTTACCATTCTTTGCTAATACAGTGTTTGTTTGAAAGATTTGACAAAATGTCATTTACCCTAAATATTTAACATGCGTAAATCTGCCTATAATATTATTATATAACTTGTGATTTACATGAGACATAACATTCAAAATTTATATTGTTATATAAGTTGAGAAGTTAATATATATTTGAATTATATTTTCTAAAGATTAAAGGAAATAAATGATTTTTGTTATAAAAATCATATCATTTCTTGAATTTAAAGATTATTAAGAAATTAATTTGTTGTTGTAAATAAACTATTTTTAGAATTGTTTGATTTTTTAATAAATTCATGTATAAATTTGACGAGTGTCTTATTATAAAGAAAAAAATGAATATTTCGATTCAAGACACCGTCAAATGGGTAATTTGCAAATGGGAATCATTCGGGACAAGGAAACAAACATGGACACGTGTAAAAAAAATTATGCATGGCCACTTCAAAATCAAACCTAGGACTTCAAGGTTGAAGAACTTGATGTTACTTTCCCTTTCTTCCCCCTCTTGTGAAATGATATTTCCTTTTAATTTTCAAATAGTCGTGCTGCACTTGCATGGTATTATATTATTGGGCGTATCATATTCAATGATCAAGAATGATTTTTGGCAATACTTGCCCACGTTCATGCTCCCAACCAAACTCCGAGACACGTAAACATCCCCTTTTACTTTATAGAGAGGAAAGGGAAAGGCTCAAATAGTAGGATTTTGTGGACATCCACATTCAGAAATGTATATGAATTATCGTAGTAAACTCTCACGGGCTATTGAGCAAAAAAACACTCAGGTGCCACAAATGCCTTTGGTGGGCAGACGAACATTTGTCCTCAATGAGAAATGTGGCTGGAAATTAAGGATAAAACTTAGGTATGAATTCTTTTTCTGGTTTAGGTGCATGACATGGGCACAAACGTCTCTGCTCCATCTAGTGGAATATATAATAAGGGAAAGAGTTAGGGTTGTTTTTTTGAGAAGAAAGTTAGAGTATGGGAAAGTGGGAAAGAATTGGAGGGGCTTTATGAGGAAGAAAAAAAAAAGAGTTTGGGGGTGGGCAAAAGGAAAAGGCTGTCCCCTGTGTATGTTAAGAATTTAAGGGGCTTTATGGGGAAGAAAAGAAGAGTTGGGGGGCAAAAAGGAAAAGCTGTCCCCTGTGGATGCTACTTCTATGGCCATATTTTTTTTTTCCTGTTCTTTGTTGCTTTGTGTACAGTGCAAGAAAACGCTCCTCTCTCTGGCAAACACACAGACATTCATTCATGCTTTATATAAAATATAATGTATCGAAATAAATTTAAAAGAAAAAGGGAGGGAGGAAGACATGAGAGGCTGGCATGTCAAATGAAAGGGGAACTATCTGATTTAGAGAGATGTTGGGTACGAGGGATGCTAGGAATTTGATTAAAATAATATAATAGATTTAGTGTTCAAAATTATTGAGGTGAATATTTGAAGTATATTGGTTGGCCAAAATGGAATAATGCTCTTTGAATTAATCTACACCATCAACATAAAAAAAAAGAAAAAGAAGCCACAAAGCTCCTTTCCTAACCAAATCCACTCAAATATACATTTTTGTTACAATTATAAATTTGGAACAATTATTCATGAGAATTGAGTGAGTATACAATCACTTATCATTATTAGGTAATGAGTGGAGTAAAATAAAAATAAAGAATTTATATTTTTAGGTGTTTTGAGTTTTTTAGAATGCGACCAATTCAGTTCCTGGTTGGACTAATGGAACAAGTTGGCCAAAATTTAAAAATATGCTTAAAACTATTAATGGATATGGCAGAGTGGAGGTTTGGGATGATCCCTAGCGATCCCTTTCCCTCAGTGAAGGGATGACGGTCACCCTCCAGTTGTTGCCGGACCAGGACCAGACAACCATGGAAGAGGACAAAGTGGGGAGGGGTCTGAACCTCCTCCTGTTTCATGAATCCACCTTGAACCATGAGCCCGGCCCCACGTGACGCTATCATAAGCTATCCTCTCCCAATACTTTCTTCTAGCTTGAATTTTATAATCATGATTTCATCTAATACAATAAATTGTGTAAGTAAATCACTTAATAAAAACCAAATTTCCAACATATAGATGGATTAAACTCGTTTGAAATAAAAAAAATTCAAGAAAAAGAAAGGAACGGTGGTCAAGAGGCTTTTTTAGGGTTTTCCCAACGGCCCTCCTGTGCAAGGCCCATTAAAGAAATGATAGGACTTTGAGAGGGTTGATACTCAATATATAATTTAGATTTTAATAAATTATTTTGGAGAATGTTTTTTTCACCATATCATGGAGAATGTTGAAGTCTTGTTAAATGGGTCATGTAGAGCACCACTTCAAGACTTATTCAAGCTATAAGGTGTATCTCTTAAATGGGCCATCTAGAGCAAAAAAAAGGTAAGGATTAGTGGTGATTGGCTCAATGTGAGCCATAAGGATATTTGTTAAATGTCTTTTGAATGGGAAACTGTTTACATCGACTAAACATGAATAATATATTTAATTGTAAAAATATCAAGATAACAATATTTTTAAATATTTAGTTATATGAGATATTTTTGTAATAATATATTTTAAAATATTATATATTCTAGTTTAGATATTCTATATTAAGATTATATAAAAGGGTGGATGTTTGAGTATCAAATATTTCAATTAAACTTATTTACAACTTGAGCAAATGAGATTTTGAGAAATTGGATGTATTTTTTTTCTAAGTTACATGTAATAGTAACATGGATTTTAAGATATTTTGATAAGTTAAAATATAATATTTCAGTTAATGAATTGTTTTGTATGTGCCATAGACAATGTTCAAGTTGAGAGTTTTACCACATATATTTTGGGTGTTCATATATTTCATCAAACCTTTCAACTTGCTTTTGCTACTATCTTAAAGAAGTTCATACAGATTTATTATATTGTGTTATATTTTAGATGAGATAGATATTTGTACAAAAATCACCATGAAAGGTGCTAGTAAATGGTTCATCAAGGAGGAGAGCAGTTGACCTCTCATGGCAACATAAAGGAGAGCAAGTGGAAGCCACAATATGCACATATCTTCACTCAACGTGCACCAAGGCAATGGATCTCAAAAACCCGAGGCAAAGGCTGAAGGCGAGAAAAGAACTCTCCAGGTAAGGCTAGAGATACAATGTTGAATGGGAATCGACAGAGAGGAGACAAAAAAATCAATACATTGTGTCTAACAAACATACTTGAGCTAAAACATACTTGGGATACAAATATCACCACTCATCATAACAAATCATTAACCAAACCCAAACAAAAACACTTTTGACACCATATCTATTGCCTATTTTCTTCTTTTTCTTTCACTCAAACTTTTACACCAAATGGAATCAAATAATGATAATCCAAATGCACTAATGTACTCTTATTTCTAATAAACTTACTTGACCTTGACTTTTTCTGCTCCTTCCTTTGCATCTGCAGTGACAATCTTGGAACCAGGAGACTTCCGTACAAAGGCCTTCTTCACCTTGACGAGGGAGTGCTTCACCTTCGATATTATATTGCATTGCTTTGCAGGTTTGGCAGGAACATTTTGGACGGGAAGGTCCCGCGATGCTTTGGAGACATCGCTCTCCTTCTCCTTCACAGCCTCCTCTGCATTCACTTCTTCAGAAGGTGGTGTTTCTTTTACAGTTTGGCCCTTCTTCTCCACTTGTTCGACCTTCTCATCCTCCGAAGTAGTCTTTCCTTCTATTCGTTCACTAGCATCCTCTTTCACCCCTTCAGCTAATTCAGATACCACAACTTTTTCCTCAACAACCATAGTTGCTGTCTCTTCATTCTTTGCATCCTCAGCAGCAAAGGCCTCCCCTAGTGTAGCTGATATTTCTTTGGATCTTGCATGGACTACCTCTGCAAGAGCTGCCTCTTCACCCTGTTTTTCTAATACTTCTTTTGGTAGTGTCTCAGCTTCCTTCACAGTTTCAGTCCCTGCATCTTCTTTCAGTTCTTTAACTGCTTCGGCAGTTTCCTTCACAAGTTTCTTCACGGATTCACTGACACTCTTCTCCGCTTCCTTTTCTTCTTTAACTGCTTCAGTGGTTTCCTTCACCTCTAACTCCTCTGTGACAGTCTCAGATTCTACAGTTTCTGCAGGTGCAATGTCGATTTTCTCAACTTCTTCTTTCACTGATTCATCAGTTTCCTCCACCTTGGATTGCTTTAAAACAATCTTATCTTCTTTCTCCTCATATTTACTCAAAACTGTCTCGATCTCTACCTTTTCCACCTGCTTGGTTTCAGCTACCTCATCTGCTACTTGCTCCTTCACTTCACTTTGAATTGCTTCCGCTTCTACTTTCTCCAAGGGTTCACTCACAACTTTCACAGCTTCTTCTTTTTCTTCGTCTCTAACTGCTTCAGTTGTTTCCTTCATCAATAAGTCCGATGTGACAGTCTCTTCTAGAGTTTCTGCAGGAACAATAGCAATTTTCTCAGATTCTTCTTTCACTGATTCATCAGTTTCCTTCACCTCCCGTTGCTTCACAACTGTCTCATCTTCTTCTTTCTCTTCATATTTACTCAAAATCGTCTCAGACTCTATCTTTTCCACCTCCTTGGTTTCAGTTGCTGCTAGATGCTCCTTCACTTCACTTTGAATTGCTTCTGCTTCTACTTTCCCCAAGGATTCACTCACAACTTTCACAGCTCCTTGTTTTTCTTCTTCTTTAACTGCTTCATTAGTTTCCTTCATCAATAAGTCCTTGGTGACAGTCTCAGATTCTACAGTTTCTGCCGATGCAATAACAATTTTCTCAGCTTCTTCTTTTACTGATTCATCAGTTTCCTTCACCTCCGATTGCTTCACAACTGTCTCATCATCTTCTTTGTCTTCAGTCTCAGCCTCCACCTTTTCCATCTCCTTGGTTTTAGCTACCTCAACTGCTAGTTGCTCCTTTACTTCACTTTGAATTGCTTCCCCTTCAACTTTCTCCAAGGATTCACTCACAACTTTCACAGCTCCTTGTTTTTCTTCTTCTTTAACTGCCTCAGTGGTTTCCTTCATCAATAAGTCCTTGGTGACAGTCTCAGATTCTACAGTTTCTGCCGATACAATAACAATTTTCTCAGCTTCTTCTTTTACTGATTCATCAGTTTCCTTCACCTCCGATTGCTTCACAACTGTCTCAACATCTTCTTTCTCTTCAGTCTCAACCTCCACCTTTTCCATCTCCTTGGTTTCAGCTACCTCAGCTGCTAGTTGCTCCTTCACTTCACTTTGTATTGCTTCCGCTTCTACCTTCTTCAAGGATTCACTCACAACTTTCACATCCTCAACTTTCTCCACTGTTTCCACTTCAACTGCCTCGCTTCCTTCTAGCTCCACTTCACCCACCACAGCTTCTTCCCTCTCCACTTTTTTCTCCGATTTGTTTTCCATCTGTTCTGCAGTAGGCTTCTCAACTTTCTTTTCCTCTTTCTTCACCTCTATTTCCTCCTCCACAAAAGTCTTGCTCAGAAGTGCATCTGCTTTCTCCTCAAGCTTGCTTTCACCATGATCTGCAGATACAGTAGGAGTCTCAGGCGTTTGAGAGACTTCAACACCTTTCTCAGAAACCTCCATGAGCTCCTCTAAAACCTTCAGAGTTTCAATCACTTCAGAGGGAGTAGTAGATGCAGAAGGTTCACTGTGATCCTCATGTTTCGACTCCATAGCTTTTGGGGCTGAAACTTCAGATTCAGTGGATAATGAAACTTTAGCAACCTCAGCCTCTAGGATTTTTCCTTCCCCTTCTTCCTTATGAAGGACTTCCTCTTCTTTGGTAGTCTTTGTTTCTTCAGCCGCCTTTTTCTCGATCAACTGGTAACAATTTAGCCACAAAAAAAATTAAGAGTCAGCAGAAAACACGATTGCTCTAACAGCTATAACAACTAAGCTTCACAGAGTGCAGACAATAAACATCTCATAAGAAAAGTAATGTAGAGTGCAGAACTCATGCGAACAACTAAGCATCACAGAATGAACATGTCCTTTAATGTTAAATATTGTATTATCTTTATACCACTAGTTTTTTTTTCTATTTATTAGCTCTACTTGATGATCATAGCAACACTGATCCAAAAAAATCGTAGCAACAGATGCCACTTGAGTTATAAATCAACGGACACCGCTATATTCACTTACAAAATTACTTCAGATCTCCTGTGACAATCTAGACGTACAAATTATACGGGTGATCCTCCTGAATAAGACTAGAGACCTGATATTTTTTTTTTCTGACCAGGTACAAAATATTGGGGATCAGAACATCAAAGAATACAACTGATAGAGAACAATTCACGGAGTAATGTTCACGAGAAAATAATTTCTATGTCAAAGTTTAGAGAGAGAAAGCATCCATTTTGCAGATAGCCAGCTTCTGCAATTATCCTTACAATCACGAAACCATATTTTTTTTAGTAAAAAAACTGTCAGTCACAGCTAATGGATGCTTCCCATCTCAACAGCCATCAACTTCTGGAAACATCAGCACGAGGAAAACCAAATAGCCATCAAATTATTTTCCTAGATCTTTATTATCCCATAACAGAAAGTTCTGAAGTTCAGAAACATGTTTTGTATTCCACACAACTGTAATACTCAGAATCCATCAACTTCTCCCGAAAATACATATATTTCGGAGTTCTTCGATGTCATTGTATATCAGAAAGTGCTCAACTTTGGACCCACTTGAACAATTTTTCACAAGAACAAGATGGAGGGGCCATCAACGGATCAACTTATTCCGAGAAACCGCCGGAATAAATAACAGATAGAGAGTTCCAAGGGGCACCTCACCTGAACAGCAGTGGGGTGATCTGATGCAGCAGCCTCAGAAGCCATGTTTGTGGACGAAGCAGTAGTAAACTCTAGCAAGCTGCTCACTTTTTTTCCTAGTCTTTCTTCTTCCTCCTACCTTGGGTGGTGGACACGGTCCAAAAGAACGGAAACTCGAGGCTGGCTGGCAGAGAGAAGAAGCTCAGAGGGATATGATTGAAGCTGAAAAGGAAAAGGCAGCGAAGAATGGCTGGAAAGATGAAGAGAGAGGAACAGGGAGAGAACCTCCCACTCCAAATATTTTTTTTAGAGGAAAAGGAAAACTGGGTCGTGTGTTGAGCTGGAAAATTATTTTTTTCGATAAAAAAAATATAAATTCAAATAATACATAAATTTTTATGCCATAATATTTTATCCAATTTTAAGTGTCACCCCAACAAAATTATTAAACAGTAGTAATTGAAATTGTCAAGATAATTGTAAGTGTATACTCCTATAGTTCAAAATATTACCCATTCCATTCATTTAACCCAAAAAAAAATGTCAAGATAACCCCCAACATCTGCAACAACTAAACTAGTAAAACACTAAAAATTTTGCAGTTGTTGAATACCCAAATACCCAAATGCAATAACCAAACTGGTATGCTGAAAATTTTCAGTTGCCTTAGAGAACATATATTCAAATCATTTGATCTGTATCTGGATTTAACAGCAAATTGTACATTATACTAGTCAATAATATTTAAATATAATTTATATAAAAAAAATTGATCACCCAATTTTACTCAGCCAACCTTGTATGGCTACTAATAATCACTTATATATTAAAATTAATGCATTCGAAATGTTTTTAGTAATATTTTGCTGGAAATCATGATAACCATCCATTTAATTGAAAATTGTCTAGATTCTTTCTAGAAAGCTTGAAATTGAATGTTCCCCTTAATATTCTTTAATGTTTTCTTGAGTGAAACATGCCAGCTAGCTTTGAGGAAGAAGATCATGCCAGCTCCATCATCTCCCTGCTAACATTCAAAGTGGTCCTTAAAATTCAATATATATATTCAGCGATCTTTCAGAGTAAACTCAAATTTCTGCAAATGTGCATTAGGGGGCACATGCCAAGCATGGTCTCATGTGATTGGTAACAAAAATGGAAGATTAACAGGTCATTCATTCTATAGAAAACGTTTCATTTGGGGTGTATTTAATGCCATTCTTCTTCTATTTTCCTTGATTTTTGCCTTTTCATACGCAGTATGCATAACTGCAATGTACATGCTTTTTAAATGCAGAAAAATCAGGATTTTATTCTGCATAAAATTAAATGCTCTTCTGTTTCTGTATCCCATTTTTAGATACGTTTCTGTGCAATGCAAATTTCTTGAAGTGGAAAATAGGATAAAGAAGCATGTGCTCGTTCCGAGGTTGATTTCCAGTAATATACATCCCAGTTGTATTTAGGCCAAGAAGAGTAAAAGAAAAGTTATTTTCTGTGATCGACTTTTTTCCCTTAATAAAAGAATAAGGAGATTCTAACATTAAATTATATTTTATTAGGTCGAACACCAAGATTCTTTTCTATGTTTTACTATTTTTGACCTTCCTATTATAAACTATAAACACGTGGTGATGTAATGTAATTCTTCAATGAAAACACTATAAATATACACATAATTAAATTATAAAATAAAATAATTAACCGTAAAATAATAAATGTAAGACAAAAAAATGCTAATATTATGTTACATATCCAACCCTCTAAAGATTTTCTCAAGTAATATGCAGAGTTGGTTGCTCATTATTTTTGCATTTCTACCATACATATTTTCTACTTGAAATCGTGAATATTATATATTGTATTTGGAGAAAAAATGGAAGTTGCCCATTCTAATAGGCTTAAAACAAGTTGCGTTAAAAATGATAATATATATATATAATTTTTCATGTAAGGATGATGCTTGAAATTTTTTGGATAAAGTGTGTTTTCATTCATCTTATAATGGTACACATTTAGTACTTTTTGGTTTTTAATATTTTATTATATACTCAGTTATATATATAATCCATTCGTTTTCGAACCAAGCGCAATATTAATAATTTATTTTTATCTCAAAAAAATATATTATATTTTTATTCATCATATTGACTACTTTTATATTATTTAAATATATTTGTGGGGAATGCAATTAATTTACTAATAATAGATATTATGTTAACACAGTCTATAAATATATTTTTTAAATTTGGGATACGTAATATAATTATTATATATAATCAATTTTATATAAAATGTAAAGACGACAAAAGTATAATATAAATAAAATGTTATGAACTACATGTATCTTAGATGAAAATGATAATATAATAAAAGATTAAAGATCAAAGATGTGCATTTTCTAAAATTTTTAGAAGAGTTAATAGGGGAATAAAAGGCAAAACAAAGCGATATACACCTTGGCAAGAAAAGGACATGAAAAAAGAGTCAAACCTTCAAGCTTAATAGAACCAGTTGCAGACGTTTCAGAGTCAGGTAAAAGAAGCTCCCTGGCTGTCACATTTGAAAAGGAAACATTGTCTGCATGTTGACTTCATTTTTGTCCTCTAAAAATAATAATAATTGAAGAGGACAATTTAGTGGGATAGAAGGAAATATATATATATATATATGGTCACCATTAGTATACAAATAATATATATATTGGAAATGTCATATATCAGCCAGTTCATGCATTCTTGTCTGTATCGTATGATGTTGACAGCTTTTTATCTTTATATTTTGTGTTACCCGAGAGATTCATGCATGGGATGAATTTTGAATTTTCCTTACCTAAATGCTGAATGGGTTGAAGCAAAATTACTGGGTATGGAAATTAAGGAAATTAATGCAACTGCTCACCCAAATTATTCTTGGTGGGGGGGGGGGGGGGGGAAGAAGTGCGACCTTTTATATATATATATATATATATATATATTTGAATACTTTAGTAAATTGTAAGAAAATATAGTATATATAATGTGACCCATTATTAAATGTTATTGGACTTGGCATAGTCCACACGCCTTTAGTTCAATCTATGCCTCCATTTATGGCCGAAAGATATAATATATTACTATATGTTTGATTTTTTTAGTGAAGAAGGCAAAATGAAATAAGTTCAAATAAATAATATAATTAATTAAAATACCTTTAGTCCGATTTTGATTGGGCGAATGTGATATTAAGTCCATATTCAATTAGATAATAATGTTGTGCAAAAAAAAATTAACTAATAAGACATTGGTAAAAAATAATAATATCCAAAATGTTATTTTTAAACATAAAATTAAAATTTTAGATATAAAAGCATCAATTTTAAATAATAAAAATACAAATACATAGAAATAATAATATATTTATCCTATTGAATTACATGGATAATAGAGCATATACAATACCGTGTCCAAGGGCTATTTTGGAGAGTCCACACGATTTTAGTTTGGGCCATGCCTCTATTTACTAGTAAAAATGATGCATATTAGTTACTTATTGCAAAGAGTGCTAAGAAATTACTAACCATCCATTTGAATGGACTTATAGTCAGCAGATTCAGCGACCCAAAATGTGCAGATTCATCTAACTTGTGCGTTGAAAGCGGTATGACCAATGCAATATCTCATGGAGGTCATATGTGAAGTATGAACAACGCCTAAATATTTTAGTTAGAATTTATGGATATTTTTTTCTTTTTCTATTTATTATTAAATTTTAATTTACTATCGAGTTATTATAATATATTTATTTTTTTTCTAAATATTAAGATTGAGAATAACATTACAAATTGAATAAAATAAAAAATTATTATAAATTTATAATATTGTAAATATACCATTATTTACTATAAATTAATTTTAAGTAAAAATAAATCTAATTATTTATCGAATCACAATACTTCACTAACAATTATAATTTATCTCAATAATAATAACAAAATTTTAGGTGCTAAAATCTAAATTGCTACACAATTAATTTTACAATCGATTATATTTTAAATAATTTATTAAAATATATTCAAAATCCTTAAATTTTTAAGGTTTAACTTTTTTTTTAAATTTAGTTTTCTGACCAATTTAAATTTTTAAACTCATCTCATTTATAAAATTTAATATTTTTATAATATTAAAAACTAATATTATTTATTATATATTTTTCAAATAATATTTTTCACCAAAACATATTAAAATAACATGATATTATTAGGTGGCTTTAATTAATTTATTTAAAATGACTAATATATAGAGTGAACAAGAGTGTTATTCGAACTCATACATAAATTACCGAATCATATAATTTAATTATTTAATCCAAATATTTGAGCTCTATTAAATATGAATGCTTATATCAATAAATAAATAAAATAATAATGCGTTAACTGAGTAGAAGTGACAAAAAAGTGAACAGTCCAAATGTTTCGACATCAATTAGATTTTTTCTTTCTATAGTTGGTTAAATTTATAATTATAAATAATTCAGTTAGAAAAGTTAAGCGGTTGAACTATATTATATTATTATTATATATAGAGTACTTATTTGTAGTCAGTTTAAAGAAGATGTTTATTTTATTTGGGCTAAAATTCCAAAAAAGGTATATAAAATTTTGCTAGATATTTTAATTTATTTACAAATTTTGTATTAATAAATCAATTAAAATAATATTTATTTATAAAATTGAATTGTTATTAAATTTGTTATCTATAAATTGATTTAAAAAATATTTTTATCTAAATTGAGTTATTATTGGGCTTCCCTAGTATTTAAGAGGAGATGTATTAAGTTAAATTCAAGTGAGTGAAATCTTACTCAATTAGGATAATATATTAACATAACTTAATTTTCAAGTGTAAGTACTATCAATAAGAAAAACCATAAATAAATTATTAAGAGGAAATAACATAGAGATAACATAAATATAGTGAATTTATTTAGTGTAGGTTGTAGATCAATATGCTAAATTGTGAGATGTGAAAATCCAAATTAGAACAATGTAAGTGTTAATTGGAAACTATTATTTTGCCATTATTGTAGTTAATTAAAATTATTTATGAGTTTTTTAATTGAGTGAATATTATATCTTAATATATTAATATTGTATTTTTTCCGCATTAAATAATTAATGTAAAAAATTTTAATGATATTATTTATTTTTAGAGTTTTTTAAAAATTTTAATTGATTAATATCAATTAATTAAAATATTGAAAGTCCTCACAAATATGGTAGGTGAGCCATGTTTTTTCAAAGTTTGTTTAGAAATTATTTTATACTATAAGCTAGATGAATATTTCTAATAATTTTATATGGAAGTTTATTAGGTAAAGATTTATATAATTATTGGTATATTCAACCATTAAATAAGATATGAGAGCATATGAATATGTGATAATTATTGGTATGATTGGACAATCCATAATTATTGGTATATTCAACCATTAATAAATAATAGTGTTTATTAGTATTGCCGCTAATATAGCAATGCAAATATATTATATAATAAGTTGATAAGTATTTATTTGACACCACAAAATAATATATTTTTTGTGAAGAGATTGATACATAAGGATGCATGCATCTTGCTAGACATATGAATGACTTTTAAGATTAAATAAATCAACTAACAAAGGAGGAAATTGCACTAATGAATGAGTTACATGCATATTTACTGCTGCCTAGACAATTGTGATATAATATTAGTTATTTTGAGTAATTATGTGCCATAAGAAACATTATCTATGTCTATAATAAAAAAAATTTATTCAATAAAAAATAAGACATTAAGATGATAAAATGATAATTTTGTAAGTAAATAGTTAAAAATAAAAAATTTTAATGTAAAAAGTAAAATGATAAATAAGAATATGGTAAAATTGTAATTTTGCAAGTATGAGCCCTTGATGTGATTTTTGAAGAATTAAAATTTAAGAGACATATTTGATAATTTTTTAAAAAACTTTAAAACTTATGATAAATTAAGGTTGATAGTGAAGAATAGGTTCAATATCACATAAATTGAGCAAAAGGACAAAAAACTATAATTATAAAATGATACAGTATCTATACATGTAATAGATGATAATGATATATATGTATAATATTATAGCAATATATATTCATATGTTGTTGAACCAAAAAATTCTGAATAACAAAAATTTTTGAAAAGAGTTTTTGAGAAATACATAGAAAAGATTTATTAAGATTTTTTTAATCAAAAGAGTAGAGACATCCCAAACTATTTTTAAAAGTGAACCAAAATTCAATAACTTAAAAAGAGGATTTTTTGAGAAATATATAAAAAAGATTTATTAAGATTTTTTTAATCAAACGAGTAGAGACATCACAAACTATTTTTAAAAGCTAACCAAGACCCAATAGCTTAAAAAGAGGGTTTAAAAAGGGGAGAACTTAACCATTTAAAGCAAACTAAGAAAAAGAGCTAAATCTCAATGTTAATGAAAGAAACTAAAACTCCATATTTATAAAAGTGGTTAAGGTGAGTGTTTATAAAAAAGACTAAGACTTAATATTTATGAAAGGCCTAAAGTCAATATTTATGAAAAAAGGGGTAATGCTCAATGTTTATTAAATGGCTAAAATCTAGTATTTATGAAAATTATTAAGACACAATCCTTATGAAAAAGGTAATTCCCAACATTTATAAAAGGAGACCCAATGTTTATAAAAAGAGTAAGTCCCAACTTTTATAAAAAAGACTAAGGTCCAATTTTTATGAAACGACTAATACCCAAGATTTATGAAAAGTGATAAGGCAAATGCTTATGAAAAGGGGTTAATACTTGGTGTTTATAAAAGTGTTAAAGTCAATATTTATGAAAAGGACTAAGCCAAATGTTTAAAAAATAAGTAAAACCAATGTTAGGTTTGATTATTTGAGAAAAGGGGCAAATGCTTGAGTGTTTATAAGAAAATTAGTTGTGGCCCCCTGGATTGAGAAAGATGGATATTAACCCATTGTTTCTTTTGAAAAGAAAACTTCTCCATCTGTATATGATGTGACTTCTACATTTGAATGTGAATTTTTATAAGAAAACATGAGTCGCGAGATTAATTAGTTAGTAAGTTGAATCTCGACTAATCATAATTTATTAGGTTGAGTTCTTGGATGTATACTTCATATATACAATTTATTGTGTTTGGATGAATAAGTTATGGTGATCAATAGGACATCTATGATAAGAGGTTGTGTAGAAGTAGATAGTATATTGGATATGAGGGAGATTTAGGGAGGTATATGAGGGAGATTTTAGCTTTCGGATCATCCAAACTCAAGGGAGGTATATGTTGAGCTCCACTTATACTTAATGACAAGGAGTTTGTGGGATATTGTCTATGTTTGATGGCAATGACTATTGGCTTTTAAAGATAATCTTGAAAAAGGGAAAATAAAATTTTATAAACTTTGTATTAGCAATTTTAAGTGCAAACTACATCAATGTAATCAATATAATGAATACCCAATTATCATCTCCACACTCATTTAGGAGAGGGGCGAGTAACGAAAGAGGGGAGTAAAAATTAAGAGATTGTATAGAAAGGTAGTTGATGAGATAAACTATTGTCTCAAAAATAAAATCTCAAAATTTAGTAGGGGCATGAAAATGAGTCAAAAGAGTGGGACACATATCGGTAATGTGGTGATGCTTCCGTTCATTATATTCCTTTTTATGGAGTGTGCGAACAACAATTGCGATGACAAATCCATAGAGTTTGTAATTTAGATTGAAAAAAATAGGATAAGAACTCCTTAGCACTATCTCATTTTAAGTACTTAATCTTATGATTAAGTAGATTCTATACTTGTAAGTAGAAAGTACAAAAATCTTATGATCAAGTAGATTCTATACTTGTAAGTAAAAAGTGAGAAAAATAGAAAGAATATCATATAGATATTTCATGACAAACAACCTTAAGAATTTAATATAATTATCAAGAAAATAAATTTAGTAAACATGTCTGTGTGAGACATGAGTAGAGCAAGTTCCCAAATATTTGTATTAATAAGTTCCAGTGGAGCGATTCTCTTTTGTTGATTTAGAGAAAAATGTTGTTGAGTAATTTTTCCATAAGAGTATGAATCACAAAATAATAATGGAGATAATTAGAAAGTTTCTTATAAAGCACATGACTAATAATTATAAAATTTGGATGTCCTAAACATAAATGCTAAATTGTAACAAACTCACTAACATAACTAACCAAAGAAATAGGAGAGGAGTTATGACATGTGTATAGATAAGTTGAACTAAAAGATAAAATAGAGACATCAACATATGTTCAAAAAGTAACATGAGTGTGGTGCTTAATTAACATAGAGTTGAAAAAATGATGAATTAACTTAATGCTATAAGAATATTGGGCATGTCTAGACTAAAAAATGGGTTTGAGTTTATATGATAGGTAGTGAAAGGTTGAATGATCCAATAAGTTGCAAAGCCCATAAATGGGCCCTACATCCCTCATATTGAGTTGAAAATCATGTTGATAAGAATAAAAATTGTGTCAATCAAACCTAAGAAGTCCCTATTGATGAAAGTCCAATGGACGAAGCTAGCTTGTAGTTTAGGAGCACACAAGCACATCTAAAAAGAAAGCCCAAAAGTGAAACGACCTTGAGGGGTTTTTTCCCATATGCCCTAATTCTATGATTATGGTTCTAAGGAGCTCTCAAAGGCGAGCAATAAACTCCCAAGTGAAGGTGAGGCGATAGTGGCATCCAGATCATATCTCCATTTTGTAGCTCCCTCCAATCAATAATGTCATTTTGAGTGTGGTTGAGAGTTATATTTTTAGTCGAGCTCAAACTTTAATAGAGATAAAAGTTCCAATTACATGTATATTTATTTAATTAGATAGAAATGTAATTACAGTTGTTAGTACAAATTTATCACTAATAATAAATGATTCATATTTCAATTGATTAATTTAAATTTATTATCTTATTCTTTCAATAAAATTGTAGGTCCGAGATAAGAAGTACTTTAATCCAAATAGTTTTATAATGATAAGTTTTCAATCAATTATTAATATTATTTAATAATAAATAATAGTTTATATTTTTTATTTAACCAATAAGATGGAGAGTTGGTTTGAAATCAATTAATTATAATTGATGGGATTGAAAATGTTGCATTAAATATAATAAATGTTTAAAGACACAAATATAGGTGTGAAAGAAATAATTATGGACAATTGTTTCAAAACAAATAAGAATTACTACTTAATTTATTACTTCATATAGTGTATATATATATATAATTAATACAAAATGACAAAACCAACATATTATTCTATAATAAGTGAAGTGATCTAAACAACTTTAGGTACACATCATCATATGTAGAGAGAGAATTGAATTGATATTTAAGTGATCTGTGGATATTTGTAAAAGACAAAGTATGTTATACATTGATTGATTATAAAGAAAAAAATTATATGGACATTTTTCAATATTCATAAATTTTTATTTATATTATTTTTGTTGTATCATTTAAACAATTATAATCATATTTTGATCATTTTTAATTTAATATAAAAAATATATATTAATTAAAATTTTAATGTTAAAATATTCATAATAAAGGCTAATAATTTATAAGATTTATAATATATTCCAATAAAATTTACTATTTAATATTGCTTATCATATTTTATTTAAATGATTATACCAAATGACTACAACTTATAAACAATTACTAAATTTGATTATTTTATTTATAAAGATCAATCATATCTTTCTATATTGACTTTGAGTGAAAATAAGTAATGGAAGTGAGAGTGAGAATATAGTGCAAAAAAGTATCAGAAATATGTAAAAAATAATGTAGTTTGGCTGATGTTCATAATTGAACATATATTTTAGGTAATTATGATATATTAATTATATTTAATATATAATATATAATATTAGGTTCATTATAATTAATATTAAATGGATATAACATGCAGACACGGGAGAGAGATAATTCTTGGGGGGCGCGGGCACTACAAGTGGCTCTTGGCGTGGCCTCTGCTGTACCTGGCGCCGGGCGTTGCCACATTTGTTTCCCGGTAGCGGCTGGGCAACTGTTCGTAGTCTCCTTAGGTTCGCTTGGCCTTGAAGTCCATTTTGGGCCCAATCATAACGGGCAAAAAGAAAAGATAGATGCTGGTAAATCTTATTACAAGTACCGTTCTGATTTATTTATTTAATAATTTTAGTCTAAAAAGGAATCTACCGATGACGCAAAAATAAAAAAAAATCAAAACCAGAAAATAATGTTCTTTTTTTGCTCAATAACAGAAAATAATGTACAAAAGGCGTGCATAAAAAAGGTCAATTTTTTGGTTCAGTTCGAGTAATTTTACAAGGGAAAAATATATTTCACTATTGTGCTTGAAGTTGTAACTTGGGGAAAATTATATTATATATTTTAAATAGGTAGAAAATATTAGGATTCATTTGATAAAATTAGTAAATTTCTGTATAATTAACCAAAAAGTTGCGATTAAATAGATTAATTTCCATCCTTTTAATCCTTTTTAGATAATTGGGCTAGTTGACTTCTTGGTTTGGGCCTCCATTTCCCAGCAGCAGCCTCGATGTTCGAGAAATTTCTCCATCGTCTCATCTATCTCTCGCTCGCTCGCTCTCTCCACGCCATTTTCGTGCCGACCAAGTCAGCATTTATGCAAGTCTTGTATTGTTTACCTGAGAGAATCAGTCATCTCAGTGTCTAAATTCTTGTGTTGGAATCTCTGAGCATTTGCAGGACGGGGATGGACCGTCGAGGGAGACCGAGTCCGATGATTCCCCTTCTCGCTGTTCAGACCTTCGCCGAGTACTATCGGCTCCATCGGAAGCCGCCTGTAACCGCCGGCCTCCTCGCCGCCAACACCCTCATCTACCTCCGCCCCGGCGCGCTTGATGCACTCCTCCCTTACGTGGATGAGGTCATGTTTAATGCTCACCATATACTCAAGGTACGTTTGCGACGGATGGCTCTTTCTCCATGTTATCGTGCTTTGTGCTTTCATCCTCCTTTGGAGATTAATCCTTCATCGGTCGCATCTGGTCGACACAGCTAGTTTCTTTTATCAACAATGGCCTATTTAACATATACTTGCTGCTTTAGAGATTGTGCAAATAAATTTGGGCGGACAGAGGAGCTTATATATTGCAGTATATTATGGAAAGACTGTGGAAGGTGTTTAGACTTACAAGATTAAGTCTATATATTGATAGGAGGAGGGGATAGTTGTTTTTATTGTCCGAATTATAATGGAAACATCAATTGATTCGGTGAGAATTCCCTTTTGGGTTAATTTCGGCAATGCTCTGTTTAATTCCCTAATTTCCTGATCTCCTTGCGGCTTCATTGTTGATGAGGTAGGAGAAACACTTTTTCAACTTCCATATATTATGTATTCATTTGTTTGCTCGTGCTTGGGCATTCGGGTTTGGTCTGGTTAAAAATAATTGTTTCTTCACATGCTTTTGCAGTACAAGGACCTGAAGCGTTTTTTCTTGTCCCCATTTTACCATTTGGGCGAGTCTCACCTGGTGTACAACATGCTGTCATTGTTATGGAAGGGGATCCAATTGGAATCCCAGATGGGAAGTGCTGAATTTGCCTCCATGGTGGCTGTGTTGCTTGCCATGTCTCAGGGAATAACCCTCTTAATAGCGAAATCACTCTTTGTGTTTTTCGACTATAAGAAAGCTTACTACTACGAATACTCTGCTGGATTTTCAGGTGTCCTCTTTGCCATGAAAGTCGTCCTCAATGCCTATTCTGATGACATGACCTATGTGCACGGGTTACTTGTTCCAGCACGATATGCAGCATGGGCAGAGCTTATTCTGATCCAAATGTTTGTTCCTGGAGTTTCATTCCTTGGACACCTCAGTGGTATTCTTGCTGGGATTCTCTATGTTCGCATGAAGGACTCATACTCAGGGTCTGATCCCCTTACTCTAATAATGAAAGGAATAAGCAGTGTTGTCAGCTGGCCTTTCAGGTTTCTTCAGGGCTTATTTGGAAGATATGGACGCCATCGGATTTATGGTAGAGGAACTGTTGGGAGAAGTGAGAGTGGATGGAGTGAATCTACTATGTGGAGGTGTCATGCTTGTACCTATGACAATCATGGCCTGATGAGCACATGTGAGATGTGTGGGACAAGTCGAGGCATAAGTATAAGGCATACTGATAATCTTTCTTTTGAAGAACTGCGCAGGAGGAGAATTGAAAGATTTGGCTGATGATGTATATGATATGTATACGTTAGGATTCACAAAAGACACTTAGGAAATTAGCAATGGTGTAAGGCTGATGTGGTACTGTTTCCATTGAGATGTCTATAGATTTTGCTGAAGAGTTGGTACTTCTGACCAGGTAATTATTAACTGCTAATCATTCAGTCTCTTTAGTGTGCATTAATTTGAATGTCCTATAGACCATTGTTTTTTTTTTTCCTTTTGTATCTTTTTGTGGAGCTTGTAAGTAAATGGCTTCATTGATCAACTCATTTACCGTCTATGGAGTGCTTAATGATCTCTATGCCCATTTTTAGTCTTCTTCTTGATCTTCATGGTCATTATGTTCATTCCAAGGAGCATCCTTCCTTATGATGCTTGACATTATCTTCTTCTTGATCCTTCCTTATATTTGCACTGTTGTAGTTGACCACCTAAATATCTTGAAGGGGAATTGTTATTCTGCGGCACAGGATAATGCCCATGAAGTCATGTATGCAGCTGATAGACAATAATCTCCACTTGAATACTTTCATGCAAATCATCTGCTGGGGAACTTGTACGACAAACTTGTTCCTGTAAGTAAGACAGCTTTTGCCTCAACTCTTCCTTATTGATGTGAGTGAGACTTTATTTGTGCACAAGCTTATAGCACTTTTGGGGCACGATATCTCCATCCAATCCATCCTAGTCAAGATTGGACACTAACTCATTTGATTAAGCACTTCTTTTCGCTCAGACACTCCAAACCCTTTATATTGATGCTACACCGTGAACACCAACGAAACCCACCGAAAGTTGAGAGTGAACCCTCATGATTCCACAGCGGGATAGCTAATTCACGATGATGTTGTAGCTCAAAATGGTGGGAGTCTCTATCTTGTCGTCAATGATTACAATTAATATATTACGGCAAGAACCCCATCAATAAAAAAACTCTAAATAAGCCTAAATTTCAATAAAAAAATCCAATAAATGTTTCAACCCAATACTAAAAGTAGGACTAAGAGTAATAAAGGCCTATGGTTACAAGGGCATAAATAATATCAGGAAATAATAAAGGATTACCCACTAATTACACACAACCCATAAATCTCTTGTAAGATTTGAGTAGTCCGATATTCCCCACAACGCCTCACTCCCATCAATAAGAATGAAGATATACGCTACACATGAAATAATGCTCTTACCAGCCATGAAAACAAACTATTTCTGTTAAATGAGACACTATACCATAGGCACAAGGGATGTAGTCACTTGGAGTTGAGTTACCAATAAAAAGAGGCAGAGGTTCATATCCCGATGTATCCTCATCAAGTCCTCACATCATCTAGCTAATGCTCCTGCTCATATAACCTGTAATTACAATTATAAAGGAATGAGACTTAAACTCATGCAGTTGCAAATAAAGTTCCAATATGCCTAGTAGATTTCTCCCTAAATCATCCTTGTTAGTTTTCTAAATAAGTAAAATCTAACAAAACATTTGGGCTTGAGATAGACTTATTTTATCACGTTTTGGTTCGATTCTTGATCAACGGTCATGTATAACTTACCAATTCACTTGATATTACAGTTATAGGTTATTTTATCAAAATAAAACCGAAATTACTAAGTATCAAAATAAAAATGATACCTTGAGTTTTCAGTAGAAATTTGAAAATTTTCTTACAAATATAGTGTGCCCAAATGGTTTACACAACCAACATGATAATATAACACTTGATAAACAGTAATTAAATATTCGTACCCAAGCTTAAAGATCTACCTTAACTCACACATGTTTTATAGATATGATCCAACTTATACCTCGTAGAACTTTTACTTTCACATGTAATTATTTGGTGGAGGGAGTGAGCTCACAACTAAGTGACTAAGATATTGATGTTGGGCCACTACATTGTTTAGGACCTCGTACTTCACATAAAAACTCTATCATAGATATCCATTCTCAAATTTATAAAAGTATTTCATATTCATAGTTTTATCCGGTCCCTTGATACTTCCATCTCGGGCCATTATATATTCATAGTTTTATCTGTCCCCTTGATACTCTTGTCTCGGGCCACTCGGGAACTGTAAGTCCACTTTCTGTTGGGTCCAACACTCTTTTTTCCCAAATAACAATCAATTTAATATCATTCTATGTAAATAATAGCGCATATTGGCGATCATGACCCAAGTCATGCCACAACTCTAATAAGATAAGATGAGATGTGCGAGTCACATGTACTCTCCACAACCAATACCCCTTGGGTTCGTCTCTTATTCGAGATGTCCTAGTATCTAAGGTTATAACACCAAATCGTTTTGCTATGTACATGCCTCTTACATATGCAACTCAATCCCACCGCCTCTCATTACAACAGTATAATATTAGGATCACCCGAAAGTTCCTGGGAAATTTGGAAGTAACAATTTCAGGGAAATCTGGAAGTAACAATTTCAACCTTCCCTTATTCAACCTTCCAATTTCCCTCGAGCGTCAACACTACCTTGATAGGTGTCCTATTAATGCTCCCTGCTCCTTTTACTTGTATAGTCTTGTATATTCAAAACATGCACATAGGCAACAATCATGTTTAGGTGCATGTATGTACTCAACATGAAATATGCATAATGTATATCATTGCTAATTGGGTCCATCACAAGCATGTCACACGAAGTTTGGTTTATCACTAGACCAACTCCTATCATTCATGATATCACAGGCATAAGGCCCCAACTCACCTATTCCTAACTAGTTCTTTTACTCCGATCCATATGACCCTTAATTATTTCTTAAGTTCTGAAAATGGTATTCTTTAGTGATTATGCATCCATATCATTTTTCATTTATTTCAATCACACATCATATATTTTCAAGGAATTATCAAAAGTAGTAAAGTACTTTTGGTTGATCTAATCGGACTTGACGTCATTACTTCCACTCACTGTTTTCATCGGGACTTGTTCGTCCCAATTATTATTTCCCTGATCTTCGGTTGTGTGATACACATGTGATTAACTGTAAGATTCATTCTACATGAATCAAATTATATAATTGAGGTCATCTTAAATATCTACTAAGCATTTATAAATACTATTCTATAATTTCCCACAATTTATTATTTTTCCCTTGGATTTGGTTCTCTCGACCAACTTGTTAAATAACCCTTAGAATCACTAACCCCACTTATTATTTCATTCCAAATCATAGGTTAAATCCAAATTATTTCCCTTATCTCCGGTTGTGTGATCCACATGTGATCAACTGTAGGATTCATTCTACATGAATAAAATCATATAATCGAGGTCACCTTAAATATCTACTAAGCATTTATAAATACCATTATGTAATTTCCCACAATTTACGGTTTTGCCCTCTGGCTTGGTTCTCTCAACCAACGTGTTAAATAACCCTTAGAATCACTAACACCCACTTATTATTTCATTCCAAATTATAGGTTAAATTCAAATTTGGTCATATATACCAAAATGCCCAAAACGTTTCGAAGTTGCTTCTTAGATAACTCAAAATTTCTAAACTTTGCATTTTTGTACTTAAGTTGGGCAAAATTACCATTTTGCACTACTCATCAAAAGTTTCCCATTTTGGACACTAAACTTTTCAAGTTTCTCATTTGGTACTGACAACTTATATAACACATTTGGGCCCAAAAAATGAATTAATTATACTTTGGTCCCTAAAATGGGCAAAATGACCATTTCCCCCCTCACTTGCAAAAAAACCTATTTTTGTATATTTACTTTTACAAAATTATCATTTGCCCTCCATAGTTCAAAATGAACTATTTGATCTCCCTCGGGCATAAATAACCTTTTTGCCACTATTTGTGCAAAATTACCATTTTGTCCAACTTTTACAAAAAATTTACACTTTTATCCTTAAACTACCAAAAATGACTTTAAACATCTATATTTGTCTTAAAATCACCTAAGCCCCTTATGCTACTCTTAAGGGCATTTTCCATAAAATTTCCCATATTTTCAATTTGGACCATAAACTTTCCATAATTGCACTTTAGCCCTAAACTTTGAAACTTAATCAAATGAACTTATAAATTCATAATTCACTCCCAAATGATCTCATCATACCCCTAATGGCCTGTGGGAGAAGTGGAGGGGGGGGGGGGGGTGGCTTAGTCCGAACAACTACGACTGAATTTCAATGTTTTCTAAAACTGGCCAAAATAGAGCTACCGAGTGAGTTATCGAAAATTCTCACCGGAGGTGGCAAAAGCTTAGAAATTTTATAGCCAAGGTCTGTGTGAAACCTTTTGTGGTGATGGCTAGCTAAGAGGTTGCCAGATTTGAGAGAAGTTTGTTGCTAACTGACCGCGATTGGGCTAAACTCGACAGACCCACCGGTGGAAATCGACTTGTGTCGGTCAATTTCTCCCTTGCTGGAGGTTGGCCCTTGTCACATTGGCAACGATGGTCGGAGGTGGCCAAATTTGGCCTTGAAAGGCCGTTGACGACGACAAAATCCTTGTCCCAAAACTAGATCGGTTAAAATAGCCCTCGTGCGGAAATTTCCGGCCACTAGCAACTCGGGACCCAACCATAGAACTCAAGAGGATTCCATAAGAGACAGTTTGTCATGCCCCAACCTAGTTTAGTCAGATCCCTTTGGTCTATGAAGGATTACAGTTCCTTTTAAATCGCGAGTAGTCATATGCCCTTTTTACCTGATTTACCGGGAATAACATTATATAAATCTGAATATGTTAAAAACTTACATACTTGTCCTTGTTTGAAAGGTTTGGCTTTGAGGTATTTTTTAAGGGTTTGCCTTCCTTCCTTCCTAAAAAGGGGTTAAAGGGAGGGAGTGAGTTTCTACAACTCACTAAGTGGGTGTTGGGAAATGAGTTCTTTTAAAAATACTTTTTCTTTACTAAGATCTTGGGGTTTCTCTTTATCTTAGAAAAATAAATCATCCCTTTTAAAATTTCTTCACCATTATATGAGTTTAATTCTTTTAACACTTTCCCTTATCTCGGGAAGGGTTTCATGTAGTACAACCGTACGTGTTTTTAAAACTTTCATCATTTCACTAATTATGAAAACCCGCCCTTTGGAGTTAAGGAAAATCGGGGAAAAAACTGGTCAAACCGAGTGAGAAAACCGAACCGGTTCACAAACCATGATCATAGAGAATAGGAAAATTGGGAAATTGACAACTCCTGAGTGACCTAAAGGGTTATAACAACCTTAGAAAGTGACCTTAGGACAAATTGGGAAAGAAACCAGATCGGTTTAGGTGAACCATATCCGAACTGGATTGAACCAGTTTGGATCGATTTGAACAACTATTGAACGAGATACTAAATTCATTTTTCTAAGTGGCTTAAAAAAATTTAAATTTCAGAATTGAGGACACCATTTGATAGAGAATGAATTTAAAAATTTTTAATTTTGAAAAAAACGGTCGAATCAGGCCTAAACCAGTCAGTTTAAGCGTTGAATCCGGTCTAGATCGGTTCGGTTCGGTTTGAAATATTGTCATCTTCTTCCTTCATATGACAGCACTGTTCACTCGATAGTAAATTCAACAGCGCCGACGAAGAAGAAACATTTTCCTTTACTACATTTCAGGCCATCAATAACTGTCATTAAAGTGCCAAACGGATGACCGGAGAGTCCCCAGGCTCCCTATATAAAGTGCCCAACTCCATTCATCCTCCACACACCTGAAAACCTCACTCTCTCTAAGTCATTTAGTTTTTTGATGAAGCTCGAATTAGAGCTCCAATATAGGGTCTTTTTTTAGCCAAAGAAGGCATGGTTGAGTTCCTTAGACTCGAGGAGAAGTCAACTACACGGTGGTAGTCTCCAATTACTCCGAGAATCACCGGAGAAGCACCGACGTGATTGAACAGTGAAGTAGTTCTAGTGGACCATAGCTGCCCTGTTTCTGTCGAGCTGAAATCAGCCAATTCGAAACCTCCTCAGGCAAAACCAATCTCTCCCAACACTTCCTCAGCCCTCCTATGACCGAATGAGAGTAGAAAAGTAAGCCAATTTGGCTCCACTCTATGAATTTTGATCGGTGCTAGAGAGAACCGACAGATTTTACTGACTAAATTCTTCCTAAATTTGACATGAATTGAGGTAATTCTTGATTCTAGAAGGAACCTTAGGACAAGAGCTATCTGCCCAGATTGAAAGCTTTGACCACTACATCCCCGACGATAAGCTTTCAAACTTTCTTTACGTTCAATTTTCTGGCGAAGCTCCGTTTGAGCTCGTCTCGATGTCAATTCATGCAATTCAAAGTGCAATTGAATTGTATGGATGTGTAGGAACTTAAATCTACCTTCAATTTCAAAATTAACCTTGTTTGATCGGTCAATTTGATAAAATCAAATTCAGCCAAGTTGAAAGGTTAAAATTGGGGAAAAATTTTAGGATTTCAAAAATTCAAGGGACTAAAGTGCAATCTCCTAAAATTGATGGTCGATTGGGTATGAAAAAGATGTTGTAGGACCAATTAGTTAATTTTTGTGTAAAATTTACCATTTTTGTAAAGTAGGGGAAAAAGGGTAATTTTAGAAAAATTAGAGATTTGGAAAAATTGAGCCCCTTTTTGTAATTTTGAATAAATTGAGGTCCAAAGTAAAATTTTGAAATTTCGGGACTCAATTTGGGGAAAAATCTGCAATAGGGACCTAAAAGTTACATAAAAAGAACTTTAGGGACCTAATTGCAATTAATTAAAAAGTTGGGTACTTTATTCTTTCGTGATGAATATAGACAATCAAGCCAAAGGATAATGAACAAGAATATTTATATCGTGTAGGAACGTGAAGTATCAGCAACCAATAAGGTTATAAAGGATATGACGTTAAAAGACATAATGGACGATTGAATAATAATGAGGATATTCAAGAAATACCACTGGACGAAAAGAAGGACGACGTTATACTATTCCTGGAAGATAGAGAAATTGAGAATAACCAATATGAAAATTCCTTAAAATGTTAAATAGTTAAAGACAAGTTCTAGAGAATGTCGTGTTGTGAGGGATATGTAAACTCCACTGTCCCACAGAAATATGACTTAGGTAATGAAGAGTTAATTAGATGAGCATGAAATGTTAGGCAATTAATTTGGAATGAAGTTGTCATAACCAACAAATGAGGGAATGATCAATGTAGGATGAAAAGGTGATAACACAAACACTTGTGGAAGCAGACACGTGGTGCTTGAACGGACACTGAGCTAAGGAGGTCAATAGATAAAGAGAATAACTAGATACATGAATGATTAGGTATTTTGGAACTCCCAATCTTGAACTCTTAAGTAAAGAATCTCGAATAGGAGAAATAATGTTTTAAGGAACGAAGGATGTGAAAGGATATGACCTTAAACCTTCCAATAAGATAGGTTTAACAAAAATAAACTCCATGGAATGAGAAAATGAAGGAAAAGAAAAGAAGATCTCAAGTGTATGTTATATAAGGGAGAAATGGAAATAATCGAAGGGATTATATGATGAGAAACTACAAGTTGATATCAAGGGAAGTTTATTCCGGTACAAAAAGTGTGAAATAAGTTTTGGGGTCAAAAGTACTAAAAGGAGGGGAGAGTTGTAAATCTCGCCCTTTAGAATTAAGGAAAACCGGGGAAAGAACTGGTCAAACCGAGTAAGAAAACCGAACCGATTCACAAAACTCGATCATAGATAATGGGCAAATTGGGAAATTGACAACTCCCAAGTGACCCAAAGGGCCATAAAAACCATGGAAAGTGACCTTATGACAAATTGGGAAAGAAATCCAGTCCGGTTCAGGTGAACCGGATTTGAACTAGATTGAACCGGTTTGGACCGGTTTGAACCACTATTGAACTAGATGCTAAATTCATTTTTTTAGGTGGCTTAAAAAAATTCAAATTTGAGAATTGAGGCTACCATTTGATAGAGAATAAATTTAGATGAATTTACTAAATTTTAATTTAGAAAAACTCAATCGAATCGGGTCTGAACTAGCCAGTTTAAGCGTTGAATCCGATTCGTACTAATCTGGTCCGGTTCGGAATAGTGTCATCTTCTTTCTTCATATGACAGTTGTCACACCCCGACCCAGTTTGGTAAGATCCCCATGATCAACCCGCCACTCTCCCGGTTTATTAAAGGGTTTCCCCTTGTTGTAAACCGTAAAGAGTAAGGTGTCCTTTAACTTGCACCTTTTTCCTGGAATAGCATAATCAAAACTGCATGAAATTTAAAACTTTACATACCTGTCTTGCAGGCATCTTAGTTGACGGTCTTTAAGGGTAGGATTTCCAGAATTTTCTGAAAGGGATATAAGGGAGGGGGTGAGTACGACTACTCAGTGAATGAGTTTTTAAAGGTCTACTTTTAAATTTTAAGAAAAAATATTTATATGGAGTGTGCCAGACTCCTTTCTTTTCAAAAATCCCTTCATTTAAAAATTTGGGTTTTTCCATTATTTTTTAGTTATCGGTGTGTCATCACCCAACACACATCCTTCATCATGAAGGTTACACACATTCGCAAGTCAGTATCACTACTAAACCCGCTAGTGGCTTCGGAGCGACTTTTCTTGCCACCCGGATAGAAGTACGACCACTTCTACCCTGGGAATGAGTGGATGTACGCGACATCTGACCCACAATCCCGAAATCACTTCTTCGTGTCCATATGAGAACAGAGACCTCATCCCGTCCCCACCCCGGTCTCATGCGCTTGGTGCTACTCCAAACACCTGGAACGACGATATGCCCTTATACTCATCAGGTCGTCCAGGGCCCTTAAGACACATCACTACCCCTCATGGGCGTCTTAATGATCCCGTACTCATAGTGCAGACACAAATAATGTTTTCTTATCAAGCCATGTAATATGTGGTGCCACTGGTCCAATGGCCTCGACTCTCAACTCAACCCGTAGTTGCTTGTTTTGACTGGTCCGTCGACCTGTCATGTCGCACTGCTGCTAGTTGACTGAGCATGTCGGTCCTATCTTGGTACCATGGCCAAACAATTCACTTTATTAAGTTTTATGGCACATATATCATGTTCATTTACGAGCTCCTGCTCGTGCCAACTGGCCTTGGACCCACTATACGAAATTTTCAAAAATTTGGGCATTCTAGCCCTCAAGTTCCAAAACCGAGGCCCCGACCTATAAGAAAACCCAAACTTTTAGTTATTTGCAATTACGTCCCTAAAGTTATTTCTCTTTAACTTTAAGTCCCTAATGTCGGTTTTTCCTCAAATTGAGTCCCGTAACTTTTAAAATTTATCCTGGGACCTCAATTTATTCAATTTCACCAAAAAGGGGTTTAATTTCCCAAATTTCCAATTTGGTCCCCCAATTTTTCCATAATTACCATTTTACCCTTCTTTTACAAAAATGGTAAGTTTTGGCCCAAAAATTCCAAAATTCCTCAATTGGTCCTCCAACATTATTTTCATGCCCAATTGACCCTCAATTTCATAAAATAGTATTTTGGCCCTTTGAATTTTTAAAATCCCTAAATTTTTCCCCAATTTCAACTCTTTAACACTACCGAATTTGATTTCATCAAATTGATCGATCAAACACTTCTAATTATTGAAATTGGAGTTGAAATTAAGTTTCTGCATGTTCATACGATTCTAAAAAATGTGAATCGCAAGTTTTAACGCCGGGACGATCTTAAACGGAGCTTTGCCGGAAAATGAACTATAGAGAGAGAAAGCTTTGATTACTCACCGGTGAAGGCACGGCGGTCTGAGCTTTCGATTTGGGCAGATAGCTCTCGTCCTATGGTCCATCCTAAAATCAAGAATCATATCAATTGATGCAGAATTGGATTAGAATTTCGTCATTGAAATTCGATCGACTCTCTCTCTA
Organism: Trapa incisa; assembly: GCA_030064435.1. Taxonomy (NCBI): domain Eukaryota; kingdom Viridiplantae; phylum Streptophyta; class Magnoliopsida; order Myrtales; family Lythraceae; genus Trapa; species Trapa incisa. The sequence goes on from CM057771.1 coordinate 19,564,001, forward strand.
GCACCGATCGAAAATTGTAAAGGGGAGTTGAATTGGCTTACCTTTCGGTCCTAATTCGGCCGTGGAAAGGCTAAGGAAGTGTTGGGAGGGCTTGTTTTGCCCTGAGGAGGGCTTGAAATGGCTGATTTCAGCTTGGCCGAAATAGGGCAGCTTCGGTCTACCGGAGCTGCTTCACTATTCCATCATGCCGGCGCTTCTCCAACGATTCTCGGATTGATTGGAGTTTGCTATCAGATAACTGACTTCTCCCCGATTCTAAAGAGCCCGACCTCTCCTTTCGATGTTAAGAAAAATGTTGAAGTCGAAGCTCTGGTATAAGCTTCACTGGGAAATGGAGTAGTAGAGAGAGAGGTGTTTGGGTGTGAGGAGAATGAATGGGGATGACCTTTTTATATAACCGTGTATTAAATGGGAGAGATTTATTACTATTATTAATATTTCCATAAATTATTGGTATTAATTCCAATAATTTAATTTTAGTATTAATTCCAATAATTTAATTTTGGTATTAATTCTAAATAATTTAATTTCGGTATTAATTCAAATAATTTAATTTAAGTATTAAATTTTTGGTATTAATTACAATAATTAAATATATATACGGATAAAAATTTTTGACCGAAATTTCGGGTTACAAAAAAATTCATACTAAAGAGCCCGACCTCTGCTTTCGATGTTAAGAAAAATGTTGAAGTAAAATCTCTGATTTAAGCTTCACAGGGAAATGTAGCAGTAGAGAGAGAGAGAAGTGTTTGTGTGTGAGGAGAATGAATGGGGATGACCTTTTTATATAGGTGTAAAACCGTGTATTAAGTGGGAGAGATTTATTACTAGTATTAATATTGCCATAAATTATTGGTATTAATTCCAATAATTTAATTTCGGTATTAATTTCAATAATTTAATTTAGGTATTAAATTTTTGGTATTAATTACAATAATTAAATATATATACGGATAAAAATTTTTGATCGAAATTTCGGGTTACAAAAAAATTCATACTTCCCAGTAGGTCACCCATCCTCACACTACTCTCAAGTAAGCACACTTAACTTCAAAGTTCTTAAAAAATTTTGTTCACCTGAACCAATTTAGTTTTTATCTTTTAATTTGTCTTAAATTTCTTTTCCAAGGTTTAATGAACTCTTTGGATCACCTGAGAGTTTAAAATTCCCAAATCGCCCGTTAAGAAATGATCGGGTTTGTGAACCGGTTTTGAATCCTTACTTGGTTTGATCGTTTCTTTTCCTTGTTTTCCTTAGCTCAAAAAGGCGAGTTTTACAACAGCACTATTCACTCACCGAAAAATTCAATAGTGCCAACAAACAAGAAATGTTTCCGTTCAGTACGTTTCGGGCCATCAATAACTGTTATTAAGGTGCCAAACGGACAGCCGGAGAGTCCCCAAGCTCCATATATAAAGAGCCCCTCTCCATTCATACTCCACACACCTAAAAATCTCACTCTCTTTCAGCTACTCAGTTTTCAGATGAAGCTTGACGGGGAGGAGTCAGCTTCACCGTGGTAGTCTCCAATTACTTCGAGAATCACCGGAGAAGCGCCGATGTGATTGAACAATGAAGTAGCTCTGGCAGACTAAAGCTGCCCAATTTCTGTCGAGTTGAAATCAGCCAATTCGAGTCGTATTCAGGCCAAATCAAGCTCGCCCAACACTTCCTCAGCCCTCCTATGATCAAATTAGAGTGGAAAGGTAAGCTAATTTGGCTCCACTCTGTGAATTTTGATCGGTGCTAGAGAGAGAACCAACAGATCTTTACTGACCAAATTCTCCCTCAATTCGACATGAATTGGTGATTCTTGATTCTAGGAGAACCCTTAGGACAAGAGCTAACCCTAGATTGAAAGCTCGGACCACCGCGCCCTTGAGGGTAAGCTTTCGAAGCTTTCTTTTTCTATGTTCAGTTTTCCAACGAAGCTCCATTTGAGCTCGTCCCAGCGTCAATTCATGCGATTCAAAGTGTAATTGAATCTTATGGATGTGTAGGAACTTAAATCTACCTTCAATTTCAAAATTAACCTCGTTTGATCGGTCAATTTGATGAAATTAAATTCAGCAAAGTTGAAAGGTTGAAATTGGGGGAAAATTTTGGGGATTTTGAAAATTTGAGGGACTAAAGTGCAATTTCCTAAAATTGAGGGCCAATTGGACATGGAAAAGATGTTAGAAGATCAATTGGTCAATTTTTGGGGGAGATTTTACCATTTTTGTAAATTAGGGGCAAAATGGTAATTTTGAAAAAATAGGGGACCAAAACGGGAATTGGGGTAACTTGAACCCCCTTTTGTAATTTTGAATAAATTGAGGCCCCAAAGTAAATTTTTGAAGTTTCGATACTCAATTTGGAGAAAAATCTGTGATAGGGACCTAAAAGTTAAAGAAAAAGAACTTTAGAAATCTAATTGTAATTAATTGAAAAGTTGGATATTTTATTCATTCGTGATGAATAAAGGATATCAAGCCAAAGGATAATGAACAAGTATGTTCATATCGTGTTGGAACATGAAGTACCGGGAATGTCAGTTATGGTAAGCTCGCAAAGGGACAAAAAGCCGGTTAAGAAGGATTCACAACATTCACAGGTGAGTGGGATTTTTATATTATACCTGGTTGGGACTTCAGAAATGAAAACCTACTAAAAATGTTGGATTTTAACATCACACCAAGATGGGGGTGATGTGAGAAAACACATAAAAACTACTTAGCGGTTGTAAGTAGATCAGACTGAGTTGGTATGATGAACTTCTTGGAAGGAAGTAGAAACCCCATTCATCAATTATAAGTGGAGATGTCCTCACACCCGGTTGGTGTGATGGACAACTGAAAGATTATTTTTTTCGGAAGTGCTCTCCCCTAACTGTGTGCCATTGCTTAAACATTTTGGGAGACATTCTTGACGAGAGCTCAAATAGCTTAGATAGGCCGGAGGCCTCGGTTTTGGAACATGGGGGCTAAAATGCCCGATTTTGAAAATCTCATATTGTGGGCCCAAGGATAGTTAGCACGAGTAAGAGCTTGTAAACAAACATGAGTTTAAGTAGTGAAATTTTTAAATGAATTATGTGATTGGCCATGGTACCAAGACAGGACCGACATATTCGATGGACTGGTGGCAGTGCAACAAGACAAGTTGACGGACCAGTCGAGACAAACAGCTGCATATCGAGTTGAGGGTTGGAGCCATTGGATTAGTGGCACCAAATATTAAATGGCTTATGAGAAAAAACTATTGTTTTGTGCATGCGCTAAGGTACGAGACCTTCAAAATGCCCAAGAGGGGTAGTGATGCATCTTAGGGCCACTTGATGACATGGTGGAGATAAGGGCAGATTGTCGTGCTAGTAATCAAGGAAGCTTGACGTAGCTTCATGGGCATGAGACTGGGGTGGGGTTGGGATGAAATCTCTATCCTCATACGGACACAAAGTTTCTTTATAGGATTGAGGGTCGGATGTCGCGTACATCCACTCATTATCAAGGTAGAAGTGGGCAGGCTTCTATTTAGGTGGCCAATAATGTTGCTCTGACGCCACGAGTGCAATGGACGTGCTGCTGTGGGAATGTGTGTTCCCTTCATGATCAAGGGTGTGTGTTGGTTCATAAACACACTGTTTGTGGTTAATGATGAGAAAATCATGATTTTAAGTATGAAATATCTTAAAAGAAATATGGAGTCTGACACACTCTAATTCAAGAACTATTTTTATTGAAACTTTATTTTTTTTTTAAATTTCTCCATTCAATAAGTTGTAGAAACTCACCCACCCCTTTATCCCTTTTCAGGAAATAGAGATAAATAGGGATAGAACCAGGCCTTTCCCTTTGTCATGTATGCTTAATTATCTTGAGCTTGCTTTTTATTGATATATGTTATTCTAGGGAACACGATTGAGAAGTGGCCTGGCTCCTCTTGAATTAGAGAAGGGGAAACCCCTCTCGAACCAAGGGTTCGACGAGTTGATCATGGGGATTCGACCAAACCAGGTTGGGGCATGACAAATTATGTGTGTTTAACTCTTTTAGAGCATCCCCTTGCCTTGGGAGGCATTTAGCAAACAAACACATGCCGTTTATCATAAAGGGTACAAACGATTGTAGTGCAGTCCTAGACTGCACCCACTTGGGGACTAGCGTGACTTTGCCGTCCACCCTGATAGAAGTCCTAGACTTCTACCCTAAGTCTGAGTGGACATCCGAGATGTCCGACCCTCAGACCCGAAATCAACTTTGTGTCCGAATGAGGATGGAGACCTAATCCTATTCCTACCTCGGTCTCGTGCGCATGAATCCCAAACACATTAGCTTTAGGAAGCCCAATACATAGTATCTTCGAGGAATACAAACACAATAGCTCCATTACTAATTGGTACGACGAGAAGCCCAAACACAGTAGCTTCTCCTTCCTTTATCGCCACCATGTCGTCCAGCAGTCCTTGGAACCCATTACTATCCCCCTGGGCATCTTGATGGTCCCGAATCAAAGTGCATGCACAAACAATAATTTTCATATACTTAGCCATTCACTTTGGTGTCGACGGTCCAACGGCCCTGACACTCAACCCGGCCTGCAGCTCTTTGTCTGACTAGTCCATCGACTTGGCCCTAATGCATTGCTACTAGCCCATTGAGCCTTGTCGGTCCTGACTTGGTACTATGGCGAATCACACAGTTAATTCCACTTTTAATTAGAGTTTTCATGGCTATTCATATTCATTTTTGTTTACGAGCTTCAGTCCATGTCCATGGCCTTAGGCCCACTGCATGTGTTTTTCAAAACTAGGCTTTGAGCCTTATGAGTTCAAAACCGAGGCCCCTAGCTTGTTATAGTTGTTCTAGCTCTCGTAAAGAAGGTCTCCTAAATTGTTTAAGCAATTGTCACATAGTCACGGGATAACACTTCTGATAAAATCTCTTTTAATTTATCACACAAACCGGGTGTGATGATAGATTTGCTTACAACCATTATGCAGGTTTTTCGTTTCCTTGAGGAAGCTCATCATACCAACTAGGTATGATATTTATCTAATCCTACTTAGAACCCGTAAGTAGGTTTTTAGCTTTTAAAAAGTGCTCATCATCCCAATCAGGTATGGAGTATAAAGTTCCCACTCACGATGGATTCCAATTTAGAATAGGTGCTCATCATCCCAACTGGTTATAAAGTGTAAATTAACCCACTCACGCGTTGACTGTGATGTGTTTGTCCCTAGTCAGTTCCAGGTCCACACTAGCTCTCTCTCTTGCTTGTGTTCTAGTCCCAAATGTTCTTCTACAGTTTGGGTATCATTATCAGTAAGGGTTAGGCATGACAACCTTTGTTTTCTCACGTATGGGTGACTATGCTGAAATTCCTCGTTTATTGTACTTAGGTCCCTAAAGTTCTTGTTTCTTGACTTTAGGTCCCAAATGCTAAAATTTCCCCCAAGTCGAATACTAAGGATTCCAATATCCTTCTTGGGTTTTTAATTTAGTTAAAATTGTGTAAGGGGCTCAAGTTTTCCAAATTTTCAATTTGGTCCCCCAATTTTAAAAAATTACCATTTGCCCCTATTTTCCAAAAATAGCTAATTCTTTTGAAAATTGACCAATTGGTTCCCCAACATCTTTCTCATTTCCAATTGACCTTCAATTTTAAGAAATTGCATAGAGGTCCCTCATTTTTTTGAAATCCCCAAATCAGTAAAGGAATCTTATCGTTGCCACTCATGAGTCCTCGCTTGTCTACAATATCATCATTTGCTGGTGTCACTCACCATTATCGTCATGGATCTACCAACTCTTTTTCTCTAGGGTGATTTTCGGAGTGCCAAACCCGTTTATCATCTTCGATTCAAGAGCAATTCTTGAACCCTAGAATCATATATGGAAATCAAGAACGAGAGCATATGTTAGGCTCTCACATGAACATTCCATCATTAGAATCTAAAAGGCGACATTTCACTTAACATGTGGGCTTTTATAACACTATCGAAAATTGAGCATCATGGAAACCACAAAGTAACAATCAACAACAACCCAATCCACACAAAATGTCTCATGGGGCAGTTTCCGATGCATATAGGTCAGTCGCATGTAATTATCAACAATGGGATTATCTTCTGTTTGTCAAATATGTAAAAAAATCAGGTCACATTGTTCCTAATTGTCCTCAATTTTTGACAAATTATAGAACCCCTTAAGTCAACATAGCTCACGACAATAATCCATGAGCTCATACTCTTTATTGGTATATAGATTCCAGCGACGCCACCAACTATGTGACCAATGACATGACACATTTATCTATATAGAAAAATGTAACTCATTCTAAACAATTGTTCATTGGAGAGAGATCAGGTTTAAAAATTCTCCTTATCAGTTCAACTTTCTTTTCAAACTTATTGAAACAATTTCCTTTAACTAAAGTATTATATGTTTCCACTATCTACATGAACTTATTATTTGTTTTCCAATTTACTCAAGATAACTATTGTTATTTTGAGTTTCACCCTCATTTTTTTTTGTAAAGGATCGTCTCACTCATCAACAATTGTTCTAGGGAGCTCATAAGAGAGGCTTGTACTGTCTGCGTGCAACACATTTATCACTAGATAGTACTCATATTTGAAGTGTTTAGATATCTCACAACATTTGGCATAATAGACTTGGACATCTTGCATTTCCTATTGTATCTCAAATTTTATCCACAAATTCAATAAAAAATAATTATATTAGTACTATATTTTGTGATACATTTTCCCTAAGTAAAACTACTCAAAATTTTTTTTCTTTCACTAATCATCAAAGCACCCGTGCTTTTCAACTAGTACATATTAATATTTAGGGACATGCTCTAGTCTGATCTTCTACTTGACATATTTACTATATTCATTTCACTTATAATTATAGTAAATATTCTTAGTTTTTTCTTATGAAATATCGCTTGGAGGCTATTCAAATCTTTTGTATATTATGATTATGTGTTGAAAATCTCTTTGACACAAAAATTAATTTTTTTTAATCAGATGGTGCCAAACAATTTTTATCTGTAGCTTTTCAAGCTAAACTTCAAAATAATGGGATCACCCATTGTCTTTCATGCCCTTTCACACCACAAGAAAATGGTTATGTAGAAAGAAAATATAGATAAATCATTGATATGTGACTTACACTTATAAATCATTCTCATCTTCCAATCAAATTTTGGGATTTTGTATTTGAAACCGTAGTCTATTTAATCAATAGATTGCCTACTCATACACTTCAATGTCAATCTTCTTATCGAATTATTTACAAAACTCCACTAATCTACACTTATTTACGAGTCTTTGGATGTTTGTGCTTCCATTATCTTCGACCATATTAAACTTATAAATTTCAACCTCGCTCCAAAGCTTGTGTCTTCCTTGGGTATCCTATTGATTTTTTTGGTTATCGATGTCTTGATCCACATACATGGCGTATCTATATCATTCCAACTATACACCTTAGTGAGACTAACTTTACTTTTGATAAGTATTTGTCAACAGTCGGTACAACTCCAACAACTACTAGTAATTTTATTATTCCTTCTATCTCATCTTTCTCTTTTTCATCAATACCTGAATTTGATTTTCTAATAATAATATTTGATTAGCTATCTATATCTACTTACTCTTTTATCATTGAACACTATAATGTTGAATCTTTAGCTTCTCTAGAGGATGTTCCTGCTTCATCCACACACTACATGATTAACATATCACAAGACGGTACATTACCCCCACATTGTTTTCAAATGACTTATGAGAATTTTCTTACTATTTCTACTTAGGAACCTCGGATCCTCAAGCAAGCACAAAAATACCCATGTTGGATTTATTCAATTAATATTGAATATGATGCTCTTATAAAAAAATCACACATGGAATCTCGTTCCTACTCCAACCAACAAGCATATTGTAGGGTGTAAATGAGTATACAAATTAAATCAACATCATGATGGCTCTATGGCTCAATGTAAATCTTGTCTCATAGCTCAAGGCTTTTCTTAACAAGAATGTATCGACTATTATGCTACTTTGAGTTTGGTAATTAAACCAATTACTATTTGTATTGTACTTTCCATTGCCATCACACATAATTAGCATATTCGACAATTGAATATTGACAAAGACTTTCTTCATGGTCATCTGGATGAAGAGATTTACATGATTCAACCACTAGACTATATTGATTCATCACGTCCTCATCACGTTTTTCATCTTCGTCGGTTCTTATATGGTTTCAAGCAAGCCCCTAAAGCATGGTTTCTTCGTTTGAGTACATTTTTACCCACACTTGACTTTGAAGCATCACTGGCTAATACATCCCAATTCATCTAAAAAAACCCCAAATTTTGTAATCTTTCTTATGATTTATGTAGATGATATTATACTCACAAGATCTTGCACTACTTCTCTAAACTTTATACTCAGCGTCCTCAAACAAGAATTTTATATTAAGGATTTAGGTACGCTACATTACTTTCTTGGCATAGAAGTATATTCACATTCTAGTAGACTTATTCTAACTCAACAGAAGTATATTTCTGATTTACTCATTTGAGCTACTATGTTTTATTGCAAACCTTCCTTGACATCTATTATTGTCAGCTCTCGCCTATCCCTTCATGATGAAACTCTTCTAGATGATTCTCGCCTTTATTGGTAGGTCGTTGGTTCTCTTCAATATCTCACACTAATAATATATGATATTTCTTATACAGTTAATCAAGTATGCCAATTTATACACCAACCAATTAAATCTTATTGGGTGGCAGTTAAACGAATTCTACGATATCTCAAAGGCATATCAAGTGATGATCTTTACTTTTGGAAGAATTCTCAGTCTCTACTCCATTGTTTCACCGATACCGATTGGGCTAGTAATCTTGATGATCGACATTCTATTAGTGGTTTCTCAATTTTTCTTGATAGCAATTTGATTTCATGGAGTGCTAAAAAGTAACACATAGTTGCACAATCTAGCACTGAATCTGAATATAAAAGCTTGGGAAACGCTACAACTGAACTAATATGGATTCAATCTCTTCTTCGGTAGCTTAGATTCCCACTTTCAAATTCTCCCACTTTAATGTGTGATAATCTATCTACCATTTATCTGAGTGATAATCTTATTTTTCATACTCGTACCAAGTACATTGAGATAGATTATCACTTTGTTTGAGAAAGGGTCGCTACCAAAGAACTTGACATTCATTTTACTGCCACTGATGCTCAAATTGCATATACATTCACCAATGGACTATGTTCTCATCGTTTCTTCATTCTTCGTTCCAAGCTTAATATTTTGATTACCGGGTAGTAATAACTAGATAATATTACTCTATATTAAGAGTGATCAATTAATTGATTGACTCTTCATATATCATTATATATATATATAAGAAATATATTGTAAATGTATCAAACATAATGCAATTACTAAAATTCATCTTTTATTTCAGATTCAATATTCTATTTGTTAGAAAGTCAATGAACAAAGTAGAGAGAGACTTGTAAGTGATAATAAACGAAAAATGCGGGTTGAGAAGTGAGTGAGTGGTCATTTTGACTAATGCGAGCATCAAGTCAGGACATTAGAATTCTAACCATGAGAGAACATACTATTTAGTCCTATAGAACCCCCGACCTCCTCTACATGAATGTGGCCTTGCATGAGCCCAATAGTGATCGGGGAAGCTCTGACGATATCAAAAAGTGATGTTGCCCAATGAGCCAAAAATAAAGTATGTGCTTCGACAACCTCTAACATTCCTGATGACCCAAATCAAGCCAGGAAGCTCCTTAAGGATCATAAGACTTCCCTCAACCTCTCATGCAACCTTCACATAATGTTAGTAATGTGTTCCCTCCTCAATTGTGAGTGTTATGTTTTTTATATGTACTTTTGGCCAAGAAATTGATTGGAGAAATGTAGGCACCTCTGTGGACCAACTTGGATGACGATTTTTCTAGGAAGAATTTCAATAGTTACTCTAACTTTCTATATCCTCGACTCTAACAAAGTCAACATTGTTGATGAGTTTCTGTTCATTCCCCTCCAATTATTTTATTTCTAGTGAACTTAAGAACAAGCCAAAAAATGACCTAAACTAATCATGTACGGACTTAAAATTATCATGGGAACGCATGAAGATGATTAGAAACAAGTATGATTAATTTTGAAGCTCAAAAACCAAGCTAAAAATATTAAAAGTTTGGGAACTAAAATATAATTTCGAGTAACTTGAGAATCGATTTGCAAATATGAAATAGTCAAAAGACCTAAAATGAAAAAAAATGTTAAAAAGATTTGTGGTTGAAATATAAAGAGGAGAAGTTTAAGAACCTAAATGAAACATTGGAAAGTTTTCGGTTCCTAAGTATAATTAGGAAATATTTTGGGTAACTTTGTGAATTCGAGAAAGTTAATGGATGGGTCATAAAATAGAATTACTTGAGAATCTAATTGAGTGAATCGAGCCATAAATGGCTAAATCGTAAATAGAGACATAGTTGAGGAATGGTATGCATAATATCGATAAAACCTAACCTAATACTTAAAGGTGATAATAGCCCATGTACACCTTATGTAGGTCAAGGAAGTAGGTGATCATACAATCAACTCACATATTGAACACTCACGAGGAGAATAAGATTACAAGTAGAATTGAGTTAGATTATTGACCATGAGTACGATTGGACTGACCAAAATTCTTTACAAGATCTATAAAATTCATATGTGCATGCCTCTAAAATGAGTGTAAAAATATGTATATAAAATAATACATAGGATATTTATCAAAATACAATTGATATCCCAATAAATTACGAAAGATGGGTCATGACCCGAAAATATATTAAAAGACCTGTAGTAACCCAATGAATTTCGAAATATGGGTCAAGATGGATAATTATCGGACCATTTATGAAAGATACGCTAAGAGCTCATAACTATTAAAAGATAGTATATGATGTAATGATTTATGAAACATAGGCTACGACCCAACAATTTTTTAAAGACGAACTAAAACCTGATGATTTATGAAACATGAGCTATAACTCGATAATTTTTGAAAACATGGGCTAAGACCTAACGATTATTGAAAAAATGGTTTGATATCCAATAAATTATGAAACATGAGCTAAGACTAGATGATTATTGCAAGATGGATTGAGACCCGATGATTTATGGAACACGAACTAAGACTCAATGAATTGTGAAGGCATGCTGAGACCTGATGATTTATAAAAGACGGGCAAAGAACACAATGATTTATGAAAGACGAGCTCATACTAATATGTTTATCTAAATATTCAGCTTCATGACAATTAAGAATGACTCATCTATCTAACTTGAATTGTAGTTATTCTATAGAGAGTAAGGAAGTTTACCGAACTAATTCAATTGGGCGAGATGGCAATATATGATCGATTTTCTCGATCACTTGTAGCCAAGATGCATCCCAAGTATCTCTCCTTCTCTCTACTTTCCATTGGGTGGATTGACTCATCTCTCCTTCAATTCCTAATCCCTTTGTGAAGTAACCTTTGTTTTAATGATTATAGGGATTACTCTCCTCTTTTTCAATGATTGTAGGGATGGTGCATTCTGGGTTTTATAGAGAAGGAAACTTTTATTCTTTCTATTGGTAATTTTTTCAATTTCCCTACTGATTATTTATACCCTAATTCCTAGTAATTGATAATTGATTATATGTTTTCTCTTTTTTCCTAATGATTTGGAAAGAGGAATTAATTGTAATTGAATTTTTACCTACATTTGAGGTGTGCTCTCATATGTTAGCTGACCCTAGGCTTTCTAACACTAGGCTTTCATTGGACTTTTCTAAGGTCCACTTATGGCTGATCAAAGTTGGACAGCCCTTGTCCAAGTCAACAAGTCTATAACACCAGAACCCGGGTTAAGTCCAAGTGGACTGGAAACCGAGAATAGAATCTCAAACTGAGAATAAGATCCTAAGTCAGGAAATGAGACCCCGAATTAAAAATGAGAACTGAAACTGTGAATGAAATTTCAAACCAAGGATGGGATCTAAAATCGGGAATGAAATCCCCAACTAGAGACAAAAATTTAAACCGAGAATAGAACCTTGAACCAAGAATGGAACCCGAGTCAATATTTAGAAAGTCAAATTTGGATCATAACTCAATGTTGGAGATAGGATAGGAAACTCGATTTCAGGACAAGAGATATGATCGGATTAGGGATCTAGTTTCCAAGCACAAAAACTAAGGTTTAGGGGAAGCAGGTTTTGCCTAAACATGATTGAGATTTCAAAATTAATTACCAAATGGACCCAAAAAAGGGAAAAATGATAATTTAAATTTCAAAAACAAAAGAAAAAGAAGGGAAGTTGGATTGGTTGGAACCGAGTGGGGTCGATCCGACTCACCCACGAGCCACCATGCATCGGCCAATAGAAATTTTGTTGCACTGTCACAAATGACGCTCTAATTCAATCAATTTTTATTCAAATTGAGTATTATAAAATTGCAGAGATCATCTAGAAACTAAGCTATTACTAGTCTTCCTATGAAGTTAATTACATTAACTCCACCTAGATAGATCTTATTTTGGATCTAAAGTAAGATATCCTTATCTCATAAAGCTAACTGACCTCATGATTATGTACAAAGAAATTCTCCCTCATCCGATCACCAAATGGGGTGATCTTGGTGTCCAAATATGTAAACCCCGTCCTTTGATAATAAGAAAATCTAGAAAAAGAACCGGTCATTTCCAATGACAAAATTGAGTCAGTTCATAAACCATAACTGATAGAGAAATGGCAAATTGGGAAATTAACAAAGCCTGAGTGACCTAAAGAGTCACAAAAGTCATGCAAAAGGACTTTGGGATGAATTGGAAGAGAAAACCAAACCAGTTCAGGTGAATCGGACCTGAACCTGTTTAAACCACTATCGAACCAATTTCTAAATTCATTTTTCTAGGTGGATTAAAATATTCAAATTGGAGAATTGAAGCCATCATTGGATAGAGAATGAATTTATATGAATTTAGAAATTTTTAATTTTGAAAAAATCTGTCGAATAGGGCCTGAACAGGTCGGTTTAAACATTGAACCCGGTTCGGACCGGTCCGTTACGGTTCGGAATAATGTCGTCTTCTTCCTTTAGATGACAACACTGTTCACTAGCCGGCAAAGCAAGCAGTGCTGACGAAGATGAAAAGTATCCATTCAGGGCATTTTAGGCCATGATTGATCACCATAAAGGCACTAACCAGACAGCCAAGGAGTCCTCGAGCTTCCTATATAAAGAGCTCCTCCCCATTGATACTCCTCACACCTGAAAACTACTCTCTCTCTACTGCTCCAATTTCTTATGAAGCTAGAACCAGAGCTCTAACTTGGGCATTTTTCTGAGCTAAGGAAGGCGAGGTCAGGTTCCTTGGACCCTGGGAGAAGTCAGCTACCCGACAGTAGTCACCATTCGATCCGAGGATAATCGGAGAAGCATCGACGTAATCAAACAGTGAAGCATCTTCAGCAGACCAAAGCTGCCCTATTTCGACCGAGCTAAAAATGGCCAAATTGAGCTCTCCCTAGGCAAAACCAAGCTCTCCCAACACTTTCACATCCCTCATACACTAAATTAGAGCTAAAAGGTAAGCCAATTTGGCTCCACTCTATAAATTCTAATCAGCATTAGAGAGAGAAATAGTGAAACTTTACTAACCAAATTCTTACTTAATTGAACATGAATTGTTGCAATTCTTGATCCTAGGAGGATCCTCCAGATGAGAGCTACCTGTCTCGATCAAAAGCTCGGACTGTTGCACCTCCGACGATAAGCTTTCGAAGCTTTCTCTCTCTAAGTTTAGTTTTCCAATGAAGCTCCGTTTGAGCTCGTTCTGACCTCAATTCATGCAATTCAAAGCTCCATTGAATCATATGGAAGTGTAGGAACTTATCCATATCTTCAATTGGATCAATTAACCCTAATTGAATGATCAATTTTCTAAAATCAAATTCGACTAGTTTGAAAGGGGGAAAATTGGGAAAAAGTTAAGGATTTCATAAACATGAGGGATTGAATTGGAATTTCTCAAAATTGATGGCCAATTGGCCATGAAAAGGATATTAGAGGACCAATTGGTTAATTTTTGAAAATAATTGGGGTCAAATTGCAATTTTTATAAAGTAGGGGCCAAATGGTAATTTTTGAAATGTTGGGGGACTAAATTGGAAATTTGGGAAACTTGAACCCCATAAGTGATTTTGAGTAAATTGAGGACCCAAAGTGAATTTTAAAAAGTTTCGGGACTCAATTTGGTGAAAAGTTAGCATTAGGGACCTAAAGTTAAAGAAGAGGAACTTTAGGGATCTAAATGCAATTAACTAAAAAGTTTAGGCATTTTGTTCATACCTGTTGAATTAACGCTATCATGCCAAATGTTAATAAAAAAGAATGTCCAAATCATGTTGGAACACGAAGGACCAGAATGCCAGTAAGGATAAGCTCACGTGGAGGCAAAAGGCCCACTAAGAAGTGATGCACTCCGAACATCGGGTGAGTGAGATTATTTACATCATACCCGGTTGGGATGATGTGCACCTTGTAAATGAAAAACTACAACTATGTGGAATTTTAATCATCACACCTTGTTGGAGTGATGTGAGAACTACACGGAAAAACTACTTACCGGTTGTAAGTAGATCATACCTGGTTGATATGATGAACTTCCTGGAAGTAGAAAACCCGTTTACGAGTTGTAAGCAGAGATGTCATTATACCCTATTGGTGTGATGGACGAGTTGAAAAGTTATTTTGTAAGAAGTGTTCTCCCCTAAGTGTGTGCGAATGCTTAAAACTTTTGGGAGACCTTCTCGACGAGAGCTGGACTAGCTTAGGTAGGCCAGAGGCCTCGGTTTTGGAACTTGGGGGCTAAAATGCTGATTTTTTAAAATCACTTACAATGGGCCCAAGGCTAGTTGGCATGAGTAGAAGCTTGTAAACAAACATGATGATAAGATATGAAAATTCTTAATGAATGATTTATGTGATTTGGTCATGGTACCAAGACAGGACCGACATACTCGATGGATTGACGGCAATGCGACATGACCAAGTCGACGGACTGGACAAACAGCTGCAGATCGAGTTGAGGGTCGTGGCCGTTGGACCAGTGGCACCAAAGATTAATTGCTTTATGGAAAACTTTTGTTTGTGCATGCACTTGAGGTTTGGGACCATCAAGATGCCCAAGAGGAGTAGTGATGTAGGGGCTACTAGACGACATGGTGGAGATAAGGGCAGTTTGTCGTGCCAGTAGTCAGGGAAGCTCAACGTAGCTTCATGCGCATGAGACTTGGGTGGGGTCAGGATGAGGTCTCTGTCCTCATACAAATACAGAGATGATTTTGGGTTTGAGGGTCAGATGTTGCGTACATCCACTCATTCCTTGGGTAGAAGTGATTTTGGGTTTTGGGTTTGAGCTTCATGCGCATGAGACTTGGGTGGGGTTAGGATGAGGTCTCTGTCCTCATACAAATACAGAGATGATTTTGGGTTTGAGGGTCAGATGTTGCGTACATCCACTCATTCCTTGGGTAGAAGTGAATGAGCTTCTATCTAGGTAGCCGGTAAAGTCGCTCCGACGCCACAAGTGGGTGCAGTGGATGGGCTAATCTGTAAATGTGTGATCCCTTCACGATGAAGGGTGTGTGTTGATTGTTAAACACACCTGATATGAAAATAAGGAAATGATTTTTGATTAACTGAGAATGAAAGGAAAAGAATATTTTGAAAGAAATAAGGAGTCAGACACACTACAATTAAATATATTTTGAATACTCTCTCCCAATACACATTCATAGAGTTTTCAAACTCACCCACTCCCTTTAGCCCTTTTCAGGTAACCGAGGGAAAACCTACCTAAAAACCTTTCAATAGTTTAATCTACAAGACAGGCATGCAAGGATAATATATTCAATTTTGATTAATGTTATTACAGGGAAGGTAGAGGTAAAAAGGATGCTTTACTCCTCATAGTTTAAAGAAGGGGAAATCGTTAATAAACCGAGAGAGTGGCATGTTGTTCACGAGGATCCAATCAAACTAGGTCGGGGTGTGATAACTTGAGTGGTATCAAAACCTATTTCCTCGAATACATTATCAAGACTAGGGAACATAGTAACTAATAGGGATAATTTTAAAATTTTTAGATGGCTCCCAAGAAAGGAACCAAGAGAAATAGAGTTGTAGTCTCCGACACTGCCCAACCGCCCCTCCCTATGGAAACTCCCCAAGAAGCCCATACAACCCCACCTGGACTAAGCTCATAACACTAGAGTTTGTAAGGAGTTCACTCGAGTATTTGAACAACCTATCTTGGTTCTAGAGGCAGGCACCAATTCTCAGACTGAATCGGAGGACGTACAAACCCATCCTCCTCCAATTGACATTCCCAAAAATATCAAGACTCTCTGTCAACTGGGATGTAAGCCTTTCCTCAGAGAGAAAGATGCTGGTGCCACCATTGACTGGCTGGCTAACATCAAAAAGTTGATGGGGATAGTCAAAATATCACTAGAGGAAATGATGATCCTGACAGAATTCTTTCTGGAGGGTAGTGCCAAAAGATGGTGGGACAATGTCCAAAGTCTACATAGCTCCACACCCACCTAGTAGTAGTTTGAGGAGAGGTACATGGAGGAGTACATGGCTCCTCATTTGATTAATGAGAAGTAGCAGGATTTCCTCCGACTTCGACAAGGGCTTAACTCAATATCGGAGTATGAGACAAAATTCAATGAGTTAAGATCCTTTGCTCCTTACTTGGCTAGACATGCAAACATATGCCAACAATTCATGAACGGTTTCAATATTGACATATGAGACTGTATGGGAGTGATAGGATGCCCCACAGATCTAGCGGTAGTGATCAGTATGGCTCACGAATGTGAGCGACTAGTGCAGTCCCGACATCGCCGAATGAAGCAAACAACCCGGAAAGAGGACAAGGGCCAAAACTGTCAGGGAGGATGGAATTAGCATAATGGTCCAAGATAGGGAAATAGAGTGGGATTTCAAATGAGAAAGGATATGCCAGCACCTCCCCAGAGAGTAATCCTTACCCTGCCACAAGGAAACCCCTACTATCCTAATTGCCAAAGGTACCATGAGGGAGCATGTTTGTCATATTTTGCATGTGGACAGGTGGGGCACTTTGCAAAAAAAATGCCCCACTCTTAAGGAGAACAAGCAAAGTAATGCACTTGGACCACCCCAAGGGAACCTCAGGAATCCCAAGCAGGACGCCACAACCAGAGTACCAGCTAGGGTACACAACCTCATTTAAGAAGAGGCTAGGAAATACCCTAGTATCGTAGCGGGTACTTCCCAAAACCCTCCTAATTAGATTAAGAAAAACATGTAATTGAAATTTTATTCAATAAAGGAAGTCTTTTCTCTAAAAATATGCAATTTTCTAATCAGGGTACGTGCATTTATGGGGACAAAAGGTCTACACCCTCTTCGACTAAGGAGCAGAGAGATCTTCATCGAAGAGGACCAAATTCCAAGTTTACCCCTACAACTCACCCCTCTAGGACAAAGTTTCAACATCCTTACACCCTTAGGAGAAGGGTTAAATAGGAACAAATAACTAAAGGGATGTGAGATAAAGATTGAAGAAGTCAAACTTGAAGAAGATTTGATTTCGTTACCTTTGAAGGAGGTAGAGGTAATCCTTGGAATGGATTGGTTAAGTAACCACCAAGCTAGGTTGGAATGTGGAAGGAAGATAGTAACCTTCCACACTCCCGAAACAAATGGACTAAAATTCCAAAGAGACTGGAGGAAGAGCGAAGTGTAAATGGTATCCCATATAAAGGCCCAAAAGATGATACATAAAGGTTGTATGACTTTTCTGGCCATGGTCATCGGAAAAAATAATATAATATAACGATAAAATATTATGTGATAGAAAAAGGTAGAGCAATTTTTAAATCACTTTTTTATTAGAATTTTTTAATATTTTTTCCATACATTTAATGAAACGATGTGGTTTCATTAAAAAGGGGAATAATCAAAAGGACTGTGGGCCCACATTCGAGTCCAGCTAGTGTGACCTGAGCCTGCAGGAATCAGTCAGTGGGACCCGAGGCACGGGTCTCGGGTCCGTTCGGGTCGGGTAGGGACTCAAAGCTCGGGTCTCGGGTCCCATTGACATGCCTATTCCAACCACACTTGCACAAGTTTGTTATAGTATTTATAGATGATATTCTCATATACTCACGAACTAGGAAAACATTTGGCGATCACCTTGGAGATACTGAGGGAAAATCGCTTATATGCAAAATTCTTCAAGTGTGAGTTCTGGCTGCATGAGTAGGGTTCTTAGGACACAGTGTCCAAAGATGTAGTCAAGGTAGATCTAGGAAAGGTGGAAGCCATATCTGATTGGAAGGCACCCAAGAATCCTTCGGAGATATGAAGTTTCTTAGGCTTGGCAGTATTCTACATAGGTTTTGTGCAGGATTTATCTAAGATAGCAACCCATTTGACTCAACTCATGAGGAAAGGAGTAGAGTACAAATGGGATGAAAGATGTGAGAAGTCTTTCTTAGAGTTGAAGACTCATTTGACACTCGCATCGATAGTCTCCCTTCCTGACCCAAGTGCAGAGAGTACACCGTCTATAGTGATGCATCCGGACAAGGACTCGGATGTGTACTAATGCAACAAGGAAAAGTTATCGCGTATGCCTTGTGACAACTTAAGGTACATGAGAAGAATTACCCTATCAATGACTTGGAATTAGCTATGATAGTGTTCGCCTTAAATATTTGGCGACACTACCTCTATTGGGTTAAGTGTAGGATATACACGGATCAAAAGAGTCTTAAATATTTTCTAACTCAGAAGGAGTTAAACCTTTGCCAGAGGAGATGGCTGGAATTGGTTAAGGATTATGACCTTGTGATAGAGTATCACCTTGGGAAGGTAAATGTGGTGGCAGATGCCCTAAGTCGCAAATACCAAACAGAGGCAGCGCAAATAAAGACAACTTACTTACCCTTGTTGCAACAGTTGGGGAGAATGGAGGTGGACCTAAAGATGGACAAGAGGGAGAAATGCTTGTTGGCTGATGTGGTGGTAAGACCTAGTATAACATAGCAAATTAAGGCCCATCAAAAGGCTGATAAGGAACTTCAATCCTATTTGGATCCGGTTAATAGAGGGACAAAACCAAACTACCACTTGCGAGGCGACAGAGTGCTAATCTACAAGGGTGTGTACCTCGAGATAAGGAACTGAAGAGGTTAATTCTAGAAGAGGCATACGATTCTATGTATGAGATGCATTCGGGCAGTACTAAGATGTACCACATCCTCAGACAAGGATATTGGTGGAAAGGAATGAAGAGGGATATTGCAGAATATGTAGCCCGATGCTTATCCTGACAGCAGATTAAAGTTGAGAATCAGAAACTATAAGGACTGCTATAACCCTTGTTAATCCTATAATGGAAATGTGAGCACATCACTATGGACTTTGTCACGGGATTACCCGTGACAAGGGACAAGATGCAATTTGGGTCATAGTGGACAGATTAACCAAGTATGCCCATTTCCTGCCAATAAGAGTGACAGATTTAGTAGAACAATTGGTGGTCCTATACATGAGAGAGATAGTAAGACTCTATGGCATCCTGGTAAGCATAGTATAGCATAGGGACCCTAGTTTGCAAAGTGCCTTGGGAACCAAGCTCCACATGAGTACAGAATTTCATCCTCAAACTGACGAACAGTCCGAGTGAATGATCCAAACCTTGGAAGACATGCTAAGAACATGCATACTCACCATGGATAAGGGTTGGGAGGAATAATTGTGCCTAATGGAATTTGTGTACAATAATAGCTATCAGGCTAATATTCAAATGGCTACTTATGAAGATCTTTATGGACGACCATGTTGTGCCCATTTATTTTGGGAAGAAGTGGGAAAAAGGAGATTGGAAAGGGTCAAATTAATTGAGGATGCCACAGAAAAGATCAAAATAATCAGGAGTTGACTCAAGGCCGCTCAGGATAGGCAGAAGAGCTATGCAGACAAAAGGAGAAAGGATCTGGAATTTGATGTGGGGTAGCAAGTGTTCCTAAAGGTGTCTTGATGGAGGGGAATACTTAGGTTTCAACAGCGAGGAAAGTTGAAACCAAGGTATATCGGTCCTTATCCCATTGTCCAAAGGATAGGACCAGTGGCACAAAAATTGGAACTACCTCCAGACGTATAGAGAATACATGATTTATTCCATATCACGGTACTTCGGAAGTACCAGCCTGATCCTAGCCATGTGTTGGACCGACCTTCACCATAACTGGAAGAGAACTTGACCTATCAAGCAGAACCGATACGAATCATCGATCGAAGGGATAAGAACTTGAGGAATAAAAGGATCCCTATGGTTAAGGTTCTTTGGCAAAATGGACATGTGCAAGAAGAGACATGAGAGACTGAGAGTGTGATGTGGGATGGGTACCCTCAATTATTCGACATGTAACTATTTTGGGGACAAAATCCCTAAAAGGAGGGGAGAGTTTTAAACACCGTCCTTTGATAATAAGAAAAATCAGGAAAAGAACTAGTCATTTCCAAAGAGAAAACCTAGTCGGTTCATAAACCATAACCGATAGAGAAAGGGAAAATCGGGAAATTAACAAATCCTGAGTAACCTAAAGAGTCATAAAAGTCATGGAAAAGGACTTTGGGATGAATTGGAAGAGAAAACCAAACCAGTTCAGGTGAATCAAACTTGAACCGGTTTGAACCACTATAGAACCGGTTTCTAAATTCATTTTTCTAGGTGGCTTAAAATATTCAAATTAGAGAATTGAAGCCACCATTGGATAGAGAATGAATTTAGAATTTTTTAATTTTGAAAAACTCGATCAAATCAGGCCTGAACCAGACGGTTTAAGTATTAAACCCAATTCAGAACATTGTCGTCTTCTTCCTTCAAATGGCAGCACTGTTAACTCACCGGGAAAGCGAGCAGCGCTGGTGAAGATGAAAAATCTCCATTTAGAGCATTTCAGGCCATGAATAATCACCATAAAGGTGCCAATTGGAGAGTCAAAGAGTCCCTGAGCTTCCTATATAAAGACCTCCTCTCCATTCATCCTCATCACACTTGAATTCTCCTTTCTCTCTCTACTGCTCCAATTTTTGGTGAAGCTCCAACCAGAGCTCCGGCTTGGGGATTTTCCTAAGCCAAAGAAGGTGAGGTCAGGTTCCTTAGACTCAGGGAGAAGTCTGCTACTCGATGGTGATCACCATTCGATTCGAGGATAGCCGAAGATGCGTCGATGTAATCAAATAGTGAAGTAGCTCCAACGGATCGAAGCTGCCCAATTTCGGTCGAGCTAAAAATAACCAAATTGAGCCCTCCCTAGGCCAAACCAAGCTCTCTCAACACTTCTACAACATTCATACGACTTTATTAGAGCTGCAAGGTAAGCCAATTTGGCTCCCCTCTATAAATTCTGATCAACATTAGAGAGAGAAATGGGGAAACTTCACTAACCAAATTATCACTCAATTCGACATGAATTGTTGCAATTCTTGATCCTAGAAGGATCCTTAGGACAAGAGCTACCTGTCCTGATCGAAAGCTCAGACTGCCGCACCTCCTACAGTAAGCTTTTAAAGCTTTCTCTCTCTAAGTTCATTTTTCCGACAAATCTCCGTTTGAGCTCGTTCCAACCTCAATTCATGTGATTCAAAGCACCATTGAATCATATGTTAGTGTAGGAACTGATCCATATCTTAAATTGGATCAATTAACCCTATTGAATGGTAAATTTGATTAAATCAAATTCAACTAGTTTGAAATGGGGAAATATGGGAAAAATTGTGAAAAATGGGATTTCATACAATTGAGGGACTCAATTGCAATTTCTCAAAATTGAGGGCCAATTGGCCATGAAAAGGATGTTGAGGACCAATTGGTCAATTTTTGGAAATAATTGGGGTCAAATTGCCATTTTTATAAAGTATGGGCAAAATGGTAATTTTTGAAAAGTTGGTGACCAAATTGGAAATCTGGAAAACTTGAACCCCATAAGTGATTTTGAGTAAATTGAGGACCCAAAGTGAATTTTAGAAAGTTTTGGGACTCAATTGAGGATCTAAAGTCAAAGAAGATGAACTTTAGGGACCTAAATGAATTAACTAAAAAGTTTGGGCATTTTGTTCATACGTGAGCCATTAAGGCTATCATGCCAAATGTTAATAAACAAGTATAAGCTTGTGTGGAGGAAAAAATCTGACTAAGAAGGGATAAACTGCGAACATCGGGTTAGTGGGATTATTCACATCATTCTCGATTGGGATGATAAGCATCTCGAAAATGAAAAACCACTACTATGTGGATTTTTAATCATCACACTTGGTTGGAGTGATGTGAGAACTACACGGAAAAACTATTTACCGGTTGTAAGTAGATCATATCCAGATGGTATGATGAACTTCCTAGAAGGAAATAGAAAACCTGCTTACTGGTTGTAAGCGAAGATGTCATCACACTCGGTTGGTGTGATGTACGAGTTGAAAAGTTATTTTTTCAAAAGTGTTCTCCCTTTACTGTGTGTCAATGCTTAAAACTTTTGGGATACCTTTTTGATGAGAGCTGAAATGGCTCAGGTAGGCTAGAGACCTTAGTTTTGGAACTTGGGGGGCTAAAATACCCGATTTTTTAAAATCACGTACAGTGGGCCTAAGGCCAGTTGGCACAAGCATGAGCTCATAAACAAACATAATGATAAGCCATGAAAATTCTTAATGAATGATTTATGTGGTTTGGCCATGGTACCAAGACATGACCGATATACTTAATGGACTAGCGGCAGTGCGACATGACTAGATCGACAGACCGGTCTAGACAAATAGCTACAGGTTGAGTCGAGGGTCGAGGCCGTTGAACTAGTGACACCAAAGATTAATGGCTTTATGTAAAACTTTTGTTTGTGCATGCACTTGAGGTTCGGGACCATTAAGACACCCAAGATAGGTAGTGATGCATCCTAGGATTATTGGGCGACATGGTGGAGATAAGGGTAGTTTGTCGTGCAAGCAGTCTGGGAAGCTCGACGTAGTTGTATGTATATGAGACCGAGGTAGGGTTGGGATGAGGTCTCCATCCTCATATAGACCTGGAGATGATTTCAAGTTTGAGGGTCGAATGTCACGAACATCCACTCATTCCTAGGGTAGAAGTGGACGGGCTTCTATCTAGGTGGTTGGTAAAGTCACTCCAACGCCACAAGTGGGTGCAGCGGATAGGTTGTCTTGTGAATGTGTGATCCCTTCATGATGAAGGGCATGTGTTAATTGTTAAACACCTGATATGGAAATGATGAAATGGTTTTTTATTAACCGAGAATGAAAGGAAAAGAATTTTTTGAAAGAAATAAGGAGTCCGACACACTCCAATTAAATATGTTATGAATACTCTCTCTCAACACCTATTCATTCAGTTGTTGTACTCACCCCTCCCTTTACCCCTTTTCAGGTATCCAAGGGAAAACTGATCTCAAGACCTTCCAATAGCTTAACCTGCAAGACAGGTATGTAAGGATCATATATTCGGTTTTGATTAATATTATTCCAAGAAGGGGATTCGACCAAACCAGGTCGGGGCGTGACAAAATGTGTGAAACCCATCATCTTGGATCAAGCAAAACCAGGAATGAACCGATCAATTTAAGGAGAAAATCGAACTACTTGAGGAACCGAGAATGATAAAAAGGGGTTAAAATGGGAAATTGGAAAATTCCAAATGACCAAAAAGTCATGAAAATCATGGGCAAGAACCATGAAGTAAATTCAATGGGAAAAATCAGACTGGTTTAGTTGGAATTGGATCTGAACCAGATTGAACCAAGGATGAACCAGTTTCTTAATTTATTTTTCTAGGTAGCTTAAAAATCTCAATTTGGAAAATTAAGGCCACCATTAGATAGAAAATAAATTTAGACTAATTTAGAAATTTTAAATTTTGAGAAAACCAGTAGAATTGGGCTTGAACCGACCAATTTTCGTCGTCGAACCCAATCAAACCGATCCGGTCCGGTCCAAAATAGTGTCATCTTCTTCCTTGTGATGGCAACACTGTTAACATTGTAGAAAAACTTTCCTTCTCTAGCAAGAGAATATTCCCTCCAATTTAGGCATTTTATGAAGAGGATAAGCTCAATTAATATAGAAATTGTTAGGGTAGAGGGTCTCCAAGCTTCCCTCCATTCATCCTCCATACACCTCATATCGCCCTCCTCTCCAAAGTGCTCCATTTTCTGGTGAAGCTCAAACCAGAGCCCTGACTTGGGTACTTTTCTCAGCCTTAGAAGGCAAGGTTGGGTCCTATAGAATCTGCGAGAAGTCAACTACCAGACAACAACCTCCTTTCAACCCAAGGATCGTCGAAGAAGCGTCAACGGGATCGAACAGTGAAGCAACTTTGTCGGTTCGAAGCTGCCTTGTTTTGGCCAAGCTGAATTCGGTTGAATTCAGACATCCTCTGGCCAAACCAAGCCTTCCCAAAGTCCCCACAACCCTCACACGACCTCCACAGAGGTGAAGGGTAAACCAATTTGGCTCTCCTCTGTTGTTGCAAATCATTGCTAGAGAGAGAAAGTGTCAAATTTTACTAACAAAAATTCCCCTTCATGTGGACTTCAATTGTAGCGATTCTTGATTCTAGGAGGATCCTAAGGATGAGAGATATCTCTCCAGATCGAGAGCTCGGACCACCGCACCTCTGACGGTAAGCTTTCGAAGCTTTCTCTCTCTATGAATAGTTTTTCGGCGAAGCTTCGTTTGAGCTCGTTTTGAACTCAAATTATACAATTAAAAGCTCCATTTGATTATATGGAAGTATAGAAATTGATCCATGCCATCAATTGGAGCAATTAATCCCAATTGAACAGCCAATTTGAAGAAATCAAATTCTATCAGTAATGGGTGAAGAAATTGGAGGAAAATTGGGGATTTTGAAAAATTGAGGGACCTCCATGCAATTTCTCAAAATTGAAGGTCAATTGGCAATGAGAAAGATGTTGGGGGACCAATTGGTCAATTTTTGAAAGAATTGGGATCAATTGGCTATTTTTGGAATATAGGGGCAAAATGGTAATTTTTTAAAATTAGGGGACCAAATTTGAAATTTGGAAATCTTAAGCCCCTTACACAATTTTAAGTAAATTAAGAACCTAATAAGGATATTGGAAGCCTTGGGATTCGATTTGGTGGAAATTTTAGCATTTGGGACCTAAAGTCAAGAAATAAGAAATTTAGGGACCTAAGTGCAATAAACCAAGAATTTTGGTATAGTCGTCCATACGTGAGAAAACAAAGGCTGCTGTGCCTAACCCTTATTGATAATGATACCCAAATTATATAGTGACATTTGGGACCAGAACGCAAGCAAGAGAGAGAGCTAGCGTGGATTTGGAACTAACTGGGTACGAACACGTCACACTCAACTGGTGATTGAGCTAATTTATACTTCATACCCGGTTGGGATGATAAGCACCTTTTCTAAATTGAAAGCCACCATGAGTGGGAACTTTATACTTTATACCTGGTTGGGATGATGAGCACTTTTTAAAATCTAAAAACTAACTTACGAGTTGTGAGTAGGATTAGATAAACATCATACCTGGTTGGTATGATGAGCTTTCTTAAGGAACGGAAAAACCCACATACTTGTTATAAGCGAATCTATCATCACACCCATTTGGACGCCAACTCAGACTTAGGGTAGAAGTCTCAGACTTCTATCATGGTGGATGGCAAAGTTGTGCTGATCCCTAAGTGGGTGTAGTATGAGACTGACCTACGAACTTGTGTACCCTTTATGATAAAGGGCGTGTGTTTGATTGCTAAATACCTCCCAAGACAAGGGGATGTGCTAAAAGAGCTAAACATACATAATTAGTGAAATGATGAAAGGTTTTAAAAATATGTACGGTTGTACTATGTGAAACACTTCCCAAGGTAAGGGGAAGTGTTAAAAGAATTAAACTCACATAATGGTGAATACATTTAAAAGGGATGATTTGTTTTTTCTAAGATAAAGAGAAACCACATAATTTTAGTGAAGAAAAAGTATTTTTGAAATAACACATTTCCCAATACCCGCTCATTGAGTTGTAGAAACTCACCCCCTACCTTTAACCCATTTTTAGGAAGGAAGTCAAACCATTAAGGAATACCTCAAAGCCAAACCTTTAAGACAAGGACATGTATGTAAGTTTTTAACATATTCAGTTTTGTATAATTTTATTATAAGAAAATCAGGTAAAAAGGACGCTTGACTTCTTGCGGTTTAAAAGGAAGTGAAATCCTTCATAGACCAAAGGGAGTGGTAGGTTGCTCAAGGGGATCTAACCAAATCATGTCAGGGCATGACAACTTGAGTGGCATCAAACCATGTTTCATCGAATACATTATTAAGTCCATATAACATAAGAACTAAGAGAAAAACTATTAAAAGTTTTCCGATGGCTCCCAGAGAGGAACAAAGAGAACTAAGACTGTTGTCACCGACACCGCCCAAAACCCTATCCTCGTAGGAAGACAACTCTAAAAACTCTCTAAAGCTCGAGGTATAGTAGAAGTCCCAAAGGACCAAGAGACATTATGGGGAAATATCCCAAAGGAAGACCACCAAGGAGTATGGTGCAAGGACCTGTTGAGGTCACATCCACAAGTATGAAGAGAGCCAACCTAATGCCAAGGACACTGCAAGTAATTTATAACCAAGAAGGACGCTTACTAAGAACCTAGTATAGTAGCCCCCAAGCTAAACTACTTCTTGTAATAGGGATAATGCCCAAAACTTATTGTACCCATTAATAATAAAAATTCCATTTTTTCCAAGAAACTTTTTCTCTCAAATAATGACGTGTTCTCATACCTCAACTATATGAGGAGGGGTCACGGAAGACATGTAGGACCAAAGGAAGAAAACACAAATGAAGAAGAGTATAGATGCGAGGGAAAGGAGAGTTACAAGCCATCTAGGAGTAAAGAAGGAAATGCCTCTACAAGAGAAGACAAGCTTGAATAATGGACGACAAATAGGATGTCTCAGGACGACAAGTGTGACCTGCTTTAGAAAAGTAGAGGAGCCAAGTAGGAAGCAACTAGTAACAACAAAATGATCACGGAGAATAAACGATGCCCTAAGAAGGACCGAGAAGTAGTAATGACAACACCCAACAAAGGGTGATAGGATGGGCATTAAGGAAAAGTATACTCGAGAGACAACTGTCTCAAGACAATTAGGCAAGGAGAGTAGTATGAACGGGGCAGCTAATGAACTGACCCTCATAAGAATCATGGACTCAAACCACAACGAAGAAGGGAGAAGGGAAAAGGCCAAATGTTAGAAAAGAAGGATGAAGGAAATACTTAAAGAAATCAATGGCCGAAAATAGATTGGTGACCACACTCAAGCCATGGTGAGGATTAAGTAAGCCTCACATAAAGAGGTCAAGAAATCTTAGAACAAACAGTATTTGAACCCTTCCTAAGGAAGAAAACTTGTACGAGATATAAGTAGGATTAAGGAAAGGGTACAAGGACGTACCACAAGATCTCCCAGGAAAGATGACAGCAAAGGATGTCATAGAGTTGCTCTAAGGTTGGGTAATTGTAAGGGCAAAGAAAGGAAGAAGCATATCAAGGAAAGGAGTCCTAGGGAAGTATATGCCCCCAATGAAGAGGCAATGGATCCAATGGAATTGGGATAAGAAGATAAACTCACAAATAAAATGTAGGTTGAAGTGAAAAGATCAAGTACAAGTGAGAATGGGAGTACCCATAATAAGAAAATAAAGGGAAAGATATCCGAAAAACCCCAGAAGAGTACGCTCTTCAATCAAGAGGAGTAAAGGAAACAACTACGGGCATCAAGACTAATCAAGATCTACGCTCGCTTAATGGAGCCTAAAGATTGGACGGCTAGACATAGTGTGGAGTACATGAAATAAGACCCGATAATCAGAAGTTCCTCGGATAAGGAATAAGGGATGAAATGGAAATTTTAAGACAATGAAGGATTAAAAGTGAGCAAATGCCCCAATATAAAAAGGGTGTAAGGAGATGAAGAAAGGAAACCTTTAAGGAATGGTAAGAACGTTGAACGTGTAGCTCCTAAGGTGGAAGTCTCTACTTTGAAGGACATAGTAGAGAATGAAACCATCAAAAGGGAACTCCCCAAACAAAGGAATCGACACGTAGACCGAAAGGGAATCATATCAAAACCCACAGGGTTAAGGACAAAAAGTCTGAAAGGATGCTAAGCTAAAGAGCATCAACAACCAAGGAAATAAATGGGAACGAGGATGATCAGACGTTTATGGAACACTCGAACTAGTGACTTGGATAAGAACCCTTAAGAAGAAGAGTCTTACCCTAAGTAGAGTAAGTAATGGACCTAATGATGTACTTTTCTACTAGTGGGTAAGACATGTCTAATTATGATAAACTCCATGGAATGAGTAAACAATAGAAAGGAAAAGAAATTCCTTAAGCACGCGGTTTACAGGACTAAGTGAAGGAACAACCAAATCAGTAACATGTCAAAGCAAACGCCAAGTTGACCTCAAGGGAAATTATTCCCAATATAAAGGATACATAATTTAGTTTTGGGGACAAAACTCCTAAAAGGAGAGGAGAGTTATGAAACCTGTCATCTTGGATCAAGGAAAACCAAGAAAGAACCGGTCAATTTAAGAAGAAAATCGAACCACTTAAGGAATCGAGAATGATAAATAGGGGTTAAAGTAATCCCCACACGCTTGATTTAAGGAAAACTGAGAAAAAAAACCGGTCAAACCGAGTAAGAAAACCGAGCCGGTTTACAAACCCGATCATTTGGAAACAAGTAATTTGGAAATTTACAACTTTTGGGTGATCCAAAGGGTTCATTAAACCTTGGAAAAGAAACTCAAGACAAATTTGAAGAGGAAAACCAAATTGTTTGAAGTGAATGAGATCCCATAAGAACACTTCTCTCTCTCTCTCTCTCTCTCTCTCTACTGCTCCATTTCTCGGTGAAGCTCGAACCAGAGCTTCGACTTGAACATTTTTCTTAACCTCAGAAGGAGAGGTCAGGCTCTTTGGAACCGGGGAGAAGTTAGCTATCTGATAGCAAACTCCAGTCAATCCAAGAATTGTTGGAGAAGCATTGGCATGATGGAATAGTTAAGTAGCTACAGCGGACCAATGCTGCCCTATTTCGGCCAAGCTAAAATCGGCCATTTTGAGCCCTCCTTAGGCCAAGCCAAGCTTTCTCAACACTTTCTCAGCCCTCCCATGGCCGAATTAGGACTGAAATATAAGCCAATTCGGCTCCCCTCTGCAAATTTCGACTGGTGCTAGAGAGAGAATCGACAGAATTTCAATGATGAAATTCTAACTCAATTCGGCATCAATTGATGCGATTCTTGATTTATGAAATTGAGGGTCAATTGGGCATGGAAATAATGTTGGAGGACCAATTGAGTTGATTTTGGAATTTTTGGGGCAAAACTTACCATTTTTGTAAAGGAAGGGCAAAATGGTAATTTTGGAAAAGTTGGGGGACTAAATTGGAAATTTGGGAAATTAAACCCCTTTTTGGTGAAATGGAATAAATTGAGGTCCTATGATAAATTTTAAAAGTTTCGAGACTTAATTTGAGGAAAAATCGGCATTAGGGACTTAATGAGAAATAACTTTAGGGACCTAATTGCAAATATATGAAAGTTTGACCTTCTCATTCATTTGGAATGAATGAAGACTATTAGACCAAAGGATAATGAATTGAGATGTTCATATCGTGTAGGAACATGAAGTACTGGGAATGCCAGCAAGGACAAGCTCTCGTGAATACAAAGAACCGATCTAGTGGAATTCACGGCATTAACGGGTGAGTGGGTTTACTAATGTCATACTCGGTTGGGATGATGAGCACAACTTAAAGTTAAAAGCCACTTACCAGTTGTGAGTGGGTTTACTAATGTCATACCCGATTGGGATGATGAGCACAACTTAAAGTTAAAAATCACTTACCGGTTGTGAGTGGGTTTACTAACATCATACCCGGTTGGGATGATGAGCACAACTTAAAGATAAAAACCACTTACAAGTTGTGAGTGAGATTTTATATCATACCCGGTTGGGGATGATAAGCACAAAGAAATGAAAACCCACTACTATGTGGTATTTTAAACATCACGACTTAGAGCAGTGATGTGAAAACCATGCGAAAAAACTACTTACCGGTTGTAAGTAGATCATACCCAGATGGTATGATAAAACTTCCTTGAAGGAAGTTGAAAACCCGTTCATCGGTTATGAATGGAGATGTCCTTATATCGGGTCTGCAAAACCCACACTTTTGAGTTAAGGAAAATCGGGAAAAGAACCAGTCAAACCAAGTAAGAAAACCGAGCCGGTTTACAAACCCAATCATTTGGGAACAAGCAATTTGGAAATTTACAACTTCCGAATGATCCAAAGGGTTCATTAAACCTTGGAAAAGAAACTTAAGACAAATTAGAAGAGAAAAACCAAATTGGTTCAGGTGAACAAGATCCCATAGGAACTTTGAAGTTAAGCGTGCTTGCCTATGAATAGTGTGAGGATGAGGTGGGAAGTATGATTTTTTTTTTTTAATGTACGCCTTATCATAAATAGCTATAAATTAATATATATTTAATTATTGTAATTAATACCAATAATTTAATATATAATTTAATACTGAAATTAAATTATTGGAAGTAATACCAATAATTTATGGCAATATTAATACTAGTAATAAATCTCTCCCATTTAATACATGATTTTACACTTATATAAAGAGGTCATCCCCATTCATTCTCCTCACACCTGAACACTTCTCTCTCTCTCTCTATCTACTGCCCCATTTCCCGGTGAAGCTCGAACCAAAGCTTCGATTTGAACATTTTCTTAACCTCGGAAGGAGAGGTTGGGCTCTTTAGAATCGGGAGAAGACAACTATCTAATAGCAAACTTCAGTCAATCCGAGAATTGTTAGAGAAGCGCCGGTATGATGGAACAGTGAAGCAGCTTCGACAGACCAAAGCTGCCCTATTTCGGCCAAGCTGAAATCGGCCATTTTGAGCCCTCCTCAAACCAAACCAAGCCCTTCCAACACCTCATCAGTCCTTCCTCGATCAAATTAGGACCGAAAGGTAAGCCAATTCGGCTCCCCTTTACAATTTCATATCGTTGTTAGAGAGAGAGCCGACCGAATTTCAATGAAGAAATTCTAATACAATTCGACATCAATTGATGTTATTCTTGATCCTAGGAATAACCTCTGAAAGAGAGCTACCTGCCCAGATTGAAAGCTCCAACCGCCACGCCCTCACCGATGAGAAATTGAAGCTTTCTCTCTCTATAGTTTGTTTTCGGGCGAAGCTCAATTTGAGCTCATTCTGGCGTTAAAATCTGCGATTTAAAGTTTTTTAGACTCGTATGAACATGTAGGAACTCAATTTCAACTCCAATTTCAACAATTTGAGGTGTTTGATTGGTCAATTTGATGAAATCAAATTCGGCAGTGTTTAAAAGTTGAAATTGGGGGGAAATTTGGGAAAATTAGGGATTTTCGAAAATTTGAAGGACCAAAATATAATTTTCTAAAATTGAGGGTCAATTGGTCATGATAAGAATATTAGAGGGCCAACTGAGAAATTTTAGAATTTTTGGGGCAAAAAGTTACCATTTTTCTAAAGAAGGGGCAAAATGGTAATTTTTGGAAAATTGAAGGACTAAATTGGAAATTTGGGAAATTAAACCCCTCTGTGTGAAATCAAATAATTTGAGGTCCTAAGATAAATTTTAAAGGTTTCAGGACTTGAATTTAGGGAAAACTCGGCAATAGGAACTTAAAGTTAAAGAAAAATAACTTTAGGGACCTAATTGCAAATATATGTAAAGTTAGGTTTTCTCATTCATTTGGAACGGATGAGGGCTATTAGGCCAAAGAATAATGAACAATTATGTTCATCTCGTGTAGGAGAACGAGACATCAGGAACGCCAGTCGAGGTCCAACTTGCTAAGGACGAAACCCGACTAAGTGGAATTTCATTGCACGATCGGGTGAGTGGGATTATATATCATACCCGATTGGGGATGATAAGTACCTCGGTATAAAAACTCATTGTTTAGTAGTATTTTAATCAGCACCACTTAGAGAGAGTGATGTGAAAATTATGCAGAAAAACTAATTACCGGTTGTAAGTAGATCATACCTGGTTGGTATGATGAGACTTCCTCGAAGGAAGTTGAAAACTCGTTCATCGGTTATGAACGGAGATACCCTTATACTGGTCGGTATAATGAACAGTGAAAACCTATTTTGTCAGAAGTGTTCTCCCCTAACTGTGTGCCAATGCTTAAACTATTTGGGAGACCTTCTCGATAGGAGCTCGAATAGCTCTCATAGGCCGGGGCCTCGGTTTTGGAACATGAGGGCTAATATGCCCTATTTTTGAAAAACTCAAACAGTGGGCCATAGGCCAATGGACATGAGTAGGAACTTGTAAAAGAACATGATATATATATATATATATATATGTACGCCATTAAAACTTAATAAGTGAATCATTTGGTCATGGTACCAAGGTAGGTCTGACATACTCAGTCAACTAGTAGCAGTGCTACATGACCGGTCTCGGGATCAATCAAGACAAACAGTTACAAGTTGAGTTGAAGGTCAGGACCGTTGGGACAAATGGCACCACATATTACATGGTAATTTAAGAAAACTTTATTTATGCATGCATTATGAGTATGGGATCATCAAGACGCCCATGAGGGGTAGTATTGTGTTCTAAGGGTATTGGACGACCTGGTGAGTATAAGGGCAGATCATCATTCCAGGTGTCTGTGCGAAATTTGGAGTAGCACCAAGCGCATGAGACCGGGGTGGGGACGGGATGAGGTCTCTGTCCTCATGAGGACATGAAGAAGTGATTTCGGGATTGTGGGACGGATGTCGCGTACATCCACTCATTCTCAGAGTAGAAGTGGTCGTACTTCTATCTGAGTGGCAGGAAAAGTCGCTCCAAAGCCACTAGCGAGTTTAGTAGTGATACTGACTTGCGAATGTGTATAACCTTCATGATGAAGGATGTGTGTTGGGTGATGACACACTGGTAACTAAGAAATAATGGGAGTAGTTGTACTCATCCCCTCCCTTATACCCCTTTCAGGAAGTCCTAGAAAGCCAAACCTTAAAAAACTTGCGCAATTAAACGCCTGCAATACAGGTATGATTAATTTAAATTACTATACAGTTTTGATTTATGATATTCCTGGAAAAAGGTGTAGGTCTAAAGAACACCTTACTCTTTACGGTTTATAATATAAGGGGAAACCCTTTAGTAAATCGGGAGAGTGGCGGGTTGATCACGGGGATCCGACAAAACTGGGTCGGGGCATGACAATTAGAGTAGTATCAAAGCCTATTTCCTCGAATACATAGTCAAGACTAGAAAATATAGTAACTAATAGGATTATTTTTAAATTTGACAGAATGGCTCTGAAGATAGGAACCAAGAGAACTAGGGTTACCGTCTCCAACACCGCCCAGCCACCCCTACCGGTAGAAACTCCCAGAGTAGCCCAAACCACTCCTCTTGGACTCAGCAGGGAGCATCAAAGATTGATCATAGGGATCCGACCAAATCAGGTCAGGGCGTGATAGGGTCGGTATAATGGATAGTTGAAAATATAATTTTGTCGGATGTGCTCTCCCCTGACTGTGTGTCAATGCTTAAACTATTTGGGAGACATTCTTGATAGGAGCTCGAATAGCTTTTATAGGTCGGGGGCCTTGGTTTTGGAACTTGGGGGCTAATATGCTCGATTTTGAAAATCTCGTACAGTGGGCCCAAGGCCAATTGGCACGAGTAGGAGCTCGTAAACAAACATGAATTATATGCTGTAAAACTTTAAATAAAGGAATGACAGTGCGACATGAAAATCTCGTACATACTCAGTCAACTAGCGGCAGTGCGACATGACAGGTCGATGAAGCAGTCAAGACAAACAACTATAAGTTGAGTCAAGAGTCGGGGCCGTTAGTCCAGTGGCACCACAAATTACATGGCTTGATAAGAAAACATTGTTTGTGCATGCACTATGAGTACAGGATCATCAAGATGCCCATGAGGGGTAGTGATGCGACCTAAGGGCCCTAGACGACCCCGTGAGGATAAGGGTAGTTCATCGTTCCACGTGATCGTGCAAAATTTGGAGTAGCACCAAGCGCATGAGACTGGGGTGGGGATGAGATGAGGTCTCTATCCTCATATGGACATGAAGAATTTATTCTAGGAATGAGGGTCGGATGTCATGAACATCCACTCATTCTCAAGGTAGAAGTGGACGTACTTCTATCTAGGTGGCCAGTAAAGTCGCTCTAAAGCCACAAGTGGGTTCAATGGACGTACTAACCTGCGAATGTGTGTTGAACCTTCATGATGAAGGATGTGTGTTAGGTGATGACACACCATGATTAAATAAGGAAGTGGTGACAAAACTTGAGATTTTGAATGAAATGATTTTTGAAAGAAAGGAGTCTAGCACACTCCAAAATTTATCTTTTTCCTAAAGATAAAAAGTTTTAAAAACCCCATTCACTGAGTAGTCGTACTCACCCCCTCCCTTATATCCCTTTCAGGAGATTTTGGAAAGTCTATCCTTAAAGATCATCAACTAAGACGCCTGTGATACAGGTATGATAAATCTTTATGCAGTTTTATTTATGTTGTTCCTGGAAAAAGTGTAGGTTTAAAGGACGCCTTACTCTTTATGGTCTATAATAAGGGGAAACCCTTTAATAAACGGGGAGAATGGCGGGTTGATCACGGGGATCCAACCAAACAAGGTCGCGGTGTGATAGTTAAAATGGGAAATTGGAAAATCTCGCGTGACCAAAAATACATGAAAATCATGGGGAAGAACCATGAAGTAAATTGGATGGGAAAAATCAGACCGGACTTGAACCGGGTTGAACCAAGGATGAACTGATTTCTTAATTCATTTTTCTAGGTGGCTTAAAAATCTCAATTTGGAAAATTGAAGCCACCATTAGATAGAAAATGAATTTAGACTAATTTAGAAATTTTTAATTTTGAGAAAATCGGTCGAATCAGACCTGAACCGACCAATTTTCTTCGTCGAACCTAGTTGGACCGATCTAGTTCTGTCCAGAACAGTGTTGTTTTCTTCCTTGGGATGACATCACTATTCACATAGTAGAAAAAATTATGTTCTCCGATGAGAAAATATTCCTTTCGATTTGGGCATTTTCTAAAGAGGATAAGCTCAGCCAATATAGAAACCGAAAGGGAAGAGGGTCCTCAAGCTCCCTATATAAAGAGCTCCTCTCCATTCATCCTTCACACACCACAAATCGCCCTCCTCTCCAAAGTGCTCCATTTTCCGGTGAAGCTCAAACCAAATCTCTGACTTGGGCACTTTTCTCAGCCTCAGAAGGCAAGGTTGGATCCTATAGACTCTGCGAGAAGTCAACTACCTGACAGCAACCTCCCTTCGACCTAAGGATCGTCGAAGAACGTAAGCCAAACCTGAATGAATCAACTCCATCAGTTCGAAGCTGGCCTATTTTAGTCGAGCTGAATTCAGCCGAATTCAGACTTCCTCCAGCCAAAACCAAGCCTCCCCAAAGTCCCCACGGCCCTCAATGTCCTCCACAGAGGTGAAGGGTAAGCCAATTTGGCCCTCCTCCATTATTGCAGATCGGTGCTAAAGAGAGAAAGTGTCAAATTTCACTAACAAAATTCCCCTTCATATAGACTTCAATTGTAGCGATTCTTGATCCTAGGAGGATCCTAAGGATGAGAGCTACCTCCTCAGATTGAGAGCTCTGACCACCCACATCCAACAGTAAGATTTCAAAGCTTTCTCTCTTTACGAATAATTTTCTGGTGAAGCTCCGTTTAAGCTCGTTTTAGACTCAAATTCTGCAAGTCAAAGCTCCATTTGATCGTATGGAAGCGTAGAAATCGATTCATGCCATCAATTGGAGCAATTAACCCGAATTGAAAGGCCAATTTGAAGAAATCAAATTCAGTTAGTAAAGAGGGGAGAAATTGGGGAGCTTGGCTTCTTCAAAAATGAGCATGGATTTGAGTGAATTGCTTGAGTGTAGGAGTGAGTGTTATGCAAAGAGACTAATATTCTTCTCCTAACCCAACGAGAATTATGTTTTTTTATTTCAGATTCAGGTTTAGGAAAGTCAATTTGGTCATATCTAGTGGCGAGACTAACTATGGATATCTGGTAAACTCCTATTGTTCGTTCTTCTTTAACCATGTCACGTCATTGAGTGTCCAGGAGATCTTGATAAGCTCGAACTTGTTAAGTAAATAGGTCTTCCAATTTATCCCACATATATGTAGAATTGTGAATTACAATTACCTATAGATTAATATGAGTGTTTAGTGATTCTAAGATAGTGGTGAGACATAGTCTATTATAGATTTTCTAAGACTTATAGGATGGGTTGAGAATAAGAGTAGATTCATCATCTTTCTGAGGAGGCAAGAACTCTAGTAGTGTCGGGATGGTTCGATCAACATACCAAATAAAGTCATAAATTTCCAAGAGTGTTATCACATTGTTGCACCATAGGAAATAGTGTGTTCCGTCTAGTTTAACCGGATTTACTGAAATATTACTTGGAAGTTTAACTGCTACTGTTGAAAAACTCATGTAAATTTTACAGGTTTCGAAAGAAAATATGAAAGATGATAAAAATTGATAGGGGTTGAGCAATTAAGATTGATGGTGAGATAAAAAAATAGATATAGTAACAACAAAAAAATCTAAATAATCTTTTGGTGATAATAAGAACTGAAATTTAGAAATAGACAATAAAAGTGATTTGGAGCAGAGTAGCTAGGATGTATGATGTAATTGTATTAGTAAAAAAATCTCTAATACCATTAAATAAAAAATAAATTTTAGTAATTGTATTATGTTTAATACATTTACAATATCTTATTTATATATAAATAAAATGATACATAAATAATCAATTATAACTCTTAGTATACAGTAACTAGACAATCAATTATAATAAATTATAAACTATTGATCATATTTAATTAAATATTATGTAGTAATTAGAATCTCTTGGGAATTGTCATGCTCCTCTATTATTATATTGACTCCATGTCAGCCTTTGATTGAGTCATAAATGAGCCCATAATTGTGCCTTGAGGCATACACCATTTTGTGGGTAGTGTTCTATGTTCATAAGGCGTTTGAAGGCTAACAAATCGATCGAAAGATGGCTCATTTTTTTAAGAAAAATCTGTCCAGTTGATTTTGATTGTGTTAACTGGGATTGTTTCAACCTCGGCGGATTATATATATATATATATATATATATATATATATATATATATATATATAGCTATGGCATTCCTCAGCGTGCATGTGTTGGCTTTCATCTTTGGACTATTGGGTACGTGCGTGCATACAGGTGCATGATACCATGTTGGACTCATTAATATATAATACTCTTGAGGATATGCATCTGTTTATGTACGCATGTGTAATTTTATTATCGAGCAAATGTGCATTCTACTATCTACCTCGAATTCCCACATTCATTTACATTCTTCTTATCATATATATTTGTTGTTCTCTTGGACAGGCAACATCCTGTCGTTCATGTTCTTCTTGGCACCAGTGTAAGACCTCATGTGCCTATATTATGTCACTGTTCGATTGATTTTGTTTCCAGAAACCATACTGATCGTACTAACGTTCACTCTTTTCTCGAATGCACGTACAAAAACAAAACCTCCAGGCCGACTTTCGTGACGATATTCAAGAAGAAATCGTCAGATGGGTTCCAGTCGATACCCTACGTGGTGGCGCTGTCGAGTTCCTTGCTTTGGTTGTACTATGGGTTCCTTAAGACGAACTCTATCATGATCATCAGCATCAGCGCCATCGGAAGGATATGCCGATGAGCAAGGAGCTGCAGAGACAGGAAGATCCGAAGCTATGTGCAACTGTGATTGACCAACCGAAACTCAATGAGATGAAGATAGTGATGGATTGCAGCACCGGATCACTCGGTGGGTCAAATGAAAACAATGTCTGATATGAGGGCAACATTATATTTGCAACGAATGTGAAGCTATATAGGAAAGTAGGGTAGGTAGGTTCATGTAATGATGGGAGAAGAAATTTATGTGACCGAACAGAAAAGGCAGTAAAATCTCTTGCCGATATTCTGGAGATTATATCTTCACCCTACTTTGACTATATCAATTTACTAGCAAATTTCCGAAAAAATTATATCCGGCGTATCTACCATTGTTGAGCCGGATAATAGAAAAGTATACTTTTTTGAGTAAGTTGGAGTATGTTAATTCAAATGAAGATCAATAGTGAAATGGTTGAAATCAATGTCAGAAAGTTTAACATATGTAATTGTAATGTATAGAGATGTGCGTGTTTGGTTTAGTTCATCTATACAGCTATAGGTCTTAATATGCGAGATTAGTCAATAGTTTAATTTAGTTCAACTTTCATTTTGCTCCATTTACATCTTGAACTTTTATTCATGGTTCAAAACTATTTTGGCACGATATTTAACAAACCTCATTTATTGACAAAAAATCACATACCAACTATCCTAATTTAAATTTCGTTCACAATATGCTAAATATTGAATATTTTTTTCAAACTCATCCCTAGCACCTTTTATTATATTACGTCTTTCACATACCAGGTACATTGGAGCATGTTCATTGTTTTTTTATTACTCAAATGCAATTAAATTAGTCAAATATTTTTATAGTTTTTCCTATATATTATATTCTAATCAAAATATAACATGCAATAAATATAAAAAATTTTAATAGTTATATGTATCTTAAAAAAGATGTATATATATATATAATTGCATAGCAAATCAAATGAAATAATGGTCTAGAGAGGTAAAAACTCTAATAAGAAATGGAGTAATAAACTATTAAAATTAGTTGCCCCAATTTTTTTCTTCTACTAGGAAATTAAATTATTTTTCCTTCAATGATATTAATAGATGTTTTTAGCTTAATTGGATTGTATTGAAAGAGCATTGGATCATCGTACGAACTCATTGGCAATGGGCTGCGACTCGTAGCCTGCGAGGATGACAGTAACATGGGACGATAGCATTAGATGGTGGGCGGTTGTGTACTTGAGGTTGAGGGGGCGACTGTTGCCAATGGACAAGAGAAGTAGAAGACTTGAAGGTTCTTTTAGATTGTGGTTAGGAGTTTGGGATTTGATTCATGATACTCAACCCTACCAAAGGATTAATTGGGTAACCCTCATCAACAACCCCAAAGAACCTGAGCGGTTTCTTAGGTGTTATGCTTATGTGAGAGTTTGGACCCATTTCATCGCAAACGTAGGGGAGAATGAGGGTGCTCGTGCACTTGGCCTCTTTGATGATATTATTTATAGTATGTGGTTTATCAGTGATTAGGAACATCAAATCCAAGTTGACCTCCCCATAAGCTGCTTATGGCAAATCTAATAAGGGCCTCATAAAATTTCGACAAATTTATTGATAAATTGATGAAATATTGATCCAATAAATTACTTTGAAGGTTGATTTTTTTTTTTTATTTAGTTCCAACAATACCGAAGTAATTGCTGGAAATATATTATTTGGAACTCCAAATACATGTGCCTACCCATTTGCCTAAAGCACTAACCAGAGGACAGTTTTTTTATTGTCCATATGGAACTAATTTGTCCATTTTTCCCTATATAGAACGATCAAAGACACCCTATATATGATACACCCGGTGAAGCCTAAGAATTGAGGTCCACAAAACTATGCAGCTAAGAGATTGAACTAAATTGTCTTATCAAGTCACTCTTGCACAACCATTTATTTTATATTCCTTTATTCCACCTAACTTGCAAATATTGTATAGGATTGTGTTCTCAAGCCATTATTATTCAAAAAATATTATATAATGTTTTTATGTGAGGTCAATTTTTTTTGGTTGTTTGTAGATTACATTTAAGTGTGGTTGTTCTATTAGGTAAGATAACCATCATTTTCATTCACCTTAAATTCCCTTCACTTCATTCATTTTTTCCCTTGTGAACCATTCATTTCTATATTTATAAATGCTCTTTTTATACTTGCACTATAAATTAATTTGGAAATAAAAAATATCTATTTTTATGTTTTTAGGAGTATTTATTTAAAAAAATATAATTTGTTTTAATCATATTATTATGAATATACATTAAAATATAAACTTTAGTTACAAATTTTTTAAATTACAAAATTTTAAAAACACAAATATTATAAAAATAACTTTAAACATTATAAAGTATTTAATCATTTCAATTAATTTTAACTACCATTCCATTTTCAATTATATTCCATTATGACATACCAAACCAGCATGATTGAAATTATGTGTGGACATAAGAGGATGGAGGGAATTAGCTATTATGGGAGGTACATAAAGTTTCTGTAATGATATGAAGATTGATATGGTCAACAAGGGGGTGCTCATGCCAATGACCAATTGGACAATTGGGCTTTTGACAATGGCATGATGTGATAACCAAACTAATTCAACTTTTAAATGTAACACTTGATCATTTTGTGAGATTGCCTTTTTGTAAAAGTTGTAATTTGATAACTTGGTATGCTTGTAAAGAATGATTTAAAGTACTAAGAGCAATATTATGAGTACTAAGATCAAACTTATTATTAGTAAACTCATTGGTAGTCATATCTATAAATTAATTTGTGAATAAATCTCATTTTAGTATTTTATATAAATACACTTAGAAATATATTTGGAAATATATATCCAACTCATTTTAGTATTTTATATTTCAATCCTTCATCTTTCTATCCTTCCAAATTTGTAAATTAAATTCATTTCTAAGACATTTTTTTGTCTAATTTACCTATTTTGCGTACTTTATAATCCAAAATTCACATTTAGCATTCCTTGGATTTAACTTCCTAGGATTTATAATTTTTCACTTAGGTCCACTTCTTTTATTTTACAAAGTTGTCCTCAAAGTTCTTAATTTTTCTCACTTAATACCCTTATTTTCACAATCTTAACTAATTCATTTAATCAAGTAAGATCGGTAGAGTTGAAGGTAAAATGAAACTCATAGTCAGTAATATTTTCTATATGTAAAATTAAAAAATATCCAGGAGAATTTGTTTAAGTAGGGAGGGAAACTATCTTGGCTAATTCTTCTCGGTGTCCTTATTATACCAATACTGGTAAGGTAAGAAACACTTGTGTAATAAAAAGACGACCACCCAGCACCGACTTTGCTAATTGTAATGTTGGAAATAGCAGGCTTACCAGACACATCCAATAATAGCCATTCAAAAGGTGGCTTGGCTGCCAACCGTGGAGATCACTTCTAAATTCTCCTCACATCCCAAAATCTGAATCAAGAAAGGAATGATCAAAATACTCCCTAGAAGAAAATTAAAAAAAAAAAAAACTTGCCTAATCTGGGCTATATAAGGCACTCCTACACACCAAGGCTTTGGAGCACGACTACATACCTTTCCTTTCTAAGCTGAGCAATTCTGTCTTCAACCTCGGCGGATTACATATATATACAGATAGCCATGGCATTCCTCAGCGTCCATGTGTTGGCTTTCATCTTTGGACTATTGGGTACGTGGGTACAGGTGCATGACACCATGTTGGGCTTACTATTATATAATACTTGAGTATTTGCATCTGTTTATGTGCCCAAATGAAATTTTATCATCGAGAAAATGTGCATTCTACTATCTACCCCGAATTCCCACGTTCATTTACACTCTTCTTATGTTATATATTTGTGCTGTTGGACAGGCAACATCGTGTCTTTCCTAGTCTTCTTGGCACCAGTGTAAGACCTCATATGCCTATATTATGTCAGAGATCGATTGCTTTTGTATACTGATCGTACTAACGTTCGCTCTTCTGCTCGAATATGCGTATGGAAACAAAACCTCCAGGCCGACTTTTGTGACGATAATGAAGAAGAAATCGTCAGATGGGTTCCAGTCGATACCCTACGTGGTGGCGCTGTCGAGTTCCTTGCTTTGGTTGTACTATGGGTTCCTTAAGACGAACTCTATCATGATCATCAGCATCAGCGCCATCGGGATCGCCTTGGAAATCGCTTACTTGACGATCTACGTAATATACGCTTCTAGGGATGCCAAGGTAATTAGCCAGTTGTATAGCTCAAATGTCGGGATTATTCTTCAGAAAACCACATTATGAGAAACATTTGTGT
This sequence comes from Trapa incisa, assembly GCA_030064435.1. NCBI lineage: Eukaryota > Viridiplantae > Streptophyta > Magnoliopsida > Myrtales > Lythraceae > Trapa > Trapa incisa. The sequence goes on from CM057771.1 coordinate 19,606,427, forward strand.
TTCAATAACAAATACTGCGTGTTGGTGTGCAGATATTGCTGCTGAAGTTACTGGTGTTATTCAACGTCGTAGGGAACGGACTCATGCTAGTACTGACCCTCTTGCTTCTGAAGGGAGCTCAACGTGTGAATGCTGTCGGATGGATTTGTGCCGCCTTCAACCTTGCGGTTTTTGCGGCGCCTCTCGGCATTATGGTATGCAATGATATGCCAAACCATTCACTCTATTGACAGCATGTGACATTTTAGTTTCATGTACCATTCGGGCTGAGAGACTTATCATCGCCCGTTAAATGCAGAGGAGGGTTATCAGGACGAAGAGCGTGGAGTTCATGCCGTTCACATTGTCATTTTTCCTAACTCTGTGCGCTACGATGTGGTTCTTCTACGGCTTCTTCGTCAAGGACAAGTTCATTGCAGTAAGTGAATCATATTCCATAATCATCAGCCTTGTGCCTTCCTCTCTAACTCATATGTTTCCTGCAAATTCCAAAATGCTTGTTTCTTTGCCTGTGGAGCAGCTACCGAATGTCCTGGGATTCTTATTTGGGATCGCCCAGATGACACTGTATATGTTATATAATAATTCGAAGAAGGAGATGCCGATGAACAGGCAGCAGCAGCAGAAGCAGGAAGATCCAAGACAATGTGCAACTGTCATTGACGAACCGAAACTCACCGAGATGAAGATTGTGTTGGATTGCAGCACCGGATCACTCGCTGGGTCAAAAGAAAACAATGTTTAATCTGAGGGCAACATTATATTTGCAACAAATGTGAACCTATATAGAAAAGTAATGTCATCTCCCTAGTGCTTCAAAGAAATAATGTACAACAAGCAGGGGAATTAAATTGTGTTAATTGTAATCATCATAAAGTGATCAAGTAGGGCAGGTTCATGTAATGATATGAGAAGAAATTTAGCTGACAGAACAGAAAAAAGGCAGTTAAAATCTCTTGCGGTCTGTATGGAGTGGTTATATGGGAGACATCTGTAAAGTTAAGGTCGGTATGGAAGACATTTAAAGAACGGCTAATTATGAAAATTTTTGACAAGTGATATTTTAATGCAAAAGTTAATTTTTAGTAATAAATATTTAATAAAATAAATTTATTTAATGTTAATTTTAATTTTAGTTAAAACCTTGAGATGAATTTAATGTTTTATCACATATACCACTTAATCCTTTTTGCTCACCTCAAAACTTACTCGCCTTGATTATTGCTGACAAATAATTGTTGATTATTGCTAAACCAGTCAATTATTTATTTTAGGTTAAAATATTAAATAAAATTAGAATTTTGTGTCATTATTCTTGTATTCGGATTATACATTTTAAACCTTAAACTTTTGAGACATATACACATTAGTCAGCATGACTCTAATTCGAGGAGTACAAGAATGTGGTTTACATAGTTGGGCCGAAAGTTGGCAACTATCCGCTTTCATTAAAATAGTTGGATAGTGCCTTAGATAGCATGGAATGAATGATCCAATTCGGGCCAGCCCCAATGAAAGTTCTCCGTGGGTGATATATATGTTGATTTTAGGGATTGCGTCTTCCATTGATTTGTAACTAATAAAATTGATAAAATGGTATCCTAGGAATTATAACTTTTAATCAATAGATTAGTACTCCTAGCTTATTACAAATGAATGAGAATTCCCATACAATATATCATTGATTCCTTAAACCAATCAATTTGATGATACAAGTGTATTTTATTTATAATAAATTATATTTATATTTATTTAAGAAATAAATAATTTATAAATGTGTTTGATTTCTTCCTATTCTATTTTAATTTGTCCCTTAGTATTTATTTTATTATGTTACATTAATGTTTTATCATACAATACTAAAGAGAAGTTAATTATGCAATATGAAGCCAATTAAAATTAAGAACTCGGCCTCCTCTGCTAAAAACCCTAAAATTGGACATGACACTTTATACACCATATGTGACTCTCCAAATTGCACTACAACTAGTGAATAAAGTATGTTAAGAGTTATGGATCCCTACCTATACTTTCAATAATGAAAATTATAATATTATATCAATTATATTTTCTAATCAACATATTAGTGTTCATGAATTTTCCTACATCAATTAGAATTACAAGTGTGTTTTATTGTATAAATATATTTTTCCTGAGGGATAGAAAAATATAAAATTACAATTTATCACATATAATCAACATAAATAGTATATAATATATACATATAAAATTAAATACAACCTATTAATAATATTATAATTACTATCGTTTCATTTTCTCCATTTTAATTATTATCTCTTCATTTACTATCCTTATCTTCAATATTATATTTATTATTCACCCGCAATCTAAAAAGAGGTTGTGATATTGAGATTGAAAAAGAATTTGAAACTAATTTGATTTATTCATTCGCTTTGACCCGAGTTTGTGAGCTATATCTGGAATAAAATAATAATAAAACCTTAAAAAACTTTAATTTGAAAAATAAGTTAAGTATATTGCTAGTTGTTTGGTAAATATACCAAAAAAATTTTGTAATTAATAAAAATATGGGATGAGAGTATTATAGACAATGAGTAGTTTTTGTTCGAATGAGTGAAGTGCAACCCATATGAATAGGGAGAGATAAGAGGAAAATAATAAATTTTTGGTGGGGACAATATTGAAGAGTAGAAAAAAGAAAATAAAATTGGAGAAATGAGAAATGCTAAAACATCCACTCTAGGGTAGATAAAATTGAAAGGTAGAAAAAGGAAAATGACATTAGAGTAATGAAAAATACTAGTTTAATCAAACAAAACTTGACAAATAATGTCGAAATCTAATGATAGTTGATGATAAACTAATGATTAATTTAGGAGAATAGGTCGATTAAGGTGAATCAAGTATAGAAATGACAACTTATGGATGGAGATGCACAAAATATAAAAATGGTGATGAAGAAGTTGTTGTCGGAAAAGCGAGATCTGAATATTTGATTGATTCGAGAAAATGATAACTTTTTATTTTAGGAGATGTGAGATGTTTTTTAATCAAAATAATAGATTTGAAAGTTGTTCGACTAAATGAATGAGTGTAAGTATAAAATTGATGGTGAAGTTAAGATTTTGCTCTAGGGTCGAACGAAAAAGAGAAAAATTATAAGAGTGATGGTGTATCAAGTGCAGTATAACATAAATTATCATCTAAAAATGAGTAGAATGGGGAAAACCAACAGAGTGAAATACAAATAGAGAATTATAATTCTAAAAAGCACTTAAAGTAGAAGGAGAAAAACGAATTTGGGCAAAAGAATAAAATATTTGACTCTGAATTTATTGATGGTGGTGAGTAAAAACATGATTTTAATGACAAACAAATAAGAAGCAGGAGAATTACTTATACAGTGTCTCGCACAAATCAGCCAGGTTTTGAAGGAAGTGATGTTTCTAACTATAAGAAAAGACAGAAATCTAGTGAAGAATACTTCACGAAAATTAATACTAAAAATCTTGATAAAGTAGAATTGCAGAATGGTACGAATTCATTAGGTATAGTTTTGATGCAAAATAATTCATAAGGCGACGAATCGACCAAATAAAATGTTGGTCTAGGGTCAGATTTTCGCGTAACCCCCAAGAATAGTACTGCTCGAAGTTTTCTTAAAAAACTACTACACCATTAAACAATTGATAGAAAGAAAAATATAAAATAATAATTTATCTAATACATTTAACATAAATAGTGTTATAATATATAAATATAAAATTAAATACAATGTATTAATTATATTTTAACTACTATCACTTCATTTTCTCTATTATAACTGCTATATTTTTATTTGTTATATTTATCTTCAATATTATCTCTATTACATTCTAAATCAGATCATTATATATTATTTTATAATTTTATTGATTATTCATGTATTTCATATCTTCAAATATAATATATATTTACTAGTTATATATATATATATCAATAAAATATATTTTTAATTAGATTTATAAATATATCAATTAAATAATATAATACCAAATATTAGTTTGCATAATTTATTTAACTTTATATCAATTTATTTATTTTAATAAAATATTGTAATTTTTAAATTATATAATACTAATTACAAGTGAATTTTAGAATAAGAAGAGGGTGGATGGCCCTAGTTGGTAAAGTGACTTAAAAAATATTCACTATAGCCCTATACTTGGAAGAATCGTGTAAAATGATGGATGAAGACCATTGTTTATCTAAAAGGGTTCTTAATGTGCATTGGATATGGTCCTCTAATACTTGGTGTAAAATGATGGATCAGGACCATCTTAATGTGCATTGGATACATGTCTCCATGATCCTCTAGTACTTGCACGGTGTAAAACAATGGATGGGGACCATTGTTCATCCAAAAGGGGGTTATTAATTAGAGATCTGGTTGTCTCCCTCTCCGGAAGATATGACCACTAGTTGACTTTGGTTGAATTAGTCGATACAGTATGCATGATTTATTCATAAAATAACTTATATGGAGCAGTAACTTAGAGTACAATAGCATGGGATATGGAGGCAGCACTCCTCTTCCTGGATATAGAGTACATTCTCACAGCATCCTTGGGGCAGGTGTAAAAAAAAGGATTCTACTCGTTAAAAACTCTGAATAAATTAGAAAACTGGATATCCACAAAATGGGGCAACCTACTTAGATATAAAGAGTTGTCTAAATGATGATAAAATTAAGCAAGCCACAAATGAATCAAGCAGGTGAGTTATTCCTTGGAAAGGAAAAAAAATCTACACAATTGGAAGGTAGTTGTAAGTAGGACAAAGACCATAGCCTTGGTAGTAGCATCTAGTTCTCACACTCTCATTCTTGACTCTTAGCAATATTATTGTGTATAAAGTAAGAGCATACCACGAGGAAAATGAACTTCATTAGATGAGTGTCCAACATATTGCCAGATATTCATGACTGACTGGTTCGAAGTCCGCTATGTTAGCCATGAAATCAACTTATATAAATGTATCATCACAGCATCTTAAATAAAAAGGAATATCATTGCAGAATCTTACCATACTCAGATGAAATGTGATGGCCATCCCTAAACAAACACTAATACCAGACATCACTTGTACCATCAGGTATCCAAGTGATACAATTTGAACCACTGGAGTAATTTCTCCCTATTAATTAAAGGCTCACTATGGAAATGAAATACAACAAAACAAAGTTCGAGAACCAGCTAAAATTATTTTCAAACAGTTTAATTGTACCTTAGATCCTTGTACAATGATCAAGGATTAAAATCTCCAGCTCCATTGATGTTGAAAGGTGGAAGAACCCTTTGGTTTCAAAAGATTCGGGCTTACCTGGAGATCATGTGATACTTTTTGGATACTCTTCGTCAAGGCCTGGAGCTTGAGGTAGCTGCGATCATACTTTGCTACAATATGGTAGAGGCAATCTCCTTTAGAAGGAGGTCCAATGAAACTGACCGTCATCTTGTTCCCAAGTGGATCAATCCTATTATGTAAAAGAAAGAGTGACTCCCCTTTCTCTTCCATTGTAACATGGAAATTGGTGTCAAACCTGATCCAAATCGACTTTGTGGCAATGAACTTGAAGGTCGTACCGTAGTCAAGGTGGTCTAAATTAAAGTGACTAGCAACTTGCTTGAATAAGCCAATGTAGAAGCAGTAACTTAGAGGACAGTGGCATGGGATATGGAGGCAGGACTTCTCTTGGGCATACCTCTTGTGGTAGCTAGCTAATGCTCTCCCTGCAGCCATAGTTAAAGAATTTACAAGTAAGTCAGAGAGACTCACGGGATGTGGCCGATGGGCCATCTGCACGAGGGACATTTGTTTTTCATCACAGTACAGCAAAAGGAGCATGCTACAAGGCCATTCTCACACTGTAATGCAAAATTTGAAAAAAAAAAAAAAGACTCTCAGGAAGGAAAGGAGTCTATCTTCAGATAAAACAACACAAAAGTACTCACTTGTAGTGTATCAAAAGGCAATTCTAGCATATACATCTCCATGGCAAATAAAAAGAGCTAATAGCAACTGGCAAATTTTGCCTTGTTACTAAAATGAGATATCATCATCATCTGAAGGATTAACTACTAAAGAAAATGAAGTATTACTTGTCTTGAAGCGTAGTAAAAATTTCTTCAAGTTCTAAATAAACTTCATCTTGCAATATGATATTTATACCAGTAAAATCAGAACAAGTGCCAAACTTCAGCTGACAAGGCACACAAAGACTGCCCTCATTGGGTCCATCCATCAATAACAATTTCTATCTTACATAGTCAACAAGAATCGTATTTCTAATCAAAATCATATTCTTCAGTATCCGAAAGAATAAGCTTTTGATTTAATAGAATTACCTAAGTGGCATCAGTTTGTCTAGTGTCACATCAGTCATATGAATCTTGGAAACCCAGATGATTTCCATTTGTTACTTAATAAGCAGGTCAGAATTCAAGTACGCTGAGGAAATTAAAACTGAATCCTCTAGCAAAGGACCCGGCCACAAGCAATATCACACTGAAAAGAATGAGAGCAAAAGGAGAAGCCAAGAACCAGGACAGAAATCCTTGAAAGAACCAACATTTTTAGCTGCCATAATTTCCCACAGTGACTCAAAAGGCCTCCTTCATAACATGAATTGCAGAATAGACAGAAAAGTTATTCCAAAAAGAAATTATAACGAAGGAAAGAAAAACTAATTTTCAATTGATTACATGTAAAAAAGGAGTAGATTAACCTAAAAAACGGGGCTTGAGAAGGGTTGGCAACAAATGGCACAATCAAGAGGATCTGTGTCCGTCATGCTAAATGTAAATGATCTTCCCTGGACAGGATCCGGGTGACCTTTTTCTACACCCTCTGCTATTCCTCCCACGAACTGCCCTCTTTCACCTCCTGACTACTCTCTTCTTCACGATCATCACTTCTGTCTCCATAGTCGTGCTTCCCTCCTTTCCCTGGCCATAGATCATTGGATCCATCACCTCCACTGGCTCCTCCGCCTTCGCTAAGGTCATCGTGAAAGATTATAGGGGCTGGATCAGGGCATCTCCTCTTCTACCTGCGGCTGCTGGATCCCGCCCATGACATTCCTCTCCGATCAAGATACTTGACATGGCTAACCTCTCTCTTTCTCCTACCTACCCCTTCTTCTTGTCTATGGGTTTACACTTTCTTGTCGTAAAAACTATCACTTTATAATTTATTTATTTATTTTTTAATTTAATATAATTTTTGTGATAAGTATTTTTTCCCAATAAAAATAGGTATATTTTTGGGTGTTATATTTATAAGTTTAGTAAAAATATAATAAAACAATAAAAATATAATACCATTATTAAAAAATATTTTAATTTGATTAAAATATTTTAAAATTTTCTCATATATTTATATATTTTTTACTATATGCATCACCTGTACAAACTAACTAATGATTTGTTAGATTGTTGAATAATGAATTCAGGGAGATTTTAAGGATGGATAGAAGTGGTAAAGGACTTGATGTCCTAGCCCCCAACCTTTACTAGGGCTTGGGTCTCGCTAGAATGCTTAATACTCTATAATATATATTTATCTTAAAGTAAGAATTTTCTCTAATTTATAAATAAAATAAGTATAAAGTTAAAATTAAACCATTATAAAAATCAAATTCAGTCGAAAATAATAGAATATACATTTAATTTGTTATTTTTTTTATAAAAAAATACGTATTAACAATTATATTAATAAATTTACTATTAGTAATTATTTATTAAATATCTAAAATTTTCTAACAATATAATTGAATAAATATTTACTAAAAAATTAAAATTTATTTGAAAATAGAAATTTAAGTGGAAAATTTGATATTTATGAAATTTAAAATTGGAAGTTATTTTTTTAATAATAAATCGAGATTGTCGTCAAATTAATTTGCAATAGAGTTTAAACAAGAAATTTGTATAATTTAAATTATGAATAAAACTTGAAATTACAAAAATATAATTTTAGATAATAAAAGAATAAGTATATACAACCACGATACAATTTAATCCAATTTTGTTCACACGAACTCATGTATATACAATCTAACTCCAACTCGACCGCTTTTTACGGATTTTGCATATTAGTTATTATATATATTTAATCCAAATTTTTATCAAATTTTATTAAATTGGACTTGATAATAATCGAATTTTATTACGATAGTCTATAAAATAGTAGGATAAAATTTTCCAACACCCGAGCATTTTAAATACCAATTCTCTCCTATTTGACTACAAATTTTAAAAATTTTGATGTAAAAATATCACTAATAATTTTTTTTCTAAGTGTGTGACTAAGTTTCTACAGTAGCCGAAAAATATTATAGGAGCATCAGGTCCTAGTTGTCGTCCTAGTTTTGGGACCTTATCCCCATTTTAGGGGCACCGTTCCATTTTCAAATGTTCATATCGCCTAAGGAAAGTGATGAAAAAAATGGAGGATCTAAATCAGTACTTCGGTTCCATTTTCAAAAGGTTCATGTCGTACGAGGGCAGTGATCTAGAAAAGATAAAAAATGGAGGATCTAAAAAGATATGCAATAATGTACCGCTAGACCATTGGTCGTACCCCTCCATGCTCCGGACATAAATATGGCCTTTCCAGGGCTCGAACCGCTTGATACTCGACATCGTGTGCGCTATAGCCTTGTAGCACGTCTCTCCCATCCCCGTCAACTTGTAGCAGCAGTTTATCTCCAACTCCTCCCTCCGCCGGAATATGAAATCGTACAACTGTCGGTCGCACCCGTTGGTCAGCCTCTTGGCGCAGTCCATGATGAACTCGTTCCAACCCTCCTTCGGCTCCGGCGGCAGCTCCTCTCCCTCCCACGGGAAGTTTGATCGCCCCTCCACCAGCAGTGCCGCCCCCGCACATGGTCAGCACCATCACGATCACCGCCAGCCGCCACGATATATGTCCCACCATGTCTGCCCGTGTTCCTGACATCCTCTCATGGGGTCTACTGACTTATATAAGTCCACCCTTCAATCTTTTAACGTATGCATTAATTAATTATTCCACGGAGAGATAGTAACCCATCTTATAAGAAAGAGTTACTGGAAAATGCTAATTAAGAGCATTGATTATTAATGTCATTGACTAATAGTTTAATTAAGGATAAATTACATTGTGTCAAATCACTTTTATACAAAACACTTCAAATAATATATTTTAATGTAAAATATTTGATAAAATTAATGTATTTGTATCAATTTTAAATTTAATTAAAAATTAATTTTAAATAATATAAAAAATTCTAGACAATCATAAAAAAGTTAGAAATATGATTTAATTTATATAATAATTTAATATTTTTAATTTTATATTTTACTTAACTTAACTTAAGTATATATTTTATTAAAAACATATATTATATATAATATATATTTAATATAATTATAAATGAGAATTATATATAATTAGCATTTTGTTTAATTAATTTAAATTAATAAATAAATATATTATATAAATATAATATAAAATTAAATATATTTTAAGTTATTAATAAAAAATAAAGTAAATAAAATATTAATATATAAAAGTATAATAGCATACCATTTATATATAAATTATAATAACTTACAAATTTATATATAATTTGTATACTATTATAATATATATTGTATTATATTATAATTCATATACAAAATATAAATTATATGTAATTTTTACCTAATAAAAAAATCTATATAATATATATAAGTTTGTTCCATATTATAATAATCATAATTTATATATAAATATTTTATTTAACTTAAATTACACATATATTTTAAAAAGCACAAAATTATATATAATTTTACTTAATAAGATTATAAATAAATTTATATAAAATTAATGTTTTGTATATAAAATTGAAATAATACATTAAATATTTTAGATCATTATATGAAATTTTTATATATTTTAATTATTAAAAATATGTAATTTAATTAAATAAATTATTTATACATAAATTATGATATGTTACAAATTATATATTATTCTCACTTAATAAAATTATATGTAAAATATTTTACGATTTCATAATTTATATATAATTTTTTTATTTAACTTAAATTATATATTTTTATTAATAATTAAAATATATAAAATTTTGTATTATTATAGTGTAAAATTTTAATTTATCATTTTAAATTAATTAAATAAATATTAATTATATATAAATTTAGATTATAATTTTTTAAGTAAAATGTATATATAATTAGTGTTTTTTAAAATATAGTTGTAAATTAAGTTAAATAAATATTTTATATAAATTAAGATAGAGAGAAAGTTTCAAAATATTATGATCGGAGGTGCGGCGGTACGATCTCTTGATCTGGTGAGGTAGCTCTCGTCCTTATATTTTTTTCTAGAATTAATAATTGCTACAATTAAAATACATACGAGTGTTAATTTTGTTAGTAAAATTCGACACTTTTTCTCTTTAACACCGATCTGCAACAATGTAGTAAAGCCAAATTGACTTACCTTTCACCTCTCTAGAGGTCGTGTGAGGGTCGTGGAGGCGTTGGGTAGGCTTGGTTTGGCCAAATGATGCTTGAATTTGGCCGAATTCAGCTCGGCCAAAACAAGACAACTTCGGTTCGTTGGAACTGATTCACTTTTTGATTTAGTCGGTGCTTCTTCAACAGTCCTTGGGTCGAATGGAGATTGTTGTTAGGTAGCTAACTTTCCCCGGAGTCTGTAGGACCTAACCTTGCCTTCTAAAGCTAAGAAAAGTGCCCAAGTCGGAGCTCTAGTTCGAGATTCACCGAAAAATGGAGCACTTGAGAGATAATGATGATTTGAGATGTGTGAAGAATGAATGTAGATGAGCTCTTTATATAGGGAGCTCGATGACCCTCTGCCCGACCAATTTCCATTTTGGTCAAGCTTATCCTCGCCCGAAAATGCCTTGATCGAAGAGGATATTCCTTTGTCGAAGAAGGAAAGTTTTTGAACCGATGAACAGTGCTATCATCCTGAGAAAAAAGACGACACTATTTCGAACCGGACCAGGTTCAATGACGAAAATCGGTCAGTTCAAGCCCGATTAAACCAGTTTTCTCAAATATAAAAATTTCTAAATTTGTCTAAATTCATTTGCTATCCAATGGTGGATTCAATTTTCCAATTTGATCATTTTAAGCTATCAAGAAAAATAAATTTAGAAACTAATTCATGTATATTTCAAACTGGTTCAATCTAATTTAATTCGGTTTAGATCCGGTTTACCCTAAACCGGTCTGGTTTTCTCTTCTAATTTGTTCCATGGTTCTTTTCCATGGTTTTTTATATCTCTTTGAGTCACTTAAAAATTTTCAATTTCTCATTTTACCCTTTCTTTACCGGTTTTGGTTCATTAACTAGCTCTCTTTTCTCTTTCGAATCGACCAGTTATTTTTCTAGTTTTCCCACTTTCGAATCGATAGGGTTTACATGGCATGTCTGGTGTTGAGTCTTACGTCAGCCAGTAGTCATGTGAGTTGCTGAGCCCTCTATATAAGGAGCGCCTCCCTGCTCATCCTCCCTATCTCTCGGGCAACCATAGAAGATAGGACACTCCAATTTCTGGATATGCGCAAACCAAAGCTCTGACAAGGGGACTTTCTAAAACCTCAAAAGATGAATTTGAAATCCCTAGAATTGGGAGGAGGTCCTCTACTTCGCTGTAGTCTCCACTCGGCTTGAAGATCATCGGAGGAGCATTAGGAGGCTTGCACAGTACCACTCCTCTGACGGTGACAAAATTGCCAACCCACTTCGAGCTGAATTTCGGCCGCTCCCGACCTTCTGCAGCTAGGCCAACCTTCCCCCGACTTCCCTCAACCAACCTCGACCTCCATATATCTTAGATGTAAACTCCGTTCTTTCAAGATTAAGAAAACTGGGAAAGAACCGATCAATTCAAAAAGAGAAAACCGAGCCATTTAACGAACCAAAACCAATAAAGAAGGTAAAATGAGAAATTGGAAAATCCCAAATGACTAAAAGAGTTATAAAAATCATGGGAAAAAACCATGGAACCAATTGAAAGAGAAAATTAGACTGGTTAAGGGTGAATCGAACCTGAATCCATTTGAACTATATATGAACCGGTCTCTAAATTTATTTTCTCGGTGGATTAAAATGATTAAATTGGGAAATTGAAGCTATTATTGGATAGAAAATAAATTTATAAATTTTTAGATTTGAGAAAATCAGTCAAATCGAGCCTGAATCGACCGATTTTCACCATTAAACTCGGTCGAACCGGAACGGTCCGGTCTGGAATAGTGTCGTCTTCTTCCTTGGGATGACAACACTGTTTATTGGTTTAAAAACTTTCCATTTCCGGTGAAGGGAATATTTCTCTGATCAGGGCATTTTTGGGTGAGGATAAGCTCAACCAGAATGGAAACTAGTCGGGCAGAGGGTCCCCTAGCTCCCTATATAAAGAGCTCCCCACCATTCATCCTCCACACACCTCAAATCGTCTTCCTCTCCAAAGTGCTCCATTTTCTGGTGAAGCTCAAATCAGATCTCCGACTTGGACACTTTGTCTTAGAAGACAAAGTCGGGTCCTACAAACTCTGTCAATGAACTTCTCGCAGAGGTCGGTCGGTCCTGACAAGTCGGGGGCGAAGGGCCTCAACTCGTTGAATTTGGTCTCATATTCCGAGATCGTGCGTGCTCCATGGCGGAGTTGGAAAAATTTCACCTTCTTCTCGTTGATTAAGTGGGGAGCCAAGTACTCTTCCATGTACCTTATTTCAAACTCTTCCCAAGTAGGTGTGGTCGGGAAGAGGCTCCTTGCATTATCCCACCACCTCTTCGCGTTGGACTCTAGAAAGAATTCTGCGAGTGTAACCATTTCCTCCGAAGGTATCTTGATGATACCCATGAATTTCTTGAGGCTCGCCAACCAATCCATGGCGGCCCCAGCCTCCTCCTCGTAGAAGGGCTTGCACCCCAGTTGTTGGAGCGTCTTGAGGTACCTGGGGATGTCGAAGAGGGGTGGAATAGGTGCGGAAGGGGGTTGGGATTGGACCTCCTCCTAGTGGGTTTGGGACTCGGAGTCTAGGTGGGGCTTCTTGCTGAGGTGGGGTTCTCCAAACACCCTGGTGAACTCCTTACATAGCCTTTAGTGCTTGGAGCTGATGCCATGTAGGGCTGATGGAGCTCTCGAGAATTCTACGTCCGAGAGAGGGTTTCCAACGGAACCAACGGTTGCCGCCATTGTTCTCTTGACTCCTATCTTGGGTGCCATAGCTGAGGTAAAGTTTTCTTTGATTAGTATTTATGTTATAAAGTCTCGGTAATGTATACAGGAAAACACAAGCTCCGATACCACCAAAGTTGTCACGCCCCGACCCGGTTTAATTGAGACCTTGTGAACAACCTTATATAGCCTTTAGTGCTTGGAGCTAATGCCATGTGGGGCTGATGGAGCTCTCAGGAATTCTCCCTCCAGGAGGGGGTTTCTAGTAGAACCATCGGTTGCCGCCCTTGTTCTCTTGACTCCTATCTTGGGTGCCATAGTTGGGGTAAAGTTTTCTTTGATTAGTATTTATGTTATAAAGTCTTGGTAATGTATCCAAGAAAACACAGACTCCGATACCACCAAAGTTATCACACCCCAACTTGGTTTAATCGAGATCCTATGAACAACCTGCCACTCTCTCAGACCTTGATGAGGGACTCCTCTAGGTGATCAAAGAGAGTCAGGCGTAGTACCTATCATGTTTTCCCTGGATAATATTAAACAAAATTGAAATTTAGAATCTTTATACCTGGGATAGGGTCTGGGTTGGATGAGATGGGCATAGTCGCATTCTTTCCTGAAATTGTTTAGAGGGAGGGGCTAAGTTCGACAACTTAATGAGTGGAGAAAAATATCTTAGGAAACGTTCAATTTACAATTTTCAAATGTTTAATAATTCAAGATTTTTCTCATTAGGATTCTTAGTTCACATAGTCAATAACCGCCCTCCTATTATAGGAGGGATCACACGTTCATAGAACGATCCCAGACCATTCCAATTTTGGACCAAAGCGCCTTTACTGTTCACCTTGATAGAGGTGCACTGCTTCTACCCGAAGTTTGAATGGACATCAATAGTCCAACCCTCAAACCCTGATCACTTCAACCTGTTCGCATAGTAGGACAAGACCTTATTTCCCCTACCGCCTCAGTCTTAGTGCAAAGGAAGCTTTCTTGAGCTTTACGACCTACTGAATGACATATTGCCCTTATGCACCATGGGTCATCCAACAGTCATTAGGCTCCATCACTATCTCATGCTAGGTGTCCTAATGACTCAAACATCATAATGCATGCACAATCAATAGTCTTTTTAATGGTAGCCTTTATCTTTAGCCCTCCAGCTCAATAGTCTGTTGGCTTGGTTTCAACCCATGCGTACTAGCCCAATAGGTCCGACAATCTGGCTTCGACAAAGTAGCAGTTTGGCCCAACAAGCTCGACAACTCAGACTTGGTTCGATGGGAATTACACAAAGTTCCCATTATTTGGATCTTTTAGCATCATTCATCACATACTCGTTCTGGACGGGTCCATGCCCATATCCATTGGCCTTGGGCCCACTGGCATATCGAGTCTAAGCCCAGAATTGGCTCCCAAATGTTTTAAGCAGAGTCACCCAGTTAGGGGAGGCTAATTCTAAGAAAAAATATTTTCAAAGCTGAACCATCATTCCAATCGGAATTGATGTTATAGCGGTTCCCACTCACCCGATAATCTTGGTGGGGCCATCTCGGCGGAGTCTGACCTTGCGGTATTCTCTTGAAAGCCGATGCTCGAGCAGGATATTCCTACATGACATGAGTATTTGTGTTAGGGTACTAGACTAAGAGACCACATTCTTTGAGCATTTGCATATAGGCCCTCATGGTTTGCCTTGATTGTAATTTGGTCCCAGAGGTTTGGTGCATTTACTTTTAAATCCCTAATTGCCCCTTCCTTTCAATTCAGCCCCTAGGTTTTCCCAATTTTCTTTCCTGGGTCCTTAGTTTTATCAAAATTGCCCATATGCCCCTTAATTTTACAAAATTGCAATTTGAGCCCAAATTTCTCAAGCTTTGCAAATTGGTCCTCCATTTTATCTAATTTGCCCATTTGATCCTCACTTGGGAGGGAATTTCATAAAAATGCCCTTAATTTTATCAATTTGCATTCGGCCCCTAATTTTTGAAAAATCCCTACTTTTCCCAAATTTATCAAAATTTGTATTTTGGCTCCTGAATCTCAATTTCATCAAATTGACCATCAAAACGTGGTTAATTGTCCCCATTTGTGATTTGGATCACTTCTTTTATGTTTTCCCCATCATTTTAAGCCTTGAACTGCTTCATTTGGCTTGTAAATGAGTTCAAACGGAGATTTGTCGAAAAATACAGTCTAGAGAGAAAAAGCTTCGATATCTTATCGGTGAGGGTCCGGTGACAGGAGCTTTGGCTACCAATGCATTGCTCTCGTTGTGGGGATCCTCCCTGGATCAAACCATGTCTCAATTGATGATTTGAGCATCGCAAATTTCAATGTTAAAGTTTTTGTAGAAATCGGTCGTAAATAGTGTTTTCCGGTGAAGGGTGGCAAAGGGAGCTTACCTTCTTAGTTCGGGGGAAGGTTAGGGTACCTCTAGGTGGGGTGTAGGAGGTCGGGTTTGGTCGCAATTTTCCATGGGGAAGCTCAAAGTGGCGGTAGAGGGTTGAGCAGTTTCCTGCCCGAGGAGCGACAATACTATTCAGGCTTCCTCATTCTTCCTCGGTGGCTCTCCGGCTAAACTGAGGGTAGGACTGGGTAGATGACTTCTTTATGATTCCAAAGACACTAAATGTGGCTTCGAAGGTTGAGAAAAGTCCCGTTGCTAGAGCTCTAGTTTGCAGCTCGTCGAAAAATGCACTTTTCTTCTTTTTTGCTCGATTGTGTGATGTTGAGAGCGAATAAATGGGTGCTCTTTATATAGGGAGCTCGACAACTGTTTAGGGTACCCGCCGATGTAAGACTCGGCTGTCGGCAACCTGACCGAAGAGTTTTTCAAGTTGTCGGAGACTCCAACTTTTCCAGCGTCTCTCTCTACTTCGTTCTCTCTATTAGCGTGTGAAGGTTTAAGACGATGATGTGGCGGTCGTGCCACATGGCACGTTGTGATTGGCCAGTTTTTCTAACGTGGGGTCCAACTCAGCTACCGCGTCAGCCATTGACCGGACACGTGGTAGACTCCCATTGGCTGCTCATGTCTATGTGGCATTGACCATTGACCAGTGTGGTTCGCTGACTGGTGTGACCATTGACTAGTCCGGTCTTATCGGGTTCGATATCCCGAATTCTAAAATTGGCCGGTTTGAACTCTATTTGACCTATTTTTTGAAATTTAAAATTTTTTAAATTTATATAAATTCATTTTCTATCTAATGGTAGCCTTAATTTCTCAAATTGACATTTTTAAGCCACCTAGAAAAATGAATTTGTGAATCGGTTCACTATGGTTCATCTCGGTTCAGTCTAGTTCGGGCCTAGTTCACCTTGAACCTGTCCGATTTTCTACCCAATTCTACTTCCCGATTCTTCCTTGTAATTTTTTTTGAATTTTTGGTAACTTGGGATCTCCCAATTTCCCATGTTAACTATTTTTCATTCATTAATCGACTCATTTCTTTGCATATAAATCTATACCGGTTCGTTTCCTGGTTTTCTTTGGTCCCAAAGGACGGGTTTTACACTGGTAGTTCCTTGGGGAATACATCCGAGTAGTGTTCGACCACGAGATGCCCCCTAGTCCTTTCTCCTCTAACTTCTCATTGATGATCATTGCGAGAAAAGACTTGCAACCCTTCTGCATCATCTTTCAGGCTTTTATATAGGATACCAAGTGCATTTCTCCCTTCCTCCCAACTCCTTGAAAACATAGTACGAGTGTCTCGGAGTGTGAAAAGTTATCACTTTCTTCCCACAGTATACCTTGGCTTTATGTGTAATTAGTCAAAACATTCCCAGTATTATTTTCACCTCTCTTAGAGGTAATGTGATCAAATTTACCTTCAATTTTATTCTACCAATCTTAATCTCACATCCCTTTAACTGTTTGTCTCTATTTAGCCATTCTCCTAAGGGTGTGAGGATTTTGAAACTTTGTTCTAGGAAGGTAAGTTCTAGCAGAAGACTTGGAACTAAATCTTCCTTGATAAAGGATCTCTCTTCTCTTGAGTCGAAGAGAGCGTAGACTTTTCTCCCCCATAGTTGTATGTATCCTGATCGAAGAAATGCACGTTTTTTAGAAAAAAATATTTTGATTCTCTTTATTGGGTAGGATTTAATTACAAGTTTTGTCTAATTCTGATCATGGAGGGTTTGGGAAGTACCCAATATAGTACTAGGATCTTTTCGGGCCTACTCTTGTGTGAGGTTATACACCCTAGCTGGTACCCTTGTTATGGTGGTTGTGTCCTCCCTTAAAGTCCTTGGGTTCCCTTGGGGTGGTTCAAGTATGTTTCATTGCTTATTCTCCCTAAAACTGGGGCACTCTCTTGCAAAGTGTCCCGTTTACCCACATTCGAAACAGGTTGAACATGCCCCCTCGTGGTACTTTTGGCATCTAGGACAATGGGGGCTCCTCCGTGGTATTGCGGTGGTCACCTCTCTTTGCGCGGGGTACACTTCCTTCCTCATTTAGAAACCCATTTTGTTTTCCCACTTAGGATGACTTTGCTCCTTATGTCCCCCATGGTAACTTTGGCCTTTATCCTCTTTCTGGTTGGCCTACTCCACCCGACAGCGTCGCGTTTGCACCAGACACTCACATTCGTGGGCCATACTGATTATGGCTACCAGATCGTGGAGCGTTCTAGTACTCCCATCCGATCTCGTATGTCCATATTAAGAATGTACATTAATCGTTAGCAAATGTCTGCATATCCAGCTAGATTGAGGGAAAAGGGTTTTAATTAATTGAATTTAGTTTCGTACTCCAAGATAGAGTTAAGCCCTTGCTGCAGTTTAAATAAATCTTATTTTTTCTCGTTGATCAAATACGGAGCCAGATATTACTCTGTATACCTTCTCTCAAATTGCTACTAGGTGAGGTGGTGGTATGCATGCTTGTGACATTATCCCACCACCTTTTTGTGAGGTTAAGCGAAAGAAAAATGTTAGAAGGAATGGGAATATGCCTAAAAACTATTAAATAACTATTAAAAATTATACTAATAAATTTATTATTAGTAATTATTTATTTAATATCAAAAAATTTTCTACAATATAACTAAACATATATTTATGGAAAATCCAAAAAGTAATTGAGATTAGAAATTTGAGTGGGAATTTAGTATTAAATTGAAATTAATTTGAAAGATAGTAAAACTTAGAAATTTGTATAATTTAAATTATCAATAAAACTCAAAATTATAAAAAAAATATAATTTTAAAAAATAAAATAATAAGCATCTACCAGTCGAGTCAAATTCAATTTCGCACGAACTACGTACTTTCAACCACTTTAAAAGATTTTGCACATTATATATTATATATACTTAATTCAAAATTTTATCAAATTTCATAAAATGGACCTCATAAATAGACAATTTCACCTTTCTCATTATCGAATTTCAGTAGAAAATACTCTCCCCACAAGCATTTTAAATACCAATTCTCTCTATTTAAAATTTTTTTTCCAAGTTTGATTGTATTTAGTACTAGTTGTCACCCTAGTTTTGGGACCTTACCTCAATTTAGGGGCAAGGGAATGAAATCAGTACTTTGGTTCCATTTTCAAAAGGTTCATGTCGTGTTAGGGCACTTATCTAAAAAGAAAAAAAAATGGAGGATCTAAAAAGAAATGCAATGGAGTCTGTACCACCATACCATTGGTACTCGAAAGAAATTAAAATATATAGTTTTATATATTTAATGGATATCATCCAATGTTTAAGCAACAAAAAAAGCCACTCTTTTTTTTTGTTCTATGCCCTCCTTACACAGTCCTGGTACCCCTCCATGCTCCGGACATAGATATGGCCTTTCCAGGGCTCGAACCGCTTGATACTCGACATCGTGTGCGCTATAGCCTTGTAGCATGTCTCCCCCATCCCCGTCAACTTGTAGCAGCAGTTTATTTCCAGCTCCTCTCTCCGTCGGAATATGAAGTCGTACAGCTGCCGGTCGCACCCGTTTGTCAGCCTCTTGGCGCAGTCCATGATGAACTCGTTCCAACCCTCCCTGGGCTCCAGCGGCAGCTCCTCTCCTTCCCACGGGAAGTTCGATCGCCCCTCCACCAGTAGTGCCGCCCCGCACATGGCCAACACCATCCCGATCACCGCCAACCGCCACGATATATGTCCCTCCATGTCTGCCCGTGTTCCTGTTCAGACATCCTCTGATGGGGTCTGTTGACTTATATAAGGCCACCATCAATCTTTTAACGTATGCATTATTACAAGAGAGATTGTAACCCATCTTATAAGAAAGAGTTACTGGAAAAAATGCTAATTATGAGCATTGATTATTAATGTCGTTGATTAACTATTTAATTAAGGATAAATTACATTGTCTCAAATCACTTTTATACAAAACACTTCAAACAATATATTTTTCATTTAAAATATTTGGTAAAATTAATGTATTTGTATCAATTTTAACTTTAATTAAAAATTAATTTTAAATAAAATACAAAAATATTCTAGACAATCATAAAAAAAGTTAGGAATATGATTTAATTTATATAATAATTTAATATATTTATTGTGAATTTAAAATTAAGTATATATTTTCATAAAAACATATATTATATATAATATTTATTTAATAAAATTATAAATGAGAATTATATATAATTAAAATTTTTTAATTAATTTAAAATAATAAATAAATAAATAAATAAAATATAAAATTATATATTTTTTAAGTTATTAATAAATAAAATATAATATCATACCATTTATTTATAAATTATAATAATTTACAAATTTATATATAATTTGTATACTAATATAATTTATATATAACTTGTATTATATCATAATTTATATATAATTTTTATCTAATAAAAAATCTATATAATATATATAAGTTTGTTCCATATTATAATAATCACAATTTATATATAAATATTTTATTTAACATAAATTACCATATATTTTAAAAAACACAATATATATATATATATATAATTTTACTTAATAAGATTATAAGTAAATTTATATAAAATTAATATTTTTTATATAAATTTAAATAGTAAATTAAATATTTTACACTATTATATACAAAATTTTATATATTTTAATTATTACAAAAAATATGTAATTTAATTAAATAAACTATCTGTACATAAATTATGATATGTTGCAAATTATATATTATTCTCACTTAATAAAGTTATATGTAAAAGATTTTTAGGATTTCATAATTTATATACAATTTTTTATTTAACTTAAATTATATATTTTTATTAATAATTAAAATATATAAAATTTTTGTATTATAATAGTGTAAATATTTAATTTATCTTTTTAAATTAATTAAACAAATATTAATTATATATAAATTTAGATTAAAATTTTTAAGTAAAACGTATATATAATTAGTGTTTTTTAAAATATAGTTATAAATTATTTTAAATAAATATTTTATATAAATTAAGATATAAATTAATAGCTAGTATATTAAATTATAATGTAAAGTGAATTAAATGTAGAATTGTCTAATATTCTATTCTAATAAATTTTTATTTTAGAATTATGTATTTCTTATTAAATATTAATAAAAATTATAATGAGATTATATATGATAAATGTTAAATATATTTCAAAGTTTTCTAATAAAAGTTTAAATTTACACAAATATCTAAATTTTAACATATGTCAAATATTTTGGATAAATGTATAATTTAAACAAACGGTTTATCAAATAAAACAACATAGATGAAAAAAAAAACATAAAATTAAAATAGTGGAAGGTGATCTGCCAACCTTTTAATATCTGACATAACCCATATGTGATTCTTTTATCTATTGGGAGGGTTTTTTTTAGAATGAGGCTCCATTACCTCTAATTACTGTGATTTAGTAATCATAACATGTCATTTTAATATAGTTTAGGTGATTATTATCATTTTAAGATACCTACCTACATGTCAAAAAAAATTTAAAATAGCTAAATTACATTTTTGTATAAAATCTTTCAAATTAATTTTCCTTTAAAATTAAATATTTAAAACTTTATATTTTAACATTAAACATTTTGTAAAATAGTAATTTTAGAGACAATTTTAAGTTAAGTTAAATTTTAATTTCACTTATATTATAAGAGTTTTTACTATAATATACATTATATTAAAAATAATTAGAAATATTGTATTTAAATTAAATTATTATATATTTAAAATAAAATATATTTTTATTTAATAAAATTATAAGTAAAAATAATATATAATTAATATTTTGTTTAATTAATTTAAAATAATTATGTTATACAAATATATCTTTCATTTTTATATATTAATAAAATTTTGATTATAAATTATATAATTATAGTATAATTAAATTGTAAAATTTAAATTATATATTTGTAATATATATATTTATTATATAATTTACATTTAATAAAATACTAAATTACAAATTTGCCTAAAACATTTAAACCTAATATAAATTTAGAATCAAAATTTTGATAACTTATATTTTATGTCAAACTTTTTATAAAAATATAATTTTAATAATAATTTTAAGTTATATTAAATTTCGCTGAAATTTATTTATAAGTTTACCATCAATCTTATTTAAGATGTCATTAAAATTTAATATAAGTTAAAATTGTTGTTAAAGTAAATATTTTATTAAAAGTTTGGTATTAAAATGCAACGTATGAAAGGTTTTGAAAGATTTGATATAAAAGTGTAATTTAGTCTTTAATAAAATATTATAAATTATATTTAATTTAAGTTAAATAAAAATATATAAAAATTATAATTTTATATAAATATATTAATTAATTTTAATTTCTTAATGATAATAACCTATATAATTTGTTAACAAAATTATATTATTATAAATAATAATAAAAGTATTTATAAAATATATTTAATTTATTATTTCAAATTAATTAAATAAAATATTAAGTGTATATAATTATTACCTATAATTTTATTAAGTATAAATAATAATTAATATTTTATTTAATTAATTTGACCTCACATTTAAATTAGGTACTTTTACTAAAGTTTTTAAACCATAATATTAAATTAACTTATTTTAAAAATAATGGTATTAGTTCCACTTTATAAAATGATAGTACGTTTTATTTTTTTTACACTAAAATCTTGACCCATTTCTATCAATTATAGAAATAGATCTTATAGAAAATATTTTCTCAAATATTTGTCCCATATAATTTTTCAATCTTTTAAAAGATTTTCTAAATTATTTGTACAATTAATAATGAATCATCGATTTAATTGAACTGATTGTTAAAATTTTCACTTATCGGTATTTTGTATACGTGTTAATCACAAATTGGTTATAAAATATTTGTACTTTATTTGTAAATATTTTGTATCGGTATTTTGTATACGTGTTCATCACAAATTGGTTCTAGAGTATTCGTACTTTATTTGTAAATATTTTGGATTAAACTTATAACAATATTATTTCATTTACTCGGAATCTTTGAACATATTACAATTTTACCAATAATATCCTATTAGTGTCTTGAACTTATTAATTTTAACTTCTCAAAATTTTCGAATTTTCTCTAAAATTAGATGTTATTTACAATTGATCCTATTTCACAAATATTTAAACTTAAATACCTATAATTTTACTTATTTACAATTAGATCTATAAGTGTTATTTCTTTTTCTAAAATTTTTTTATATTATAGGTACAATCTTAACTAATAAATAGAATGAAATACTATCACAATTAATCGCTCATATTCTCATTGAACCATTCTTTATAATTGAACTAATTATTCCACGATCACTATGATGCATTTAGATCCCTAGTACGATCATAACCAATGATTCTTCATACAAACATTTTTATTTCTTGAATGTAGTATGATCATTACACACCAATTATTTGTGTCTCATATAATCACCATATAGCACCAGGCGCACACACGCACGACATGATGGACCACACATACGTGTGTCGACTTCCCCACTTGAATTTTTTACCTGTACCACCTCTCTTAACCCTTAACTCCAACTCTACAGTCTCCAGTGAGATCAAATAATCACAATCTTCAGTAAGTCCCTAATACCATAAGCTTTCCGTAGCCACCAATCTTTCCCAATTTGAGTGAGTTTAGAGAGTTAATTAAAACTTCAAAATTTCAGATTCTTAGTTAAGTGGTTAAAATAACTAAAATGGACATTTACAAAGGCTAGAGACCACCGACCAAGTTGATTCAAGTAGCCACAGAATCCGGGGAGTGTTTAGCTTTTAGACCCCACCAACTTCCACAATCGACGTGTCGTCTTGAGTGAGTACCCGGCTTTGACCCGGTTGTTACTCATTTTCTATTAAGTATCTAATCAAGGTTGATCAGAGTAGTTCTGGCTGCCTCTGGCCAAACTAAGTTTACGACGGCCTAGAGGGAGGACAGGGGGACCTCAATACTTAGTTTGAAAATTTTTAGAGATATTTTTATTATGCGTTAAAGGTCGGGGACTAAAATATTAATATTTAAATATTAGGGGACCCAAATATAAATGAGCTTTATATGGGGTCTTCCTAAAGTACTAAATAAAGTTTTGGGGCTGATTGAAAAGTTTAGTAAAGTTTAGGACTAGGTTTACTTACTTTGGAAGATCTAAGGACCTATTTACAATAAATGTAAGGTTAAGGACTAAAGCACAAATAAGAGCATTTGTGTAAAAAAAAATAACTTTTGTACAGTAAAAGGACCTAAAGTTAATTAAAGAAAGTTTAGAGATCTAAATGAGAAAAATGAGGAATAAATGAATCCTAAAGCCTAAGTTATGAAGAAGAGGGGAAAACTGGTAATTTTACAAAAACTTAGGGGTCATTCGACAATTAATGAGAAATAGGGCTTGGACTTGTTTCAATGCCTATTTGGGACTAAGAAAAACTTGGAGGGGCCTAATTGAAAGACTTGGGAAAGTCTAAGGCCCGAAAAGAAGAAGTTTTAAAGTATAGGGGAAAAATGACAATTTTGCCCTTGTTATGAAGTAAATGATAATTGGAGAAAGTTGGACCCTATGGGGTAAATGAAGGAAATAGGGGTGCTCCAATAAGTGTTAAGTGGAAATAGAATAACCTTAAGTACGATGGATTAACCTTAAAAATATTAGGATTAAGAGTCGGTTTACTGACTAATAAGTTGGGTGACCGAGACCCGAGATGGCTAAACTGTAAAACCATAAGAAAAGTATTATAGGTTAAAGTTAAGAAGGGTCAGAAGTGTAACTGACTCTATTGCTGCTAAATATTGTAGAGAACTTAAGGGACCACTCTAGTGGAACCAAGAGCAGGATTCTCGGAACCTTGTAGAATGAATGAGTTCCACGATTCGAGGTGAGTGGGTGTATTGACGACATTTCCGATTGGATCGACTAAAGCACATAAATGATGTTTGATTGATTGTGTGAAATGAGTAGAAAGTTGACCTTAAAACTCATGTGATAAATGCAAAATGAATAAGTGCATAAATACTAAAGCAAAGATGATTTTAAAGGCTAAAAGTGAGAAACGATCATGAGACCGAGGCATGCTGTGTAGCTATAGTCTATTAGGACCAAATTTGTAGGGCGATGGGTGTCATGCCCCGACCTGATTCTATTGGCTAGACACTTGTGCCCATCCATCCATCCTTGTCGATAACCACCATGGTGGGTACCTTCACCATAGTGAAAATCGAATGGACGAAAACTTTCGAGAAAACAACTTGTAAAACATAGCAAAAATTTGAAAATTTTCTTTTAAAGTTCCTCGGTTGAGCCCACAAAATTGTTTTCCAAAATATACTAGGAAAAATAACAACATGATAAGAAACTTAAAGCACATTCGTGAGAAGAGTATGAGGTTACCTTAGGCGATGCACGCCTCATGAGATCCTTCCCCCTTGCTATCTCATGCCTCATTGGCTTAACCTGTAATTTGTTTAAGGGAAGAGAGTGAGTTCACAACTAGTGAATGGTGCACTGACGTCAGATCATTACATGGCTTACGACTCATACAATCCCCATAAACCACCTAATATAATTCTCTATCTCATTTTTCGTATTTAAGGATCTCGAATCTCGTGGTTTACTTTGCTCCTTTGAGACCTTTATGAGGGGCCATCCGATCCATATTCTACCCTACGGTCGGGTTATTCTCGGTCTCCCCCATTAGTTTTACATGAACAATAGTAAGTACATATAACACAACATATGCATATACTAGGAACTCAAGTCTCACAAACAAGTATGGCCTACACTCGACTGACACTTTTGGGCTACTCACGGCCCATGCCTCATCCCAGGTTACTTAGACCCACATACAATGGGCTACTCAAACCCTAAACACAATGAACTACTTAGGTCCTACAGACAATAACATACATCCCGAAGTGTACTACCGCATGGGTGATACCAGTCTAGGAAACTGGAGTGTGGGAGCCACGTTATTACTCTACCACAACCGACAATCCTCAAGGGTCATCTCACAATTGGGTATCTCAACACTTGTAGTCATGAATGCATTTTCGCCACTCGCCAATGCATGCCCCTTACACATGCAACTTAATTCCACCATCGTTTGATCGCAATAGTGTACTAGGACAGTACCCATATGTCATATGGGTGTTTAGGAAAACATGGAAGTATTTCGCAACAACTCATCGAACTCATTTCCATTTTCCTTGGGCGGCGATACAACTTCATTAGGCCTCCTTCCGTCGCTCCCTCTCCTATACCAGAATCTCAATAAAAATCACATGATACATTGTCATAATCATGACACTTATGGCCTAATTTTTGTAATGGTGAACATAGTATCTTATTACTGGGAGCTTGGTGCATCACTCGACCGACTCCCCAAATCACACACATTTATGCATTGCAAATTAACATGTTCATGACATAAACACACTCGGGAGCCCGATCCTTCATTTGACCGACTCCCCACACAACATATAAACGTGGGAGACCGGCCTATCGCTCGGTCGTCTCCCCGCATCATGTAGTTAGACACCTCACCCTATACTCGGGTCTCACGATATACACCATACCCCGGTCATTCAAATTAACACATAACACAAAAAAAAACATTCTTAGGAGCCTGGCCTGTCACTCAATCGTCTCTTCAATTACCAAGGTGGCCCATGGGCCAACAATTCCCCTGTCTTGTTAGACTGTAGCAATGCAACATGCATCAATCTCATTACCCTTATTTACTTCAGCCTTTAAATTTAGATTTTCTTTAGTGGGCATGCACTTATTATATGAGTTCTAAGGCTAGATTTTTACTCATTTTCACATAATCAATCATCATTTCATTTGATGCCCCAGTCAGTCCAATCAGACATACTGTCAATACACCCACTCACCTTACTTCACAGAACCTGTTTATTCCGTGAGGTTCCCAACATCTTGCTCTTGGTTTCACTGGAGTGTACCTTGTGTTATCTACAAGGTTTAGCAAAAAATGGGGTTAGGTTCACTTTTGACCATTCCACAATTCAACCTACAGTACTTTTCCTATGATTTTACGGTTTAGCCCTCACGGGTCTCGGTTACCTAACTCATTAGTTAGTAATGCGACCCTTGTCCTAACCTTTCCTAAGTTTAACCCCTTGGGCTTAAGGTCATTCTATTCCCACTAATCACTTAATGGAGTGCCCATATTTCCTTTATTTACCTCCTAGGGGTCTAACTTTTTCTAAATTACCATTTGGTCCATAACTTGGAAAAAATTATCATTTTGCCCATATACTTCAATACTTCTTCTTTCCAGACCTTGGACTTTCCCAAGTTTTTCAATTGGATCTCTCAAGTTTCCTTAGTCCCATTCTGGTTCCAAATAGGTAGTGGAACAAGTCTAAGCCCTATTTCTCATTAATTACCGAATGACCCCTAAGTTTTGGCAAAATTGCCATTTGCCCCTTTTCTTAATAACTTAGGCCTCAAGATTTATTCAACCCTCATTTTTATCATTTAGGTCCCTAAACTTTCCTTAATTAAGTTTAGGTCCTTGGACTACCCAAAAGTAGCTATTAGATTCACAAATACTAATATTTGAACTTTAGTCCTTGCATTTACCTTTATTGCAAATAGGTTCATAGACCTTCCAAAATAGGCAAACCTAGTCCCCCAAACTTTCCAATTAGACCCAAAATTTTATTTAGCCTCTTAGGAATACCCCACATAAAGCTCAATTACAATTGGGTCCCCTAACTTTCAAATCTTTTCATTTTAGTCATCGACCTTTAACTCATAACAAAAGTATCTCTAAAAATTTCCAAATTATGTTTCATTGTCCCCTAGCTTCCCTCTAGGCCATTGTAAACTTGGTTTGGTCAGAGTGGATCAAAATTGCTCCGATTGGGCATGATCGAAAACTTGCATGCAAGTGAGTAAGAGTCGGGTCAAAGTCACGAACTCACCAGAGACGTCATGTCGATCATCAAGGCTAGTGGGGTTTGAAAGTTGACTACTCAAAGAGACCATTGCCACTTGTCGATCATCACCTCAATTGGTAGTCTAGAGCTTTTGCATTGTGCATTTTAGTCAGCTCGACCACTTAACTCGCGATCTAAGATTTAGATGATTTAATTCATACCCAAAACTCAAGCAAACCGGGCTAAGACGAAGGCTATGGAAAGCTTGTGGTACAAGGGACTTGTAATTTTTTATTTGCTCACAAACGCCATTAGAATTGGCCTTTGAAATAGCTCTCCTATTTTGGGTTGCTAGAGATTTGCGTACTGTGCGATCTTGCTAGAAATTGTAGAGGTGGAGTTGAGGGTCCAAAATGGTGGTAGTGGAAAGCTCATGTCCTCAAATTTAGAGGAGTACCTAGATCGTAGTCGAAGGTGGTCGAATGGAGGAGCTATATTTTCTAGTATTCGGCTCAATGGAATTGGGAGCAGTCTAATGTTTAGAGCGAATTCATAGCAACTACCCATGATGGAACATCCAAGCTTTATATGGATGTGTTCTAGACATGCGTGGCTACATATTCATAACCTTCCTTTTTCATCATATAGCTAGTAGCTTTGATAATAAATTAATTCCCCCAAGCGGTAAAGTTGGGTTGTATGCCGTGAATTATCAGGTAAAATAGGGATTCAGGTCTATTGTTCGGGTGAGGAAAACGACACATGCGCATGTGGCCGCACCTGTGTGCTCTCGGTGCTACACGCAGTCCGGTCTGCAGTGTAGCAAACCAATTTTAGGTGAATTTCTCAATCGGTTCAGTAGTTTTTTGCCTAGTTCACCCCTTATTCGATCAGTTCTTACGAAAATAAAAATACCTAAAATTTATACATTCAATTTTCTATTAAATGGACTCAAGATCCACTCAATTCAGATTTATTTTGCTTCGTAAAAAAATCGGGGGGTTTGGTGACTTCCCCAGCCTGAACCCGGTTGTCTCCCGATTTTTTTTCAATCCTTAACCTCATGTTCCGAGACACTCCTAAGGGTATCTCATGACCCTTCTCACCCTCCTTGGCCTCTCTATCGATCAATTCTCTCATTCCAGTTCGATTTCACTTCCCCGGTTCAATCCCATTTCCTAGTTTAACTTTGTCTGATTCTTGAATTTGGATTTTCCGGTGTTACAACCATCCCCTCATTTTTAGAAGTTTTATCCTCAAAACTAGTTGTACATTTATTACTCAATTTAATGTACATAGATTTTTCCTTATAATCCCGTGTCAAGGGAGAGTTTGAACAAGCTCGTACACTTTTTCATCATCCTTACCTTGTGTTATCATGTCTCCTCCTCTACCTAATCATTGCGCCATAAGACCTTTACCATTAGGATCTTCTTATGCTGAAATCTCTTCTCCTAACAGTCATGCATGCGCACAGGTTCCACAGGGTATGATAGAGTTTATTCCAACTTTGGAGGGAAATCCAACACGTGTTTTAGATTCAGTTCGTACTTTCTCAATACTGACATGTGGAAGACATCGTAGATCACCAATGGTCCAATTTTCTTGGTGATCCGGTAGAGCCCAATATACCTCGGGTTTAGCTTTCCGAGGTTTTGGAATTTGATGGCCCCCTTCCATGTGGTCACCTTGAGAAATACTCGGTCTCCTACCCGATGGGACCGGACCGGTCACTCGTTCAACCGGTCAACAAACCGGACCAGTCAATGGACCAGACCGGTCAACGGTCAGTGGCGTCCCATCAGCAGCCACGTAGACACGGGCAGCCAATGGGAGGCTGCCACATGTTCGGTCAATGGTCAACGGATGACCTATCAACACGCCACATAGACACGAGCAACCAATGAGAGGCTGCTACGTGTTTGGTCAACCGGTCAACGATTGACGTGACGGTTGAGTTAGACCTCCACATTAGAAAATCCAACTAATCATAGTGTGCCACATGGCACAACTACCACGTCATCATCTTCAACCTCATTCCACTAATAAAGAAGGGAGAGAGGCCATAAAAGCTTGAGTATCTGGCAACTCAAAATCCCTCCGGTCAGGTTGCCGATGGCCGATTCGGAGGCCGAGTCTCACGCCGGCCGGTCGCCTGAACACTTGCCGAGCTCCCTGTATAAAGAGTACCCTCCCATTCATTCTCTTTACCTCTCAAGCACTCTCTAAATACAAACAACTCCTTTTTTGATGACCCTCTAATCAAGGCTCCGATGATGGGCGATTTCACATCCAAAGAAGCTCTAAAGGGTGGCATTAGAATCGAGAAAGAGTGAGCTAGCTTGAGACACTCTCAAAGCAATCAGAGGATGACTAGAGAAGTGTAGGGTCGATAACACAGTGAAGTTACTCCAGAGCTCAAGACAGCGAGCTCCTAACTGACCCAACCCCAACTCCCTTAGCCCTTCCGCTACTAGCATTAGCCACATATGACCACCTAAGACCTCTCACAGCCCATTTCAGACCCCCGGTAAGCTCAATTTCACCTCTCCTCATTGGAATTTCTAAGTTTCAGAACTGCACCCCTTGAAACTTCTCTCTTCAAATTCCTATAGGGCAGCAGCAAATTGCAGAGGGATTCAATCCTGGTAGGTTTCCCTTGACAATAACTAGCTGCCTCCACCTCATGCTCCGACCACTGCCCCTCCATCGGTAAGATAAGCAAGCTTTCTTTCTCTACTGTAAAATTTCCGACGAAGCTCTGATGAGGCTTAAAACTTGACCAAATTTGAAAATTTGAAGTGTAGGACGATCGAGGGGAGGTGGAGGAGGTGAATTATAATAAGAAATGAAGAAATCAATGAATTACAAGCTATCAATTGGATGAGTTAAGATTCGAAGGTTCATATCTTCAAATTGGGGAAGAAGAAGAAGGCAAATTTGGGGATTTTTGGGGCTTTTGTGCAATTTTTGAAAATTGGAGGGCCGAATGGCAAAGGGATGAAATTGAAGGTACTTTCATGAAATTGACTCCCAATTGAGGGCAATTGGGCAAAATAAAGGGCAAATTGGAAAATTTGAAAAGTTGGGGACTAAATTGTAATTTTTGGAAAATTAAGAACTAAAGGGCAATTTTAGTAAATTAAGGGCCAATGGGTGAATTTAAAAGAGTTAAGGACCCAAGAAGGATAATTGGAAACTCTAGGGGCTTAATAGAGACTAAGGAGCAATCAGGGACCTAAGTACAATTAAGGTAAAATACAAGGCCCTATGTGCAAATACGAGAAAATATGTGACCTCTTAGTCGACACGTCATAATACAGATATTCATGCCATGTAGGAGCAGAATACTTGAGTGCCGACCCCCGAAAGCACACCAAGGAGCCATGCTCCACCATCACAACCCCACCGAGATCACCGGGTGAGTGGGAATGCTATAACATCCATTCCTGTTGGAATAACGGTTCAACTTTGAAAATGATTTTCTTGGAATTATCCTCCCCTAATTGGGTGACACTACTTAAAATATTTGGGAGCTAATTCTGGGGCTTAGGCTCGGTATGCATGTGGGCCTAAGGCTGATGGACATGGGTATGGACCTGTTCAGAACTAGCATGCGATGAAAAATGATAAAGGATCCAATTAACGAGAAATTTTTTGTGATAACCGTTTCGCCAAGTCTGAGTTGTTGGGCTTGTTAGGCTAGACCGCTACCCCGTTGAAGTCAGGTCGTCGAACCTATTAGGCCAGTACGTGTAGGCCGAAGTCAAGCCAAGAGACCATTGCACTAGAGGGCCAAATATAATGGCTATAACTTAAAAGACTCTTGATTGTGCATGCACTATGTGATTCAGGCTATCAGGACACCTGGCATGAGGTAGTGATGGATCCCAAGGACTGTTAGACATCCTAGGCTTCATAAGGGCGGTATGGCATCTAGTAGGTCAAGAAGCTTGGAGAGCTTCTTGCGTACTGAGACCAAGGCAGTAGGGGAAAGTAGGTATTGTCCCACAAAGCGAACATGATAAAGTGATTAGGGTTTGAGGGTTGGATTATTGATATCCACTCAAACTAAGGGTAGAGGTAGTGTACCTCTATCAGGGTGGACGGTAAAGGCGCTCCATTCCACAAGTGGAACGGTCGGGGACCGTTTTGCAAATGTGTGCTCCCTTCTATGATAGGAGGGCGATTGATACATGGCTTATAAAACCCTCCCTTTGGGACCATAGAAAACTGGGAAAAGAACCAGTTTAGGTTTATACATGAAGAAACAAGCCATTTAATGAACAAAAAATAGCTAACGAGGGAAATTGGAAAATCCCAAGTGACTAAAAATTCACAAAAATGACAAGGAAGAACCGGAAAATGAAATTGAGGAGAGAACCAAACCGGTTCATGGTGAATCGAACCCGAACGAGACCAAACCAGCATGAACCATAGTGAACTAGTTCACAAATTCATTTTTCTAGGTGTTTTAAAAATGTCAAATTGAAAAATTGAGACCACCATTAGATAGAAAATGAATTTAGATAAATTTAGAAAATTTTAAATTTGAGGAAACCGATCGAACCAAGTTCGAACCGACCGATTTTTGAATTTTGGACAACGAACCTGGTCGGACCGGTTAACGGTCAACATTTAATGGTCCATGATCAACGACCAGCTGATGCCATATCAGCCAATGAGAGGCTGCCACATGTTCAGTTAATGGACAGCTGGCACCCGTTAGGACGCCACATAGACACAGGCAACCAATGAGAGGCTTTCACGTGTCTGGTCAACAGCTCACGTGGTGGCTGAGCTAGCATTCCACGTTAGAAAAAATAACCAATCATGGTGCGCCACATGGCACGACCACCACATCATTGCTGACAAAGAAGAGAGAGAGAGAGAGGGGGGAGTCACTAAAAAAGTTGGAGTCTCCCGCGACTCGAAAAATGCTCTGGTCAGGTCTCCGGCGGTTAAGTCGGAGGTTGAGTCTTACGCCGGCGGGTAGCTTGAATAGTTGTTGAGCTCCCTATATAAAGAGCACTCCCTCATTCATTCTCAGCATCCCACAATCGAACGAAGAAGAAGAAGAGTGAGTTTTTCGGCGAGCTACGAACCAGAGCTCCGACAACGGAACTTTTCTCAACCTCCGAAGCCACATTGGGTGTCTTTCGAATCAGGAGGAAGTCCTCTACCCAACCACACCTTCCATTCAGCTGGAGAGCCAATGAGGAGGTGTGAGGAAGCTCAAACTGTAAACCTCACCCTTTTTAATTAAGGAAAAACCGAGAAAAGAACCGATCAAAGCGAGTGATAAACATTGAACCAATTCCCAAACCAATCATCAAAGAATAGGCAATTTGGGAAATTTCAACTCCCAAGTGGCCCAGAGGATTCATAAAATCTTGAAAAAGAATCTTAGAACAAATTGGAAGAGAAAAACCAAACCGGTTCAGATGAACCGAATCTAACATGATTAAATCGATTTATGAACCGTGCCGATTTATGAACCAGAACCGATAGAGAAAGGGAAAATCGGAAAATTTATGGATCTCGAGTGACCTAAAGAGTCACAAAAGACATGAAAAATGACTTTAGGATGAATTGGAGATGAAAACCAAACCGGTTCAAGTGAACTGGATCTAAACCGGATTAAACTGGTTTGGACTGGTTTGAACCACTATTGAACCGAATGCTAAATTTATTTTTCTAGGTGGCTTAAAAAATTCAAATTTGATATTTAAGGCCACCATTAGATAGAAAATGAATTTAGATGAAATTTGAAAATTTTAATTTTAAAAAATTCGGTCGAATTGGGTGTGAACTGGCTAGTTTATGCTTTGAACCCGATTCGGACCGGAACGGTCTGATTCAGAACAGTGTTGTCTTCTTCCTTTAGATGACAACACTGTTCACTCACCAGAAAATCACGCAGCACTGATGAAGCTGAAACATCTCCGACCAGGGAGTTTTAGGCAATGAATGACTGCCATTAAGGCACCAATTGGATGGCCATGAAGTCTCAGAGATTCCTATATAAAGAGTCCCTCCTCATTCATCCTCTCCACACCTGAAAACTCCATTATCTTCCAACAGCTCCAATTTCTGATGAAACTTGAACCAGAGCTCTGATATAGGATCTTTTCTAGGCCAAAGAAGGCATGGTCAGGTTCTTTAGAATCGGGGAGAAGTCAGCTACCCGATGGTAGTCTCCGTTTGCTCTGAGGGCAC
Source organism: Trapa incisa (assembly GCA_030064435.1). Classification (NCBI taxonomy): domain Eukaryota; kingdom Viridiplantae; phylum Streptophyta; class Magnoliopsida; order Myrtales; family Lythraceae; genus Trapa; species Trapa incisa. The sequence continues at coordinate 19,640,226 of CM057771.1, forward strand.
TGAAGAGACGCCGACGTGATAGAACAGTGAAGCAGCTCCGACGGACCAAAGCTGCCCTATTTTGGCCAAGCTATAAACAGCCAATTGGAGCCCCCCTTAGGCTAAACCATTCCCTCCCAACACCTCTACAGCCCTGTTACAACTAAATTAGAGCTGAAAGGTAAGCCAATTTTGCTCCACTCTTTAATTTTCGACTGGTGCTAGATAGAGAACCAACAGAAATTCGATGATAAACTTCTCACTCAATTCAGCATCAATTGATACAATTCTTAATCATAGGAGGAACTTCAGGACAAGAGCTACTTGAGCAGATTGAAAGCTTGGACTGCCGCGCCCCCGCTGGTAAGCTTTCGAAGCTTTCTCTCTCTAAGTCCAGTTTTCTGGTGAAGCTCATTTTGAGCTCATTCCAACACCAAATCATGCGATTCAAAGTGTAATTGAAATGCATGAAGGTGTATGAACTCTAATATAACTTAAATTTCAACAATTAAACTCATCTGATTGGTCAATTTGATGATATCTAATTCGGCTCAATTAGAAGGTTGAAATTGGGGTAAAAATTAGGTGAAATTTGGGAATTTTAAAATTTTGAGGGACTAAAGTGTAATTTCATAAAATTAAGGACCAATTGGGCATGATAAAGATGTTGGGGGACCAATTGAGCAATTTTGGAATTTTTGGGGCAAAACTTACCATTTTTGTAAAGTAGGGGCAAAATGGTAATTTTGGAAAAGTTAGGGGACCAAATTGGAAATTTGGGAAATTGAATCCCTTTTTGTGAAATTGAATAAATTGAGGCCCCAAGCTAAATTTTAAAAGTTTCGGGACTCAATTTGAGGAAAAACTGGCATTAGGGACTTAAAGTTAAAAAAATAACTCTAGGGACCTAATTACAAATAAATGAAAAGTTTAGTTTTCTCATTAATTTGGAATGAATGAAGGCTATTAGGTTGTGGGATAATGAACAAGGATGTTCATATCGTGTAGGAACATGAAGTACCGAGAACGCCATCAAGGACAAGCTCGCGTGAATACAAAGAACCGGTCGATAGGAATTCACTATATTAACGGGTGAGTGGAAATTTAATATTATAACCGGTTAGTATGATAAGAACCCTGAAAATAATAACCCACTACTAAGTGGTATTTTAATCATCATACTTGAGAGCAGTGATGTGAAAATCAAGCGAAAAAACTACTTACCGATTGTAAGTAGATCATACCCTATTGGTATGATGAAACTTACTCGAAGGAAGTGGAAAACCCGTTCATCGGTTATGAGCGGAGATGTCCTCATACTCGGTTGGTATGATGGACAGTTGAAAAGTATATTTTGTTGGAAGTACTCTCCCCTGACCGAGTGCCACTACTTAAACATTTTGGGAGACCTTCTTGATGGGAGCTCGAATAGCTCTATTAGGCCGGAGGCCTCAATTTTGGGACTTGGGGGCAAATATGCCCAATTTTGAAAATCTCAAACAGTGGGCCCTAGGCCATTTGGCACAAGCAGGAGCTCATAAACAAACATGATTAATATGCCATGAAAACTTAAGTAAATGAGTTGTTGGCTATGGTATTGAGACATGACCGACATACTCAGTCAACTAGCAGCAGTGCGACATGATAGGTCTCCAGACTAGTCAAGACAAATAACTGCAAGTTGAGTTGAGGGTCGGGGCCATTGGATCAGTGGTACCACAGATTACATGGCATTATATGAAAAACTGTTGATTGTGCATGCATGTGTTACGGGACCTTCAAGATGCCCAAGAGGGGTAGTGATGCGTCCTAGGGCTCTAGACAACCTGGTGGATATAAGGGCAGTTAGTTGTACGAGAAATCTTGCGAAGCTCGAAGTAGCTTCAAGCGCATGAGACTAGGGTGGGGATAGGATTAGGTCTCTGTACTCATACGAACATAGAGTTTTATTACGGGATTGAGGGTCAGATTTCGCGAACATACACTCATTCTTAGAGTAGAAGTGGATGTGCTTCTATCTTGGTAGTCGAGAAAGTCGCTCCGATGCCACAAGTGGGTTTAGTGGACGGGCTAGCCTACGATTGTGTGTTTGACCTTCATGATGAAGGTTGTGTGTTGGGTGATGACACACCATGGTAATAAGAAATGGATATAAAAATCGAAGTTAAGAATGAAATATTTTTAAAAGAAAATAAGAAGTTTGGCACACTCCGATTCAAATATTTTTCCTAAAAATTTAAATTTTGAAAACTCATTCACTGAGTTGTTGTACTCACCCCCTTTCTTATACCCCTTTCAGGTAACCCTAGGAAGCTTACCCAAAGACCACCAACTAACACACCTGTAAGGCAGGTATGAAAAGTTTGAAATTTTATATAGTTTTGATTTATGTTATTCTAGGAAATGTATATATTTAAAGAACGCATTACTCCTCATGGTTGAAAAAGAAGGGGCAACCCTTGTTAAGTCGGGAGAGTGGCAGGTTGATCATGGGGATCCAACCAAACTGGGCTGGGGTGTGACACAAACATTGCTACCACTCCTCGGCCAGAAACTAAGCCCCCTACCACCCACTTCGAGCCTTCCCTCAGCCAATGGCGGCCAAGCCAGGCCCCTTACGCCTCACCTGGAGGTGTTCTGACCTCCCTTTGAGCTAAGAAGGTAAGCCCCCTCCACCACCCTTCACCAGAAAATACTGTGCACGACCAAATTCTGCAAAAACTATAACACAAAAATTCACACTACTCAGATCATCAATTGAAGTGTGGTTTAATCCAGGAAGGATCTCCGCGACAAGAGCAATATGGTGGTTGCCAAAACTCCAACCACCGGACCCTCATCAATAAGATATTGAAGCCTTCTCTCTCTAGATAACATTTACTAGTGAATCTCTATTTGAGATTATTTCTGAGCTAAATCAAGTGATTCAAAGCTTGAAATGACGAGAAAAACACATAATAGATGATTTAAATCAAGAATGAGGACAATTAACCAAGTTTCGAGGGTCAATTGAATTAAATTGTGATGCGAGACCAAAATACTATTTTTGAAAAGTTTGGGAAAATTGGGGACCAAATGGAAATTTGATAAAATTGAGGGTCTTTTTATGTAATTCCCTTCCAATTGAGGGTCAATTGGATCAAATGGAGTACCAATTTACAAAATTTGAAAAGTTGGGGTCAGATTACAATTTTGGGAAAGTTGGAACTAAATGGTAGTTTCAGAAAGTAGAGGGACCCAAGGGTAGTGTTGATAAAATTAAGGACCAAAAAGGATAATTAGAAAATCTAGGGCCTGAATTAAAGAAAAAAAAGGGGCAATTGAGTACGTAAAGATAAATGCACAAACTTCAGGGACTAAAGTGCAATTGAGGCCAAATATGAAGGCCTATATGCAAATACACCAAGAAGTTCGATCCCTTAGTTCAATACTCTAACGAGGATATTCATCCCATATAGGGATAGACTACTAAAGCGCCTACTTCCAGAAGAGAGATCACGAGGCCAGACTCCATCGACGCAAACCTGCCAAAATCACCGGGTGAGTGGGAACCGCTATGACGTCCATTTCGGTTGGAATGACAGCTTAGCTTTGAAAACTGCTTTCTTGAAATTATCATCCCTTGAATGGGTGACTCTGCTTAAAACATTTGGGAGCTAATTCTGGGCGTAAGCTCGAGATGCTAGTGGGCCCAAGGCTAGTGGATACGGGCATAGACCCATCCAAAACAAACATGTGATATATGAAGCTAAAAGACCTGAATAATGGGAATCTTGTGTGATACCCATCGAGCCAAGCTGAGTTGTCAAGCTTGTTGGCCGAACCACTACTCTGTCGAAGCCAGGTCATCAAACCTATTGGGCTAGTAAGCGCAGTGGGTCGAAGCCAAGCTGACAAACCATTGTGCAAGAGAGCCAAAGATAATGGCTATAATAATAATAAAAAAAAACTTGTTGATTGTGCATGCACTGTGATGTTCGGGGCATGAGGACACCTGGCATGAGGTAATGATGGAGCCCAAGGACTGCTGGAAAACCTAGGGATCATTAAGGGTACTTTTGTCATTTAATAGGTCATGAAGTCGAAGAGCTTCCTGTGCATGGAGACCGAGGTAGTAGGGGGAATGAGGTCTCATCTAATTGAGTGGACATGGTCGAGAAATTTGGGGGGTTTTATGTTGAACTATTGATGTCCACTCAAACTTTGGGTAAAGGCAGTATCCCTCTATAAAGGTGGACGATATAGGCGCTCTTGTCGACAAGGGGTGCAGTCAATGACCGTTCTATGAATGTGTGATCCCTTCTATGATAGGAGGGCAGTTGTTGATTTGAGAAACCCAAGAAGAAATTGCAGAATTATTAAATAATTGAAATGACTAGATTAAGCCTTTATGAAAGAGTTTTCTCCCACTCACTGAATTGTTGAACTCACCCCCTCCCTCAAAATATTTTTAGTAAGGAACACAACTACGCTAGCTTTTCCTCCCCATACCCAAACTAGGAACACAAATTTTAAAAAGTTTTATTTTTATTAAATGTTATCATGGGAAGTCATGACAAGTAATACGCCTGACTCTCTTGATCTCCAAGGAGCCCCTCCTTAAGGCTTGAGAGAGTGGTAGGTTATTCATTAAACCTTGGCCAAACCGGGCCGAGCCATGACAACTTCAGTGGTATTAGAGCCTATGTTTTCTCGGATACATTATCAAAACTTTATAACCTAAATACCAATTGAAGAAAACTTTAAACCAACTATGGCACCCAAACGAGGAGTCAAGAGAATAAGGACAACAACTGCTGATTCCACCAGAAACCCTATTCCGGAGAACTACCTCAGCCCCGCAAGGCCTCAGCTCTAAACGCCAATGACTGTATGAGGAATTCACCAAGGTGTTCGGGGAGCCCCACCTTAGCGACAAACCTCACCTGGACTTTGAGTCCTAGACCCACCAGGAGGAAGTACAATCCCAATCCCTTCCGCACATATTCCACCCCTCCTCGACATTCCTAAATACTTGAAGACACTCCGATAATTGGGGTGTAAGTCCTTCTATGGGGAGAAGGAGGCCGGGGCCACCATGGATTGGTTGGTGAGCCTAAAATATTTTATGGGTATCATCTGAATACCCAGGAGGAGATGGTTGCATTGGCCGATTTTCTCCTAGAGTCCGGCGTGAAAAGATAGTGGGACAACGCTAGAAGCCTCTTCCTGACCCCACCTACCTGGGAAGAGTTTGAAAGAAGGTACTTGGAAGAGTACCTGGCTCTCCAACTCATTAATGAAAATAAGGTGGAATTCTTCCAATTTCGCCAGGGAGCCTGCATGGTCTCGGAATATGAGACCAGGTTCAACGAGTTGCGACCCTTTGCCCCTGACCTAGTAGGACCAGTCGACCTCTGCTAGAAGTTTATTGACGGTCTCAATATGGATATAAGAGACTAAATGAGGGTTTTGGGATGCCCCACTGACCTAGCTACCATAGTGGGCATGACACATGAATACGAGCAGTTAGTTCAAATGAGGTGTCGTCGGATGGAAATAGGGGGACATAGGGAGGACAGGAGACATGGCAGCCGAGGAGGCCCGAGGGAACCAGGTCAGCCCTGATGGAGGAACCAACCAAGATTTCCCTGAAGGGAGGAGTGCCATCATGGCCAAGGAGATGGATGCACTCCCTTTGAAGAGAAGCCCCTATTATCCCCAGTGCTAGAGAAACCATGAAGGAGCGTATATAACATGCTATGAGTGTGGGCAGCTTGGGTATTACATTAGGAGTTGCCCGACGACACGAGAAAATGCCTCACGAAACACCCCGCCACCACCACCCAGAAATCTGAGGCCAACCAATGGGGGATGGGAAGCACCCACAAGAGTTCCAGCCAGGGTTTACAACCTAACCCAAGAAGAAGCCCGGAAGGACCCCAACATGGTGACTAGTACATCCCAACCCTCCTCCTCATAAGTCGAGTCTATAGCCGGAATCATGTAGTCCCCTTTTTGGAATCAATAAAATGCATTCCTTGAAAAGTTTCATTAATTTCTAATCAGGCTTCGTCCAAGTATTCGGAAAAGGCAAGATACGCTCTCTTTGACTTAGTGGCAGAACGCTCTTTCATCAAGGAAACCCTAGTCTCGGAGCTTCCAAAGGAAACCCCCCTCTCCGACCACCCCTCCACATCCTCACCTGATGTGAATCAAATTGGGCACTCTATAATTCACATGTTAAGGGCTAAAAGATTTGAAGAAGTAGTGAATGGATTAATTGGAGCAATTGAAGAAACCCAAGTGGAAGTACAAAGGAAGAGTCCAATAAGATCTCAAACCCAAAGAAAGAGCCCAATAAGATCTCAAGCCCAAAAGAAGAGCCCAATAAGATCTCAAGAAGATAATTCAAATTTGAATTTTAAATTTGAATTTCAAGTGGGAGATTTATTAACATAATAAATTTTCTAAAAGATTGTAGAATAAAATAATATATTTCCAAATATGTCTAAGATAATATACTAAGTTTAGAATATTTATTATTTAATATAACTATAAATAAATATACATTAAATATATTAGGAATATTTTCTATATGAATAATTAGTGGTTGGTATGTTAACCAAAATATTGAATTTCCTTATTTATAGGATAGTTAATATCTATAAGTGTCTATAATAAGCTAACTTTAGAGAAGTGTAAGGATAGATCTTTTATTTCAATGTTATTGTAAGGTTTATGTCTTATTTCTCTTTTTAGAGAACTTTTTGAACTTATCAGGTTTTTACTTGTAGCGTTCAAGCAATCGGACTTATCATCAAGGTTTTATAAGAGCTCTTCTTAGAGAAATTTGGTGTGTCGTCTACTTTTATCCGTACCTTGTTTTTCAATCGTACAAAGTATATTCCTTTCTTTTTACTTGCGCCGTGAAAGTCTTAGGATTTTTTTTTCATATTTGGTGTTGGGTGTCTTCAGTATATTGGCGGGATTCGCATCATCACCCCACTAGGCGAAACCTTAGAAAGATACACATACGTTAAAGCTTGCGAAGTACGAGTAGGAAGAACAACCTTGGAAGCCGACCTGATTCCTCTTCTACTTCAAGAAGTAGAAATCATTTTGGGGATGGACTGGCTAAGCAGGCATCAAGCCCAAGTAGACTGTGGGAAAAAGAGAATAATCTTCCATGGCTCAAGAAAAGAAGAAGCTATATTTGAAGGGGATAGAGGAAGAGCCAAAATACACATAGTGTCCTGTATGGAAGCTTAGGACTTACTATGAAAAGGATGTAAGGTATTCCTCACATAAGTCACTTGCAAGGACTCACTAGAGAAGGGTCTAGCAGAGATTCTAGTGGTCAACCATTATTCGAAAGTTTTCTCAGAGGAATTACCTAGTTTATCCCTGGATCGCCAACTAGAATTCGTAATTCAGGTGGTGCCAGGAACTCACCCTATATCCCAAGCACCCTACCGTATGGCACCCACAAAACTCAAGGAGCTAAAAGATCAGTTGGATGAACTTTTAGAGAAAAGATTCATATACCCAAGTCAATCCCCGTGGGGTGTACCAGTGCTATTCGTCAAGAAGAAAGAGGGAAGTATGCGACTTTGCATCGATTATCAAAAATTGAACCAGGTAACAATTAAGAATAAGTACCCTCTCCCTAGGATAGGCGACTTATTTGATCAACTCAGAGGGGCTGCCTACTTCTCCAAGATTGACCTAAGGTTAGGATATCACCTACTAAAGATTCACGAAGAGGATATATAGAAAACTGCTTTATGATCACGATATAGGCATTACGAGTTCAGGGTAATGCCCTTCAGACTAACCAATGCACCCACAGCTTTCATGGACCTAATGAACCGGGTGTTCTAGCCATATCTAGACAAGTTCGTGATCGTATTTATAGACAATATTCTCATATACTCCCGGACTGAAGAGGAGCATAGGGCACACCTGGAGGTAACCTTGAGTACCCCGTGAGGAAACCGGTTGTATTCCAAATTCTCTAAGTGCGAGTTATGGCTTCAAGAAGTGGGCTTCCTGGGACATATAGTGTCACACTCTGACCCGGTTTGGTCGAATCCCCATGAACAACCTGTCACTCTCTCTCGGTTCAAAAGGAGTTTCCCCCTTTCTTTAACTCAAGAGGAGCCAGGCGTATTTTCAATCTTGTTCCCTAGAAAGACATATATCAAATAAAAATGCAAGCTTTAAAAAAAATTAAGCATACTTGACAAAGGATAAGGCTCAGTGTTACTCCTAATCATTTTCTCTTTCCTAAAAAGGGATAGGAAAGATGGGTGAGTTTCTACAACTCAATGAATGGGTATTTTAGAAGTGGGAATTTAAAAAAAATGTTTTCAAGTTGGAGTGTGTCGGACTCCTTAATTCCTTTAAATTTTCTCCACTTTAAAAATCTCAAATTTTCAAAAACACATCCTTCATCACGAAGGTTAATCACATAGTCACTAGCCAATACGTCCACTAAACCCACTTGTGGTGTTAGAGCGATTTTACCGACCACCTAGATAGAAATACGTCCACTTCTACCCTGAAAATTAGTGGATGTTCGTGCCATCCGACCCTTAATCCTCTAACAATTCTCCGTGTTCGTATGAGGACAGAGACCTCATCCCAACCCCACCCTGGTCTCATGCGCTTGAAGCTACGTCAAGCTTCACAAGGTCACCTAGTACGACAAACTGCCCTTATACCCACCAGATCATCTAGGGCCATAGAATACATCACTACCCCTCTTGGGAGTCTTGAAGGTCCCATAAACACAATGCATGCATAATCAGTATTTTCACATCATGCCATATAATTTATGGTGCCACTAGTCCAATGGCCATGAGCCTCAACTCAACCTATAGCTGTTTGTCTTTACTAGTTCCGACACCTATCAGGTCGCATTGCCGCTAGTTGATTGAGTATGTCGGTCTTGTCTTGGTACCATGGCAAAACAATTCATTTATTTAAAGTTTTATGGCATATAACTCATGTTTGTTTACGAGCTTGTGCTCGTGCCAACTGGCCTATGGCCCACTGTTCAAGATTTTTAAAACTGGGCATATTAGCCCCCAAGTTCCAAAACCGAGGCCTCCGGCTTATCAGAGCTATTCGAGCTTCCTTCAAGAAGGTCTCCCAAATCGTTTAAGCAATGGAACACAGTCAGGGGAGAGCACTTCCGACAAAAATATATTTTTAACTATCCATCATACTAACCAAGTATGAGGATATATCCGCTCATAACCGATGAATGGGTTTTCCACTTTCTCTAAGAAAGTTTCATCTTACCAACCAGGTATGATCTACTTACAACTAGTAAGTGGTTTTTTCCGTGTCATTTTCATATAACTACTCTAAGTTGTGATGTTTAAAATTCCAATAAGTAGTGGGTTTTCATTTTCGAGGTACTTATCATCCCAACCAGTTATTATATAAAAATCTCACTCACCCGACCGTGCAGTGAAATTTCACTTAGTCGGTTTCCCTCCCTAGTAAGCTTAACTTCAACTGGCGTTCCCGATGTCTTGTGTTCCTACACGAAATGAACATTATTGTTCATTATCATTTGACTTGATCACCTCATTTAATATGAATGACTAAATTCACAACTTTTACTATCACGCCCCGACCCAGTTTGGTTGCATTCCCGTGATCAACCTGCCACTCTCCCGGTTTATTAAAGGATTTCCCCTTATTGTAAACCGTAAAGAGTAAGGCGTCTTTTAACCTGCACATTTTCCTGGAATAGCATAATCAAAACTGCATGAAATTTAAAACTTTACATACCAGTCTTTCAGGCATCTTAGTTGATGGTCTTTAAGGGGAGACTTTCTGGTTTTTTCTGAAAGGGATATAAGGGAGGTGGTGAGTACGACTACTCAGTGAATAGGTTTTTAAAAGCTTTTGACTTTTAAGAAAAACATATGGAGTGTGCCAGACTCCTTTATTTTAAAAAATCCCTTCATTTAAAAATTCAGGTTTTTCCACCATTTCTTATTTACCACGGTGTGTCATCACCCAACACACATCCTTCATCATCAAGGTTACACACATTCGCAAGTCAGTATCACTACTGAACCCGCTAGTGGCTTCGGAGCGACTTTTCCTGCCACCCGGATAGAAGTACGACCACTTCTACCTTGGGAATGAGTGGATGTATGCGACATCCGACCCACAATCCCGAAATCACTTCTTCGTGTCCGTATGAGGACAGAGACCTCATCCTATCCCCACCCCGGTCTCATGCGCTTGGTGCTACTCCAGATTTCGCATAGACACCTAGAACGACGATCTGCCCTTATACTCACCGGGTTGTCCAGGGCCCTTAGGACACATCACTACCTCTCATGGGCATCTTGATGATCTTGTACTCATAGTGCATGCACAAATAATGTTTTCTTATCAAGCCATGTAATATGTGGTGCCACTGGTCCAACGACCCTGACTCTCAACTCAACCCGCAGTTGTTTGTCTTGACAAGTCTGTCGACCTGCCATGTTGCACTGCCGCTAGTTGACTGAGCATGTCGGTCCTATCTTGGTACCATGGCCAAACAATTCACTTATTAAATTTTATGGCACATATATCATGTTCGTTTACAAGCTCCTGTTCGTGCCAATTGGCCTTGGGCCCACTATATGAGATTTTAAAAAAACTAGGCATTCTAGCCCTCAAGTTCCAAAATTGAGGCCCCCGGCTTATAAGAGCTATTCGAGCTCCCGTCAAGAAGGTCCCCCAAATAGTTTAAGCATTGGCACACAGTTAGGGGAGAACACTTCCGACAAAATAGGTTTTCACTGTCCATTACACTAACTGGTATAAGGACATCTCCGTTCATAACCGATGAATGGGTTTTCAACTTTATTCAAGGAAGTCTCATCATACCAATCAGGTATGATCTACTTACAACCGATAAGTAGTTTTTCCGCATGATTTTTACATCACTTCCTCTAAGTAGTGATGTTTAAAATACCACTTAATAGTGGGTTTTCATACCGAGGTACTTATCATTGCCCAATCGGGTATGATATAAAATTTCCACTCACAACCGGTAAGTGGTTTTTAATTTTAAGTTGTGCTCATCATCCCAACCGGGTATGATGTTAGTAAACCCACTCACAACCGGTAAGTGGTTTTTAACTTTAAGTTGTGCTCATCATCCCAACCGGTATGATGTTAGTAAACTCACTCACCCGTTAATGCTATGAATTCCACTAGATCGGTTCTTGGTATTCATGCGAGCTTGTCCTTGTTGGCGTTCCCGGTACTTCGTGTTCCTAACAATATGAACATCTTGGTTCATTATCCTTCAGCCTAATCGCCTTCATTCATTCCAAATGAATGAGAAAGTCAAACTTTCATTTATTTGCAATTAGGTCCCTAAAGTTATTTCTCTTTAACTTTAAGTCCCAAATGCCAGTTTTTCCTCAAATTGAGTCCCGAAACTTCTAAAATTTATCATAGGACCTCAATTTATTCCATTTCACAAAAAGAGGTTTAATTTCTCAAATTTCCAATTTGGTCCCCCAACTTTCCAAAATTACCATGTTGCCATTCCTTTACAAAAATGGTAAATTTTGCCCCAAAATTTTCAAAATTCCTCAATTGGTCCTCCAACATTATTTCCCTGCCCAATTGACCCTCAATTTCATAAAATTTCATTTTGGTCCTTTGAATTTCTAAAATCCCCAATTTTCCCCCAATTCCAATTTCTTAACACAGCCGAATTTGATTTTATCAAATTGACCCATCAAATGTTTCCAATTGTTGAAATTGAAGTTGAAAATGAGTTTCTAAATGTTCATATGATTCTTTAGAAATGTGAATAGCAGATTTTAACGCCGGAACGAGCTCAAACGGAGCTTCGCCGGAAAATAGACTGTAAAGAGAGAAAGCTTTGATTTCTCACCGGTGAGGGCATGGCGGTCCGAGCTTTCGATCTAGGCAGATAGCTCTCATCTTGAGGATCATTCTAGAATCAAGAATCACATCAATTGATGCCGAATTGAGTTAGAAATTCATCATTGAAATTCCATCGGTTCTCTCTTTAGCACCGACCAGAAATTACAGAGGGGAGTCGAATTGACTTACCTTTCAGTCCTAATTCGGCCGTGGGAGGGCTGAGGAAGTGTTGGGAGGGCTTGGTTTGGTCTGAGTAGGGCTCAAAATGGCCGATTTCAGCTTTGCCGAAATAGGGCAGCTTCGGTCCGCCGGAGCTGCTTCATTGTTCCATCATGTCGGCACTTCTCTAGTGATTCTTGAATTGATTGGAGCATGTTATCCGATAGCTGACTTCTCCCTGTTTCTAAAGAGCCTGACCTCTCCTTCTGAGGTTAAGAAAAATTTTTAACTCGAAGCTCTGGTTTAAGCTTCACTAGAAAATGGAGCAGTAGAAAGAGAGAGAGAGAGAAGTGTTCGGGTGTGAGAAGAATGAATGGGGATGACCTCTTTATATAGGTGTAAAACCTTAATTTATGGCTATTTATGATAAGTCGTATGTTCGCATAAAAAATTTTTGACCGAAATTTCGAGTTACATACTCCCAAAAGGTCACCCATCCTCACACTACTCTCGGGTAAGCACGCTTAATTTTGAAGTTCTTATGGAATTTAGTTCATCTGAACCAATTTAGTTTTTATTTTCTAGTTTATCTTAAGTTTCTTTTCCAAGGTTTAATGAACTTTTTGGATCACCCAAAAGTTGTAAATTTCCATATTGCTTATTCCCAAATGTAAATCGGCTCGATTTTCTTATTCGGTTTGATCGGTTCTTTTCCTGATTTTCCTTAACTCAAAAGTGCGAGGTTTACATTTTCAATATTTGTAAATTGGTCCTTGAGGTTATTTTTCTTTTTTACTTTAGGCCCCAATTGCTGGTTTTCCCCAAATTGAGTCCCAAAACTTTTAAAATTACTCTTGAAATCTCAATTTACTCAATTTCATAAAAGGGGTTCAAGTTTCCCAAATTCCCAATTTGGACCCCAAATTTTCCAAAATTACCAATTTTCCCTTCCTTTACAAAAATGGTAAGTTTTACCCCAAAAATTCTAAAAATTGCTCAATTGGCCCTCTAACATTCTTATCGTGCCCAATTGACCCTCTAACATTCTTATCGTGCCCAATTGACCCTCTAACATTCTTATCGTGCCCAATTGACCCTCAATTTTATAAAATTGTATTTTGGTCCTGCGAATTTTTTAAAGTCCCCAATTTCCCCAAATTTTCCCCAATTTCAACTACTAACACGACAGAATTTGATTTAATCAAATTGACTAATCAAACACTTCTAATTGTTGAAAAAAAACATCTTCATACAATTTCATGGCACTTTGAATCGTAAGTTTTATTGTTGGAACAAGCTCAAACGAAGCTTCGCTAAAAAATAGATTGTAGAGAGAGAAAGCTTCAATTGCTTACCAGTAAGGGTGCAGTAGTCTTAGCTTTCTATCTAGAAAAATAGCTCTTCTCTTGAGGTTTCTCCTAGGATCGAGAATGGCATCAATTGATGCCAAATTGGATTATAATTTTGTCATTGAAATTCTACCAGCTCTCTTTAGCACCAGACGAAAATTGCAAAGTGGAGCCGAATTGGCTTATCTTTCAATCTTAATTCGGCCGTGGGAGGGCTAAGGAGATGTTGGGAGAGCTTGGTTTGGTTTGAGTAGGGCTCGAATTGGTTGATTTCAGCTCAGCCGAAACAGGGCAGCTTCGGTCTGCCGGAGCTGCTTCACTGTTCGATCACGTCGATGCTTCTCCAATGACTCTTGGAGCGAATGGATGTCACCACTGTGTAGCTGACTTCTCCTCGGTTCTAAGGAATTCGACCTCGCCTTCTTTGGCTCAGAAATGACCCTATATTGGAGCTCTGGTTTGAGCTTCGTCGGAAAACTAAGCAGTTGAGAGAGTGTGAGCTTTTTAGGTAAATTACATAACCAAGATTCAATCCATTCAATTAGGGACAAATTAACAAACTCTTCAATTCTTACCCCACATGTTGCAAACCACACTAATCTAGTCCATGCGCATTTAACTAGTAAATGATGTATGGTTTTGACTTCACCACATATGAGACATGCATTGAAAGATATGGATTTTCTCAAAAACAAGTTGTCATGAATAGGCAAAGCATTCGACATTACTCTCCAAAGAAAGTTCCTAATCTTTGGAATACAATCTAAGTGTTGTCCACATTTTTTTGCTTATAACTAAGAAGGAAGAAGGAACTAATATGGACTCATCATGTTTCCGATCTAACATGAAAGTATAGGTAGACATTACCATAACCTTACCAGTCTGTTCCCAAGGTCATATCAATCTATCTTCCCGGGTAGAAGAAATGAAAGAGATAGTCATGATAACTTCCTTTCCCCTAGGACAAGGTATCATTCGATACTGTCTAACCACCATGTACTTGTACTTTTATCAATGAGGATACTTACTGAAATTTGGTTGGCTTCCTCGTCATTTGTTTGATGTTGCAAATGTCTGTTGGGGAGGGTAGGAATCCAGTTGTCCTTCCAAATACGGGCTTGGTTCTCATTACCTATTTGCCAATGCAGACCTTCATGCAATTGTTATTTACCTGTATATAAACTCCTCCATAACTGGGAGGAACAGTTACCTAGACCAGCTGAGAAAATGTCATTATGTCTGTAATACTTACCTTTGAGTAAGCTGAGAGAGAAGACTATCCGGTTGATTATGGATCCTCCATACATTTTTTATTAGTAATGCTAAATTGAAAGTATGGAGATCTTTAATGCCCATCCTTCCCCTTTCCTTAATATCAGTAAGTTTAGTCCACTTAACTCAATGGATCTTCTTGTAGTCACTAGAGTTACTTTCACCAAAACTATGATAGGAGCGAGTTCACCTCTAAATACCAAACCTGTGGTAACAAAAAATAATTCATAACATATGTAGGTATAGCACAAAAAGGTAGATTCTATAAGAAACTATCGACCACTTAGAAACAAGTATGCTGATTTTCACCCTTTGAGTTTTCGTGCTATTTTTTCCTTTAAGAAATGGAGGGTTTTTCATTTATTCCGTCCCCAGAAGATAGGAAGACCAAGGTATGTATCATTGACTTCACCATTGCCTTTGTTCAAGTTATTGCTAATTATTGTTCGAGTTGATGGCCCTGTGTTTGCACTGAAATATAAAAAAGATTTGATTAAACTGATCTTTTGACCCGAAACCATACAATATTCACTCAATAATTGCATTAAACATGATGCACTATTCTCAGATACTTCAAGGAAAAATAGTGTATCGTCGGCAATTGATCAGTGGAGTTACTAGTGTATTTGGAAGGAAGATTGTGGCTGTGTATAGAGAGATGCAGCAGCAAGAGAATATCAAGACGACAAACAGATATTCAGCAGCACTATGAAAGTTTCAGAATATCAAGGCAGCAATCTAGCTCAACAAGAAGATGAGCAGCAATTGGACAACAATAGAACATTCAACAAAGTCACAATGAAACCAGAATGGAATCGGTACAGGGGTGAGCTTCTTTAGTGAAGAAAAAATGCAAGCTTGCTCTGATATCATAAAAAGACAGAGAAAGAGACGAGAGAATATTTGATATTTCTGCACACTATGTTTGTGTTTTATAAGGACAAAGTAATAAGAGAAAAAAATGATCTTTACAATTTGCAAGTACAACTTCACCCTTTCTCAGCTGGTGATGTGCGCAGCAGAGAGCAGTCGGATGTGGTGGTGCCGTGAGACATGAAGATGAAGGTGGAACCTCGCAATTAGAATTCATCAAGATGAAAGGGTCTAGCTTTAGTTTTATCACTTTTTTTCCTCATAAAATCTGGGATTAAATATTGATTTTCTTTTTTCGGTGATAAATATTGCTTATATCGAAGTATGAAGAATTTGCTGTTGATTTTCTTTAAAAGAAAGGTTGGTTTATTAGCAATCATAACATAACATAGGGGAATGAGAAACCATAGTAGACCAGAGGGCGATAGATAGAACCTCCACAGAAAAAATGTATCTGTGTCGGACACGGAGACACGATGGCCCAGCCGGGCAACTTAATTCGGCCCTCGAGAGTTCAATGAGCAGTCTGCCCGATGTAAATATTGTCTGATCTGAGCTGAGCTGCAGAAGTTGGACCATGAAACATGGCAAGAAGAGGCAAGGAAGCAGCATTGATCGCAAGTATCTTTATGAGAAATGGAACATGCCCACCAAATTACTTTGTTCAATGCTAAGGACATGACAGAAGGGACCACCGGCAGGCCCAAAGGACCATATTCTTAACTGCCGGACACCCTCCCCGGAAACGGCTAGGAGACGAATCGACTTTCTCTAACGTCAACAGCAGTCCAGTTGCCGAAACTCAATCTCTCCTTAGCTGGGTTTCTCTTTCCCTCTTTTACCTTAGCGATCACTAGATCTGCAGTCATTCATGTTCGCTAGATTTGCCCAAGTGACTGGTATTTTCACGGATTTTGTATGGACAAATGGAAATGGTTAGAACTTATTAAAATGGGACTGATTCTCAATTACAATGTAAGCTCTAAGCTCTAACATGGTTAAAGTTTGGGCTTTTCTATTTAATATCTCACGAGAAAACGATGCCAAATAATAGAGTATAGATAAGTCAAATGAGTCAAGATTACTTAATCAATGCACTCAACCAGTCATCCATCCAATGGCTTTCTTGAATGTCATGCATCCCTTGTTTGACATAGACCAAAGGTTGTCCTTCTGTTAGTATGGTTATGTTCATTATGTAACTTCTCCAGTGGGGCAGCCAGAACGAATTCAACAGAGGAGAGGACGAGTATAGTAACTCCTCTAGTATCTTTTTTCTTTTTATCTATTTTTTTTTCACTTCCTGCATTTCACTAGGGGCCTCCATTTCCTCCAACTAAATAGACAACAATGGCAGAGAAAGCTGATAGGTGTATTTAAAATCACCCTCGCTTTGGTACTCGGAGCATACGAGGACCACAGAGAGAATATGGTGGAATCCATTTCAATAAGCTGCGTTGCTGCTTTAATAGGCCCTTTGGGGAGGGAGGGGATCAGCCTGCCTGCTTCAGTAATGCTGCTTCCACATATTCTCACACTCATCCAAGAACTCCATGGAAAGTCGATCAGACACTTAACCTAAGATTCATGGTCTCTTGCCCTTTTAAAAACGCACGGCATGATAAACGCATAGATGCGCACCAATAATTCACCCATAAGATGCGAGTTTCCTGTTGAGTGAGGCAAAGCGAGGAAGAGTCTTTGGAGAAGTTAGTGAAATGGGTGGAGTTCCATGGACAGCAGAAGAAGACCAGATGCTGAAAAAATGTATAGAACAGTTTGGAGAAGGGAAGTGGCATCGCGTCCCTCTCTTGGCTGGTAAAGTGATTGATGAATCATCAAATCTGCAGGATACTGTCATGAGATTCCAGTGTTTTTTATCTGCATCACACCTTAAGAATTCATTTTTGCTTACGATATTCATTCAACCATGTGTCTTCATAGCCTTACCATGTATCTTATTCACAATAACAACACCAGTTAATTTTCTAGAGGGTAGAATTTGGTAAAGTCATATGCAGTTGATGTAATTAAACCAATTCTAAGCCATAACCATATATAGCACAACGTTACCATTCATTCAAATACTAAGGAGAGGTCCAAGTGATACTGTTACACATTTGAGTGTCTGATTCTAGGACTGAACCGATGTCGGAAGAGCTGCAGACTGAGATGGCTCAACTATCTTCGCCCCAACATCAAAAGGGGTAGCTTCACCTCGGAGGAAGTAGAACTTATCATTAAGCTCCACAAGCTCGTCGGGAATAGGCAAGAGACCCTTCTTCTGTTTAAACTGTTTAATTTGCAGTATTCTTCATTCTTTCTTTGATAAACATGAAATGTTAGTCCTTTACCATCCAGAAAAAAAACTACAGATACTGTTTCTGCAGAATGCTAGACTCTAAAAACGAAACGATCCCTTTTCTCTTTCGGGTTTCAGGTGGTCACTGATTGCTGGGAGACTACCGGGAAGAACGGCCAATGATGTCAAGAACTACTGGAACTGTCATCTCAGCAAGAAGCTGAGCACCAAGCAGATCAGTACCGTCGAATCCGAGGAGAATGCTGACATTGGAAGCGTCCAGATTATTCAGTCCCAGCCCCTCCATCTGAATGGTGTTCCATCATTGAGACAACCAGTTGGCATAGCTGCAGGTATCGAAGAGGCTCTGCCATATTACCCGAAACTGGAGCCACCACTTCCGGAGATTAACACCCCGTCTCAGCTTCTCGGTGTCAAAGATCAGGGAGAGATTCATGACCAGGAAAGCAAGGGCTCCACTGCTGCAGAAAATAGCATCCTCCTAGGGGACTTACCGATGGAGTTCCAGTTAGATGATGAGGTTAGAGTGGACGGTTTCGGAAGAGGCAAGCAGCGGTGGGACTGGGAAGACCTGTTCATGGACATGGACCTGTGGAACAGTTCCTTGTAGCTTGTTTCATTGCTACATATATAGCTTGGAGTTGTTGGTCTGATATGCTATGTGCTTCTTTAGTTTAGTTTGGAATAAGTGAGAGCTGAAGTACTAAGCTTAGTCTTTGACTCAGCTAGCTTTCATTGGATGTCATGTCAGGTGGAAGCCCGGAAATATCAAAGGAAACAAAGATTTCTTCCTTTGAATGGTTGGCCAAAGAAAGTCCCCACTCCTGTTTTTCAAAGATAAGCTGATGTTTACTGGCAAAGCAGTAGTGGAGATATGCTTATTGGGAAAGTTTAAGCCACTCGAAGAAATTCGTCATACTACCTAAGCATTCTAATCAAAATATACCTAAAACTAGTCATACTACCCGAATTTGCACATAGTTCAAATATGTACCCCCATTATTGATTTCCCAATAAGAATCCAAAGAGTGCACTAGGAGGAGGGAAGCAATGAATCTATATATTTCCATAATAAGTGGGACATAAATCCTACCATACCAATATATGGTATGAATTATAACCTATGTCAAGAATGCAATTAAACAAGAATTCCAAGAATCAAAAGCAAAAAGGGCATTGTTACAATAAAAAAATGGATTTGAAGTGTCCCGGAAGACAGAAGAAGAAAGTGTGGAAGTGTATGTCTCTAGAACTGTCTATACTAAACAAAATAAAAATCTATGGTGAGAAAGTAGATGAAAAAGTTATAGTAGAAAATATTCTAACATCATTACTGCCCATTGGGAATTTTAAACAGATAATTCAATGTCCTATTGCATTAACAAAGTATATTAGTGTAGAAAAAAAAGGGAACAAGCACTTAATGTAACTAGGCCCAAAAATAGAAACAAGCATTTAATGTAACTACACATGATATGCAAAATGTATGGCCTTAGAAAAGACTTGTCCATACAATCAAATATGACATGAGTAGAATTCCCATGGTAGCAAAATTAATTATTCCTGCCATATACTTTTCCACAAACTCTCCTACGTGTTTTACAAACTGCATTGGAGGAGAGCTCAAAATTATGATATAGGAATGAATATTTAAATTTTAAATAATTAAAGTTATTGAATAACGTGAACATGGTAATAGGGCTTCTTCCTTAGCTCTAAGGTTTATGAGAATATTTGTGGATGAAAAGCAAAATAAAGACATTGTACCAAAATAGATTATATATATATAGAATAAATAAAAAAGTGCATTTTCTTCCTACTGACAATTTAGAGAATTTACTTTTACAGATAAGGAGAAAATGAAAAATATGGTTTTACTTTTTTATGTGAAAAATATAAATTATTCCCAAATTAAAATTTTTTTAAGTAATTATTTAAAAAGAAAGTAAGTGTTTTCTTGGGAAAAGAAAATTTACATATTTTGAGTTTATAATTTTTCACCCAACTCAATCTTTTCATGGGTTCGATCATAACTCAACCTTGATTTTAAATCATTGGAAATCGTCACTATTATAAAATCTAGTGTACCAAATACTCCAAATATAAAAAAATTTTAATTTATTTAAAATTTTCTTTCCATATAAAGTAGTTTTCAAGATGTTTAAAAATTTTCATGTAATAACAATAACTAATAATAACCAATAATTTTTGTGTTGATTTCTTTATATGCATGCCTCAAAAAACTATTGTATAAGAGTTATATGGAATGAACTCCTATTTGAGTAAATAAATTTAATAACATTAAGTCATTTTATGGTATTAACCCAAAAATTTGACCCCAGTTCACTATCCAAAATATATGATATATAAAGATTATTTATAGATGGTACATATATGTATATATATATACAATTACTCTCTATTAATAATTCAAGTAATTTCTAATATTATATTCACTCTTGAGTTTAACAACCTTAATCTATGTTTCAATGTGAACAAAATCATATCATTAGATATAATGTTACAAAACAATCCTTGCTCAACCATTCCCCATTCCTGCGCATACACACTCCAAGTTAGTATAAAATCATATCCAAAATCATATCCCTGGTAGGGATGTCGAGAGAGTGCCCTGGATCATCCATCTACTTTCGTCGAGCACTATCCTCCCTAGATAAAATATACACGTATATCTCAAATATCTCCCATGCTCTTACCGAGGTATACTCAAATTTTTCATAAGTTATAGGTGACCCAAAATCTAATACATCACTCCCACTTTATACCACCACTTCGAGATTTATAACGTCGACACTACCTTCCATAGACGTCCTATCGACGCCCCATCACATATCATAATATATATCACAAGCCTAAAATAATAACAACTTCATATCATATTATAGAGAACTCTTCACACATCATCACATATCATAATATATATTATAAGCATGAAATAATAACAACTTCATATCATATAATAGAGAACTCTTCACACATCATAATGTGCATACCATGCCAGCAACATTAAACACTTTATTTTATATAAAAAATGAATCTCTTTATCTTTCATATGGTATAATTATCTCAACCGACCCTTCGAGTAGCATATTTAATAGATATTACCACTTGACATAATTCATACATTATCAATCAACCACTTATTAATTTTCTTATTATTAAATGTGACTCTTAGTAGTTCCTATAATATATAACTATATATAGTTTCATTAGTTTATTTTCATGTATACCATTTGACTTCATGCACTTTGTTTTCATAGTTTATATATGGTGATTCTCTAAAATATACAATTAAATTTATTATAAAATCTTGTAAACAATCGTGGTTGGTCCAATTGAACTTGCTAACAATAAATTCATTCACTAATTATTCGAGACTAATTATTCGAGACTTGTAAGTTTTGAATATACTCCAAATTCATGTACTCCTCTTGCACAATCATTATATATGTGTATGTGTTCCTATAAATAGTATATACATATTATTGTCGTATACACTATTCTTTAGAGTTGATCTATGTTAGTATATGTTATACCGTCCCATAATTTTTCTAAATTATGATTTTGCCCTTATGACATTATTCATCTGATTTGTGCATCAACGACCCCTTTTCACTAATATCTACTCATTCTCATTTCGATCGTGAAATTTCCTAAAATTATCCAAATGAATCTTATGTCTTTTTTCTCCAAAATTTATTGTAAAACACTCATATTTGTAAAATTATCATTATGTCATTTTCTTGTAAAACTTTCATTTTCATCCCATTTATTTTTTAAAATTATTATTTCCACCCACAACTTGTCAAAACTAACCATTCCGCTCCACATGGTGTAATATGCCAATTTTGCTCATCTTTAGGCAAAAATGACCATTTTTAAAATTATTTTTGACATCTTTATTTGTCCCAAAATTACCTCCTAGCCCCTTAGGTTTTTCCTTAGTGACTATTTTCTCAGTTTTCTCATTTTTTGTAAATTAGTCCCAAAATTTTTAAACTTTATGCTTAAGTCTCCGAATTTTGAAAACAACTTCAACCAACTTCAAATTTTACAAATCCACCACAAATATTTTCATTTTTCTTTTAAGAGATTGTGGGATGAGTTAGGGGTCTTACCCCGACCAAATTTAGCCGAATTTGGCTATTTTCCAAAAATGACAAAAATTGGACTACTAGAGAGTTTATCGGAAATACTCACAGAAAAGTGTGTCATGAGTGATCAGAAGGTAGGTGTTTTGAAGCCAAAGAATATGAGACTCATTCCATGGTAGTGGCCAACCAGTGATCGCCGTAGCTGGGCAAATTTTAGCTCCGAACAACCATAGCCGAAAATTATAGAAAAAAACACCGGAGAAAATCGATTCCTAGTGACCAAAAGACTCCTTTTAGGAAGTTGACCAAGACTTGTGGGAGATAGAGGAGAGTCTTGAGGGTTTTTTTAGCATCGATGTCGGTTAAAATGGTGGTCGGAGGTGGCAAATTTGGTCATGAAAGTGCTGTGACACTACGCTGTTTTTCTGTCCCAAGCTGGAGTCGACTTTACAAATTACCTTTTTGCCATAATTCCCATTCTCAGTTCAAACTTGATTTCTGGTCCAACTATGCTAGATTCTACTTTTGAGAAATTCCGGTAATACATAAAGTGTTTTGATAATTAACAACAGCCTATACTCCTCAAGAGGTAGCTGAAAGGGAAAAATAATGCACCATAATGAATATGGTGTGTAATATGCTAATTGAAAAGGGAACTCCAAAAATATTTTGGCATGTGGCTGTGAAATGAGCCTGACTAATTCTATAAAAATTATTAGCATAAAAAGAGTCTAGTAGTGGTAAAAAACTCATATTTGAAAGCCATAACATATTCTCATGTACAAGTAATATGAGATCAAAACAAGATAGTATGTGTCAAATGCATATTTCTAGGGGCCAGTGAGTGCAAAAACCGATTATCATGTTATTTATGGCCTCGATGTCATCTCTATTCAAAATAACTAATAAAATAATTTATAATTTTCTTTTTTTTTCCTTTTATTTTTTTCAAGAATATTTTAAAAGTCCACAAAACCCATGGAGTATTTTTATAACCTCATTATCTATAGTGGTTTGTCCCTAAATCCACCATCAGTATATCAATTTAAGTAATCGTTGTAAACCATGTTCTACATAAAGGAAATAAACAAAAAATGTAGACTATAAAATTTTAAAAAAATCGAGGTTTAATTTGAACTGAGATCATGAAAAGAAACCAACATGGGTTGGAAGTGATCCAAAGTGAGATAAATTTCACTAAGATTTAAATGAAAATAATTCAACTGAAAGTTGGAAGTGAGAACCAGATTCAACTAGAGTGAACCAGAGTTAAACCATATAAAATTGTACCGAACCAAGAAGACCTAATTCAAAGTTTTATTTTTTGGGATGACTAAAAAATGGCCAAATGGTAAATTGAGTCTACCACCATTTAGAAAATAAATTTAAAAATTTTAGATATTAGAGAACCGATTGAATTGGGCCTTAGCCATTCAAAAAATAATTTTGGGTCACCAGAATCTTATTTCAATGAACCGGTCAACGGTCCAATAGGATCTACACCGTAAAACCGATTAGCGGATATGTAACATTAGAATCTTCTCGACAAGTTAAGGCTCAACTCCGTGGAAACCGGACCAAGAGTAGAGAATAATCAAATACAACACTCGTATGAATCAAGGGCTTAGAAAGGGAATAAACACCTTAAAATGGATCAAGGGAACCTCCCCTAGGCATGAATCGAAGATCGCGAAAAGTCTAGGCGAAAAATTTATTCAAGTTATCATTAAACCAACCCGAGCAAGGTATGATCATATTTTTAATGGCCTCAAAAATAAGGAAATTAAATATTTTTTGCTCCAAAACATAGGAAATGAATCAATGGATTTTTAGAAAAATAAATTGGGCCAAGAATTGACCGAATTTAGGGTGAATCGACTAAGAGAAGGCCAAAATTGGATAAACTCGATGATTTTATTGTTGAAAATCAGTCCAACACAATGTGAACTAGTCATATGATGCATGTAACACATGCACGCACCGCACGCACGGGCGGAGGAGCGTGCACCGCACGCACATTATCTATCCCACTCAATTGAGGCGATCTACAACTTGAAACCTGATCGGGTCATACTTCATCATTTTCTGCACTAACAATGTTTTCTCTTGTGTCATGTGATGGATAAATTTACTGAAACCCTATCATCCAACCGATTCTCATGCTACAAAAATTAATGTGTGATGACAGCTTGCCCCTCTTTTAATTCATAGGCTTTAATGAGGCTATTGTGGCCTCATATGAGAGACTTTCGCCTTGAAAGTGCTTGGGGAGTTTTTCCAGTGACCTCCCGATACCAAGAGGATTAGATAACAAATACTCCCTCCTAAGAGCACTGACCTTAGAAATTTAGGTATCCCTAAGCTCGTGCTAAAGCTAGCTTTCTCCTTAAACCAGAGAACTACACAAGTAATCCCTCTATTAGTACTAGTGAAATGGAATAGTAACCTCCCCTATTCTACCTGACAAAGGCCAAGGCCTTTCGAGGGGAAATTTTTCGTCGATGACTCCCCTAAAACCCACCCAAAAATTCTACCACCTTAACTACCGAACTGCATAGGCCCCTCAAGTAGAAGGTAAGCTTTGCGGTTCCATTTGATCGAAATAACTACAATGATGCTATGTTTTTAACATTCCTTTGTAAATCACAAATTTCAAGCAACTCTAACTACCTATGAATGTGTTCAAGATACCCCTAAATTCGAGAGGAGGTCAATTTTCCATTAACACCAACCTCAACCCTCGTTGTTAAGTCTCTCGGAAGATATACCCCCTAAATGGAAATACATACTTTTTTGGTGACTGATTGAGAGAGGTCGAAATGGGCACTATTTCGACCAACCACGAAACCATAGGACACCAAGAAACCTAGAGACGATCATAATGGGATGTAAGGCTGAAAGAAATTGGTAGGTTTTGCTAGAGAGAAAAGTTTAGGGACTAAAATGTAATATTTGAAAGAAAGTTGACCAAAAAATGAGATATCGAAAACATTGGGGATATGAATGAAGAAAGTTGGAAGTTTAAGGATTCAAATAGATAGGATAGGAGAGTTAAAGACCAAAATGTATAGTTGTAAAGTATAGGAGCAAAATGGTGAATTAGTCAAAGATGATGCCAAAAAGAGAATTTTGGGAATTTTAGGGACTCGAGGGTAATATTGGGAAACATTGGACCCAAAATGAGAATATGGGGGAGCATAGGGACTGAATTGCAAAACATCACAAAGTTAAGGGACAAAATGGTAATATGGGTCGGGGTATGACAACTTGAGTGGTATCAGAGGTTGTTTCCTTGAATTCATTATCAAAACTATATAATGTAGTAACTAAGAGGAATAAGTTTTAAAAATTTACACATGGCTCCTAAAAGAGCAACCAATAGAACTAGAGTCGCAATCACTATCACTGCCCAACACCCCATCCCTGTGGAAACTTCCCCAAAAGCCTAGACAGTTCCACCCGGACTAAGCTCGGAGCATTAGAGGCTATACAAAGATTTCACCCGAGTGTTTAGACGATCCAACCTCACCCCTGATGTGAAACTGCAAGGAGTTAGGCATCTTTTTCACCTAGTTTCCTAGAATAGCATTATACACAACTTAATAGTTTAAAACTTTCATATCTGACTCAGGGTTTAGCTTCCAGGAATCTTCTAGGGTTTTGTCTTCTTTTCTTGAAAGGGGTTAAAAGGGAGGGGTGGGTTTCTACAGCTCAGTGAACAGGTGTTATGTGTGAGTTTAAAAAATATTTCATCCATCAAAACCTTTTCAAAGTTTATCATTCCTTTTTCCAAAGATTTTTCTCAAACTCAAATCTTCAAAACCATTTTCTCATTTCCATATTAGGTGTGTTTAGCTCTCTTAGCCCATCCCCTTGCCTCAAGAGGAATTTAGTAAACAAACACACGCCCTTCATCAGGAAGGGTATACACATTGGCTAGTGCAACACGTCCACTGCACCCACTTGTGGATTGGAGCGTCTTTACTGTCCACCATGATAGAAGCACACCCTCTTCTACCCTGAGTCTAAGTGGATGCCCCAAATGTCCGACCCTCAGACTCAAATGCCACTTCGTGTCTATATGAGGACGAAGACCTCATCCCAATCTCGAGCACATGAAGACCAAACACAGTAGCTTCGTGAAGCACAAACGCAATAGCTTCATGGAGCCCAAACACAGTAGCACCATGACTAACTGGTATGATGAGAAACCCAAACACAATAGCTTCTCCTTCCCTTATCGCCACCATGTCATCTAGTAGTCCTTGGAACCCATCACTACCCCTTTGGGTGTCTTAATGGTCTTGAATCCATAGGTGCATGCACAAACAATAATTTTTCATATACTTAGCCATTCTCTTTGGTGTTGATGATCTAACAAACCTGACACTCAACCCGGCCTGCCTATGTTTGTCTAGCTAGTCCATCGACTTGGCCTTAATGCACTGCTGCCAGCCCATCAAGCATTGTCGGTCCTAACTTGGCACTGTAGCGAATCACATAATTAATTCCACTTTTAATGAGAGATTTCACGGCACTTCCTATTCATGTTTGTTTACAGGCTTCAGCCCATGCCCATTGGCTTTAGGCCCACTGCACGTGCTTTTTCAAAATTGGGCCTTTAGCCCTATGACTTCAAAACCAAGGCACTGGCTTATCTAAGCTATTCTAGCTCCCGTCAAGAAGGTCTCCCAAATAGTTTAAGAAATTGTCACACAGTTAGGGGAGAACACTTCTGAAAAAATTCACTTTTTGTCTCATCACACCAACTAGGTGTGATGATAACTCCGCTTACAACTGATAAGTTGGTTTCTCCTTTCCTCATCCTACCAACCGGGTATGATGTTTGTTCATTCCTACTCACAAATAGTGAGTAAGTTTTATCCGTTAAAAACAGTGCTCATCATACCAATCGGGTATGACGTGAAAATAAGTCCACTCACCCGTTGATTATGACGTATTCGTCCCTAGTTAGTTTCTAGTCAACGCTTTACTATTTGATTTTGTCGGCACTTCTCCAGCGATCCTTAAGTCAAAGGGAGATTGTTGTCAGGTAGCTGACATCCCCGGGAGTCTATATGACTCGACCTTGCCTTCTAAGGCTAAAAAAGGTGCCCAAGTTGGAGCTATGGTTCAAGCTTCACTGGAAAATGGAGCACTTGATAGAGAATGGCGATTTGAGGTGTGTGGAGGATGAATGGAGGGGAGCTCTTTATATAGGGAGCTCAAGGACCCTCTGGCTTACTAGTTTTCATATTAGTCGAGCTTATTCTCTTCAGAAAATGCCCAAATCGGAGGGAATATTCCTTCACCATAGAAGGAAAGTTTTTTTGTCATATGAACAATGTCGTCATCCCAATGAAGAAGACAACGTTGTTCCAAACAAAAACGGACCAATCCGACTAGGTTTAATGTAAAAAATTGGTCGGTTCAAGCCCGATTCAACTGGTTTTAATCTAAATTCATTTTTATCTAATAGTGGCTTCAATTTTCCAATTTGATCATTTTAAGTCACCAAGATAAATGAATTTAGAAACCGATTCATCCATGGTTCAAACTGGTTTAATCTAGTTTAGGTTCGGTTCACCCTGAACCGATCTGGTTTTCTCTTTCAATTTGTTTCATGATTCTTCCCCATGATTTTTATGACTCTTTGAGTCACTTGTGATTTTCCAATTTCCCATTTTACCCTTTATTTACTGGTTTCAGTTAGTTAAATGGCTCGATTTTCTCTTTTGAATTGACCTATTTTTTTCCCACTTTTCTTATCTTTAAATGAACGGGGTTTACAGTGGAGGATCAATGGAGATGAGCTCTTTATATAGGGAGCTTGAGGAACCTTTGCCCGACCAGTTTCCATTTTGGTTGGGCTTATACTCACCCGAAAATGCCTTGATTGGAGACGATATTCCTTCATTGGAGAAGGAAATTTTTTGAATTGATGAACAGTGCTATCATTCTGAGGAAGAAGATGAAACTGTTCCAAATCAGACCGTTCCGACCAAGTTCAATGGTGAAAATTGTTCAGTTCAGGCCTGATTTAACTGATTTTCTCAAAATTAAAATTTTCTAAATTAATCTAAATTCATTTTCTATCTAATGGGGGCTTCAATTTTCCAATTTGATTATTTTAAGCCACCAAGAATAATGAATTTAGAAATTGGTTCATGTATAGTTCAAACCGGTTTAATCCAGTTTAATCTGGTTCAGGTCCAGTTCACCCTGAACCGTCTGGTTTCCTCTTCCAATTTGCTCCATGGTTTCTTTCCATGATTTTTATGACCCTTTGAGTCACTTGGGATTTTCAAATTTCTACTTTTACCCTTTCTTTATCGGTTTTGGTTCATTAACCGGCTTGATTTTCTCTTTTGAATCCACCAGTTCCTTTCCCGAATTTCTTATCTTTAAAGGAACGGGGTTTACAACTCTCCCCTCCTTTTAAGGGTTTTGTCCCCAAAACATTTACATCCCAAACAATAGGGTACCCATCCCTCATAATAATCTCGGTTTCCCAAGTCTCCTCTTATATTGGTCAGTTCTGCCAAATAACCTTAACCATGGGAATCTTCTTATTCCTCAAGTTTTTGTCTCTTCGGTCGATGATTTGCACCAGTTCCGCTTGATAGGTCAGGTTCTCTTTTAACTCGGGTGGGGGTCGGTCCAGCACATGACTAGGATCAGGCTGGTACTTCCGGAGTACCAAGACGTGGAATACATCATGTATTCTTTGTAAGTCAGGAGGCAATTCTAATTTATAGGCCATTGGCCCTATCCTTTGGATTATGGTGTAGGGACCGATGTACCTAGTTTTCAACTTGCCTTGTTGTTGGAACCTAAGTATTCCCCTCCATGGGGATACCTTGAGAAATACTTGGTCTCCCACACCAATTTCCAAGTCCCTTCTCCGAAGGTCCGCATAGCTCTTTTACTTGTCCCGAGTTTCCTTAAGTCGACTCCTTATAATCTTTATCTTTAGCTCAACCCTTTTAGCTTCCTTTCTCCCACCTCTTCCCAAAATAAGGGGGTACAGCATTATCATCCATAAATAACCTCATAAGGAGCCATTTGAATACTAGCTTGATAACTGTTATTATAGGCAAACTCCATCAGGCATAAGTATTTCTCCCAACCCTTATTCATGGTGAGTACGCATGCTCGTAGCATATCCTCTAGGGATTAGATCGTCTGCTTAAATTGTCCATCAATCTAACAATGAAATGCCATAATCATGTGAAGTTTAGTTCCCAAGTCATTTTGCAAACTAGGCTAGAACCTTGAGGTAAACCAAGGGTCTCTATCCAATACTATGCTTACTGGGACGCCATGGAGTCAAACAATCTTCCTTATGTATATAGCAGCATGTTGTTCCACGGAATCAATCATCCTTATTGGTAAGAAGTGGGCAAACTTGGTCAACCTATCCACAATGACCCAAATTGTGTCTCGTCCCTTCCTAGTCACATGTTGTCCTGTGACAAAGTCCATAGTGATGTGTCCCCATTTCCATTCGGGAATTGGTAGGGGTTGTAGCAGTCTTGAAGGTTTCTAGTGGTCAGCTTTAATTTGCTTACAGGACAAGCATCGTGCTACATACTCTACGATATCCCTCTTCATCCCTCTCCACCAATAACCTTGTTTGAGGGTGCAGTACATCTTAGTATTTCCCAGATGCATCGCATAGATAGAGTGTCAGGCCCCGACCCAGTTTGGTCGGATCCCCATGATCAACCTGCCACTCTCCCGGTGTACCAAGGGTCACCCCTTGTTTATAAACTGTGAAGAGTAAGGCGTCCTTTAAACATGCTCATTTCCTGGAATAACATAAATCAAAATTGCAAACAATTTTATATTGATCATACATGTCTTATAGGCGTATTAGTGGGTGGCCTTTAGGGTAAGCTTTATAGGGTTACCTAAAAGGGATGTAAGGGAGAGGGTGAGTACAATGACTCAATGAATGGGTTTTCAAGATTTATCTTTTTAGGAAAAATGTTTGATTCGGAGTGTGTCAAACTCCTTATTCTCTTTCAAAAACCTTTAATTTCAAATTTTAGTTTTTATCACCATTTCTTATTAGCCACAGTGTGTCATCACCTAACATACATCCTTCATCATGAAGGTCAAACACACAATCGCAGGCTAGCCCATCCACTGAACCCACTTGTGGCGTCGGAGCGAATTTATTGGCCACCTAGATAGAAGCACATCCACTTCTACCCTGAGAATGAGTGGATGTTCGTAACATCCAATCCTCAATCCCATAATAAATCTCTGTGTCTATATGAGGACAGAGACCTCATCATGACCCCACCCCGATCTCATGCGCTTGAAGCTACATTGAGCTTCGCAAGGCTTTTGGTACAACTAACTACCCTTATATACACCAGGTCGTCTAAGGCCCTAGGACATATCACTACCCCTCAACTCAACTCAACCTGCATTCATGTTGCACTATCGCTAGTTGACTAAGTATGTCGGTCCTATCTTGATCCCATGGCCAAACAATTCAATTACTTAAGTTTTCATGGCATATAATTCATGTTTGTTTACGAGCTCCTACCCATACCAATTGGCCTAGGGCCCACTATTCGTGATTTTTAAAATTGGGCATGACAGCCCCCAAGTTCCAAAACCGAGGCCTTTGGCCTAACATAGTTATTTGAGTGCCCATCAAGAAGGTCTCCTAAATTGTTTAAGCAGTGGCACACAGTTAGGGGAGAGCACTTCCGACAAAATATATTTTCAACTGTCCATCATACTAACCAATTATGAGGATATCTCTGCTCATAACCAATTAATAGATTTTCCACTTCCTTCAAGTAAGTTTCATCATACCAACCCGGTATAATCTACTTACAACCAGTAAATAGTTTTTCCGCGTGATTTTCACATCACTACTCTCAGATGTGATGTTTAAAATACAATTTATTAGTGGGTTTTCATTTTCCAGGTGCTTATCATCACTACCGGGCATGTTATAAAAATCTCACTCACCCGGTCGTGTAGTGAAATTCTTCTTAGCCGACTGTTGTCCTTACTCAAACTTATCTTAGTTGGCGTTCTTGGTACTTCGTGTTTCTACACGATATGAATATTCTTATTTATTATTTTTTGGCCTAATAGCCCTCATTCATCCCAAATTAATGAGAAAACTAATTTTTCCTTTATTTGCAATTAGGTCCCTAAAGTTATTTTTCTTTAACTTTAAATTCCTAATGTCGGTTTTTCTTCAAAATGAGTCTTGAAACTTTTAAAATTTATCTTAGGACCTCAATTTATTCAAATTCACAAAAAGGTGTTTAATTTGGTCCCCCAACTTTTCCAAAATTTTCATTTTGCCCCTACTTTACAAAAATGGTAAATTTTGCCCCAAAAATTGACCAATTGGTCCCCCAACATCTTTATCATGCCTAATTGGTCCTCAATTTTATGAAATTGCACTTTAGTCCCTCTAATTTTTGAAAATCCCAAATTTCCCCCAATGGTTTCCCCAATTTCAACATTCAAACTCTGCCGAATTTGATTTCATCAAATTGACTGATCAAATGAGTTTAATTGTTGAAATTGAAGTTAAATTGGAGTTCCTACACCTTCATACAATTCAATTGCACTTTGAATCACGCAATTTGGTGCCAGAATGAGCTCAAACGGAGCTTCGCCGGAAAACTAGAATTAGAGAGAGAAAGTTTCGAAAGCCTACTGTCGAGGGCACGACGGTCCAAGCTTTCAATCTGGATAGATAGCTTGTGTCCTAAGGTTTTTCTTAGGATCAAGAATTGTATCAATTGATGCCTAATTGAGTGAGAATTTCATCATCGATGTTCTATCAATTCTCTCTTTAGCACTGGTTAGAAATTATAGAGGGTAGCCAAATTGGCTTACCATTCAAATCTAATTCAGTTGTAAGACAGCTGCGGAGGTGTTAGGAGGGCTCAGTTTGGCCTGAGGAGGGCTCGAATTGGTCGATTTCACCTTGGCCAAAATAGGGCAGCTTGGGTCCACCGGAGACTACAGGCGTGTAGCTGACTTCTCCCCAGTTCTAAAGAACTCGGCCTTACCTTGTTTGGCTTAGAAAAATGCCCAAGTTGGAGCTCTAGTTCAAGTTTTGCCGGAAATTGGAGCAGTTAAGAGAGAATGTAGTTTTCAGGTGTAGAGAGGATGAATAAGGAGGGGCTCTTTATATAGGAAGCTCCGAGACTTCCTAGCCATTCGATTGGAACCTTAATGGTGATCATTCATTGCATGAAACACTTTGGCCGGAGACTTTTTAGCTTCACCGGCGCTGTGCAATTTTCCGGCGAGTGAACAGTGTTGTCATCTGAAGGAAGAAGATGACACTATTTCGAACTAGACCGGACCGGTCCGAATCGGGTTCAAAGCTTAAACCGGTCGGTTCACCCCCAATTCAACCAAAATTTTCAAATCTAAAAATTTCTAAATCCGTTTTCTATCCAATGGTGGCCTCAAATCTCAAATTTGAATTTTTAAGCCACCTAGAAAAATGAATTTAGCATCTGGTTCAATAGTGGTTCAAACCGGTTTAATATGGTTCACCTGAACCGGTTTGGTTTTCTTCTCCAATTCATCATAAAGTCCATTTTCTTGTCTTTTGTGACTCTTTAGGTCACTCGGGGTCCATAAATTTCCCAGTTTGCCCTTTCTCTATCGGTTCTGGTTCATGAACTGACTTGGTTCATAAACTAGTTCAATCTAGTTGGATCCGGTTCATCTGAACCAGTTTGGTTCTTCTCTTCCAATTTGTCATAAGGTTCTTTTCCAAGACTTTATGAACTCTTTGGGACACTTGAGAGTTGTAAATTTCCTAAATTGTTCATTCTCTCATGATCGAGTTTGTGAACCGGTTCGGTTTTTCTCACTCGATTTGACCGGTTCTTTTCCCAATTTTCTTTAACTCAAAAGGGCGGGGTTTACATAGAGTCATGTGCCTCTTCTAATATTAATCTCTTCAGTTCCTTATCTTGAGGCACACACACCCTACCTTTATAGGTCAACACTACATCGCCTCGAAGGTTGTAGTCCGGGTTTGTCCCCTCGTTAACTGGATCCAAATAGGGTTGGAGTTCCTTATCCTCTTTTTGATGGACCTTTATTTGCTCCATTAGACTAGGTCTTACTACTACGTCAGCCAATCAGCATCTTTCTCCTTTGTCTACTTTAAGGTCCACTTCCATTCTTCCCAATTGCTATAATAAGGGCAGGTAGCTCGTCTTTATCTATGCCGACTCGGTTTGATACTTGCGACTTAGAGCGTCTGCCACCACATTACAAGGTTGTAGTCCTTTACCAACTCTAGCCATCTACTCTGGCGGAGATTCAACTTCCTTTGAGTTTGGAAGTACTTAAGACTCTTGTGATCTATATATATATATATATATATATCCTACACTTAACCCTGTATAGGTAATGTCGCTAAATCTTAAGTGCGAACACTATTGCAGCTAACTCTAAGTCGTGTGTGGGGTAGTTCCTCTCATATACATTCAGTTGTCGGGAGGTGTAGGCAATAACCTTTCCTGGTTGCATTAGTACACACCTGAGTCCTTGTCCGGATGCATCACTATAGACTGTATACTCTCCCGCACTTGGGTCACACAGAGTGAGTATGGGTGTCATTGTCAAACGGGTCTTTAACTCAAGGAAGGAATTCTCACAATTTCCGTCCCACATATACTCCACTCATTTCCTTGTGAGACGGGACAAAGGGGCTGCTATCTTAGAAAAGTCCAGCACAAACCGTAGGTAGTACCCTGCTAATCCCAAGAAGCTACGTATTTCAAAGGGATTCTTGGGTGCCTTCCAACCAGATATGGCCTCTACCTTTGTCGGATCTACATTAACTCCATCTTTGGACACTATGTGCCCTAAGAACCCTACCTCTTGCAACCAGAACTCACACTTGGAGTATTTCGCATATAAACGATTATTTCATAGCGTCTCCAAGGTGATAGCCAAATGTTCCTCATTGTCATGCCCCAACCAGGTTTGGTCGAATCCCCTTGAGCAACCCGCCACTCTCACGATTTATCATAGGCTTTCCCTTTTTCTAAATTGTGAGGAGTAAAGCATCCTTTCACCTGTATCTTTTCTAGAATAGCATTAAACAAAATTGAATATATTAAATCTTACATACATGTCTTTTAGGTTCGGCTACAAGGAAGACTTTAGGTTTGTTTTCCCTTGGTTACCTGAAAAGGGATAAAAGGGAAGGGTGAGTTATATAACTCGGTGAATGGGTGTTGGGAGTGAGTTTTCATAAACAAAACAATTTTAACCAGAGTGTGCCAAACTCCTTATTTCCTTTAAGAATGCTCTTCCCTCAAATTCCAATTTTCAAAACCCTTTTTTTCTCATTTTCCACATTCGGTGTGTTTAATAGTCAACATACGCCCTTCATCAGGAAGGGATCATACATTCGCAGGGCAGCCCGTCCACTACACCCACTTATGGCTCGGAGTAACTTTACTGGCCACCAAGATAGAAGCCCATCCACTTCTACCCTAGGTCTAAGTGAATGTTCGCGACATTCGACCCTCAAACCCAAAATTAACTTCATGTCCGTATGAGGATAGAGACCTCATCCCAACCACACCTCGGTCTCATGCGTATGAAGCTACGTCGAGCTTCCCTAACTATTGGTATGACAAACTGCCCTTATCTTCACTAGGTCATCTAGTAGCTATTAGGATGCATCACTACTCCTCTAGGGCATCTTTATGGTCCTAAACCTCAAGTGCATGCACAAACAATAGTTTTTCCACAAAACCATTTATCTTTGGTACCACTAGTCCAACAACTCCAACCCTTAACTCGACATGTAGCTATTTGTCTAGGCTGGTGGTGAAATCACATAATCCATTCATTAAGAATTTTCATGGCTTTAATATATCATGTTTGTTTTCAAGCTCCTGCTCATGCCAACTGGCCTTAGGCCCACTATTCGTGATTTTCCAAAAATCGGTCATTTAGCCCCACAAGTTCCAAAACTAAGGCCTCTGGCCTATCTGAGCTGTTCTAGCTCTTGTCAAGAAGGTCTACCAAAATGTTTAAGCATTGGTATACAGACAGGGGATAACACTTCTGATAAAAATATCTTTCAATTCATCATACCCGATTGGTGTGATGATATCTTCGTTTAAAACCGGCAAACGGGTTTTCTTCTTTCTTAAAGGAAGTCTATCATACCAACTAGGTATGATTTTCTCTACTTACAACCGATAAGTAGTTTTCCGCTTAGTTCTCATATCACTCCAACCAGGATGATGTCAAAATCCCACATATAAGTGGTTTTTCCTTTTTGAGGTGCTCATCATCCCAACTGGGTATGATGTAGAAAAACCTACTCACGCGTTTACCGTTGATGTGTTTGTCCTCGGTTGGTTTTTCAGGTTGACGCGAGCTTTTTCTTTTCGGCATTCTGATCACAATTGTTCCTACACAAATTGGGCAGCCTTTTCACTTAAGGTTTGGCATAAAAGCCTAGGCTCAAAATTTATTGATAAATTACATTTAGGTCCCTAAAGTTTATTTTTCTTAACTTTAGGCCCCTAATGCAAACCTTTGCCCAATTTGACTCCCAAAGTTTCCAAAATTCCCTTTAAACCCTCATTTTACTAAAAAAATGTATAAGGGGTTCAAGTTTCCAAAATTTCCAATTTGGTCCCCAACTTTTCAAAAATTACCATTTTGCCCCTACTTTCCAAAAATGACAATTTGACCCTAAATATTTCAAAATTTGACAATTGGTCCTCCAACATCTTTTCCATGGCCAATTGACCCTCAATTTTGGGAAATTTCAAAGAAGTCCCTCAATTTTACGAAATCCCCAATTTTTCCACAATTTCTCCCCTTCAAACTTACCGAATTTAATTTCTTCAAATTAGTCATCCAATCGGGGTTAATTGCTCCAATTAAAGGTATGAATCAATTTCTACACTTCCATATGATTCAATTGAGCTTTGAACTGCGTCATTTGGATCTGAATTGAGCTCAAATAGAGGCTCACCGAAACACAATACATAGAGAGAGAATGCTTTGAAAGCTTACCGTCGGAGGTGCGACGGTCCAAGCTCTCTATCGAGGAAGGTATCTCTCTTCTTGAGGTACATTCTAGGATCAAGAATTCCTACAATTGACCTCAAATCGAGGGAGAATTTTATTAGTGAAATTCTACAATTTCTCTCTCTAACTCCGACCTGCAACGACTGAGGAAGGCCGAATTAGCTTACCATTAAGCTCAGTTGAGGTAGTATGAGGGTTGTGAAGATGTTGAGAGATCTTGGTTTGGCCGGATGAGGGCTGAATTTGGCCAAATTCAGCTCGATCGAAACAGGGTAGATTCGATCCGTCGGAGTTGCTTCACTATTTAATTCTGTCGGCGCTTCTCCTACGGTCCTCAGATTGAACGGAGGTTGCTATCAGATAGTTGACTTCCCCCAAAGACTAAAGAACCCGACCTCACCTTTTAAGTTTGAGAAAAATGCCCAAGTCGGAGCTCTAGTTTGATCTTAACCAAAAAATGGAGCAGTTAAGAAAGAATGGAGTTTTCAAGTGTGAGGAGGATGAATGGAGATGAGCTCTTTATATAGGGAGCTCGGGGACTCTCTGCTCGACCATTTAGCATCTTGGTCGCGGTCACTCATGACCTATAACACCCTGAATGGAGGTGATTTATCTTCATTGGCACTGTCCGTTCTTCCGTTGAATGAAAGTGCCGTCATCTAAAGGAAGAAGATGATAATGTTCTGAAGTAGACTGGGTTCAATGTTTAAACGGATCGGTTCAAGCCCGATTCAATCAAGTTTTTAAAAATTAAAAATTTCTAAATTCATTCTCTATCCAATGGTGGATTCAATTCCTCAATTTGAATATTTTAAGCCACCTAGAAAAATGAATTTACAAACCGGTTTAGGTCCGGTTCACCTAAATCGGTTTGGTTTTCTTTTCCAATTTGTCCTAAAGTCATTTTCCATGACTTTTATGTCTCTTTAGGTCACTCAAGATTTGTAAATTTCCTTTTTACCCTTTCTATGTCAGTTAAGGTTCATGAACTGACTCGATTTTATCTTTGGAAATGATCGGTTCTTTTCCAGATTTCTTATTTATAAAAGAGTGGGGTTTACACTCGTGCTTCAGCCTAGTTCGTGAGTATATGAGTATGTCATCTATAAACGCAATAATGAACTTGTCCAAGTGAGGATGGAAAACTCGGTTCATCAAATCCATAAAGGCTGTAGGGGCATTCGTCAGACCAAAAGGCATCACCCTAAATTCATAGTCTCCGTATCGAGACCGAAAGGTAGTCTTAGGGATATCTTCCTCTCAGATCCTGAGTTGGTGGTATCCTGACCGAAGGTCTATCTTGAAGAAGTAGGCTACTCCTTTCAGTTGGTCGAACATGTCGTCAATCCGTGGAAGTTGATACTTATTCTTTATGGTGACCTGGTTCATCTTCCGATAATCTATGCACAGCTTCATACTCCCATCTTTTTTTCTTCACAAATAGTACCGGTGCACCCCATGGAGACTGAATAGGGCGTATGAAACCCTTCTCCAATAGCTCGTCCAAATGCTCCTTTAATTCCTTCAATTCAGTTAGAGCCATGCGATAGAGGGCTTGGGATATGGGATGTGTTTCAAGGATTACCTCTATAGTAAATTCCAGTTGTTGGCTTGGGGGGGAATCTTGGTAATTCCTTAGGGAATACATCTGGGTAGTATTCCACCACTGGGATGCTTTTTAGTCCTTTCTTCATGTCTTCTCATTGACGACCATTGCAAGGAAAGTCTGGTAACTCTTGTCATGCCCCAACCCAATTTGGTCGGATCCCTGTGATCAACCTACCACTCTCCCAATTTATTAAAGGGTTTCCCCTTATTATAAACTGTCAAAAGTAAGGCGTCCTTTAAATCTGCACCTTTTCATAAATCAAAACTGCATAATGTTTTAAATTTATCATACCTGTCTCACAGGCGTCTTAGTTGATGGTCTTTAAGGGTAGGCTTTCTGGAACTTCTTGAAAGGGATATAAGGGAGGGAGTGAGTACAACTACACAATGAATGGGTTTTTTTCGAAATTTATCTTTTAGGAAAAAAAATTTATTGGAATATGCCAGACTCCTTATTTTCTTACAAAAATCCTTTCATTTCAAATCACTTGTTTTTATCAACATTTCTTATTAATCATGGTGTGTCATCACCCAACACACATCCTTTATCATGAAGGTCAATCACACAATCGTAGGCTAGCCCGTCTACTAAATCCACTTATGGCGTCGAAGCGATTTTACAGGCCACCTAGATAGAAGCATGTCCACTTTTACAGGACATCCGACCCTCAATCCTGAAATTAATTCTTTGTGTCCGTACGAGGATAGAGACCACATCCCACCCCACCCCGATCTCATGCGCTACAAGATACGACAAGCTTCGCAAGGTCACCTGGTCCAACGAACTGCTCTTATATCCACTAGGTCGTCTAGGGCCCTAGGACACATCACTACCCCCCATGGGCATCTTGAAGGTCTCGTACACACAGTGCATGCACAATCAGTATTTTCACATCATGCCATATAATCTGTGGTGCCACTGGTCTAACAGCCCCGACCCTCAACTCAACCTGCAGCTGTTTGTCTTTACTAGTCCGAAGACTTGTCATGTCGCACTGCCACTAGTTGACTGAATATGTCGGTCATGTCTTGGTACCATGGCCAAACAATTCATTTATTTTAAGTTTTATGGCATATAACTCATGTTTGTTTATGAGCTCCTGCTCATGCCAACTGGCCTTGGGTCCATTGTACGAGATTTTCAAAATTGGGCATATTAGCCCCTAAGTTCCAAAACCAAGGCTCCCGGCCTATCAGAGCTATTCGAGCTCTCATCAAGAAGGTCTCCCAAATTGTTTAAGCAGTGGCACACAGTTAGTAGAGAGCACTTCTGACAAAACATATTTTCAACTATCCATCATACCAACTGGGTATGAGGATATCTCCGCTCATTACCGATGAACGGGTTTTTCACATCCTCCGATAAAGTTTCATCATACCAACTAGATATGATCTACTTACAATTGATAACTAATTTTTTCGTGTCATTTTCACATCACTCTTCTAAGTTGTGACATTTAAAAATATCACTTAATAGTTCGTTTTTATTTCTGAGGTACTTATCATCCCAATTAGGTATGATATAAAAATCCCACTCACCCATTAATGTAGTGAATTCCACACGACCAGTTATTTATATTCATGCGAGCTTGTCCTTAGTGGCATTCCCGGTACTTCATATTCCTACACAATATGAACATCCTTGTTCATTATCTCTCGGCCTAATAGCCTTCATTCATTCCAAAAGAATGAGAAAACCAAACTTTATATTTATTTGTAATTAGGTCTCTAAAGTTATTTTTCTTTAAGTCCCTAATGCCGGTTTTTTCTTCAAATTGAGTCCCAAAACTTTTAAAATTTATCTTAGGACCTCAATTTATTCAAATTCACAAAAAGGGGTTTAATTTCCCAAATTTCCAATTTGGTCCCCCAACTTTTCCAAAATTTCCATTTTGCCCTTCCTTTACAAAAATGGTAAGTTTCACCCCAAAAAATTCTAAAATACCTCAATTGGCCCTCTAACATGTTTATCATGCCCAATTGACCATCAATTTTATAAAATTGCATCTTGATCCTTCAAATTTTCAAAAATCCCCAAATTTCTCCAATTTTTTCCCTAATTTCAACTTCCTAACATAGCCGCATTTGATTTCATCAAATTGACCAATTAAACATTTCTAATTATTGAAATTGAAGTTAAAATTGAGTTCCTACATCTTCATACGATTCAATAGCACTTTGAATCACAAGTTTTGATGTCGGAACAAGCTCAAATGGAGTTTTGTCGGAAAACAGACCGTAGAGAGAGAAAGCTTCAATTACTCACCATCATTGGCACGGCGGTCTGAGATTTTGATCTAAGCAGATAGCTTTCGTCCTAAGATTCATCATAGAATCAAGAATTGCATCAATTGATGCAGAATTGAGTTAGAATTTCATCATTGAAATTATGTCGGTTCTCTCTCTAGCACCGATCGGAAATTGCAGAGGGGAGCCAAATTGGCTTATCTTTCAGTCCTAATTCGACTGTGGGAGAGTTGAGGAAGTGTTGGGAGGGCTTGGTTTGGCTTGAGGAGGGCTCAAATTGGCTGATTTCAGCTTGCCCGAAACAAGGCAGCTTCGGTCTGTCAGAGCTGCTTCACTGTTCCATCACGACAGCGCTTCTCTGGTGACCCTCAGAGCAAACAAAGACTATAAGCGGATAGCTGACTTCTTCCCAGTTCTAAAGAACCTAACCTCACCTTGTTTAGCTCAGAAAAGTGCCCAAGTCGGAGCTCTAGTTCGAGCTTCACCGGAAAATGCAGCAGTTGAGAGAGAATGGAGTTTTTAGGTGTGGAGAGGATGAATGGGAAGGGGGTCTTTATATTGGAAGCCCAGAGACTTCTTGGTCATCTGATTGGTGCCTTAATGGCAGTCATTCATTGTCTGAAACTCTTTGGCCAAAGACTTTTTAGCTTCGCCGGCGCTACACGATTTTTCGCGAATGAACAGTGCTATCATCTGAAGGAAGAAGATGGCATTTTTTCCGAATCGGACCGGTCCGAACCAGGTTCAAAGCTTAAACCGATCGGTTCACGCCCCCCCCCCCCCTCCCCCCCCCCCCCCCTCCCCCCCCCCCCCCCCCCCATTCGACCGAATTTTTAAAATCCAAATTTATCTAAATTCATTTTCTATGCAATGGTAGCCTCAAATCTCAAATTTGAATTTTTTAAGCCACCTAGAAAAATGAATTTAGAATCTGGTTCAATAGTGGTTCAAATCGGTTCAATATAGTTAGGATCCGGTTCACCTGAACCGATTTGGTTTTCATCTCCAATTCATTCTCAAGTCCATTTCCATGACTTTTAGGACTCTTTGGGTCACTCGAGATACATAAATTTCATGGTTTGCCCTTTCTCTATTAGTTCCGGTTCATGAACCAACTCGGTTCATAAACTGGTTCAATCCAGTTGGATCCAGTTCATCTAAACCAGTCTGGTTTTTCTCTTCCAATTTGACCTAAGGTTCTTTTCAAAGGTTTTATGAACCCTTTGGATCACCCCGGGAGTTATAAATTTCCTAATTGCTCGTTCCCAAATGATCAGGTTTTGTAAATTAGTTTGGTTTTCTTACTCGGTTTAACCGATTCTTTTCCTAGTTTTTCTTAACTCAAAAGAGCGAGGTTTACAACTCTCCCCTCCTTTTAGTAGTTTTGTCCCCAAAACTTAATTAGCAACCTTGCATGAGGAACCAATTCCTTTGATGTCCATTTGGTATTTGCTTAACATGCAAACTCTTATCTTGTTCTTTCAATTTACCTTTTTTACATGCTTCACTTAAGGAATTTCTTTTCCTTTATATTATTTACTCCCTCCATGGAGTTTATCATAACTAGACATACCTTACTTCAGGGTATATTCTTAGATTTATATATTTCTTTGCTTAGAGCAACATTTTTCTTTTTGAGGTCCTATACTTAGGATTGCGAGTTCCAAGATATCTAACCATTCCCGTGTCTAGTTAACCTCTTGGTCGTTGAAACCCTTAGCTCGACGTCCTTTAGAGCATTACATACATGTTTTCATTGATTTCCTTGTCATCAACTTTTCATCCTATTTCGACTCTTCCTTCATCTGTTACTCATTATAATTTAGTCCAAATTTTATGTTTGACTTTATCATGCCTATTAACTGACTCATCCTTATTTTGAGTCATGTTTCCCTCGGGACTGTTGGGTTTACCTGCCCCTTACAGCATGACGTTTTCTAGATTTTGTCTCTATGTCCATTACATTTCCAAAACACCTCCTTTAGGGTTATTCCCAACTTTCCAACCTCTAAGGGATTGTATAACTTCATCCCTTTTTTCTTTTGGTAGTATTCCTTAACTACCTTAAACGTTATCCAATTAACTTACGAAATTGTGTGGGTTCTCCTTACCCACTCGTTCTTTCACAACTTCCTTATTGAGTCTTTTTTGTTTCAATTATTTCATTTCTAGGTGATTTGCTGACATGTTGGGATTCTTTTCTTCTTAAGTCCTTGGCATTCTTTATCCAAGGATTATTTTTTCCTTATTCCTTAATCCACTTTTACTTACTCTTAATCATTTCATGATTTTTCATTCTAAAATAATCACTTTTGATCTATGTATCAATTCCTTTTCTTGGGAAGGTTCCCTTCTTCCAGTTTCGTTCTCTACTATGTCCCTTACAATAGAGACTTCCCTCTTAGAAGCTACATGCTCAACCTTCTTATTATTCCTTGTAGGGTTCTTTCTTCTTTTCTTTGCACCCCTATCTATGTTAGGGCATTTTCCCGTATTGGGTCCTTCTTTATCCACAACTTATGTTTCATCCCTTATTCCTTACTAGAGATACTTTCAATTTTTTAGTCTCATTCCGTGCACTTCACACTATGCTCAGTCATCCACTCTTTAAGCTTCATATGCGCGTGTGGACGTTCTTTCCTTCATTACCTTATTATGGATAGTCCACTCATTCTTACTTGTCACAGCATCTCTAGATGTTAACTTCCTACTTACCCTTTTCTTGAGGTTAACTTACTCCTTAGATTCTCTTAATATGCTTCCCTGGGTTTCTTTCCCGTAGCATGCATTTTATTTGCAAATTCATCTCCTCGCCTCTCATCACCTGATTCCATTTCTTCTTTATTAGGTCATGTATCCTTTCTTAGGATTTCCTTATTTGGGAGGATTCTCACCCTTTTCTCCTGTAATTTCTTTTTCATTCATCTTTGAAGGCACATAACTTTAAATGATGTCCCTTAATGCCATTCTTTCATGCTTACCTTTACTCTTGAGATCCTACGAGTACGTCCTTCGTACTCCATCCTCATTCTCACTCATACCCCAGTACATGTCTATTTCTTTCTAGGGAAAGCTCACATCCACCTAGTTTCAAAATCCCTTGATCATCCTTCGAGAGGCTCACTTAACCCTCTCATGGCTTTTTGATCGTAAATCTGGTCTTGATCATTGATTTCTTTAAGGATTTCCTTTGTCCATTTTTTTTAACATTTTAGCATTTTCACATCTCCCTTCCTTGTCATGGTTTAAATCCATGGTTCTCCCAAAGGTCAGTTTGTTAACTATCTCGTTCCTACTATTTTTATTATTCAACTGTTTGGATAGCTGTGTCACTTGTCTTTCATGCCCATCCTATTATTACTAATTACTTCTTTCTACTAGTTTCTCTTGAAATTGTTATTTGGCTCTATTACTCTTCCAAAGCAGGTCAGACTTGGCCTCCGATACATCCTTCCTTCAAGAAGTTTCTAATGATGGGTTGTCTCCTTGCACTCCACGTTATGTCCATCCACCAACCAATGATCCCTTCAAGAGGGTACCTAATCGTATGCATCCCTCCAGAGTTCCTTTTTGTAACTCCTTTCTTCTCTTCTTCATTCTAACTGTTTCCTACTCAGACATTTTCGGAGGACGTTTTCTGTGTTTGCCCCTTTCTGAGGGGGTTCTAGGCATACCTCACATATACCTTACCTCTATTCTTGCAGTATTCCTCTATGGTTGACCTTCTTAAGAAGAAGTTTGAATTTCCTTCCTTTACATCACTATTTCTTGTCCTCCTTGTGAATAGCCTACTTAATTCGCTCCACAGTTTTTGGCCTTTGGTCCTACAAGTATTCTGTGTCCTTAGACTTCGATAGTTAGCATGGTCCTTAGGTGGCATTGCCCTCAATCCACGAGGTATGGAACTGTCCTTGACTACCTGTCTTATTCTCTTATTTCATATTATGTTATTTCTTGCGTGGACAGATGTGGTTCCTTCTTGACTTCAAGCATTTTCAAGTCTTTCTAGGGTTGTTGGTGGTTTGGTGCTTTGCTATTCTTGAGTTGAACACCTTGATAGTTTCCTTACTGAGTCTCCCTTGCTAAGGGTCATTCAAATAGTCCTTTTGGGTTTCTTAATTCCTTGATTCAATTTTCTTAACTGAAATGGAAATTTTCCCAAGTTTTTATGGTAATGTAGGTTTGTTTGGTTACATTCATTGGGGCAATCTTCCTAGCAAGATCACATCATTGAGAGATAGGAATTTAAGAATTGAGTACTTCATTAATAGGTGAATACAAAAGGTTGGGGGTTTAGTCCTATCAAAAAAAGTAGTCACAAAATAGATAGGAAGCTATGGTTTTCTTGGCAAGTATCCTCCTTGGTAAGATTATATGTTCATACTAACATTCTTGACTTTAGGCTTAGCTTCTTTTGTACACAGGACTGTGACCCTAACATGTCCTGGCACCATACTCCTTGGTGGTATAGGATATTTCCCCATTTGATCCTTTGGGTCTTCTACTATATCTCGGGCATTGGGAAGCTTCTGGAGTTGTCTTCCCACGAGGACAGGGTGTTGAGTAGAGTCATTTCTAGTTTTCATGGTTCCTCTCCTTGGAGCCATCTGAAAATTTTAAGATAAATCCTATTAGTTACTATATTTTCTAGTCTTGATTGTGTATTTGAGGAAACAGGCTCTGATACCACTCAAGTTGTCACGCCTCAACCCGGTTTGGTCGGATCCCCATGATCGACCCACCACTCTCCTAGTTTATTAGGGTTTTCCCTTATTATAAAC
The DNA here is from genome assembly GCA_030064435.1 of Trapa incisa. Classification (NCBI taxonomy): domain Eukaryota; kingdom Viridiplantae; phylum Streptophyta; class Magnoliopsida; order Myrtales; family Lythraceae; genus Trapa; species Trapa incisa. The sequence goes on from CM057771.1 coordinate 19,684,912, forward strand.
CGTAAAGAGTAAGGCGTCCTTTAAACCTACACCTTTTTCCTGGAATAACATAAATCAAAACTGCATAATATTTTAAATTTATCATACCTGTCTCATAGGCGTCTTAGTTGATGGTCTTTAATGGTAGGCTTTCCGAAATTTCCTGAAAGGGATATAAGGGAGGGGGTGAGTATGACTACTCAGTGAATGAATTATTTTTTAATTTATCTTTAGGAAAAATATTTGTATCCGAGTGTGCCAGACTCCTTATTTTCTTACAAAAATCATTTTATTTCAAATCTGTTGTTTTTATCACCATTTCTTATTAATCATGGTGTTTCATCACCCAACACATATCCTTCATCATGAAGGTCAATCACACAATTGCACGCCAGCCCATCCACTGAACCAACTTGTGGCGTTGGAGTGACTTTACCGGCCACCTACATAGAAGCACATCCACTTCTACCCTAAGAATGAGTGGATGTACGTGACATCCGACCCTCAATCCCAAAATCAATTCTTTGTGTCCATATGAGGATAAAAACCTCATCCCGACCCCACCCCGGTCTCGTGCGCTTGAAGCTACGTTGAGCTTTGTAAGGTCACTTGGTCTGACAAACTGCCCTTATATCCACCAGGTCGTCTAGGGCCCTAGGACACATCACTACCCCTCTTGGGCGTATTGAAGGTCACGTACACACAGTGCATGCACAATCAGTATTTTCACATCATGCCATATAATCTGTGGTGCCACTAGTCCAACGACCCCGACCCTCAACTCAACCTACAACTGTTTGTCTTGACTAGTTCGAAGACCTGTCATATCGCACTACTACTAGTTGACCGAATATGTCGGTCCTGTCTTGGTACCATGGCCAAACAATTCATTTATTTAAAGTTTTATGGCATATAACTCATGTTTGTTTACGAGCTCCTACTCGTGCCAACTGGCCTTGGGCCCACTGTATGAGATTTTCAAAATTGGGCATATTAGCCCCCAAGTTCCAAAACCGAGGCTCCCAGCCTATCAGAGCTATTCGAGCTCTTGTCAAGAAGATCTCCTAAATTGTTTAAGTAGTGGCACACAGTCAAGGGAGAGCACTTCTGACAAAACATATTTTCAACTATCCATCATACCAACCGGGTATGAGGATATCTCTGCTCATAAACGATGAATGGGTTTTCCACTTCCTCTAATGAAGTTTCATCATATCAACCGGGTATGATCTATTTACAATCGGTAAAAAGTTTTTCCGTGTCATTTTCACATCAATCTTCTAACTTGTATCGTTTAAAAATACCACTTAATTGTGGATTTTTATTTCCGAGGTACTTATCATCCTAATCGGGTATGATATAAAAATCTCACTCACCCATTAATGTAGTGAATTTCACTCGACCAGTTATTTATATTCATGCGAGCTTGTCCTTGGTGGCATTCCCGATACTTCGTATTCCTACATGATATGAACATCCTTGTTCATTATCTCTCGGCCTAATAGCCTTCATTCATTCCAAATGAATGAAAAAACTAAACTTTTTTTTTATTTGTAACTAGATCCCTAAAGTTATTTTTCTTTAACTTTAAGTCCCTAATGTCGGTTTTTTCTTCAAATTGAGTTCCGAAACTTTTAAAATTTATCTTTGGACCTCAATTTATTCAAATTCACAAAAAGGGGTTTAATTTCCCAAATTTCCAATTTGGTCCCCCAACTTTTCCAAAATTACCATTTTTCCCTTCCTTTACAAAAATGGTAAGTTTCACCCCAAAAAATTATAAAATTCCTCAATTAGCCCTCTAACATTCATATCATACCCAATTGACACTCAATTTTATAAAATTGCATCTTGATCCTTCGAATTTTTTAAAATGCCCAAATTTCCACAATTTTTCCCAATTTCAACTTCCTAACACAGTCAAATTTGATTTTATCAAATTGACCAATTAAACACTTCTAATTGTTGAAATTGAAGTTAAAATTGAGTTCCTACATCTTCATACAATTCTATAGCACTTTGAATCGTAAGTTTTGACATCGGAACGAGCTCAAACGGAGCTTCGCCGGAAAATAGACTATACACAGAGAAAGGTTCAATTACTCACCGTTGGGGGCACAGCGGTCCGAGCTTTTGATCTGGACAGATAGCTCTCATCCTGAGGTTCATCCTAGAATCAAGAATTGCATCAATTGATATTGAATTAAGTTAAAATTTTATCATCAAAATTTTGTCGGTTCTCTCTCTAGCACCGGTCAAAAATTGTAGAGCGAAGCCAAATTGGCTTATCTTTCAGTCCTAATTTGGCTATGGGAGGGCTAAGGAAGTGTTAGGAGGGCTTGGTTTGGCCTGAGGAGGGCTCGAATTAGCTGATTTCAGCTCGGCCTAAGGAGGGCTCGAAGGCAACTTCAATCCGTTAGAGCTACTTCACTGTTCCATGATGCTGGCGCTTCTCCAGCGACCCTTAGAGCAAACGGACACTACAAACGGGTAGCAAACTTCTCCCTGGTTCTAAAGAACCTGACCTAGACTTGTTTGGCTCAGAAAAGTGCCCAAGTCAGAGCTCTGGTTCGAGCTTCACTGGAAAATGGAGCAGTTGAGAGAGAATGGAGTTTTCTTGTGTGGAGAGGATGAATGGGGAGGGGGTCTTTATATAGGAAGCTCGGGGACTTCTTGGCCGTTCAATTGGCACCTTAATGGTGGTCATTCATTGTCTGAGACTCCCTGACAGGAGACTTTTCAGCTTCACCGGTGCTGCGTAATTTTTCAGCGAGTGAACAATGTTGTCATATGAAGGAAGAAGATGACACTATTTCGAACCGGACTGTACCGATCCTAACCGGGTTCAAAGGTTAAACCGGCCGATTAACCCCCCATTCGACCAAACTTTTCAAATCTAAAAATTTCTAAATTTATCTAAATTCATTTTCTATCCAATGGTGGCCTTAAATCTCAAATTTGAATTTTTTAAGCCACCTAAAAAAATGAATTTAGAATCTCGTTCAATAGTGGTTCAAACCGGTTCAATCTGGTTCGGATCCAATTCACCTGAACTAGTTTGGTTTTCATCTTCAATTTATTCTCAAGTCCATTTCCATGACTTTTGAGACTCTTTGGGTCACTCGGAATCCATAAATTTCCTGGTTTGCCCTTTCTCTGTTAGTTCCGGTTCATGAACCGACTCGATTCATAAATCGATTCAATCCAATTGGATCCGGTTCATCTAAACCGGTCTAGTTTTTCTCTTCCAATTTGACCTAATGTTCTTTTCTTTATGAACCCTTTGGATCTCCTGGGAGTTGTAAATTTGCAAATTGCCCGTTCCCAAATGATTAGGTTTTGTGAACTGGTTCGGTTTTCTTACTCGGTATGACCGGTTCTTTTCCCAGTTTTCCTTAACTCAAAAAGGCGGGGTTTACAACCCTTCTATATCATCTTTTGGGCTTTTACATAAGATACTAAGTGCATCTCTCCCTTTCTCCTGTCTACTAGAAAATACAGTCCGAGTATTTCGAGAGTGTAGAAAGTTATTACTTTCTTCTCACGGTCCACCTTGGCTTGATGGGTACTTAACCAATCAATTCCTAGTATTATTTTTACCTCCCTTAGAGGTAACATGATCAAATTTGCCTCTAGTTTTACTTCTCCAATCATAATCTCACATCTCTTTAATTGTTTGTCCCTATTCAGTCCTTCTCTTGAGGGTGTGAGGATGTTGAGACTTTGTTCTAGGGAGGTAAGTTCTAGGGGAAGACCTGGGACTAGATCTTCTTTGATGAAGGATCTCTTTGCTCCCAAGTCAAAGAGAGCATATACTTTTCTCCCCGATAATTGTATGTACCCTAATTGAAGAAATGCATGTTTTTAGAGAAAGAAAATTTTGAATTTCTTTATTAAGTAGCATCAAATTACAGGTTTTGTCTAACTTTTGTTAGGGAGGTTGTGGGAAGTACTCGCTATAGTACTAGGGTCTTTTCTAGCCTTCTCTTGGGTGAGATTGTATACCCTAGCTAATACCCTTGTCTTGGTGGTGTCCTGCCTTGGAGTCCTTGGGTTCCCTTGGGGTGGTACAAGTGTGTGTCGTTGTTTATTCCCCCTAAGAGTGGGGCATTCCCATGGTACCTCTCGCATCTAGGACAGTGAGGGCTCTCTTGTAGTATGGTGGGAATCACCTTCCTTTGAGGTGGTTGCACATCCTTCCTCCTTTGGAAACCCACCTTGTTTCCCCACTTTGCTCCTTCCGCCCCCCATGATGACCTTGGCCTTTATCCTCTTTTCGATTGGCCTACTTCATCTGGCGGCGTCGAGTTTGCACCAGACGCTCACATTCATGGGCCATACTAATTATGGCTGCCAGATCCGTGGGGCATCCTAGCATTCCCATCTGATCTCGTATGTATTAAGACCATTCACAAATCGTTGGCAAATATCTGCAAGTCCAGCAAGGTCGGGGGCAAAGGGTCTTAACTCGTTAAACTTGGTTTCATACTCCGAGCTAGAGTTAAGCCCTTGTCGTAGTTAGAGGAAGTCTTGCTTCTTTTCATTGATCAAGTGCGGAGCTAGGTATTCCTTCGTATACCTCTCATCGAATTGCTCCCATGTAGGAGTGGTGGTATGCAAGCTTCTAACGTTGTCCCACCACCTTTTTGCATTGGCTTCCAGGAAAAACTCTGTCAGGATTACCATGTCCTCTGGTGAAATCCTGATTATCCCCATGAGTTTCTTGATCCCGGCCAGCCAGTCCATAGCATCTCTGGAGGAGGAATGTTAGCAGGAGGGGTATGAGATTGTACTTCCTCAGGCTCAGGTCAAGAGTTAGTGTCCACCTCAGGGGCGAGGTTGGGCCTTCCAAACACTCGAGTGAACTCCTCACATAATCTTTGATGCTCCGAGCTTAGTCCAGGTGGAACTGTCTGGGCTTCTCAGGGAGTTTTCATAGGGAGGAGGTGTTGGGCAATGTTAGTGACTGCGGCTCTAGTTCTCTTGATTCCTCTCTTGGGAGCCATCTGTAAATTTTAAAACTTATTCCTCTTAGTTACTACATTATATATTCTTGATAATGCATTTGAGGAAATGGGCTCTAATACCACTCAAGTTCTCATGCCCCGACTCAGTTTGGTCGGATCCCCGTGAGCAACCCACCACTCCCTTAGGTTTAAGAAGGGTTTCACCCTCTTCTAAACCGAGAGGAGTAAGGCGTCTTCTATCTTGTTTTTCCTGGAATAGCTTTATACAAAACTTAAATATATTAAAATAATAATACATGTTTTCTATTCCACTATAAGAGGGTCTTTAAAGTGGGTTTTCCCCTATTACCTAAAAAGGGCTAAAGGGAGGGGGTGAGTTTTACAACTCAGTGAGCGGGTATTGGAAGTGAGTTTTCAAAACATCTTTAGTTTACCATGCCAAGGTTAACATTTTCTTTTCAAAATGGTTTCCTCAAATGCAATTTCTTTTCCAAAAACCATTTTTCCATTTTCATAGTAGGTGTGCTTAGCTCTCTTAGCCCATCCCCTTGTCTCGGGAGGCATTTAGCAAACAAACACATGTCCTTCATCAGGAAGGGTACACACATTCACAGGTGTAGCACGTCCACTGCACCCACTTGTGGATGGGAGCATATTTTTCATCCATCAAGATAGAAGCCTGCCCACTTCTACCCTGAGTCTAAGTGGACGTCCCAACATCCGACCTCAAACCTGAATGCCACTTCATGTTCGTATGAGGACGGAGACCTCATCCAGACCCCACCCCAGTCTCACGCGCAAGAAGCTCCAAGAGCTCCATGACTAACTGGCACGATGAACTACCCTTATCTCTACCATGTCGTCCAGTAGCCCTTAGGACCCATCACTACCTCCTAGGGTGTCTTGATGGCCTCATACCATAAGTGCATACACAAACAATAGTTTTCATATAGTTATCCATCCTCTTTGGTGCAAACGGTACAATAGCCCCAATGCTCAAACTGATCTGCAACTATTTGTCTAGGCCAGTTCGTCAACCTAACCCTGACACACTACTGCCAGTCAATCGAGCAATGTTAGTCCTGACTCGATACCATGGTGCAGCACACAATCAATTCCATTAATTAGGATTTTTCATGGCTCTTCCTAATCAAATTTGTTTAGGAGCTTCTACTTGTGCCCATTGGCCTTGGGCCCACTGCACGTGTTTTCCAAAATTGGCCATTGAGCTCCAAGAGTTCAAAAATCGAGGCCCCTGGCCAATCTAAGCTATTCTAACTCCTATCAAGAAGGTCTCCCAAATATTTTAAGTAGTTGTCACATAGTAAGGGAAGAACACTTCTAACAAAAATTCACTTTTTATCTCATCACACCAACCGGGTATGATGATAACTCTACTTACAACTGGTAGGCGATTTTCTCCTTTCCTCAAGGAAACTCATCATACCAACTGGGTATGATTCTTATTCCTACTCACAACCAGTAAGTAGGTTTTATCCATTAAAAATAGTGCTCATCATCCTAATCGGGTATGACATTAAATAATTTCACTCACTCATTGATTGTGACGTGGTCGTCCCTTGTCAGCTTTCAAGTCTACGCTAGCTTTTCTTGGCTGATGTTCTGGTCTCTCGTGTCCCTACAAGATTTGGGTATCATTATCAATTAAGGTTTTGCATGACAGCCTTCGTTTTCTCACGTATGAGCGACTAGGCACAAAATTCTTAGTTTATTGCACTTAGGTACCTAAAGTTCACTTTTCTTAACTTTAGGTCCATAATGCTAACTTTTCTCCAAATTGAGTCTCAGGGTTTCCAATATGCTCTTTGGATCCTCAATTTATTCAAAATTGTGCAAGGGGCTCAAGTTTTCCAAATTTCTAATTTGGTCCCCAATTTTTCAAAAATTATGGTTTTGCCATTACTTTCCAAAAATAGAAATTTGGCCACATATTTCAAAAATTGACCAATTGGTCCCCCAACATCTTTCTCATTGCCAATTGGCCTTCAATTTTGAGAAATTACATGGAGGTCCCTTAATTTTTTGAAATCCCCAAATTTTCCCCAATTTCTTCCCTTTATACTAACCGAATTTGATTTATTCAAATTGGCCATTCAATCGAGGTTAATTGCTCCAATTGATGGTATGGATCAGTTCCTACACTTTCATACGATTCAATTGAGCTTTGAATAGTAGCATTTGGGTCTGAAACGAGCTCAAATGGAACTTCATTGGAAAAATGTTTGTAGAGAGAGAATGTTTGGAAAGCTTACCATCGGAGGTGTGGTAGTCCGAGCTCTCGATCTAGGGAGGTAGCTATCATCCTTAGGTTCCTTCTAGAATCAAGAATTGCTATAATTGAAGTCCATATGAGGGTAAATTTTATCAGTGAAATTCGACACTTTCTCTCTCTAACACCGATTTGTAACGACGGAGGAGGGCCAAATTAGCTTACTTTTCACCTCTGTGGAGGTTGTGTGAGAGCCGTGGGGGCATCAAAGAGGCTTGGTTTGGCCGAAGGAGGTCTAAATTTGGTTGAATTCATCTAGGCCAAAACAGGGCAACTTTGGTCCATCAGAGCTGCTTCACTGTTTGATTTCGCCGACACTTCTCCGACGGTCCTCAGGTTGAAAGGAGGTTACTGTCAGGTAGCTGACTTCCCCTGTAGTCTATAGAACCCAACCTTGCCTTCTGAGGCTAAGAAAAGTGCCCAAGTCGGAGCTCTAGTTCAAGCTTCACCGAAAAATGGAGCACTTGAGAGAGAATGGCGATTTGAGGTGTGTGGAGGTTAAATGGAGAGAAACTCTTTATATAGGGAGCTCGGGGACCCTCTGCCCAACCAGTTTGCATTTTGGTCGAGCTTATCCTTGCCCCAAAATGCCTTGATCGGAGAGGATATTCCTTCAACGGAGAAGGAAAGTTTTTTATCTGATGAACAGTGTTGTCATCATGGAGAAGAAGACAACACTATTCTGAATTGGTCCAACTAAGTTCAATGGCAAAAATTGGCTAGTTTAGGCCTAATTCAACCAGTTTTCTCAAAATTAAAAATTTCTAAATTAATATAAATTCATTTTCTATCTAATGGTGGCTTCAATTTAATCATTTTAAGCCACCAAGAAAAATAAATTTAGAAACTAGTTCATGTATGGTTCAAACCGGTTTACTCCGGTTCAGGTCCAGTTCACCCTGAACCAGTCTGGTTTCCTCTTCCAATTTGCCATATGGTTCCTTTTCATAATTTTTACAACTTTTTGAGTCACTTGGGATTTTCAAATTTTTTATTTTACCCTTTCTTTACCATATTTGGTTTGTTAATTCGCTCGATTTTCTCTTTTGAATTGACCAATTTTTTTCCCGGTTTTCTTATCTTTAAAGGAACGGGGTTTACAGAACTACAGTAGGACTAACATGCCAAAAAACTTAGATTATTACATAATAACAAAAACCACACATAATTTAAACTTTTGGGATTTCATTCCCGATTTCATATCCCATCCTTAATTTAGAATTTCATTCCTGGTTTTAGTTTTCATTCTTAATTAATGATCACATTTCCCAACTTAGGATCTTATTCTAAGTTTGGGATTCTATTCCCGATTTACCCTCAATTTTTAGTGTACTTGGGCTTAACCCGGGTTCCAGTGTTTCATATCGTGTGTGTGTGTTCAATGTCCTACAGGTTTATTCACTTCATTGCCTTCTATCTTGACAAGGGATTACAATAGGGAGACCCCATTTCTCTATTTTTGTTTATATTAGTGATTGATGTTTTATCAAGTACTCTAATATAAGCTTGTCGTATGAAAAAGTTGACCGATTTAAAAATGTCGAAAGCATGCCCAATAATTTTACATATATTTTTTTTACCGATGATGCTTTATTTTTTTATCGAAGCTTCTAGACATAAGGTAGATAAATTGTTTAGTCTTGTAAATGATTATTGTAATGCCATAGGACAAAGGATTAGCTTTAGGAAGTCTTTAATATATTTCAGCTTTAATACATACATACAAATTTGACGTAATCTTCAATCTTTTTTGCAGATGAGTATGGATCAAGGGTCGTTACCTAGGACTCCCCATTAATTAGGGACGGAATTAAACAATAATATTGCAGTGTTTTAAAGAACAGATTCAGACAGAGCTGCAAAGTTAAAAAGCCAACTATCTCTTATCGAGTGGAAATGAGGTCCTAATAAAATTTTCTTACATTTTATCCCTAACTATGCTATGGGTTCTTTTTTACATCCATGGGGCTGGTGCAATAAATTTAATTCAATCATCTTCAAGTTTTGGTGGAGTAATGATGGCACAAATCAAAAGACGCACCGGTAAATCACTACAAGTTGACGGATTTGAAAGAGCACCGGTGAATCACTACAAGTTGATGGATTTGAAAGAGTAAGGGGAATGGGATTTAAAGATCTACACACATTTAATTTTGCCCTCCTCATGAAAACATGGAGAATTCTCTCTAACCCTCATCTCATTTGTGTAAAAGTTTTAAAAGGCGTTATTTTAGACATAAGTGCTAATATAGGTACACAAACTTCGAGGCTATAGAGGAGCATATGTACGAAGAAAAATCTGCTTAAGAGAGAACTCACATGTCAAGTCGGAGATGATGGCCAAATAAAAGTATGAGGATAGGTGGCTACCTACCATGACTAATCACAAATTGAGCTCTTAACCGCACTCCATAACTAAAAGCCATTGTCATGTATGTTCTCTCCTAGATCATCGTAACTAGGTATGGAAGTTAGATGGGATACGAGAACTCTTCTCTTTATAGGAGTAAGAAGCTATTTAGAAGATCCCCTTAGTGCTTATGATAATAAAAGATTGTATTATTTGACCATGAGAACAAACAGGTAAGGTCACGATTAAGTACGATTTTTCTTCGAGTTATATTTCGAAAAGTGTTTGAATTGTCTTATGGAATACTAGTGTGCCCTATTAATTAGAAGTTTTCTTTGGAGAGTATGTTACAACATGCTTCCTATTAGTATAAATTTGTATAATAAAATGTTTAATAGTTGTGCTGACTAATTTATTTGTAGATGACTTGAATATGTAGATCACGTGCTATTTAAATATTCCTGTAGTAGACAAGTGTGGTATAATGTATGTGAATTACATATTAAATTTGTTTCTTCTTGAACTAATTTGGATTATATATTAAATTTGTTTCTTTTTGAACTAATTTGGTACATAATACTTTAGGTTATAGACTAACTAATAGATAACATAGGTATTATACTTTGAGTATAATTGTTTTTACTAGTTTGATGATTTGGAAAGTGAGGATATTTCCATCTAGTAGAATAATACTTGTCTATCATAGCAAATAGGAAAGGAGGGCATGATCCTAATTGGACAACACCCTCTAAAAAAATGTGACTAAAGTGAATTGTAATTTTTTTTATATTATTCTGAATTTGAAGGTGTAAGTCTAGTAGAGTAATACTTATCTATCATAGCAAATAGGAAAGGAGGGCATGATCCTAATTAGACAAAAACACTCCAAAAAATATGTGACTAAAGTGAATTGTAATTTTTTTATATTATTCTGAGTTTGAAGGTGTAGGTTTATAGTATAAGAAGAGTTCAATTGAGCACTTGAGAGACGTAAAAGTGTGAAGTGTAATACAACATTGTAAGCATAAAAAAGGAAGCCAAATAAATGACGATTATTAAGAATATTAAATTTACTCGGGTAAAGTTAGAAGTACCTTATATTTCAAATTTTAACAAATATCCTTCCCAATCTAGAAATATTATTTAATTAAAATAATCCTTAGCCTAATATGTTTATTTAATGATTTATAGGTGTCTCATTTTATTTATAAGGTTAACTGTTAGGTCGACACAATCATACGCCACGCAACTTTGAAGTAAATTGTGTATCATTAATTTACTTGTATTCTTGAATTGTATTTTATTTATTTAGTTAAAGATGAGGAAATATTCTTAAAGTAACATGGGAGTTATATGACTTACACTATAATATTGAAATATTTTTTAAAAAAATTATTTATTTAATCATTTAAATCTTAAAATTTTTAAAATATATCTAAACATAATCAATTAACCCTAATTATTTTGATTTGTATATATGTAATTTACAAAAAAAATAATATTTCCAAGATTCTAGTTTTAAAGTTCACTGCCAAATGTCAATCCTCTCTTTATTAAGATTAAAAAAAATGGAGGGAGAAGTTGGGATGTATTTAATGAATAAGATAGTTGATAAAAGTATTTTTCGTTAATTTAAAAATAAAATATCATATTTTATTAATTTAGTTATTATCATTTTAATGGTTGTATATTTGAGGAAAAAATAAATTATTTTATGATATTATAAAAAAAAATTATACCCCTTTTATCATTTGAAGTTATTAATAAAAAGCCGTGATAATATAAGGAATTTTTAAAATTTTACTTGATTTTTTTAGTGAATTTACCCATTTAAATTCTTCAAGTCTCAAGCTACCTTCACCCATCAAAGGTTCCTGTTCAGGTGCCGTCGGCCGAAAATTTTTGACCTCCTGCCGGTGGACGCGGCAGCTCCATGAATCCCTCACCTTTTCCGCATTCAAGCCGGCATTTCACATCCTCCGCATCAATTCCTAACCCTAGCCCTCCGCCTCCAAATCCGTGCGCCGTAGCCTCCGATCTCTCTGCCACCCTCGCTAACCTCAAATCCTTGATCACTCTTTCCGAACAGACTCTTACCTCACTCTCCACACTCCTCCCTCTTAATCCCCACAAGGAAGATCATGTTCCCTGTCCTTTCAACCCTCACCACCGCATGCCCCCTGAGGCGCTCTTCAGTCACCATCTCCGCTGCCCGTTCAATCTCGACCTCGGCCACGCCGTAGAGTCCCTCAATTATCCTAAAACCCTCAAGTCCTCCGCCGAGCTCGCGGAGGAAAGTAGCTTTGTTCAGGCTCTTCCCGATTCCAATGCTGATTTGTACTTCACATTAGACGAATACATTGATTTCAGGGAGAGTTTGAATTTCTTTTATAAGGACTGCCCGGGGGTTGTCTCTTTTCCTACTGATGGTAGCAGCAATAAAAGGAATTTTACTTTGCCAGGTTTTCTGTCAGTAGAATGCGCTAATTCTTTCACTGATGGAAGTACAGACATAGCAGATGTTAATGCATTTCATATTCAGCTTTTTCCTTCAGAGTTTTGGTGGGTTCAGAATGAAGTAACAGGGTGGACTGATTATCCTTCTACATGTTCGTATTATGTTGTTTATGCCTTATCAGGTGTGGGGATAATTAGGGAGAGTGATTTGAGGAGATTGGTAATTGTTAATTCTCCTAGAACTGGCATTGTGATTGATGTAGCTATGACAGATCATATAACCGTGCTGCTTAGCCTATGCCTAAAAGCCATTGCTAAGGAAAGTCTGGGTTTGATGAAGTCAAGGAATTCTAAGTTCAATTGTCCAATTCTTGTTCAGGCTGCCACTTGGTTGGCATCTCAGCTTCGCATCCTGTATGGGGAAATGAGCGGGAAATCGTTTGCAATTGACTTGCTCAAAAAATGTCTATTAGATGCTGCATCTCGGCTATCAGTACATTCTTTTGAGCAAAAGTTAAGAGAGTCTAGAGGTGAAAATAGCACCTCTCAGGACATAGATTTAGATGCTATTGTGAGTAATGCTTGGGATGTTGACCTTGAAAAGCCTGTTAAACAGAAAGTTAACATGATGAATGACAGTGTAAACAGCAGGGTGATCTTTCTCTCTCAAGTTGCAGCTGCTATTGCAGCATTGCATGAGAGGTTTGTACTTGAAGTAAAAATTAGGGCACTAAGACAATCTCAACATGTTCCTAGATACCAGCAGTAAGTTCACAGGAGAATCTTACTAGAGTGTTTTTGACTGATGCATGTTGAATTTCTTTTCTGCTGATTAAAAGAGTTTGCCCTTATTTTCAGAAAAAAATAATTTGCTTCCTAAAATATGGTCATTTTTGTTTATAATCTGAATCATGGCAAATATATAGGCTAATGGAGCATGTGAATCTGACAAAGATAGCTGAGGATGAGAGAAGAAAACGCTCTAACTATAGGCCTATCATTGATCATGATGGTTTTCCAAGGCGTCCACCACCTATAGAGGTATCTATACATTCTTCTTAGCATGTCCTGGTCACTGGGTGAAATATTTCAGAGATGAATAGTCACCTTTGAAATTGAATGTATAAGGAAATTATTTCATCCGAAAGCGGATAGTTTTTGGGAACTTAAGAAGGTGAATGATGCTGCAATACTATTAGGAAATAAGGGTTTTTGTTACACAGCATTTAGACTGTTTCAAGGGCTTCCCAAGTTTTTCTCCTAATGTTATTCTAAATTGCATAAAGGACAGGGCCAAAAGACCAAAATTAAACCTCTATTGACTGCTCATAATTATTACTTTCTAGATCCTGTTTCCGTCTTTGTTATTTGGAAGATGTATTTTTAGTTGTTTTACTTTGTGAAATTCCATTCCCTATGTATACTTGGACTTTAGACTCATGTTACCTGTGGGCTTATGGGGAGTTCGTGGAGTGGGTGTCATTTGTCTTACCTATTCTTTCCTTTATAATGATGTTCCATGCAAGGAATCGAGCAAGACAAAGACTAGAGAGGAGTTACTGGCTGAAGAAAGGGATTACAAGCGAAGAAGAATGTCATATCGTGGCAAGAAATCAAAACGCAATCCTTCGGAGGTAAGTCACTCATTATGGTCTGACCATATATAAGAGAGTAAATCTCTGACTTGTTAAATTGTTGAATTGATTTTTTGAGCTCTAGCCATAGTTCTGCTAGCAACACTATATTAGCTTGTGATGCATATGTAACTTGTGAATACATATGTAACTTGTGATGCTGCATAAATGGAATCCTAATATAACTTATTCTTGTTGACTGTGTGCTAATGAATTATATGCATTGATGTGATTCATGCTAAGTATCATGCTTTACATGGCTATTTATTTTCTACTGTTATTTCTAGAGTATATCTTTTTTTCTCAACTGATGTTTAATTTTCGTAATTTCCCTGATTCTTAATGAAGGTTTTGAGAGATATAATTCACGAATATACAGAAGAAATAAAGCAGGCTGGTGGTATTGGATGCTTTGTGAAGGCTGCAGATGGAAACGGTTTGTATGAGCCACTGCCATCTTCACACCCTAAAAGGAAGAACCATAATGAGCTTTCTAGATCTATGGGGACTGAACCTAGTCCAAGTCAAATATATGTTGATCAGGGAGGTAAATCTAGTCCATTCAATGATACTTTGAAATATGAGCAACAGAGAAAGTACCAGAAACATATAGGTAATCATATGGGAAGAAATAGTAGGGAAGAACTTGACAAAGACTACTATTTTCAAAGCCCTGAAAGGAGTAGTTATGGTCGATCACGTGATCACAGTGGTTATATAAAGGAAAGAAACAGTGTGGATGCAGATAAAATTAAGCATTATGACCACAGGAGATCATCCTCCAATGTATCCAATTATAGAGAGTACAAATCTTCTTCAAGAGATTCTACTTATGGAGAAGATGGGAAGTCAAAATCCAGCTATAGGGGACAAAGGAGAGCTAATGATAGATATAGCTCAGATTATGAATATGCATTTGAAGATAGATATGAACCGTCCAGATCAACTGATCTATACGAAGATGAGGCTGTTTAGATCAAGTAGAGCAAACCTGAAAATGTCAATATTATCTTGGAAAATCATCGCCTGCATTTCACTATATATGGTAAGCCATCCTATCAATATTTTTTCTGATATTTTTTATTTTATGCTACATTTGAATATGTTGAAGTTTATATTTTGACATGAACATGTACATCCTGTGCAGTATAAAGTTGTTGGGCTTCTATGCTTATGCCTGCGGCTGTATCCTCCTTTGTATCCACACCTATTATTGTATCTTTTCTGTTCTTTTGGTTGCTCCGCATTCTTTGTTAGGGATCCCTTATCTTTCTTAACTGAATTTTTCCACATATATTTGAATTCGTGATTGCTCCATATATTAGACGAAGTAAATTACTGAACATTGATTGGATAAGACATGGCTGCCATTGAAAGCTAGAAGGTTGAAAAAAATCTTATTAATCTGTTGACTCCTAGAGGTGTGATGAAACATCCATCCTTAAAGTAGAGGGCTGAAGTTTTCCCTAGATGAGGGCCTTCCACAATCTCCTTTAAGTTAATACAATGAGAAATATGTTTGGATTTCATGTGATGGAAGCTATTATTTCAGAATTGTCCCAAGGGAAAACAGGACATTGATGCTTGCTGGAAACATGCTGATCGGCTTCAGCGGATGCAAAGTGGTACAAGATCTGGCGGCTTTTTTGTCTATTTCGGGGAAATGTTTCAAGCACCATGGAATAGCCATGGGCGTTGGCTGGAGAGAAATAGTAATTGACAACTTCAACACGCTTTCCTTGATTGTTGCCAATATAGTAAACTTGTCGTGTCCATCAATTCCTATCCCTGAGTGGGGCAGTAGGTCTTATCAAGTTGTAGTTTGTGTGGATTGTCGTTGTTGGTAGTCGCCGTCATATTTTGTCCTAGTCGCGTGACACTATTACTTGTTGTATAGGTTTCTTCCATCCAATTGCGTATAAACTCATCAAATTATCAATTGCATTGCTTATCACATAGTTTTCCAGTTGCAATTTCCAATGATAGCCTTACTTGATCACATTGGGATGACTACAACACAACTCAAATTGTAGTTGTTTGTAGACCATTCCAGAAAAATAATACTTTGCTAGAGCATCACCCTTGTTGTGATTATTACGTACTGTCAGTGATAGAGAATCTAACAGTTCAATTTACACGGGTGAACCAAATTAGGGTCCAAATAAATAATGTACCACAAGCCAAAAGAGATACATGGAAAGGATAATGGAGCACGCTAATAAACTTCTACTTCCAAGCATATGAACTATTAGCCTATAAGGATCATGTGGTAGTTCCCAATAAACCATACTCGAGTTGGCGACTATATATATGCAAGCATTTAGTAAGCACCAAAATATATTGAATTTTAAATTTAGGTTACTAGTAATCGGATATTAGAAGAGAGATAATAGAGTACATAGTTCGATTTCTATACTGTAAAAAAAAAAAATTAAAGTTAGGCATCATAAGACTACATAACTCCCCTAACTACTCCCCATTTTGGGATGGAAAAAAAGAGAGAATATTGCAATATATCTCGTAAAAGTTTTATTATATCAGTATAAGTACATGAATTTATATGGGTAATAGTGGATCGACTCATCAAAATCGCTAACTTATTGCCATAGCTTATTGACCCAATGGAAGAAATTTTTAAGCCCTTTTTTTCAAATACAAGTAACTCGAAACGGAGAACCAGAATTTTTTGAAAGGAAATAATTGACAAAAGTGAACCAAAATTTTTAAATGAAAACAAAAATAGAAAATTGGAAAATCACAGGTTATCAATTAAGATCCAAGAACTAAGGAAAAAATCATTAACAAAATATGATTTGAAAATTGAACCATTTAAGGGTGAATCGAACTTGAAAGGGATTGAACCAGATTGAACAGTAAATAACCGATTCAAATATTCATTTTTCTAGATTATTTAAAAACATCAATTTGGTAAATTAGATTCACTATTATGTAGAAAATAAATTTAGTCAAATAAAAATTTGTTAGTTCTTTTCCCGATTTTCCTTGGTCCTAAAGGACGGGTTTTACAACAAAACTCCTAAAAAGGAATGGATGGTTGTAAGACTGGTAAATCTAAATTCTTTAACCAAGTTGAGTTGAACTAGGAAATAGGATCGAACCAGGGAGGTGAAATCAAATCGGGGAGTGAAATCGAACGAGTAATGAGGAAGGTATCGATAGAGAGGTCAACATGGGTAAAAGGGGGCTTGAGAAACCATTAGGAGTGTCATGGAACACAAGGTCAAGAATTATGAGAAAACCAGAAGATAAGTCGATTTGAACCGTGTTCGGGTTAGGAGAGTCACAACCCCCCCTCCCCCCACCGAATTTTTAAGGATGCAAAACAACTTCAAATGGAGCAATTCTTGGGTCCATTCAATAGAAAATTGAATGTAGAATTTATAGGTAAAGGGGTGAACTGAGCCAAAAGCCATTGAACCAACCAAGAAATTTGCCAAAAACCGGTTCACTATAGTGAAGACTGGTCGTGCTGGCCCTACACGTTTGTGTAATCTTACTTGCCCGATAGTTTACCCAAATTCCCATGTTTTTATTTGGTAGTCACCTAGACAACTTGAATCCACCGCTTGGGGAAATTAATTTATTTCTAAAGTCACACACTATGGAATGAAGAAAGAAGACTGTGGATAGATAGCTACGCAAGTCTAAAAAATGTCCATATAAATTTGGGGTATTCCCTTAACAGAAATTACTTAAATTCACTATAAAAGATAGATTGCTTCTAACTCCAGCGATCTAACTACAAGAGAGTTTAGCTCCATTGTCTGACCACCTCCAACGACCATTCAATACCCCTAAAAAGTTGAAAACCTCAACTTTCAATCGCCATATTTCTCGACCATCAACTCCACCCCTACCATCGTCGAAGAGATCACACATTACTCAATCTCCGGCGACCCGAAACAAGGCAGCTATTTCATAGGCCAATTTTGACTGCCCCGATGGCCCTCCTGAGCTAAGAAACATTTGGTGAGTCCCTTGTACCACCAACTTTACATAGCCTTTGGCCTTGCTTGATTTTAGCAACATTTGGGTATGAATTAAATCATATAAGTCTCAAATTGTGAGTTAGGTGGCCAAGCTAACTAAAATGCAAATTGTATGAGTTATAGACCACCAATAGTGGTGATTCAAGTGGCCACAAACTCCTAAGGGAGTTAGCTTTCAAACCCCATTGGCCTCAATAGCCGATATTCCACCTCAAGTGGGTTCCCGGCCTTGACTCGACTCTTAATCGTTTGTATAAATATTTTTTATCCAGCCTGATTGAAGCAACTTTGGCTGACCCCGACCAACCTAAGGTTATGACAACCTAGAGGGAGGCCAGGGGGACCTCTCCATTTAGTTTGGTAAGTTTTATAAATACTTTTGTTATGGGTTAACGGTCGAGGGCCAAAATGTAAAGATTTGAAAGTTATGGGACCCATATACAATTGAGCTTTATGTGGGGTCTTCCTAAGGGGCAAAATAAAGTTTTGGAGCTGATTAGAAAGTTTTGTGAAGGTTAGAAACCATGTTTACCAATTGTGAAAGGTCTAGGGACCTATTTACAATAAACGTAAAGTTAGGGACTAAAGTGTAAATATGAGTATTTGCACAACCAAAAGAAACTTTTGGACAATGCAAAGAACTAAACTTAATTTAAAAATATTTAGGGACCTATATGAGAAATTTAGGAGTCAAATGGATTCCAAAGCCTAAGTTCTTAATAATAGGGGCAAAATGATAATTTTGTCAAAACTTAGGGGTCATTCGACAATTTATAAGAAATCAAGCTTGTAACTGTTCAGATGCCTATTTGAGACAATAATGGGACTCAAGAAAACTTGAGGGACCCCAATAAAAGTCTTGGAGAAGTCTAAGGTCCAAAGAAAGGAAGTTGTAAAGTATAAGGGCAAAATGATAATTTTTCCCAAGGACCAAATGGAAATTCGGGGAGAATGGAACCACTAGGTAGCTTGACACGCCCCGACCCGATTTGGTCGAATCCCCGTGAACAATCCGCCACTCTTCCGGTTTATTAAAGGGTTTCCCCTTATTATAATTCGTAAAGAGTAAGGCGTCATTTAAACCTGCACCATTTCCTAGAATAGCATAATCAAAACTGCATGAAATTTTGAACTTTACATACCTGTCTTACAGACATCTTAGTTAATGGTCTTTCAAGGTAGGCTTTCTGGGATTTCCTAAAAGGGATATAAGGGAGGGGGTGAGTATGACTACTCAGTGAATAGGCTTTAAAAGGTCTACTTTTAACTTTTAAGAAAAATATTTATATGGAGTGTGTCAGACTCCTTTCTTTTAAAAAAAATCCTTTTATTTAAAAATTCAGGTTTTTTTCCATTATTTCTTAGTTACCGGTGTGTCATCACCCAACACACATCTTTCATCATGAAGGTTACACACATTTGCAAGTCAGTATCACTACTGAACCCGCTAGTAGCTTCGGAGTGACTTTTCCTGCCACCCGTATAGAAATACAACCACTTCTACCCTGGGAATGAGTGGATGTACGCGACATCCGACCCACAATCCTGAAATCACTTCTTCGTGTCCGTATGAGGATAGAGACCTCATCCTGTCCCCACCCCGGTCTCATGCACTTGGTGCTACTCCAGATTTCGCACAGACACCTGGAATGACGAACTGCCCTTATAGCCACCAGGTCGTCCAGTGCCCTTAGGACGCATCACTACCCCTCATGGGCATCTTGATGATCCCGTACTCATAGTGCATGCACAAACAATGTTTTCTTATATTGCCATGTAATTTGTGGTGCCACTAGTCCAACGGCCCCAACTCTCAACTCAACCTGCAACTATTTGTCTTGACTAGTCCGTCGACTTGTCATGTCGCACTGCCGCTAGTTGACTGAGCATGTCGATCCTATCTTGATACCATGGCCAAACAATTCACTTATTAAGTTTTATGGCACATATATCATGTTTGTTTATGAGCTCCTGCTTGTGCCAACCGGCCTTGGGCCCACTGTACGAGATCTTCAAAATCAAGCATTTAGCCCCCCAAGTTCCAAAACTAAGGCCCCTTACCTATCAAAGCTATTCGAGCTCCTGTCGAAAAGGTCTCCCAAATAGTTTAAGCATTACCACATCGTCAGGGGAGAACATTTTCGACAAAATAGGTTTTCACTGTCCATTATACCAACCGGTATAAGGACATCTTCGTTCATAACCAATGAACGAGTTTTCAACTTCCTTTGAGTAAGTCTCATCATACCAATCGGGTATGATCTACTTACAACTGGTAATTAATTTTTTTCGCATAATTTCACATCACTTTCTCTAAGTGGTGATGATTAAAATACCACTAAATAGTGGGTTTTTATACCGAGGTACTTATCATCCCCTATCGGTTATGATATAAAATTTCCACTCACAATAGGTAAGTGGTTTTTATCTTTAAGTTGTGCTCATCATCCCAACTGGGTATGATGTTAGTAAACCCACTCACCCGTTAATGTCGTGAATTCCACTATACTGGTTCTTTGTATTCACGCGAGCTTGTCCTTGTTGGCGTTCCCGGTATTTCGCGTTCCTACATGATATAAACAACCTTGTTCATTATTACTCAGCATAATAGCCTTCATTCATTTTCAATGAATGAGAAAGCCCAAACTTTTAGTTATTTGTAATTAGGTCCCTAAAGTTATTTCTCTTTAACTTTAAGTCCTTAATGTCGGTTTTTCCTCAAATTGAGTCCTGTAACTTTTAAAATTTATCCTGGGACCTCAATTTATTCAATTTCACCAAAAAGGGGTTTAATTTCTCAAATTTCCAATTTGGTTCCCTAATTTTTCTAAAATTACCATTTTGCCCTTCTTTTACAAAAATGGTAAGTTTTGCCCCAAAAATTCCAAAATTTCTCAATTGGTCCTCCAACATTATTTTCATGCCCAATTGACCCTCAATTTCATAAAATTGTATTTTGGCCATTTGAATTTCGAAAATCCCCAAATTTTCCCCCAATTTCAACTCTTCAACACTACCGAATTTGATTTCATCAAATTGACCAATCAAACACTTCTAATTATTGAAATTAGAGTTGAAATTGAGTTCCTCCATGTTCATACGATTCTAAGAAACTTTGAATCGCAGATTTTAACGCCGGAACGAGCTCAAACGGAGCTTCGCCGGAAAACAGACTGTATAGAGAGAAAGCTTCGATTACTCACCGGTGAAGGCACAGCGGTCCGAGCTTTCAATCTAGGTAGATAGGTCTCGTCCTGAGGTTCATCATAGAATCAAGAATTACATCAATTGATGTGGAATTGGATTAGAATTTTGTCATTGAAATTCGGTCGATTCTCTCTCTAGCACCGATCGAAAATTGTAAAGGGGAGCCAATGGCCGATTTCAGCTTGGCCGAAATAGGGTAGCTTCGGTCCGCCGGAGTTGCTTCACTATTCCATCATGTCGGCGCTTCTCCAACGATTCTCAGATTGACTGGAGTTTGCTATCAGATAGCTGTCTTCTCCCCGGTTCTAAAGAGCCCGACCTTTGTTCAAGTCGAAGCTCTTGTTCGAGCTTTACCGGGAAATGGAGCAGTAGTGAGAGAGAGATAAGTGTTCAGGTGTGAGGAGAATGAAATGGGGATGATCTCTTTATATAGGCATAAAACTTGTGTATTAAATGGACGAAATTTATTACTAGTATTAATATTGCTATAAATTATTGGTATTAATTCCAATAATTTAATTTTGACATTAATTTCAATAAATTAAATTTCGGTATTAATTCTAATAATTTAATTTAGGTATTAAATTATTAGTATTAATTAGAATAATTAAATATATATTAATTTATGGTTATTTATGATAAAGCCTACATACAAATTTTTTACCGAAATTTCGGGTTACAAAAAAAAATTCATACTTCCCAGGAGGTCACCCATGCTTAACTTTAAAGTTCTTATGGAATTTAGTTCACTTGAACCACTTTGGTTTTTATTTTCTAATTTGTCTTAGGTTTCTTTTCCAAGGTTTAATTAACCCTTTGGATCACCCGAGAGTTGTAAATTCCCAACTTGCCCGTTCAGAAATAATCGGGTTTGTGAACCGGTTCTAAATCCTCACTTGGTTTGACCGATTCTTTTCCTGGTTTTTCTTAGCTCAAAGGGGCGGGTTTTACATAGCCAGTAAAGGAAATATGGGCACTTCAATAAGATCTAAGTGAAAAGAGAAGGAGGTTAAGTTCAGAAAATTAACCTTAGGGAAGGTTAGACCAAAGGGTCGGGTTACCAATTAACTAGTCCGGTAACTAGGACCCGAAAGGGCTAAATCGTAGAAAGGGCATGGTAGGTTGATTTGATAATGGTCAGAAGTGAAGCTGGCCTTATTATTATTTAACCTTGTAGAGAATGCAAGAAGCACACTAGTAAGATCGAGAACGGATTATGGGTACCTCTCAGAATATATAAGTTATAGGGAAAAGAGATGAATGAGTGTTGACAGAAAGTCCAATTGGACTGGCCGAAGCAGATTAATATTATTGATTGATTGATTTTGAGAATATGAGTAGAAAGATGACTTTATAACTCATATAAGAAGTGCAAAATGAATAAGTTTATGTCCACTAAATCAAATATGATTTATAAAGATTAAAGTAAGAACCAGTCACGAGACTGGGGCGTGTGGCGTAAATCTAGTTCTGAGAAACCTAGTAATTATTTGGCCTTAAGCCATTTTATATTTTGAGGGGATGGCCAACAACCAGTCAGACTTCCAATAAGTGTCATTTTTGTGTTGCATGTTGATTGAAAAATCGGGACACAGGGTAGGTCGTGAGTCCTAAGCTTAGGGCAGGATGCCCAACTGTGTGATAGGGTGGGATGGCCTAGTGATGGGTCGAGCTCCCGATATTTATTACATTGTGTGGTGAGTCGGTCAAATGAAGGACTAGACTCTTGAGCATATCCATGTGATGAAACATGTTGATATTGATGCATAATTGTGTGTATGAATTGGAAGACGGGCATGTGACGCATCGAGTTACCAGTAACGAGATTCTCTAAGCACCGTTACGTGATTGACCATGAGTATTACGAGTATGACCA
This sequence comes from Trapa incisa, assembly GCA_030064435.1. Classification (NCBI taxonomy): domain Eukaryota; kingdom Viridiplantae; phylum Streptophyta; class Magnoliopsida; order Myrtales; family Lythraceae; genus Trapa; species Trapa incisa. The sequence goes on from CM057771.1 coordinate 19,707,682, forward strand.
CATGTCATGTTATTTTTTATTGTGAATAACAGTATATGAGAGGGGGCGACGGATGGATGCCTCAAAAGTTGTGTCATCACTCAAGAGAAAATAAAAAGGAGATCGGGGAGTGTTTTGTGTGATATTGCATATTTTTCGGGAGACCTGAATGATGTACAGGTACCATCCTAGTACACCGATAAGATGAGATGATTGAAAGATTGAATCACATGTGTATGGGGCATGGGCCGACAAGTGGCAGTTATACGGTCATGACCCTATGTGCTGAGACACCCAACTACGAGATGACACTTGAGTTTGTCAGTTATGGCTGAGTATTCATGTGACTCCCACGCTCCAATTTCCTAGTTTGGTATCGTCTAAGTGGCGGTAGACTCTAGGAGTGATATATGTTTGAGGCCCAAGTAGCTCATTGTGTGTGGCCCTGCGTGGCCCATTGTGTAGGCCTTGAGTGGCTCATTGTTGTGCGTGTGAATAGGGACAACGCTACTATAACCCCAAGTGCTGAGACACCCAACTGCGAAACGATACTTGAGAAGTGTCGGTTATGGTAAGAGTGTTTGATTGACTCTCACACTCCAGTTTTCCCCGAATTAGTATCACTCATGTGGTGGTACACTTCGAGGTGTGTTGTTATGTTTGGGGTGCATGTAGCCTATTGTGTTGTTGTCTTTAAGGCCAGAATAGCCAGGTTGAGCTTGAGCCGTAAGTAGCCCGGAAGTGTTCCCGTGTGTAGTTTAGATGCCATGTAGTGGCACGACATTAGTGTCTCACTCACTGCGTTGTGAGTTAACCCACTCCCCTAAACATATTGCAGGTTAAGCCGAAGAGGCGCTAGGTAGAGAAGGGAAAGCATCCTTCTGATGCACACATTCGCCTAAGCTAACATCGTACCCTTCACATGAAAGTGTTTAAATTCTTATCATATTGCTATTATTACCGAGATATTTATACAAACCATTTTGTGTGCTCCCATGGGAACTTTTAAAAAAAAGTTTCCAATTTTTGCTGCATTTCATAAGTATTTTACTGTTCTGAGTCTTAGTCCCCTCGGTTTTATCTTGGTGAAGGATCTTACCATTGTAACATCGAGTGAATTGGCGAGTTGCATGGGTCCTCGGTCAAGGAAAACGGGTCGGGGCGTGACAATACTATTGGTTAAAAGGAAATCAAGAGAAATCTATAGAATTATTTTGGGTCGTGGTTGCTCGTTGGGGAGGTCAAGGTAAGGTCGAGAAGAAATTGCTTTGTTTTCGGTCGAGTGTGCAGTATTACTATTTGATCACATTAATGTCGATGGAGGGAATGTCAACATTGGGGAGATGTGCAATTTGAAAGCTGACTTAAGTGTGGTTCTAATATCACTGGAATTACCAAGTTTGATGGTTGAAAATAAAAGAATAGGGTCACCAAAAAACTTAGTATTCTTACTTTGAGAGAGAATTCCAACCATTAGTTGTCAAGAGCATAGTTGAGCCTTATATAGCAAACTTAGGTAACCAACCATCTATTACCCCATGTGGGTCCTCATTTACCCAACTTTTTATTAAAATCTACTTGGGAGTAGGATGATAGAAATCACGCTAAAATCAAGTTATTTTTAAGTTTTTGGTCGGGTTTCATGCGGTGATTCGAGTGAACAAGACGAACACGTATACACCTACATAACACGCCGACTAATTTGCACTATAATAGCAAACTGATTTTCGATAAATAAATCATTCGGTTCGACTAATTTTAACATTTTTTATCAATTTACCTTCAATTCGACTATTTTTAGCCTAATTTATTTTTATAAAAATTATTTATTTAATTTTCAATAAATTAAAATAAAAAATTAATTTTCTGAATTATATAACCTTTTTATTAAATTCTACTTGGGAGTAGCATGATAGAAATCACGCTAAAATCAAGTTATTTTCAAGTTTTCGGGTCAGGTTTCACACGTTGAGTCGAGCCTGACGAAGACGTATGTGTGCCCCTACATAATACGCCAACCAATTTGCACTATAATATCAAACTAATTTTTGATAAATAAATTGGTCGGTTCGACTAATTTTAGCATTTTTTATCGATTTACCTCCAATTGGACTATTTGTTAGCCTAATTTTTATTAATAAAAAGTATTTATTTAATTTTCAATAAATTAGAATAAAAAAATTAATTTTCTGAATTATATAACCTTTTTATTTGCCCTAATACAAATCTCAAATTTAAATACACATGGGAGCCTCCAATATTTGTGTAGTTTTTTAGGGTGTAGTTGAAAATTTAATCAAATCAAAGTTGGTTTGATTTGTTTATTTGGGTTTGTTGAGTTTGAGATTCCTGACCCATGTGTTTTGTATAGATTGAATTTGAATTAAATAAATGGTATGATGGTTCACATCCGGCTAGTAAGTTTAGATAAAACATTTGACAGATATTCGTGCATAAAATATAAAAATGATTCAAATAAAAAAATTAAAATTAAAATAACTTCAAAAACAACACATTTTTTCGGACCCAGCGAATTTGACCCGACTCAAATCGGATTGGGTTCGATTTCAAGTCCTATTACCCACCCGAACTTTTGTCATCTATATTGGAGTAAGTGAAATTTTCTATTTTCGAAATCTTAGAGGTGTTGAGTGCATTCAATTTTGGAGTAATGAAAGGATGTAGAGGACATTCAAACTTCAATGCGGAAGAGCTACCGGTCAAATGCTACTTTGCCCGCCTAGTACATTATCCCCTATTATTGGCCATGATTATGAAGCCGAAAAATGTACGAAAAAGAGAATTTTTAGCAATTAATTAGAAGAAGTATTTATAATATATTTTTTAATATCCAATCCATTTACATTTGTCTGGTACGGAAATTTTCTTAAATGAATTATTGTATTATATTTGATTGATTCACTTGCTTTCACCCTTATGGGTTCATTATTTTAGTTTTTTTTAATATAAATTCATTATTATTAGGATGAAATCATTTATAATCCAAAATTTATTTTTATGCTTTATCTAATCTGGATCTATGTCGTACTTATTAATTAAAAATCTAAAAAATTCATATAAATTTTCTCTCTTCACAAAATTTTAAAGTAAATATCTACTTATATTATCTTATCTTGCATAATCAACAATTGTTTTTTGTTATATATCACATTTAGAATATTTTCCATTATAATAGAAAGGACTTGATCTAGAGTAGATAGTAAAAATATAAAATTAAGTGATAAATAAAATCATACCGTTTGAATTAAAATCGCCTTATTTATGAAGTATTATGTAACTGTAATATATATTTATTCATTATATTATTTATTTTTAGTTTGATATTACTATAAACTTATAAATAGATATAAGTCATTGTATGGTGATTTAATCTTCCCATCAACCCCCATGTCAGTCATTGTATTATACTCTAAAAGTTTCGAATAGGCGTGTCGTCATTTTTTTTTTATTTTCACAACCATTCGCGTTGCTTGCTAGCTTGTTTTTAGCATTTGAATTGTCCTTTAATATATAGATTTTTACATTAAATATACTTTTCTAAATATATAAGATATATTTCATTATTTAATGACTCAAGACTTCTAAAATGGATGCTGGTTTCGTTTCGTCTTCGCATGGAGATGAGTGCAGCCGAAGCAGAGATCAAGAGGGTTTCATCTTTCTTCCATAAACCCCATTAATTGCTTCATCTCGATCATCTCCATGATCCCGGTCCTTCAAAAGCCTAGTGTTAAGACCCATATTCCATTATGGACCTGGAGCATTCAGTTCAGCATATTCGAAGGCTACCCAATATTTATATGCAGCATTGAACTTTCAGCTCTTACAGCTAATTATGCATATGGTATTTATTTGTCTTCAATTCAGTTGATGCTTGATCTTCTAGATAGTTTCGTCCTAAAAGTCCTAACCCCAATACTTGTTTCTGGTATCCATTAACTTATATATGCCACTAATTTATTTACTACGAGGAAGGAGAAAAACTGGGATCAATGTATGACTTTTCTCAACATCACCCACTTGCAGGTGATCAACAATCTTAAATGCATTAAATGATTCGCACATGACACTGTGAATATGCTTCTGTATACCACATAAGTGTAAACAGACCAAGCAGCTCTTGCCTCCAACTTTTGTTATCCCTTTTCCAATTTAGGGGTTTGGGGCCAAGAATGGTTTGATGAACCTCTAAAGAGATTTAAAACTTCTATGAATTATCCCTTCCAAGTAGTCTCTTAAGTCAATGTACATATATGTACATGATTTTTCTAAGCTAACATGTAAAGTTTGGAGGAGATGGGGTTTACATTATAGTGATGGAAATTAAAAGAGGAAACATTAATGGTAGAAATGAGTAAGTAGCTGTGTGCATTCAAAGAGAGAAAGAGTGCAATAAAAGGAGGCTGTTGATGAGATTGGGGGATTAGGTCTGTGTTTTTATAGTGCTTTCAAAGCCTCTATCTCTCTCCCTCTTTCACTTCTGCGGTTCCTTTAATTTGAAGAAAGAAAACAAAAGGTAAGGGTGAAGACATTGGGTGTCTTGTTGCAATATTCCCACCCAAAAAACAACAGTGATAGAGACCAAGGGAGTTGCCGTTTGTGGAGGAGGCTTCTGCCCCCTCAGCCTCTCACCAGTCATTAGACATTAAGAAGAGAGAGAGAGTCGTTGGGTCGGATAGTGCATTGACTGCTTGCTCAGTTGCTCTCTCTTGAAAGTCATTTTCTTGATTAAATTTTCCTTTCCTTTGTTGTTGTTGTTGGGGGTGGCCATAGGTCATCTTGGGAGGCTGGAGGTTTTGTTCTTGCCAGTAATGGTGCAGTTCTCTTCTCCCCCCTCCCCTGGTTTTCCACTTTGCTACTCTTTCTCATACTTGTCTCCTTTTCTTTCTGTACATCAACCTCTCATCAGTTTTTTGTCTCTGGGCGCTGAATGAAAGACAATGGGCACTCTTGAATATGGAAGAAAGAGGGGCTCATCATCATCATCACTGTCACCTGAAATTTCTCATTTCCAGCTGGATCTCTTCTATGTTTGCTTGATGATGGCCACCTTGTTCTTCTCATCCTTCCCCGACACTGTCTCCTCCTCAAACTACACAAGCCACAGGGAAGTGAGCATTCTCAGGATGAACAGGATCCAGCGGCACTTGGACAGGATCAACAAGACACCAATCTTGACCATTGAGGTACCCAGAGTTTGATTATAAAGACTTTCATTGATCTGTCAAAATGTCATCGTGAATCTCTATACATTGAAACCGGTTGTGTTCAGAGCCCAGATGGAGATATAATAGACTGTATCCACAAGAGAAAGCAACCAGCTTTGGACCATCCACTGCTCAAGAATCACAAGATCCAGGTGCATAAATTTTTCGCACTACCTCATCTGCATATCTACATGAAAGGAAAAAAAGAAAGAGACATAAAGCTATTATATATGCACCCAAAGAGCAACAAATCATGCAATATCATAATTAAGTATGGTTAAAAGATGAAAGGATTTCTAGTACACTAATTCTTTGAAACCCTAGAGGAAATAGAGTTTTCCAATGAGAATACGTTTTTTTATAACTTTTTTTAAAGATAGAAATGAGAATATTGGCATTAATTTTAGTATTTTCATTGTCAGCTTTGTTCTAATTCATCTTGGATAGCTTTATCAAGTTAATGAACACATCAACTCAAATTGAATTAGTTATAATTTAATATAGTTTGTAAATATTAATAATTGGATAAAAATTTTGATTTTAACTGGCTTTAAATAGTTGATATTAAAAATATGATTTACGAATTATAAATTAACCTTATAATGAGCACAATACCTACAAATTGCAATAATTTTGTTTCATTAATTTAACAAAAAAATCCATTTCCAAGGGTAGATCGGGTTTTGTATAAAAGGCATTGTTGAGAACGAACCTAATGGATGAAAGATGATGATTATGATAATGAACACAGAAAATGCCGCCTGAAAGGCCAAAGATGAGGATAATGAAGAAAGAGGGCTCATTAGCAGTTGCAAATAATGGCGCTGGAGGAAAAGGTGGCCGCCGAGCCAAGCAGGTTACGTGGCAGAGCTGGCACCGGAACGGGACCCGATGCCCCAGCGGGACGATCCCGGTGCGGCGGACCACCGTGGAAGATGTCCTGAGATCGAAGTCCATCTTTGACTTCGGAAAGAAGCAACGCCGGCTCCCCCACGTCGTCAGGAGGTCCGATGCTCCCGATGTTGTCAGCCGCAACGGCCATGAGGTATATCAATACCATAGACCCATTTTTCATATTATAAATTTGAATATTTTTTTTACAATAATTAATCAAAGACACTATCGTGCCTTGTTCATGCTTAGGAAGAAAAATGGTGATATAATAAATAAAAATAAATAATCACTTGTAAATGTAAGCCATAGGAAAAATACTAAGTCAACATGTTTGATTGTGTAATTTGAAATCAGGATGATGATAATAGCGATTAATAATATTGAGTTCTTGCACATGATTTTGATCAAATGAGAATTCAATTGCATTGCTACCAGCACGCCATAGCCTACACGGGTTCGTCGGACCAAGTTTACGGGGCAAAGGCGACCATAAACGTGTGGAGTCCGGTCATCCAGGAAGTGAACGAGTTCAGCCTGTCCCAGATTTGGGTCATATCAGGGTCGTTCGATGGCACCGACCTCAACAGCATAGAGGCCGGTTGGCAGGTTCGCATACCCGCTCCATACAGCCTTATTAACTAGGTTTACTCAATTTGCATAAGGTGTCACATTGTTGGTCCTGCCATATGTGTAAATTTAAGGAGATGTGAAATTAGGGTTACAAACATTACATTGATTAATATTGTAGTTATAATTTCTAAAGTATGAATTATTGTACTAGTCAGGTCAATCCGGAGCTCTATGGTGACAACAGACCCAGATTATTCACTTATTGGACGGTCAGCTCACTACCATTTCTCTTTGATAGTGTATCAAATTTATTTAATGCATACATATATATTAATCTTTTAAATTAAAATAAATTAATACTTTTTAATAATGGTTATAATTTACGAGTTATTTTAATTATTTGACGTTAATATATTATTTCACTATTATTTAAAATATTATTATGTTAGTGGTATAGGGAACTATTGAAATAAGACTTAATCATATATATGATGCTTAAGATGTAGAAACAATATGTAATTCATAATATGATGCTTTGCTTAGAAGGAACCCATGTCTTTTTTTTTTGGAAAAGTACTTAATGATTAGGCTCATTTTAGGGATGACTACCATTTTATTTTTTTTAATAAAACATTTATTGTACACCCCTAAATTTAAATGATATAAGTTTTGAAGTTGATTTATAAATTCATAATATTTTTTGTTAACATGAGATCATCTTAATATTTAAACTTTATTGGATAAAAAAATATGTTAGTTTTTTTATTGTCATAAAAATACTTCTTGTGATTCTTACCACATAAAAATCTACAATTTTTCAAGCAGAATGTTTTTTGCTATATCTTTTTTTATATTGAAAATCCCAAAGAATAACTTAGTAATTGCCTTATCTATTGTCCTAAACTGCCCACCAAATTTAGTTAATTTAGTTGAATGATTCATGTCTTGTCCTTGATATTGCTGAACCATCTAATTACTTTCCAATGTCATATTTTATACTATACCCCAACCTAAGGTCATAAGGGCAGCCTAAATTCATACCAATTGTTGGTGTTTGTGAACAGAGTGATTCGTACCAGGCGACAGGATGCTATAACCTGCTGTGCGCCGGCTTTGTGCAAACGAACAGCAGAATAGCCATCGGAGCGGCCATTTCTCCTGTCTCTACACCCTCAGGCAACCAATTCGACATCACCATCCTAATTTGGAAGGTATCTCCTAATTTTAGTTGCTTCCATGCTTATATTAAGTCCGTGAGAAATTACAGTAGAAGTATGCACCCTTTTGAAAAATATTTGCCTTTATATTTTTTATTCTGCGAACAATATATATACAATTTTTCTTTGTATAATCTGATCTTGTTGCTATAGGACCCAAAGGTGGGGAACTGGTGGATGAGTTTCGGGGACGGCACCTTGGTGGGCTATTGGCCGGCGCAGCTCTTCACCCATCTGGCCGACCACGCCACCATGGTGGAGTGGGGCGGAGAGGTCGTCAACTCCCGTCCTGACGGTGATCACACTGCCACCCAGATGGGCTCAGGGCAGTTCGCTGGAGATGGCTTCGCTAAGGCGAGCTACTTCCGCAACATAGAGCTCGTTGACTCCGACAATAGCCTCACTTCCGTTCAGGACATCTCTACCTTAGCCGAGAACACCAACTGCTACGACATCAAGAGCTCCTACAGCTCTGATTGGGGCACCTACTTCTACTATGGCGGCCCCGGCAAGAACCCCCGGTGCCCTTAGTCATGAGCACTCTGGATCTTCCTTCTTCACTCACGTACTAAGAGCCATATTCCATATTATATACATGTAAGGTCTAATGTTAGCCAATCTAAGAGGTGATGGTCCATCGGTGGCTCTTTCACCTCTTCTGTAGACGTCTAGATTGGTTGGGCTTGCGCATGAATCAGCCAACATCCGACCGCAAATCGAAGTCAAACGCTTGAATCCTAGCTTAGGGTTTAATAGATCATGATTGGTCTTTATACTGTTAAGTTCAATATTAACATTGACCGACCGCCCCATCCTCAATTCTTTCATTATGTAATTAGTGAATTCAATGTTTTGTTTTGGGATATTTGATTTGGTTGTCTTCCGGTGATTATTCAATGATCTTGCATGTTGATATACAATTGAGAGCCAAATCGATACTTTTCCTAAAATTATTCGTCCGAATTTGGTTTCAAAATTCCACTTAGTTTTTTTCCTTTGTGACACTCCCATTTTTATAACGGGCTTAAAAAGATGGTCCAACTCCTCAACTGAAACACTCAAATCAACCCCACTTTTTAGAATTTTAATTGATCCAACTATTAAAAGCACATTATCTCTTGTTACCAAGTACTCTTTTCACTATATCTAACAACGACTATATATATATATATATTGTACGTTCATTTCACATTGTAAGATCATAGTCGATTTATTAGTAAAAAAACGATAGTTGAGATTAACGATTTCTCATTTCACTTTCACTTATTTCCTCTTCCCCAACAATTGAGAGAGACTACTTACCCTACCCCTCTCCACGGTGCTCCCGGATTTTCGCCGGACGATCATCTACAAGGGCGGATCTGGCAAACATATCCAATTCCTTAATATTGAGTGTCCTCCTGTGTTCCTACCAAGCTCCATTCCTCTCTTGGGATGTAGGGGTGAACAAAGCGCAGGGAGTGGGTACATAGCAACCTCAGTCAAAATTCCTCATTCATAGCTATGATAGGAACTGGATCCACAGGCATCGAAATTGGTCTGATTCCCTTCATTTACCTTAAATTGGGGCATTTGTTTCTTTCCTAGAAAGGTATTAGTATCCACTACCCTTCATTGATACCAGTACTTGAATTGTAATCTACACATATAAATTGACTCATCTCAGCGATTGTGATTATCTGTAATTTGATCGTTCCCTCAATACCAGACTTTTGTTTATAAAACTTACTTTGACTTGTCGTGTATCATAAGTAATGGTTGTAATCTTTAATCTCTTGGAAATGTGGGTAAATTCACCAATTTACCTTAAAATCAGTCTTCAAATTGATGTACGGTAAACCTTCATCACGTGCCCATGTTGACCTAGAACCCTCGCTTCAGTCTCCAAGCTCGTGTTACACTGTAGTTGTTGTCTGCCCCTCACAAGATAGCCCATACTGTCTCGGACCATAAATCCCACCACAACCATCATGTATAAGGGAGGTGAGGTAAAGGAAGAAGGTGTTACAGTTGATTTTGGTTATTCCTTAAGGAGATCTCTTCCACTGCTTGGCTGTGCTTTGGATACCCGACCTGCGGTTTCAATTGGCCCATTTGTGATGGTTCTTGCATATTTCCCACCCATCGTGTTAGTAGCTTCTATAACCTATTGGTGATTTGGGAAGTTATGACAAATTTAGTAGTATGTTCTCTATAGACACACATTTGGACAACATTTTAGCTATAAACAAATATTCTATTAGCACGCTAAAACAAACGAAATTTAACATATCAATACTTAAAATAGCACAAGTTAAACCCTATAGACCTAGTTGAGTCACAATACATTAGAATATGATCAATAGACTCATTTTTATTACAAAAATTGCATTAAAGGCTACTTTTGAAACCCCTCTTATAAAGGGTCTCATTATAAAGGATCTCATTAGTTGTTTACAAACAGTTCATATAAATTGTCTTACCCCAAATTGTCTTACCTTAGGTTACCGTACTTTCAAGTTAGAACAGTATAATTGAGCTAATTAATCACAAATTTAAATTACTATAATGTAACAAGTGTTTATTCAACATATAGTTTTTGTTGTAAAATTGCTTGAGTACATCCATCTCTAAAATATCTTTACTCTATGATATTAAAAAAATTCATGGGCAAGTCTAGTTTATACTTGAAAAGAGAAGATCTGTGAAGCTAATAAATTTCTACTAAACTAAAATATTTCAATTGTAAATCTCGAATCTGAATATTATTCAAAGGGACAATAATCTATTTCAACTAACTTATATAATCAACTTATATTAATTATATAGTTGCAGTTTTAAATGAGGATGACAATACACTTTGTCTCACTTTTGGACTTAGAAAAATGTCATCGTGAATATAGATTTAGCCAATAGACATCATTGAGACAGTTGACGAATGCATATATGACAGCGATATATGAATATGCATATGTAATGATAAATTTAATAAAATAAAACAAGGAATCGACTTTCCAAAACCCAAACTGCTACCAAACCTGTCTTAATTATGGCTGAAAAACAAAAAGAAAAGGGACATAATCAAGTTGCATAGCTTAACTTTCCATTAACAGCTTGTAGATTTTAGAGTAAATTGCATCTATGTACAATTTTTTTTTTTGCAAAATATAATAGTGTTATAAATAATTTATAAATTATAATAATGGGATACAATAACTTTTATAAAAAGCATAGGAATATGGTATAAAGTATTAAACTTTGTGTTGTGACGTTAGTATGTACTGATATATCAACACTAAAATAATAATAACAAATTTAAAACTAAAAAAAGTGATTAGAATGAATCAATCAAACCCTGCGATTAGGTACAGCTCAAATGGAAGTTACCTAATATACACATAAGAAACTGTGACCGAACATCGACGCACACACTTTCCGTCCAAAGAGGACACGATCTTTTTCCTTTTTATTTTGGTTTTGATCAACGTACAACCGTAAAATAACTAGTTTTGGCTTGCAGTCCAAAGAGCGACATCACGTACAAACTTGCCGAGTTCCCCCACTGACACTCCAAACACGAAAGTTCAAAGGAAAATCGACCGCATTCCAACACGGCCGTACAGTTGCAGCCCGAGGTTTTCAGACAATCGGCGGGCTAGGGTCGCCGGTCGGCTCCACGCTTCCGGTGATCTTTTTGCTGAGAGGGCTGGCCGACCTGTTGTAGACGGTGTGATCGCCGCCTTCGTCCTGGTAGGCGTAGGCAAAGCCGCCGTGCCTCGTCAGATCCATCCCTTCCAGCTCATCGTCTCTGGAAATCCTCAGCAGCTTCAACTTGTGGAGTATGTAGAAGAGCGGGCCCATCGTCACGCTGACCCACCCAATAATGGCCAGGATCTGGATGATCTGCGCCGCCAGCAGCCTCCCTCCACCGCCCATGAAGAGGCCGTGCGGCAGGTTCGACCCGCTGTAAACCTCGTCCACGTACCTCCCCCTGGCGAACAGGCCTGTGAATATCAGCCCCCAGGCCCCGCATCCTCCGTGGAGCTGGGTGGCCTCGAGCGGGTCGTCGAATTTCAGCTTCGCGGCCAGGATGTTGCACCCAATGAGGACCCAAGCCGCCCCGAATCCGCATATGATCGCGGCCCACGGCTCTACCACGGAGCACCCCGAGGTTATGGCGGCGAACCCCCCGAGGAGGCCGTTGCAGACGTCGATCACGTTCCAGTGGCCGGAGATGAGGCGCTTCCCGAAGAGAGTGGTGAGGGCGGCAGTGGACCCCGCCAGCGTGGTGGTGACGGCTGTCCGGCCCACACCGCTCCACTGGCCGTAGAAGGGCTCCGTGCCGGAGTAGGTCTTTAGTATGACGAGGAACGAACCGGGGTTGAAGCCGTACCACCCAAACCACAGCAGGAACGTGCCTAGCACCACGAGGGATGCACTATGACCGCGCAGGGCTACCGACCGGCCCTGGTGGTCGAACCGTCCGATGCGCGGGCCTTCTATTAGGGCACCCCATAGGCCGGCTATGCCGCCAACCATGTGGACCACGCCGGAGCCTGCAAAGTCGATTGCACCGCTGCCAAAGAGGCGATCTTTTGGCTTGAACGCGCTGGCCCAGCCGCTGGCGGACCAGAACCAGTGGGAGGTGACCGGATAGACGAAGCCGGTCAAGAAGGTGGAGTAGATGAGGTAGGCTGTGAACTGGGTCCGCTCCGCGATGGAGCCGCTGGTAATGCCGGCGGCCGCTATGGCAAAGGCCCACTGGTAGAGGAAGAAGCTGTAGTCGCCCGTAGGGGAAGGGTAGTCCTTGAGGCCGAAGAAGTGGCGCCCAATGAAACCGTTGGAGGGTTCCCCAAAGGCAAAGGCAAGGCCGAAGAGGTAGTAGGAGAGACCGCCAGCAGCGGCATCGAGGACGTTGGTGAGCATGATGTTCATGGTGTTCTTGGCCCGGACCGAGCCGGCGCAGAGCATGGCAAACCCTAGCTGCATGGCAAATACGAGGTAGGCTGAGAAGAGGAGGTAGGTGTTGTCGACCGCATAGCTTGTGGTCTTGAACTGGTTTGAGATGGAGTCCAGGCGGCTGCAGAGGAAGTTCACGGTGGCGTTATTGACGGCCGAACTGCCGAGGAGAAGGGTCAGTTCATCGGCCGAACAAGAAAAATTCGCCATTCTTTGGTTGCTATCTGCCCAAACTGTTTTACTGGGAACTACTGGTCCATCGTGAGGAAGAACCGCTCTGTTAAGATGGAGCCGATTATATAGGAACAATAATAAATTTATAAAATGGGCAGCTTCGTTTGTTTAGCCAATGGAAAATGGGGAGTTCAAGTGGGACAAAATTGGGAGTAGACTTTTTCAAAATTATTTTAATATTTATTCATTTAGAAAGAATAAAAAATAACATGTTCTATATATTTATTTGATTACATTTTTTATTAATTTATCACTGCTTGAATGATGGCCAAATTACGTGATCGTCCGACTCCAAGGCCCCTAAAAGCATAATACAAAATACTCCAAGAAAACGAAAGGCATAATTTGTTTTTCTGGTTGTCTAGCAATTAAAATAAATTTAAGTGATGGCCTGTTTTCCTCTGCCCTCTTAATATGGATGTCAGTTTTAAGGACAGAGAAATTCATACAAAAAATTTAATCTTTTATTCACTAAATTTTTTCTAATATAAATCATTTAAGACTCACTTGAGCAGAGATTATTTTTGGACTATCCCTCCTAAAAGCAATATTTGTCTCATCTCCTATGATCACTTTGTGTGGCTTAAAATGACTAGGTAGATATGAGCCGGATGCGAGCTTCCATAGGAGATTGTGTCCGATGTTGACCAAGATGGATGGATCATATGTACTTGCTTGTTGCAGATGAGGATAAGATATGATATATCTATATATGAGTCATCTTATGACTTTTCTTTCCATCCAAAAAATCCCTCCATGAAGGGGCCCTTTCCTTCCATAATTCAAATTCCTCCTTTCTATTCTTGAATGAGACTATTGATAGCAAGCATCAAAGAATTTTTGCTCATGCATCTCAATGTGGTATGAGAGCTTGGTCGATGCGAACTCATGGAAAAAAACTGTACTACTAACTAAGCTCGCATAATTTCCTTAAACTATCTTCGGCCCTCCTTACTCACGTTGCCGATAAAGGTTTTCCACCGGAACTTCATGATCGATCGAAGAGGTACAATAGTGAAGGCCCAAAAAACTTGTGTGTGGGAGAGAAATGCCACTAGGGGAGAGAGATTACATTTGTTATGAGACACCAATGCAAACCTTGAAGTCGCAAGGTGTCAAGTCAATAGATATTAAAGGTAGGTTGGCCAGGCCATTAAAATGACCAATGATTTTACTCCATTTGAGGTATAACTCCCCTTATTGCATACTTAAAGAATTCTCATGTCAATGTCCAAGCAAAGGCGAATGTTGCCACCACTATTGTCCATAACAATCCTAGTGGTTAATAGTTGATGATTGAGGCAAATAACATAAAATTCCTCCTCATTAATTTTAGTTCTGAACCTTATATCAAGTTCGTACCAAAGGCCTTGGTGCTATACCCTCTCTAACTAAGACATACCAACCTCCTGTAGAAGTGGATACAATCAGAATTTCAGCTCTCGCATATACACATTTCAGTTTGATTATACATGATGATTTAAATAAAATAATTTAAATTATAGATGGTAGTGTAGGCATAATGGTTGCAATAGTTTGAACACTTCGATAACTATTACTATAACCGGTATACTATTGGAAATCAAGATTTAACCGGTAATTGAAATTCGAAAGAGTATTGGAAATTGAAACTAATTAGAAATTAGTTTAAAATGAGATTTTAGACCTTTGAAAAAATCAACCTTAGTTACGGTATTATTTCATTGTTCAGAAATTAAATATCGAAAAATATCTAATTGAGAACTAGTTTAAATCGGAATCGAATCGGCTAGTATAAAAAATTTTACAATTTTTATAATTGTCTTAAAATTGTAAAAATAAAAATTTATAATCTCACATGGTAGAAAATTGATTAAATAATTTTTAAAAAAATAAATAGTCCAAAAACTAGTCGAATTAGAGGTGAAGTAGACAAATTAATCGAATCGGTCAAAAAATTTATTAGAAACCGGTATTTAACCGTGTCGAACTGATCAAATGAATAGAACATGCACCACACATGTAAACGAGTGGGGGCAGCCATACTCCGCACACACTTATCCCCTCTATCCGACTAGTTCAACAACTTAGACATTGATCTGATTTCTTCCGCCGCAATGACAAATCTCCACAGATGAAAATAAATTATCAGTTATATTATAGATATTTAATATGTATTCCCGATAATTTAATCTCTTTTTTCAAAATTTAACATAAGCCTTATATTTATAACGCACATGTAAGCAAGAAACAACATCCTTTAACAAATATGATGGATTTATTATACCCACCAATGTTATTCATCAACTATGGTTATGTGAAAATTTGTGTACTCACAAAACTCTATAAAACAGTTATTATCTAGATCGAAATCTATGAGGGCAGCATCTCATACTTACAAAATCCTACATAAGAGTAATCCCCATCATAGTGATGTTAAGATGGTACTCAATCGAACATCGACATACTAAGGTCAACTATATTATTCATTGCTATAAGTATACTCAGACCATACTTATGTCTCAGTTGGGTACTAGGTGACTTAGAAGCTAAAAGAAATATCTCTCTTATCCCCTCTTTCAAGTAAATTCATGACGTTAACACATACTCTAAAAGGTATATTATCAATCACCCATAATATCCTTACAACAACCATCATAACACATATACATGGAATAACAAATCATAATTTCAACAAAAAAAGTAAATACTTGACATTCGAGGGTCAATTTGCAATCTAACCGACCTACTCTCATAACGTACTCTTAAACAACGAGCATAATATATTAGAGAATAAATCAAAAGATAGAGTACATACCTTTTCATGCATTTCTTTAGAAATGTCCATAATTGTTTATAATTCAACTTGTATCTTAGTCAATTTCCTTAAAATTTATGATCATAATTTAAAATTTTTCTTTTTTAGTTTTATCATGACATCTATACTTTCTCTACCATATAATATAATGTTTCGTCATTTTCTTCGAGTTCACAAAATACTTTTCGAAAATTATGCACACATTTAAGGAGTACCTAGAAAGTCGCAAAGTGCATTGGTCATTTCAATCAGACTCGCTATCAATAATCTCACTCGTTGTTTTAATTAGTACTTAATTGTCCCGACATGTATTACACTTCTCTGGATACGCGATCCCCGTACTATAGCGTGTTGGGTTGCTCTACATGAATCAAATCATATAACTTAGGGTCAAATTTTATTTTTATTGGGTACTATGGTATTGTACCATAATTTTTTTACAATTATGATTTTGTCACTCGAGTTCGGTTTGCTCGACTTGTGCATCAACGAACCCATTTTGGACTAACCACTTTATATCATATCTTACAAAAATAATTATAACTATATTTGGTCTTTTTACCAAAATACCCAAAAATCTCTAAGTTTTCCACTTATATATTTAATTTTTTATAATTTTATATTTTGATCATTAAAATGGGCAAAACTACTATTTTGTTATTATACTTCAAAACTATTCTTTTTTGGTCCCTAGGATTCCCAACTCTTTTTTTAAGCACTCAAACTTCATTTAATCTTATTTGGGTCCTTATATTCCCAAAAATAACTTTTGGGTCCTCAAATATTTACTATTTACACTTTAGTCCCTTAACTTTTCTTAAAGTTCTATTTAGGTTCTTAAGTTTTCAAAAACTTTCTTCAGACCTTAATAGAGACCCTCAAGAAGTTTAATTCACGAATGAGTCCTCTAACTTTACTAAAATTATATTTTGGTTCGGGACCTTGGTTCATTAATAAAATATTTCTAAAAAATTATAAAATTCAAATACAAGATCCCTATTGGCTCTCCCTAGGTTGTCATGTCGACGGATTTGTGCATTTCAAGGTCATATTCTATATAATAATGGAATAGTGCAAAAATTGGGCTAAGGTTAGAATCTCAATGGAGATAGCGACTCGGCCAGTGGCACCGGTGTGGTTGGAAAGTTGAATCCCAAATGAATTTATGGATACTTGAATCTCCTCAAACCTAAGTTGTATTATCCTGAAAATTTTCCTTTTTTACTACACTCATTCATGATTGATGTCTAGTAGAGAATTCCATGAATTTATTTGTTCGTAATACTTATCCAATGTGTGGTTTGAAAGTTGGCCCAATAAGTGTTTGTGAAATTTTTTGGACCATTGTTGGCCATTGAGGGTGTAAAAAATGGATCAAGAAGCTAATGCTCTATTTTTTAGTGTCGGAGCGTGTGTAATATTTGATCATGCTGAACATTAACTTAAATAGGTTTCCAATGACACTTAAATCACTCAATTTGGTGGCTAGGTAAGGAAGTTATAAATTCTACCATTGGGGTTGTAAAATAAAAATATCTCACTTTTAGAGAGAATTTCTTATATTAGTGAGACTGAGGCCAAGCCTTATATGGTCCCTATTCTAAACTTAATTAGCTATCTGATCATAGCTTATTTTTATCAAATCATAGCCTACTTATCCTTACATGAATTAATTTTATATGCGATGGGTTTTGTAATTACGATGGAGCAAATTATTTTAGATTTACAAGTTTTGGGTATTCAGTCGGGCGGAGGAAACAACGTGTGACTCTATTGCACACTCAACACCGTATAAAACTGGTTTCTAGCGAATTTCTCGTCTGATTTGACTAATTTGGTTATTTATTTACTAGTTCACCTCCAATTTTATTGGTTCTTTACTTAATTTATTTTTTTAATTTCTTATCAAATTTCATATTTGTCATGGTCAATAATTTCCATTTTCTAATTTATAAAAAAATTCTTGAAGTTTTTGAACTAAGCCAATTTGATCAATGTTCGAACCAATTCTCAATCGAATATTTCTTGATTTTTTATTTATGATCAAATAGATCTTTTGGGGACAATTTGCCACAATTTATCAATTATCCAAATCTACTTTTCAAACTAATATCATATTCGCTTTGATCTTTCAAACCAAATTCGATCCTTTATTTCCTTGTTCGACTCTAGTTCAAGGTATGATTCAGTCCAATTGAGTTTTTTGAAATATGTTAGTTGTATGGTAATGATCCACGTATATTGGTTCGGGAAGAAATGTAGTGGGAACTTGGCTTCAAATACGAATGATTGGTGAATGAGGATTGTAATCAAATGAGTGGTACTATTATGGCTAATGATTGAGATTATGACAATTTAATGGTGTGGGAACTTGACTTTATATATGGATAATTGGTGAATGAGCAGCATAATCGAACAAGTGATACTATTGTGATTAATTATTGAAATTATGATAATTTAGTGGTGTGGAATCTAGTTCACATCTTATTTATGTGTTAGTGTTATAATATAATTCAATGTAATTTTTCACATATGTATATTAAGAGATTTAATGAGTATATTATTATTATCATATAAAAATATATAATTTTTTAAAAAATAATAATTATTATTATTTTAAGTATATGTTGTAATAGGTTAAATTACTACTTGATTGTATGGAATAATACATTGTTAACGATTTAACCTGAAAATCATATCCGACATTAAATTTGAGAACCGAAAATATTGAATTTGATTGTTAATTTGCTAAGGAAAAAAATTGATTCATGTGATAGTAAGTTGATGTTGGTTAAATTAGAATATTAATTTTCTAATTTATTGACTAAATTTATGCATATAAGTCATTTGAAGATATAAATATTCAAGATGGAGATAAGTAATTTTTATGGACCCTCCTTTAGGGAGCAGAGGAAAATAATATTATTTGATTTGTTTGAAGAATAAGTAATAATTTTAGTATTTTCTTTTGTAATTGATGATTTATTTTTATTAACATATTAAAGTGATTATTTTTATTATTTTAAGGTTGTTGGTATAAATTATAGAAATGATGAAGGATTTTGTATTATAATTTTTTTTCAATCAATAAAATCTCTCCACCACTCATTTCTTCATATTTCTCCTTCCGAATCCTGAATTAAGACTCTTGTTAGCAACTTTTTTGTCCTTGAATCGCAATACAAACAAACTCACAGCAGAACAGGAATCACCTGTTGCTGTTGGGAGGGATAACCTAAGTAATAAGGCTCAGTCAACCAGCAAGTTTGGTCACTTCAATCTTGGCAAAACCAGACATAATCTCGAAAGCACATGGACAATTCGAGCCATAATCTCCAAATCTTCACTCCTTTCATTTGAGAATCAACCTATCAAATCATCGTATTTACTTTCATTTTATATAAATGGTATCCAAATATAATAACAAATTAATAATATATTTTATAATTTATGATTTACCATTAAATCTTAAATACTAATTCAAGTAATTAAAATTTTAACATATAAGATAATTATAAATTAGCTAATAATATCGCAATTGAGTAAAAAATTAATATTTTATTAGATAAAAAATTATACTCATGTAATTTAATCTTAAAGAGTTCAAATCTACTCTACCACATTCCATATGACAACTTTTTGCACTCAGATTTGAAAAAATACATATTTCTTCTTCTATATTAAGTATTCAATGATAATATACTAATCGTGTTGACGGCTTCCGTTCAATAATAAACCCGGAATATTATGTGGCAGAGGATGGTAAGATTGTCATGTCACTATGGTCAGCTTCTTTTTAATAAAGGAAATGCATAAAGCTTGATGGTTGTGACATTTATTTCTATAAAATATTATATATATATATATATATATCAAATTTAGTATAATATTTTTTATAATATAACACATGTTTTTCTTCTACGTTGAATAAATATATTGCTTAATTAGATCGAAAATCAAATTTGAGTTGGGAATGAAAACACCAATAGGAGGCAGAAATGAATGTGGGTGACAGTGTAGGTTTGGTTTGCAATTTTGGGGTGGGAACGTATAGATGAAAATGGAAAGAACGGTACAAAGGAATCACAAGTAAGACATCAATTTTATTCATTTATTTTGCTTAAAAACAATTCTCTACTTCTTATTTTGTCCCCATTTATTTTGCTTTCTTAATTAATTAATTAATTATTATGTCATCCGAAGCATATAGCTGGAAGCTGCATCTGGGTTGTCGACGATTTCAGTTGCCACGCAGGTTGTTATTGCGGCTGGCGAACCACATAAACGGCAACCCATTTACCCACCACTTGGGTACGTACCATTGTCAACGCCTTTCCTTTCCGGTACGGCATTTCCCAAAGGAAATTTATACGGATTACAGCCAAAGTGGCTACGTAAGTTTAAAAAATAAATTTGTGCTTGTCATGTAAATTTCTCAATTTCATGTACCTATTAAACTATAAGAATCAAATTTTCGTAAAATTATATATTATTTAAACCGTAAAAGTTCAAAAGTCATATATCTACTAGCATGATTTCTCTCTAGATACTCAACATATGTTTTAGTTAAAAGGGAAAATACTCTTATCAATTTTAATGTAGATATAAAAAAAACACAGTTTTGCTTTATCATCAAATCAAACCAGAGAGACGACTTAGTATGAATGGTAGGTTTGCAACTGTAGTCCCTAAATAATAATGTTGGGAGGTCCCAATCTAACATCATCAGCTTTGCCCGCCTTAAAATATCTATGAAGAATCTTGGTAGAGTACATTTATGAATCTAAGGGATTCTAATATTTCTTCGCCGTAATTGTCATGGTATCGCACGCCTACTGATCATTTAAAAAATTAACAATTTGTGGGTGCCACGAAAGTCTGGCGTACGATTAGGCACCTGCAAAGGTCGTTGAGCTTGAATAGTTGCATCAGTCTTACTATGTTGTGACGTGAATTTTGAAAGGAATTTCTAATTTTCCAAAGAAAGATTATGAATCTTACTATGATGTAATAATGACTGACAATATATTAAAAAATATAAAACTAATAAATATGTAATATTCAAATATAAAAATTAACAATAATCTAAAATTTTAGTATAATTATATGTATGTATAGTATATATCATAGGAAAGCAACCTGAATCTTGACACATGCTGAAACACCAAATCATTTTTGTCTTTTTAGTAGAATAAAGGGCAAATCAATCACGTATACTTATAATGATGGACATAAGCTATAAGTTATATCATATATATTCTTTTTCAATAAATTTTTCTAATGGCATATAATTGTTCCAATGGATCCATTACAAATTAGAAAAAAAAAGTATAGAGAATATTATAGTCAAGCTGTTTGAATTTATACACGTATACTTCCAGATTATTTTTAATTTAGTTGTATCATGTGATAAATATCTTTTTATGCCCAAAAAATCAGAAAGAAAAAGTAGTCCTACACATCCAAGTTGCTGGTCATTTCAATAATCAATTAAAATTGATTATCTATATGGTTAGTAGCTTAATTAAAAATATATATTTGTAAATGATTAAATTTTTTCATAATATATATAACACAAAAATGTGTAAGATAAACATAAATAGACATGGTGGTATCTACACATGAGTATATAAAATAAATTACCTAAAATATATTAATATTATTGTACATGCGCCACATATTCAATTTGATATAAATGTATTATTCCAGCAGATTTTATAAATTAAGCAACATATTTATTCAACGTAGAAGAAAAACATGTGTTATATTATAAAAAATATTATACTAAATTTGATATGTATATAATAATTTTATAGAAATAAATGTCACAAGCATCAAGCTTTCTGCATTTCCTTTATTAAAAAGAAGCTGACCATAGTGACATGACAATCTTACCATCCTGTGCCACATAATATTCCGGGTTTATTATTGAACGGAAGCTGTCAACACGATTAGTATATTATCATTGAATACTTAATATAGAAGAAATATGTATTCTTTCAAATCTGAGTACAAAAAGTTGTTATATGGAATGTGGTAGAGTAGATTTGAACTCTTTTTAAGATTAAATTACATGAGTATAATTTTTTATCTAATAAATTATTAATTTTTTACTCAATTACAATATTATTAGCTAATTTATAATTATCTTATATGTTAAAAATTCAATTACTTGAATTAGTATTTAAGATTTAATGGTAAATCATAAATTATAAAATATATTATTAATTTGTAATTATATTTGGATACCATTTATATAAAAATGAAAGTAAATACCAGGTTGATTCTCAAATGAAAGAGTGGAGATTTGGAGATTATGGCTCGAATTGTCCATGAGCTTTCGAGATTATGCCCGGTTTTGCCAAGATTGAAGAGACCAAACTTGCTGGTTGACTGAGCCTTATTACTAATAGATTATCCCTCCCAACAGCAACATGTGATTCCTCTTCTGCTGTGAGTTTGTTTGTATTGCGATTCAAGGACAAAAAAGTTGCTAACAAGAGTCTTAATTCAGGATTCGGAAGGAGAAATATGAAGAAATGAGTGGTGGAGAGATTTTATTGATTGAAAAAAATCATAATACAAAATCCTTCATCATTTCTATAATTTATACTAACAACCTTAAAATAATAAAAATAATCACTTAATATGTTAATAAAAATAAATCATCAATTACAAAAGAAAATACTAAAATTATTACTTCTTCTTTAGACAAATCAAATAATATTATTTTCATCTACTTATCTAAAGGAGGGTCTATAAAAATTATTTATATCCATCTTTAATAATAATATCTTCAAATGACTTATATGCATATATTTAATCAATGAATTAGGAAATTGATATTCTAATTTAACCAACGTCATATTACTATTACATAAAATAATATTTTTCTTTACCAAATTAACAATTAAATTCAATATTTTTGGTACGCTTAATATCTAATGTCGGATATGATTTACTAGTCAAACCGTTAACAATAAGTACAATCAACCAAGTAGTAATTTAATCAATTACAACATCAACACAAAATAATAATAAAAATTATTTTCTTAAATATAGATTATTTTAAAAAAATTATACTTTTTTATATGATAATAATAATACACTTATTAAATATCTTAATATATATAAACACACTATATAGTAAAAAATCACATTTAATTATATTACAACACTAACACAAATAATAGGCCAACTCCATTTCACACTACTAAATTATCATAATTTCAATAATTAATCACAATGTTCCATTACCCTCCTCATTCACTAATCATTCATAATTCACCAATCAATCCTATATAAAGTCAGGTTCCACTACATTTCTTACTGAATTCATATTCTTTGACCATCACCATACAACTAACTAGGACCCCAAGTACTTTATGACATGTTGTAAACTGATATTTTAAAAAACTTAATTCGACTGAATCATATCATGAACTAGAATTGAACAAGGAAATAAATGACCAAATTTGGTTTGAAAGATTAAAGCAAATATAGTATCAGTTTGAAAAGTAGATTTGGTAGATTTGGATAATTGATAAATTGTGACAAATTGTCCCCAAAAATCTATTTAATCATAAATAAAAAATCAAGAAACATTTGATTGAGAATTGGTTTGAACATGGATCAAATTGGCTTAGTTTAAAAACTTCATGAATTTAAAAAAAAATTATAAATTAAAAAAATAAAAATTATTGACCATGATAAATATGAAATTTGATAAGAAATTAAAAAAAAAATTAAGTAAAAAACTAGTAAAATTGGAGATAAACCAGTAAATAAACAACCAAATTAGTCAAATCGGACGAAAAATTAGTTAGAAACCAGTCTTAAACCGTGTTGAACCGACTAATGGATTGAAACATGGGACATGCGCCATATGCACATGCACGCAGTAGAGCTGCACGTTGTTCCCTCTGCCTGACTGAATACACGAAACTTGTAAATCTAAAATTATTTGCCCCATCATAATTACAAAACTCATAGCATATAAAATTAATTCATATAAGGATAAATATGTTATAATTTAATAAAAATAAGCTATGATCATATAGCTAATTAAGTTTAGAATAGAAACCATATAAGGCTTGAGTTCAGTCTCACTAATATAAAGAATTCTTGCTAAAAGTGAGATATTTTTATTTTACAACCCCACTTGTAAAATTTATAACTTACTTACTTAACCATAAAATTGAGTGATTTAAGTACCATTGAAAACCTGCTTAAATTAAAATTCCATCTCCACAAGCAAGCACTTTACCAATGCTAGCATGATCTAATATTACACTGTACTTGGGCCAACTTTTTAACCACACTTTTGATAAGTATTGCAAACAAACAAATTTATAAAATTATCTGGTAGACATTAATCATGAATGAGTGAAGTACAAAGAAAAATTTTTATAAAACTACAACTTATTACTTAATTTTGAGCATTGTTAATTGAGCCGGATAACTAAAAATTTGTGTTTTGTGGGGATTTAACTTATATAAAATGAGGTGTTTGAATGAAATCATCATTAAAGTTTGAAAGATAAATTGAGAAGAATAAAATTTATGTATATTATTTGAAATTTTATTATTTTAAAATTATTTATATTTTTTAAATAATAATATATTAAATTTACATTTTAATAAATATTTTTTATCTAAAAATATTTTATATTTTATATCCTAATTAATAATATTTGGGGTATATTTAAAGAAACGTCTTAATAAATATTATTTTTTTATAAAATGTTATTATATTATATATCCTAATTAATAATATTTTTGGTATATTTTAATAATCACATGAAAAATATTCATTTTCCAATTTCAACCTCCGTGCTGTAATTTTATTTCTATTCACTCCAATTAATCAATTAGTTTCTCATTAAGAAATAACTGGAGGATTCCATTCAAGTAAATTGATCATCTAATTCATAACATAATATAATTAAGGAACATAGAGAATCCTAACCCACGTGGAATGGATGCGATTGATCTACATAATGGTGGACCAAACAGTTAAAAGAAGTTGATATTAACAAATTAATGTATTTATTCTGTGGTTATATGGTCATTATCAAAGTTGTGATGCTGCCGTTTGCAGATTTTTCTGGAGATGGCAAATACAAAAAAAGAACACAAAAAAAACTAATGTGGACATGGAAATGTTGTCCACATCTACCACCGATTACACCTTTTCCATAGATATATAACATTATTAGAGTTGAAAAAAATTAGAATTCTATTTAAGAATAAAATTATAAATTTATTTAAACTTTTATAAAAATATGATATTATTCAACAAAAATATTAAGATATTATTTGGGATTTTAGTGAAAAGTTGCAAGTAGACCCTTTTTATGGTTGATTTTTTTTTTTTCATTTTTTAAAGTTTTCTTCTGGTGGATTAGAAAACTAACGGTGAACATGGATCTGGCTGTATAATATTAGATCAAGGAACCTCCCACATTGAAAGATACTTTTCTTGCGAGAGCGGGGAATCTTATAGAATATTCAAGTCAACGGAATTATAGAATAATAATATAGAGAATGGATGGAGATTCTAATGGACAGGAAACAACCATGAACAAATGGGAGATACCAAGATTCAACACCCCCAACCCAACATCCCATGTCACATCCCACCACATAAACACCATTAATAAAAGTACTTCCTAATGGCTGCTGTCACGGGACCAACTTATATCATATTTGTATGATCGGAAAAAAAGCAAAAAACTTATATTATATTTGCTGAGATTATAGTCTTTGAAATGAGGGCATGAAGTATTGATTCAATCTGACTACTCGATATTTTTTTAATTAAACTTAAAACCATTAAATATACCATAATTGAGAATATAAGATTAAAAAGGAAAATGATGCAGAATTTGCCATAACAATATGTGCATCACCATGGTATTGGAATAAAAAAGTATCGAAGTGCATGATATGCAATATTTGAAAATGGCCTCTAGGATGTACAAATGCGAGCTTAGGGTCAGTCAATCTTCCTTTTTCTTGGTATGGACATGAGTAATTTTCTAGGCCCAACTCAAGCTCTTCTAAAATGATATGTAATATATATATATATATGCAATGTATATACTTTCTTATATTAAATGTATGAAGGGAAATTCAGAGCTTATTCATACAGCTTATCCTTCATTCGGTTCCTATTCACCATGAACTTAGTTATGTCTCACGATCATTTTGAATTCACTTACAGAGATATAATGATGTTGACTTGCATGAGGAATGTTTTCACCCTGTCCAGTTAGTTCTCTTAGTTCAAATACCGAAATTGGAAATCGAAATCAAAGTCTGTCTACTTGTTGGCCTTGGGGACGATTGGGGACAATGAGACTCACCGTGTCTCGCTCAAGCCATTTCTGTAGATGTCATGACGGTAAACTCTCTCAAGTCTTTTCTTCCCAGCCAATAGGCTGTGTGTGTACAAACGCACCTCACTGATGTCGTCTCCCATACCTCTCTCCCGCCTTCAGTGTTGCTCCGACTGCCTCGATTGTCATTCCCTCCTCCTATGTGCCTCCCTCTGACCCAATCGTAGCTTTCGCCTATTGCTCTTCTCCAGGTAGCCGCTGTCTGCCACACATTTCACGGCCTAACCTTAATTGGGTCTCATAACACCCCCACATTTTCTCATCACCAACAGTTTGACGAACGCGTGTCGTTCGGCTGCTCATCATGGGTTGGGCGACTCCATGGGCCTGACCCTATTTTGACCCACTGAAAAATACATCTCCCTCGTTTTGTTTCTTTTGTTATGTTTGCAAGACTATCTTGTCTCCTTTCCCCTTAATTTGCATTTCACCATAACTTCCCTCCAACTAATGGATACATATATAAGAGTTATATTTATTATAAATAATTTTTTTATAATTATA
This sequence comes from Trapa incisa, assembly GCA_030064435.1. NCBI lineage: Eukaryota > Viridiplantae > Streptophyta > Magnoliopsida > Myrtales > Lythraceae > Trapa > Trapa incisa. Next base: position 19,734,443 of record CM057771.1, read on the forward strand.
GTAAAATTTCATTTTATTTTATTATTAAAACTCCCATGATTTTTTCAAAAGAGTATTTAGCCTTCCACCTAAAAATTTTTTTTATTGTTGGATCAAAATAATTTCTCTTATCTAAATTCAAAATGGACTCCAAGATCACGGAGATCCTTCAAAAAATCACTAGATCTAAATATAAATACATGATATTTATATTAGTAATACTTTTAATGTCCACTCCCAATTTTTTATTAAATTTTATGATTTTATCTTTTAAATTTTTTTCATTAATGGTGTTCCCACTTATAAATTACATTTTCAACCTCTTTCAAGTTATTCATCATACATCTTTTTTGAGCAAAAAAAAAAATTATACATCTCCTAGTTATCAGGTTCATCACATCTTTAGATGTTAATAAATTTTCTCCTAATCTTTAACCTTTTTAAGACCACAAACTTCAGTTCCACACTTGTTCGTATTTTTTAGGATATCACTCTAAATATCTTGGATACCAATACTTAGATCCCCTTATTTATCACTTTTTCATTTGTTACATAGTTTAGTTTAATGAGTCATGCATCGACAGCAAGGAGTGCTCCTATCACAACTTCCTCAAGCAACTCTATTTCACCATTTTACTTTTCATGTCTTCCCCAAATGTAATGCTCCGACTTGTTACAATTGCCATACGATATCACTATTATAATAGTTGAACACACATCACTATAGTAACTAAAGAATAGAGAAAATATACTAAAATATATATTGATTAATGAGTGTTACATTGATGGAATTGTCCTAAATTTATAATACATGAAAACGTACAAATATTAGGGACACGACTTTTAATATAGATATATTTTTTGGTATGAGCATATCTTTCATTGGTTTTCTTGAATTCGAGTAGACTCTAGTCTTTTACTAGAATCTATAGCTTCTGTAGATTTCTTGGTTTAATCTATAGATCTCTTATTACTCCCTCGTAATCACAATGAGAGGTTTCAAACATTGAGCTTGAAGCGAAATGTGCCAAATCGGTGTGAAGAGAGACCTTTGGTAAATATATATGCAATTTCAGCTTTTATGCCAATGAAACAAATGTGGAGTTCCCTGCGATTGACTCGTTTATGAACGAAGTGATAGTCTATCTCAATGTGTTTAGTACAAGCATGAAAAACTGGATTGTCACTGAGATAAATTGTTGACATATTATCATACCAAAGAGTTGACAGAGATGAAGAATGAAATTTAAGTTCTCGAAGAAGTGACTGGATCCAAATGAGTTTAATAGTTGCATTTCTAATACTCTTATATTCTGCTTTAGTACTGGAACGGGCAACTGTATGTTATTTCTTAGCACTCCACGGAATCAAGTTATGGCTGCAACACAATGAGTTGTCTTTGGCTTGTGCGTAAATTGATAGACCTGATTGACATCATAGGAAATGTCTGGTCGAATCAATGTTAAATATTGAAGAGAACCAATGACTTGCCTATAGATTTGAGGGTTATCTAGTGGAGTGCCATTATATAGAGATAGTCTAGATCCGAGAGTTACTAGTGTAGAGATAGGTTTGCAGTTGGTCATTGATGATTTTATAAGAATATCATGAATATACTTTTATTGAGTTAAGATAAAACCTCTAGAATGAGAATGTACCTCAATCCAATGAAAATGATGAAGGGACCCAAGATTCTTAATAGATAATTCCTCTTTGAGAGCAGACACAATAGATGTTAGAGGAGGAGTATTAGGTGAGTCAATGAAAGTTATATCATGCACATACACTAGGAGTAATATGACAAATTGAGGGGTACCATAGATAAAAAAAGAGGTATCCATAACAGAAGCTTCAAAACTAAATGTTAACAAGAACGTACTCAATTAGAGAAACCAGGCCCGATGAGCTTGCTTCAATCCATATAACGAGTGACGAAAAAGATAAACACGATCAGAATATAATGGATTTGTGTAGCTTGTGGTTCTGTCATATAAACTTGCTCATTGAGATGGCCTTGAAGAAATGAATTATCAACATCAAGTTGTCGAATGAGCCAGTTATAGGAGACAACAAGTGACAAAATAACCCAAATGGTGATCGATTTAATTACCAGACGGAAAGTATCATAATAGTCGAATCCTTCATGTTGAGAGAATCCCATTTGGATGGTGTTTGAGTTTGTAGACCCACTTACATCCAATAATATGTCTATCTAGTGGAGATGACACTAAATCCCATGTGTTTTTCTTCAAAAGAGCTACATATTCAAAATTCATAGCATCAACCCAATAAGGTTGTGTTTGAACTTGTTTAAAAGTTTGTGGCTCATGAATAGAGGAAACAAGGAACACGGTGGAATCAATTTTAAAGCGTTATGGAGGTAAGGTGCCATCTTGAGACCTGGTGAGCATGCGACGGGTGGGGAGACGGGAGAAAACCCATCAACATCGATGGAGATTGTGTCTGGAGATGTAGGTGGGGGTGGAACACAAGGTGTTGAGGAGGATAACTCATCAGAAACTGTCATTGGTGCAACATGTTCAGGTAAAAAAGGAAAGAAATATGAAAATAAAGGTAGAGAGGAAATAGAGTTACCAAGAGTTGTAAGGGGTGCACTACCTGCAGATGAATATCAAAAGAAAATCTTGTCTCATCAAAATGAGGATCGAGACAACGATATCCTAAAAATTATGTAGGATAACCAAGAAAAATACATGAATTGGAAAGAGATTGAAGTTTATGATCTTGGTATGGACGTAGGTATGAAAAACACAAACACCGAAAAACTTGTAAAAAAATTATAATTAGGCGTGTTTGATGAATGATGTGATATGGTGAATTGAACTTAAGTGATCGAGTGGGTAGTCAAGCAAGAGATCACCCGAGTGGGACTGGGAGCAGGATCTCCTGAACCCCCAGAATGAACAAGTTTCGAGACTCGATGTGAGTGGGTTATTTTGACAACGCATTCTATTGGACTGGCCGAATTCCTTAATTGCTTGCTTGTTTGACTGTGTGTGGTAAAGTAGCAAGTTGTATCTTGAAAGCTCATATAAGAAGTGTGAATCCGTAATAGCATGCCCATTAAAGTCAAATATCATTTTAAAAAGTATGAGTAAGAAGTGAACGTGAGGACTGAGATATAAAACAGATATCGGTTCAAGGAACTAGAGGGAAATACTATTTTGGTGTAGAGCCACTGTGTGAATTGGGGAGATGGCTGATGAAGGTCAGACTCCCATTGTGTGTGCAATGCTGTGATAGGGATTGGGTCAAGGATCGTGCAATGAGACCCGAGTCCGGGGCCGTTAGGCCAATTATTTGCAAAAGGGAAATCGACTCCCATAAAGTCAAGCTCTTGCTGTTTGTGCAAGCATCCTTTAAGGGTAGATAACTAGTGAGGGTCCGAACTCCCATGTTTATCCATGTTTTAGCATGCTAATTGTGGTGTACATTCCTATATGCAAAATGATAGAGAGTCAGGCAAGTGTTGCGCCGAGCTCCCGATAATGCAATGCCGTAACACTGTTACAAGTAATGACCATGAGCACCATGATTATGACTTGAAGTCATGGATGTTTTTCATTGTTGTAATGGTATATATATACGTGGTTGTGAAAATGGGTGTCGTTAGCACACCCAAAGGGGGTAGCAACGATGTTTAGGGTAAGACTGTAAGTGAGGTAAGGAGGGTGTAAGTGATACTTCTAGATCATCCGAGTTCCATGTATACTTCGTGCGTGACAATAGGGGACAACCAAGGTATACATATACTCACGTACGTGGCAGCAAGAGACAACCGGAGTATACGGTGTGATGGGCGACGACACATCCTCGGCATCTATGAATAAGGTATGAAAGTGAAAAGTGTGTCATAAGTAGCCCCATGTGTGTATTGTTTTGGAGTAGGAGTAGCCATGGGGTGCTGAGACACCGAGCTACGAGAAAGTATGAGTGAGGTGCCCGTGGTAGGAACAAAACCTTAGGCCTCTCACACCCCAACTTCTGAGATTGCGAAAGTGATGATCCATTCTGGGCGTGTGATTTGTTTGTTTTAGGGCCATGAGTTATCCATGCTTTTGTCCAAGCCCAAGTTGACGAGTTCAATTTCTCACTTACTGTGAGCTCACACCAACCCCAAACTATTGCATGTGGAAGTTAAGGAGACCAGGGACAAATGCGGAAAGACATTCGCAAGCCACTTACCATTTGAGATAGTCTACTACCCTATTAAGTAAGGATGTAATTTACTACTTATCAACTAATGTATTCAGCTGAAAAATAGAGACGTATTTTATGTTCTAAGCCTTAGTCCCATATATTTTACTTTGGTGAATAATCACTGCATTTTAACATCGATGGGATTGGCGAGTTGCATGGATCACCGACGAATAAATCAAGTCAGGGCATGACAACTTGAGTTTCCAATGTATGCATATTTTTGTGATATATGAACTTACTACTGTTTATGTGAAACTAAAGGGGGACCTTGAATAACCCGATGATAGGATAGACTACGTGTCGAGTGGCCCGAGGTAGATCTCTCAAATGGAAAATATAAACCATAGGACTCGAGAATCTAAGTCTAATTAATGAAATAGAGTATGGTGTTAGATGATTTAAGGGGTAACGTCTGAGTTGTAAGCCATGTCGTGGCCCGATGTTAGTGTTATATTCACTAAGCTGTGAGCCCTCCCCCTACCCTAAACAAATTACAGATTAAGTCGGTAAGGCACAAGGTAGCAAGGGGAGGGATCTCGTACTCTGCTCACGAAGGTGCTTTGAGTTTTTTTTATTATATTACTATTTTTCATGAGATATTTTGATAAACCTTTTTGTGGAATCAACAAGAAACTTTAAAATAATAAGTTTCAAAATTCCTCCGTTTTACATGTTTTATCGAAAGCTATTGTCCCTCCGATTTTCACTATGGTGAATATACCCACTATAATAACTATCGACGGTGATGAGAGAAGATTCACATATCCTCTGGGTGGTATTAGAGCTCATGTATTCAAAAATAAAATTTTAAAAATTGAAATATTTTAGAATTAATGAAAAAACGAGAATAATAATAATAAAGTATTTATTTATAATTTTAAAGTGTACAAGTTCACAAACTAATACTACCAACTATTTGAATAGGTTTGAAAAACATCTAGACCACCACCTGGACTCTATTGACTCGGAGAACACAATGCAATTAACACTAGCAGTCGAGTGTCGGGCGCTGTGCCACCTGTACAGCAGCTTGCAACCCATAACCTAGGAAATGAATGATTGAGCCCACAAGAAAGTGTGAGACGATTTAGGGGAGGGGATGGCGTGAAGAGAGTCATGAAGTCGCTCCACAACTAATGGAAGGGCATGGATGCCCTGAGGATCACTGCTTAGATTGCACACAAATAATCATAAGTCTACTTGCTTGTGAGGCCTGAGAATGGTGAATAATGGTGCGAGATAAATTTATGGAGCTAGGTTTCACGACTGAATAGTGTTCGAGGAGAGATTTACCGAAAAATATATACATGTTATATATGAAGATTAATAAATTTTATAAATTGCAAAAATGTGATTTTAGAGAAAAATTATGAAGTATATGAAAGGAATGAATGTATGTATTTTGGAAGGAGCTCTTAGTATTCTACCTTCTATATGTTAGTTTATATTAATTTGACCACATTTACTCATGGTAATAAGTTTCCATCCAATTTGAATTAATTTAATCGAATTCCAACTTTAATACCCATTGTTTTAATTCTCGTTCAAAAATATTTATTTGTACTCTGATAAACTAAATTTATTAATTTCCTTGATTGCAACTTAAATCGGTTATTGATTTGGATTACTTTTGCTTTTGATTTAAATTTATTTATGGAAAAATTATTTTAAATAATATTTTAAAGTACATTATTATAATATAAGATTTGGGATATAAGTGTAATTTTAGAAAATTTTAAGTAATTTTAAAAAATTGAGAAAAAATTATTGCAATATAAAAAATTATGGATTAGCTTGTAAATAGTAACTTTTGATTACTAAAATATAAATAAATGAAACTTGGATAGTAAATTGTATTTTTTTAAAATTAGGGAATAATATATAAAATTTGATCATTTATATCGATATTTTACATATAATTTTTTATGGATAAACCGAGACACAATCTCCCTTTTAAGAGTATTGGTTGCAATCTTAGCCCTAGACATAATTAATCTTCAGGTTTAGTTATAAAATCTACTAGAGTTACAGTCAATTTACTGTATACTAAGCTCTGGCCACCCTAGACTCAGTAACATATCTCTACAACTTATCTATTTAGAGGGACTTGACAATGGACATATCAAGAGAATACATTATATATTTCACATGGGGCAGTGTGCTAAAATTGACTAGAGGGACTTGACAATGGACATATCAAGAGAATACATTATTTTTGCATAGAGAAAGTTCTAATCGCTAAAGAACTGAGCAAGTTAGGACGATACCCAAAATTCTTGAATCAGTGGATTGGAAGATGACATGGGCATCAAATGCACATTTTCTAAATTAAACTAAGAAGTCTGAAACTTGTAAGAACCATCTTGTATGCATTTTGGTTTATGTTGGAGGAGTCTGATTTCCTTTCAACCATGGTTAAAATTGAATTTATAACTTAATAATTAATAACACAAGTATCTAGTTTAAGTCAGATACAATACCTCATCACATTTGTTTGCACTAGTATATGTAGATTGTATTCTTTTGTATAAAATGTATACACTACATTATCAATAAAATTATAACATTATATATATATATATTTATATATTACATAGTATTAAATTCATTCCCTCAAATTACACGTCCCGTATATGAAAAATTAACTTATGATTAACTTGATTATATATTAAAATTACCAAACTTGTAATCATTCTTTATATTCTTAACTAGAAGAATCAAATATAATTTGTAATTAATTGCACATGAAAAATATATTAATATTACATATTTAACCCTTCCTAAATGATTTTATTATCTTTTATCTAATTTAATCTCCTAGATTTCAAAAAAAAAAAAAGAAAGATATTGTGGCTACTCCAGCATAAAGGTGTTGGCAATTGCAAAACTTGTTTGAAACAATATGTTTTGATGAAAATTAGTTTTCATTGGAGGTATTACAATCACTTTCATCTCACAACTAATCATATTTTTATAAGCACACCAAATAAATCGAAAATCAATTATCACTTTATTGGAAAATAAATAAACAAAAATCTGTATTGGAACTAATACTCTACTTGCCGAGAGTAATAATACTAAACTATATGTCAACTTATAGTATCGGTAGTCATATCTCTAACAATACTTTATATACTAGACATTATCATTGATTAAATAGTAAATGAAACTAAATTGAACCATCACACCAAGGTGTAAGGCAAAGGTAAGACACAGGGTGAGTAGGACAGATCAGTCCTCTTGCGCGGTCAATTACAACTGCAAAAATATTGGAAACAACCACATACAATGTTGCAAGTTTATCACTTCTTACAAGAATGAATGTTTCCTATATGAATGCTCTTCCATTTACTTCCTTGGGAATTTGCATCTCTAGAGGAAGAAATGAAGAGTAAATAGCTGCAGATACGTGGCTACTGATAAAAACAACACCACCATCTTGTATCTTTCTGTTCTGATACCAAACACAGCTATTATACCACTTTTTGATCTAAACAGAAATCGAGAGGAAGAGAGTGATGGAAGGGCAAAAAACGATCCATCTACCACCCCAGAATGAAGGCATGTATTTCTGCCCAACTAGACACAGTGTAGAGGATACCCGTTCGTGAATTCCACTTAGAAGGGCTCCCTTCCCGGCATTCTTTCTGCTTCATAACCAGCCCCGAGAAGAGTGGAACAAAAGAGATGCCAAAGTGGGCAGCGATTTTCCGCAGGCTGGTGCTGTTTCCAATCACAATCCCTATGTCTGCCTCGAGCAGACATAGTATGTCCCCCACAGAGTCACCAACATAAACTCTCACATTCCTTTTGTCCTCACAGTCCTTCAAAATATTGTGGAATGCTTGGACTTTGTTAATTGGAGATTCCATGATCTTTAAAATTTCACCAGTTGAAACTGAGTCACTAAAAACCAACTCATTTGCATGTATGCTCAACGTATCCAAGCCAGCTGGTCCACAAAGAGCAGTTAAATATGGACATGTACCAAGATAAGAACTAAATAGCAAAGAACATAACAGCTGTAGAAAAGGTAAATGAAATGGTAATTTATGCCATAATGCTAATATAATAAGCATTTTGCAGCAAGTAGAATAAACATACTTGTTACATTACATTACATCACATCACTCTGTCGAACAAACCAAGTATGCCTTCATATAAAAAGAACTAACCAGATCATGACTTATAACTCCCAGGCCCATGCACATTTATGCATCTAATTCCACTGCAGTAATATTCTGAAACTCACTTACATTCTATTAGTTCTAAGCTTGAAAATGATCTTACTTTGTCTTCCATCATTTCCTATTTCTAGTGATTAGATGTTGACGGTTTTTACATGAACACTTACGGCGGCATGCAAACACTGAAAGGGACATAAATATCTAACAAGCTGTAACAGAAAGCATGAATTGGAGTAAAAAGTTCCCATAATCAAAATGTACCTGAAGAAAAGGCTGATCTAATCAGACACCCACACCAACAGTAAGAAAGTATGTGGACTTTGAGATCTATGTTATTACTCTGGATGAGTTTCTGGAAGAACGCGGTACAGCCATCTTGAAGAATTAGCCGTTCACCGGCTCGTTTTATATCTTCAATATTTAGACCTTTAAGAACCCCAGATTCTATTACGCGATCATTCGCTCTTTTCTCAAACTCTGCTAGTTGTTCAAGTGCTTTCTCAAGAACTTCGTATTTGAATTCTTCAGCTGCAAACCATAAAGATATTAAAATTACTAAGAGCATATGCTACAACTGTTCAAAACTTATCATCTTGAGCTGAAGTCTGAAGAAATCAACCATACATATGAAATATATTAAGAAAAAGTATTGTAAAGGTTTACCTTTTCCTGAAGCCATAATGCTTTCCATACACTGTTCATGTTCCTCCACATACCGATTGGAAAGAATTTCCCATGTCTTCCTCAAATCAGCCGAGGACATCCGATCAATAGGGGTCTCCAACTGAGGTTGATCCAACTTTGGAGCAGTTACAATGGCTATCTCTGCCAAAATGGCAGATGAATCAAGAACAGTGCAAGTCAGATCAAAGTCAGAGAACAACATCAGCCGATCTTCTGTAAATTTAGGATCCTTAATCAGGGGGGCATTGACTGGCTGGGAAAGTGGTTGAGCATTGAAAAACTCTATTTCAAGTTTCATGGCTTGATAGTAGAGCTTTTCAATGATGTCAAGCTCTTCTCCAGTCAAGGATACACTCAATTTATCCAGCAAGTCCTCAGTTTGCAGAGCGGATGCCTAAAGTTAAAGGAATAACTGAATTGAGTTCCTGGAGTACGGCATTTCCAATAATATATCACCAACCAGCTTCTATGTAACGAATGTCTCCACAAATAGCAAGATCTAAAAAGGAAGGATGCATGGTTCAAGAGAAATGGTACACCTGAAAACTCTCGGATGAATAGGTCTCAATCCATTTCATATAAGGGTGACTCTCCTCATTAGGATGTACAAATTTCTGGAATTCCTTCCCAAAAAAGGCGTACAATCTCATGCAAGGTGTCATCGCACCAAGTGTGTATGCTGCCACTTTGGTTTTCTCAAATGGAGTTGCAAGCTTTCCTGGGGCTTTCTGTCCTTCAACCTTCCCAGAAGTTGTAGCCAGCAAAAAATTAGTATATCTTACAGTAGCAGGGTTGTGAGTGATCTCTGCATTACTATCTGTACCCCACTCCTGCAAGTTCATAGAGCATGTGGACAGGCACCTCATGTAATGGAAGGACAATTTTTGATGCATATACAAATTATAAACGAAATTTCAATCTTCTATGAAGTCATTTTTGAAGGATCTACTATAATACCATCACAAAACATAAACCAAATTAAATTTCATTTTCTTCTCATTGATGTCAGCTCTCAAGAAGACATCCAGATATTGCATCAATTTGTTTTAACTTACCTGTACAAAAGAATAATACATCTTAAGCTCCTTTAGAATACCCTTTCTCAGCTCAGCTATGGCAAACTTTTCATCATCGTCATCTGCATACTCTTCTGCTAGTTCATACCTAATAAACCAACGCAAATTGTTCAATATGCTTAAGATTTCCCCAAAAAGCATCTTCCTGATCCTAATACAACAGGTTTGGAAATTGATGATAATCTTTACTCGGTTAATGAATTCTGCCGGGCGTTTTGTCTAAGATTTTAAGTAGCAATACGGAGCAACAAGCATTATCAATGGGGGATCCTTGACTGAGAGAAACAGAAACTAACATGAATTTATTAATTTTTGAGAGGCGCATCCACCCAATATAGCAGTTTCAGTAAAATCATATGGCATCATTATCCAAGATCGGATCCTTGACTGAGAGAAACAGAAACTAACATGAATTTATTAATTTTTGAGAGGCGAATCCACCCAATATAGCAGTTTCAGTAAAATCATATGGCATCATTATCCAAGATCGGATCCTTGACTGAGAGAAACAGAAACTAACATGAATTTATTAATTTTTGAGAGGCGAATCCACCCAATATAGCAGTTTCAGTAAAATCATATGGCTTCGCATTATCCAAGATCACGTAGATCAAACGTCTATGGAGCAAATGAAAGAACACAAACACTTACGCTTGAGCGAAGGCTTTAAGGAAGCAGACATCCTGTGAAATATAATGCCTGAAGCTATCGACCTTCAGATTCCCAGAAGCCAGACAAACTGTGAAAGGAGTATACAAAGCGAAGGTAGTCTCCCTGCGGCACTTATTCCACAGCTTCTTAGCGAGGCCGATTTCGCTGTCCAGCGTTGACAGACTGGACAGAGAACTAACTCTGGGGACCGCCATGAATGATCAAAGCTGAGATCGCTCGGCAGGAAGAGAGACGGCTGTGACTGAGTTAAATCGGCCGGATTCGGCGGAGCCGCAAGGGGTAAAATGATAGAGGGAGAAAACCTTGAGTACAGGGAGGGGGTGTTTTACTGGTGCCGAGCAGAATAAGAGCGAAAGCATCTAAGAGCAGGAGAGTTGAAGACTGGCTCTAACCCGAGACGATCAAAGAGAGAGGCTGTAGTGGCCGGTGTAAAGGAGGTGTTGAAGAGAAGGAATTGTTTCCTCCCCTTTCACGGTGGCCCTTTATGACCCTTTTACGGTTGAGAAAGCTTTTACCTATTTCACTCAACAAGAAAAGCCTTTTGCTTGAATCAGATCTTGCGGGTCGGAAAAAAACCCCATTCCCACCCGTTTGATGACGACCCCATCTAATAGTATAAAAGAGTTAATGTTTTATAAGGGGTATATATTCTTAAGGATAACCCGAGCCAATTTACTAAATTTGATATCCTAAGGATAATAATACATTTTAAAAATTATAACTAAGTATAATATTTCTAATATTATATATTTAAAATAATGTGTGATTAATTATCTAAATAATTAAATTTATAAAGAGTTTGTACTTTATCTAGATTAAAATATATACTAGAATAATAATATACCCAATGATAATCTATTGTTAATTTTTCAAATCTAAGTATAATAGGTAGTATATTGTGCAAAAAAAAAGTATAATAGGCACTATATTTTTTCATTTTAATAAATTTATAATATTATTTTTATCACACACTCACCCATCTAGCAATTCGTCCATTAATATATGTTAAATCTATTTTATACTATAATTGTGAGTAATTTTATCAATTTATTATTGATAAAAATAAGACTAAAAATAAAAAATATACAATTTTTAGTGAAAATTTAATTTTTTTCATAAATATTATGTTAAAAATTAGTATAAATATCATATTAATATAATAACTAATAAATATTTAATTTAAAATTTTTATATGTGTGCATTGAGATTATTAGCTCAAGTCACACTTTTATTGAGTAGTCAGGTTACTTATACCAATTCATTACAAGAAAAATGTATTATATATTCTAGTATGGGTAAACTCTAAGTGCTAAGTATTCTAGTAATCAAGTTTAGGTTAAGTTATTAATTCTAGAAGAATACTAGTATTTATATACTATTTTTGTTGTTGTAACAACCTTGTAATTAAATATAAAAGGGGAAGTGTATGTTCTTTTACCTCACATAGGAGATTGCTGGTTGTCTCGAAATTGTTTTTATAATTTCTACTTTCTTCTATCCATTGCAACTAAATAATGTATTCACAACCAGTAATTCTATTGTTTTTCAACTCGAGCAACATCAAATTAAGGCAAATCATATGTAAGAGTTGTTGTAATTAATCAAGAACAAGATACATAAAACTTACTAATTTAAGGAAAACTAACTCCCCTTACACTAAGAGATTGAAGATGGAGAGTGTCATCCGAGTTTTTAACTTTAATTAGAATGAGGGATTTAGAGGGCTAAGGTGAGATAAATTATTTTTCATTGTTTATGAAAAGGCAGCAGACCTAAAATTAAAACTCCTCAGCATTAGTGGGAGCATCGATTTTCTTAAAGTACTAATATCGTATTTGAATCTCTGCATCAAATAATTACAATTATTTACTTAACAAGTGGTATCATAGCCACAATGAACTCAAGCAAATCATGGCATTGGAAGGAAGTTTTGTACAACTTACCATACCAAAGTATGTAGGCTATTATGAGCATTGAACAATGCTAATGGAGAATTTCCTTCGTTTGCTTAGACTTTGGTATCTAGTTGATCCCGATTTCCATCTGCATAAATGAAAGAAAACATAATGTCAAAGAACTAGAAGAGATGCATCTGAAAGATCTAAAGGTAAAAAACTATCTGTATTAAGCTATTGATCGTATAATTATTAAAACTATTTTGGATCGAGATACTTCTAAAGATATTTGGAATGCAAAAAAGTCAAGATATCTTGATTCAACTAAAACTAGGTGAGCTAATCTTTAGGCCTTAAGAAGAGATTTTGAATTATTGCAAATGAAGGAAGCTGAAACTTATGAAGCCTATTTTGCATGTACTCTAGTTGTTGCTAATAAAATGAAAATGCATCATGAAAGAACGGAGTCTAGAGTAATTGTTGAGAAAATTTTAAAATCTATAAAAACTAGATTTGATTACAATGTGTGTGCTATAGAAGAATCAAATGATATATCTACTTTAAGTTTAGAAGAATTACATAACAACCTTGCATTTCATGAGACGAAAAAACACAAATATAGAACAAATGAACAAGTATTACAAGTTACTAAACCTGAATAAGTAGAGATATGGCATTATATGACGTGGTTTTTGTGGTGGTAGAGAAAGGAGTAAGGGAATGACTTATAGTAGTAAGACACACACTTAATGTTACAAAAGTCATAAATTTGGGCATTTCCAATATGAATGTCCAAATTAGACTAGAAGCTATGAAAATCTATGACAAGAGAATGTTGGAAGTGCTAGAAATTTACACTATGCAAAACAAATCAAAGAAAAAATTGTGCTGCTCATGACCTATTACAAGACTGAGACTAGTTAGAACTTAAATGAAGAGTGGTAAATGTTGGATTTATTTGAGCCTTTTGGTCTATCGGTACTACAGTAGTGAGGTATCCACTATACTAGTGTCGAGATGACGTGGCGGTTGTTAATTGACACCCCCACTGAGGAGATTGGGTCGAGTGTGATAGAGCTCACAACTTAGTGAGTGAGAAAGTCGTTCATCAGGTCATTCATGGCCTCGATGCTATCGTAACTCAAAACTGCATATTTGGTTTTTATATCCTCTTTCTTTTTAGTTCTTTCTTTACTAGGTTCACAACCAAACCTACCATTAGCGTGCTAGTGGGAGTTATACTCCTATCCTATGTGCACAATGGTGGATGGGTACAATTATCTTAATCAATAATGAGATCGTTGGATGGGTACTCATCATCCGATTCAACAATAGGATCATTGGATGGGTAATTATCATCCGATTCAACAATAAGATCATTGGATGGGTACACCAACAACCCCTTCCATCTAAAGGGTACACCCTTAATCCTAGGAGAAACCTCAAGACAAGAGCTACCTGCACAGATTGAAAGCTCGAACTGCCACGCCCCTAACGGTAAGCTTTGGAAGCTTTCTCTCTCTAAGTCCAATTTTCCGGCGATGCTCCGTTTGAGCTCATTCCGGCATCAAATCGTGCGATTCAAAGTGCAATTGAATCGTATGAAGGTGTAAGAACTCCAATCTAACTTCAATTTCAAAAATTAAACTCATTTGATCGGTCAATTTGATGAAATCAAATTTGGTTGAGTTAGAAGGTTGAAATTGGGGGAAATTTGGGGATTTCGAAAATTCGAGGGACTAAAGTGTAATTTCATAAAATTGAGGGCCAATTGGGCATGTTAAAGATGTTAGAGGACCAAATAGGTAAATTTTTTAATTTTTGGGGTAAAACTTACCATTTTTGCAAAGTAGGGGCAAAATGGTAATTTTGGAAAAGTTGGGGACCAAATTGGAAATTTAGAAAATTGAACCCCTTTTTGTGATTTTGAGTAAATTGAGGTCCTAAGGTGACTTTTAGAGTTTCGAGATCCAATTTGGGGGAAAACTGGCATTAGGGACTTAAAGTTGAAGAAAAATAAATTTAGGGACCTAATTGCAAATAAATGAAAAGTTTAGTTTTCTCATTCAATCGGGATGAATGAAGGCTAGGTCAAAAGATAATGAACAAGGATGTTCATATCGTGTAGGAACACAAAGTACCAAAATTCTAGCTAGGACAAGTTCGCGTGAAGGCAACTACCCTACTAAGAGGAAATTTACTGCATATCGGGTGAGTGAGATATTTAATATCATACTCAGTTGGGATGATAAGTACCTCAGAAATGAAAACCCACTGCTAAGTGGTATTTTAACCATCACACCTGAGAGGAGTGATGTGGAAATCACACGAAAAAACTACTTATCGGTTGTAAGTAGATCATACCCATTTGGTATGATGAAACATTCTAGAAGGAAGTGGAAAACTCGCTTATCGATTATAAGTGAAGATATCCTCATACTCGGTTGGTGTGATAAATGGCTGAAAAGTTATTTTGTCGGAAGTGCTCTCCCCTGATTGTGTGCCATTGCTTAAAATGTTTGGGAGGCCTTTTTGATGGAAGCTCGAATAGTTAAGTTAGGCCGGAGGCCTAGGTTTTGGAACTTGGGGGCTAATATGGCCGATTTTGAAAATCTCGAATAGTGGGCCCTAGGCTAGTTGGCACGAATAGGAGCTTGTAAATAAACATGATTTTAAGAATGAAAACTTAAGTGAATGAGTTGTTTGGCCCTGGTACCGAGATAGGACTGACATACTCGATGGACTCGTGGTAGTGCAACATGACAGGTTTACGGACTAGTCAAGACAAACAGCTGCGGGTCGAGTTGAGGGTCGGGGCCGTTAGACCAGTGGCACCACAAATTATATGGTTTATGTGGAAAATTATTGATTTGTGCATGCACTGTGTTACGTGACCTTCAAGATGCCCAAGAGGGGTAGTGATGCGTTATAGGGCTTTGGACGACCTAGTGAAGATAAGGGCAGTTAGTCGTACCAGTAGTCTTGAAAAGCTCAACGTAGCTTCATGCGCATGACATTGGGGTGGGGACGGGATGAGGTCTCTGTCCTCATATGAACACAAAGTATTTTTGGTCTTAGGGCAAGATGTTAGAGACGTTCACTTAGACTTCGGGTAGAAGTCAAAGACTTCTATTAGGGTGGATAGTAAAAATGCTCCGATCCACAAGTGGGTGCAGTCAGCGTAACTGCATCTCGCGATTGTATGTGATCCCTTCATGATGAAGGGCGTGTGTTGTATGTTAAACACATCGAATATGAAAATGAGAAAGAGGTTATGAAAACCGTGGAAAGGATTTGAGAATCCTTGGAAATAAATTGGGAAACCTTGTAAAAAGGTTTTGATAAACATAAATTTGAAGAAAAGCATTTTTATGAAATAAGGAGGCTGACACACTCCGATTAAATAAATTGATTTTTGTGAAAACTCTCACCCAACTCCAGTTATCGAACTCACCCCTCCTTTTACCCCTTTTCAAGAAAACAAGGGAAAATCAACCTTAAAGATTTATCGGTAGCCGAACCTTAAGGCAGATATGTCAAATTTATATTCAGTTTTGATTAATGTTATTACATGAAAGGTACATGTAAGAAGGACGTCTTACTCTCCATGATTTAGAAGAGGGGAAAACCCTGAATAAATCGGGGGAATGGCGGGTTGTTCACAGGGATCCGATGAAACTTGGTCGGGGTGTGACAATTAGGCTAAAGGATAATGAACAAGAATGTTCATATTGTGTAGGAACATGAAGTATCAGGAACGTCAGCCAAGACAAGCTCGAGTAGAGACATAAAAGCTGGTTAAGAGGAATTAAGTGCATTCACGGGTGAGTGAGATTTTTATATCATACACAGTTGGGATGATAACCACCTCGGGAATGAAAACCCACTACTAAATGGAATTTTAAACATCACACTTGAATGGAGTGATGTGAAAATTATGCAGAAAAAATACTTATGTAACACCATATTTTTAGTAACCAGAAAAAAAAATTTTAGAATAGAAAAACCAAATTGGTTTAGATGAACTCGATCCCATTAGAATACCAAAGTTAAGTGTGCTTACGTGAGAGTAGTGTACTAGCACTAATGCATCTGATCCTATTAAAATTCCAAGGTTAAGTGTGCTTGCGTGAGAGTAGTGTACTAGCACTAATGCATCTGATCCTATTAAAACTCCAAGGTTAAGTTTGCTTGGGCGATAGTAGTGTTAGGATGGGTGACCTCGGGAAATATTTATTTTACATTCTCTCAATAGTTGTCAAACCATATTTTTTGTAATCCAAAATTAAATAACATACCAACACTAATGTACCAGATTCAATTAGAATTCCAAAGTTAAGCGTGCTTAGGCGAGAGTAGTGCTAGGATGGGTGACCTACTACCAGTACTAATGTAGGATCCCTTTAGAACTTCGAAGTTAAGCGTGCTTGGTGAGAGTAGTGCTAAGATGGGTGACCTAGGGAAGTATTCATATTGCATCCCCTCAATAGTTGTGAAACCTTATTTTTTTGTAACCCAAAATAAAATAATATACCAGCACTAATGCATTGGATCTTATCAAAACATCGAAGTTAAGTGTGCTTGGGTGACCTAGGAAAGTTGTTTTTTTAGTAACACAAAATTCAATTGATATAATTGGAATAAATAAAATGAAAAGTGTAAATTATTAGGTCAAAATAATGAGATAAATATATATATTTATTAATCGTATGTCCCTAACATCATAAATACCTATATTTATTTATTGAAATTAATACCAATAATTTAATATATATATTTAATTATTGGAATTAATACTATTAAATGCCCATCAATTTCCCAAAATAATGACAACATTAATACCATAGTAATAAATCCTCCCCATTTAATACACAATTCTACACCTAAGAGCTCATTCCCATTCATTCTTCACACATTTGAAAACTCCTTTCTCTCTCTAATACTCCATTTCCCGATGAAGCTCAAATGAGAGCTTCGACTTGAGCATTTTTCTTAACCTTAGAAGGAGAGGTCGGACTCTTTAGATTTCGGGGGAAGTCAGCTATCTGATAGCAACCTCCATTCGATCCAAGGATCGTCGAAGAAGCACCGAGATAATCAAATAGTGAAATAGCTCCGGTAGACCGAAGCTACCCTGTTTCAATCTAGCTAAAATTAGTCGAATTTAGCCCTCCTCTAGCCAAACCAAGCTCTCCCAACATCCCCATAACCCTCATACGACCTCAACGATGCTGAAAGGTCAATAGTAGGAATTCTTAATCCTAGAAGGTACTTTAGGAAGAGAGCTACCTTTACCGATAGAAAGCTCGCACCGTTGCACCTCCAACGGGACAAGTGTGATCGGAACACCAGTAAGAGAAAGCTCATGTCAACTTGGAAAACCAACCGTGGATGAACACGTCATGGTTAACAGGTGAGTGGGTTATTCACATCATATCCGGTTGGGATGATAAGCACCTTTTCTAAATTTGAAGTCATCGTGAGTGGGTTATTCACATCATACCAGGTTGGGATGATGAGCACCTTTTCTAAATTTGAAGTAATTGTGAGTGGGTTATTCACATCATACCCAGTTGGGATGATGAACACCTTTTCTAAATTAGAAGTCATCGTGAGTGGGCTTACTAATGTTATACCTGGTTGGGATGATGAGCACAACTTAAAGTTAAAAACCACTTACCGATTGTGAGTGGGATTTTATATCATACCTGGTTGGGGATGATAATTACCTCGAAATGAAAACCCACTACTTAGTGGTCGTAAGTAGATCATACCTAGTTGGTATGATGAAACTTCCTCGAAGGAAGTGGAAAACACGTTCATCAGTTATGAGTGGAGATATCATTATACCCGGTCGGTATGATGGATAGCTGAAAACATATTTTTGTCGGACGTGCTCTCCCCTGACTATGTGCCACTGCTTAATCAATTTGGGAGACATTCTTGATGGAAGCTCGAATAGTTCTTATAGGTTGGGGGCCTCAATTTTGAAACTTGGGGGCTAATATGCCCGGTTTTGAAAATCTTGAATAGTGGGCCATAGGCCAATTGGCACAAGCAAGAGCTCGTAAACAAATATGAGATATATGCTATAAAACTTTAAGTGAATTGTTTGGCCATGGTACCAAGACAAGATCAACATATTCAGTCAACTAGTGGTAGTGCGACATGACAGGTCGACGGACCAGTGAAGACAAACACCTGCAGGTTGAGTTGAGGGTCGGGGCTATTAGACTAGTGACACCACAGATTATATGACATGATAAGAAAATAACTGACTGTGCATGCACTGTGATTACGGGACCATCAAGACGCCCAAGAGGGGTAGTGATGCATCCTAAGGGCCTCGGACGACCTGGTGAGTATAAGGGCAGTTTGTCATACCAGGTGACCGTGCAAAATTTGGAGTAGCACCAAGCGCATGAGACTGGGGTGGGGACAGGATGAGGTCTCTGTCCTCATATGGATACGGAGAATTGATTTCGGGATTGAGGATCGGATGTTGCGTACATCCACTCATTCTCAGGGTAGAAGTGGACGTGATTCTATCTAGGGGCCCAGTAAAGTCGCTTTGACGCCACAAGTGGGTTCAGTGGACGAGCTGGCCTACAATTGTGTGTTTTGACCTTTGTGATTAAGGATGTGTATTTGGTGATGACACACCGTGATTAATAAGAAATGATGAAAAATTGAGATTTTTAAAGTGGAGAAAATCTAAAGGAAATTAAGGAGTCTAACACACTTCAACTTTAAAAACAAGTATTTGAGTAAAGGATATTTTAAAAGAAAATAAAGAGTTTGGCACACTCTGACTAAAGTTGTTTTTGTTTATGAAAACTCACTCCCAACCCCCGCTCATTGAGTTGTAGAACTCACCCCCTCCCTTATATCCCTTTTAGGAAACCAAGGGAAAACCAATCTTAAAGACTTCCCTATATAGGAACTATAAAATTAGGTATGTCTGTTTTTTAGTTTTGTATAATGTTATTCCAAGAAAGGTACAGGTTTAAAGGACGTCTTACTCCTCCTGGCTTTAAAAGAGGGGAAAACCCTGGGTAAACCGGGAAGAGTGGCGGGTTACTCATGGGGATCTGACCAAATTGGGTCGAGGCGTGACAACTTACCTATTGTAAGTAGATCATACCCGGTTGGTATGATAAACTTTCTATAAGGAAGTAGAAAAATCGTTAATCGATTATGAGCGGAGATGTCCTCACACTCGTTTGGTGTGATGGATGACTAAAATATTATTTTGTCAGAAGTGCTCTCTCTTAACTGTGTGCCACTGCTTAAATGTTTTGGGAGACGTTCTTGACAAGAGCTCGAATAGCTCAGATAGGCCGGAGGCCTCAATTTTGGAATTTGGGGCTAATATGCTTGATTTTGAAAATCGCATACAGTGTTCCCAAGGCCAGTTGGCACGAGTAGGAGCTTGTAAAAAAACATGAGTTTAAGCCATTAAAACTTTAAATGAATGACATGTTTGGCCATGGTACCAAGACAGGACCGACATATTCGATGGACTGGCGGCAGTACGACATGACAGGTTGATGAACCAATCAAGACACATAGCTGCAGGTCGAGTTGAGGGTCGAGGCCGTTGGATTAGTGGCACCAAAGATTAAATGGTTTATGAAGAAAAATGTTGTTTTGTGCATGCACTGAGGTACGAGACCTTCAAGATGCCCAAGAGGAGTAGTTATGCATCCTAGGGGCTACTAGACGACATGGTGGAGATTAATGTAGATTGTCGTGCCAACAATTAGGGAAGTTCGATGTAGCTTCATGCACATGAGACCGGGGTGGGGTCGGGATGAGGTCTCTGTCCTCATACAGACAAGGATTTTCTTTACGGGATTGAGGGTCGGATGTCATGTACATCCACTCATTCTTAGGGTAGAAGTGGACGAACTTCTATCTAGGTGGCTAGTAAAGTCGCTCCCACACTACAAGTGGGTGCAGTAGACGTGCTGCCCTGCGAATGTGTGTTCCCTTCATGATGAAGGGTGCGTGTTGGTTGATAAACAAACCATTGTGATTAATGATGAGAAATGACTATGAAAATCGAGATTTTGAGGATGAAATGTTTTAAACAAAATAAGGAGTCTGACACACTCTAGTTCAAACTATTTACTAAAAGTTATTGAACTCACCTCATTCCTTATACCCCTTTTTAGGTAACCAAGGGAAAGCTTACCCAAAGACCTCAAGTTAACTACATCTATGAGACATATATGTTAAGTTTAAATTTTATTGTAGTTTTGATTAATGTTATTTTAGGAAAGGTACAAGTTTAAAGGACTTCTTACTCCTCACGGTTTAAAAGAAGGGAAAAACCCTAAATAAACCGGGAGAGTGGTGAGTTGAACACGAGGATCTGACCAAACCGGGTTGGGGCGTGACAACTTGAGTGATATCAGAGCCTATTTCCTCGAATGCCTTATCAAGACTATATAACATAGTAACTAATAGGAATAATTTTAAATTTACAGATGGCCTCAAGAAAAGAAGCTAAACAAACCTGCACTACCTTAGCCACCCCCGAAGTCGGGAAGAACCCCATCCCAAATAAGGAAATGATCTAGAATTATGGGAAGACTCTTGGAGTAATCTCGGGTCAAAGAGGATTCGACAAGACAACCTCCAAGGTATTCGGACCAAAGGACGACAAAACACCGAACCACTAGAACTTCCTTAGAAAGGCCCCACAATGCTCAAAATATTGGAGGAACCACAAAGGTCCACGCAAGGAGATGAACTGTTATAGGCACTAGGGACACTACATAAGAAGATGCCTAACATTACAGAGGACAAGACCCGAAAGGACTTGTTATGAGAGTAGGAGGGTGGGACACATAGCAAAGGACTGTCCCACATCGCAAGGAATCAAAGCGATACTTTCCAATAAGGATACCTCCACCCCTATAGAAAAGTTTGAAGGGATAACATTACAAGGACCACAATTCTGACTAGGGATCTCAAACTCACTCAAGAAGAAATTCTTCTAGAACATAGCATAGTATTGAGTACTTTCCAAACTATCATTGTAACAATCTCCCTTAAGAGATGTTAAAAACCCAAATTGTATTCTTACTTCAATAATGAATAAGATTATGAATTTCTAAAAAAATTTTGTCCCTCAATAATACGATCGTGTGCCTCAATTACATGAGGAAGGATCATGGGAAGAAGACCAAGGGTAGAATCTTAAGAAAACCTAGACATAGTAGAATGTGGATAAAGAGAAATTTTCCCTTAAGGAGCGCTACAAGCCACCTAGGAGAAAAGAAAGAAGCACCTCCTCCATAAAAGACAAGGAGGAACCATAAAGGTCCAGCAAGGAGATGAAGTGTTATAGATGTGGGCACTAGGGGCACTACATAAGAAGATGCCCGACATTACTTTGAATCGCATCATTTGGATTTGAATTGAGCTCAAACGGAGCTTTGACGAAAAATTGAACTTAAAGAGAGAGAGAGCTTCTAAAGCTTACCCTCGGGGGTGCGGCGGTCCGAGCTTTCGATCTAGGCAGATAGCTCTCGTCGTGAGGTTTCTCCTAGGATCAAGAATTGCATCAATTGATGTCGAATTGAGGGAGAATTTGGTTAGTGAAGTTTCGTCGGTTCTCTCTCTAGCACTGATCGGAAATTATAGAGGGGAGACAAATTGTCTTACCTTTCATCTCTAATTCATTCGTATGAGGGCCGTGGAAGTGTTAGGGAAGCTTGGTTTGGCTTGAGAAGGGCTCAAATTGGCCATTTTTAGCTCAACCGAAATAGGGCAGCTTCGGTCCACCAAAGCTACTCACTATTCGATCACACAAGTGTTTCTTCGGCGACCCTTGGAGGAAATGGAGACTTGCGTTGGGTAGCTAACTTCTCCCCGAATCTAAAGAACCTGACCTCACCTTATTTCACTAAAAAAAATGCCCAAGTCGAAGCTCTAGTTTGAGCTTCACTGGAAAATGGAGCAATAGGGAGAGATTGGAGTTTTCAGGTGTAAGGAGGATGAATGAGGATGGGCTCTTTATATAGGAAGCTTGGTGACTTCTTGGCCATCCGATTGATGCATTTATGGTGATCATTCATTACCTGAAACCCCATGGCTAGAGACTTTTCATCTTTGTCGGCGCTGCTCAATTTTCCGGCGAGTGAATAGTGCTATCATCTGAAGGAAGAAGACAACACTGTTCTGAACCGGACTGGACCGTCCGAACTGGGTTCAACGCTTAAACCGCCTGGTTTAGGTCCGATTCAACTAAGTTTTTCAAAATTAAAAATTTCTAAATTCATTCTCTATCCAATTTTGACCTTAATTCTCCAATTTAAATTTTCTAAGCCACCTAGAAGAATGAATTTAGCATCATGTTCAATAGTGGTTCAAATCGGTCCAAACTGGTTCAATCTTGTTCGGATCCGGTTCACCTAAACCAGTCTATTTTTCTTCCCCAAATTGTCATAAAATCCTTTTTCAAGGTTTTTATGAG
Source organism: Trapa incisa (assembly GCA_030064435.1). Classification (NCBI taxonomy): domain Eukaryota; kingdom Viridiplantae; phylum Streptophyta; class Magnoliopsida; order Myrtales; family Lythraceae; genus Trapa; species Trapa incisa. The sequence goes on from CM057771.1 coordinate 19,757,643, forward strand.
TTTTTGGGTCACTGAGGAGTTATAAATTTTCTAATTTGCTCATTCTGAAATGGTCGGGGTACATGAACCGGTTTAGTTTTCTCACTCGGGTTGACCAGTTCTTTCCTCGGGTTTCCTTAACTCCAAAGGGCGGGGTTTACACACCCGATCATGTCATCAGAAGAATTAAGACTTTGTTTTACCCAAACAAGTGGCCTCTAAGGCCACGAAACCTGTACAATCCAGGACTTCCTGAAATCTAGTTTAACTAAATCTCATGAAATTAATGTAACCTAATTAGCCTCTTACAAATGAAGGCCAAGATATTAATTGGAATAAGGCTGACATCAAACAAATGTTTGGCTAATGAATAGAGGATTACCTGTAACTCATTTCCATATTAAAAAAAACAAATAAGAAAATACCAACAATCCCTTGGTAAAGGCCTATGGTTGTACCTGCATGAGGGAATTAAAAAATGAATTAATGGAAGAAGTGAATAGGGGTGCCATGAATGGGAATGAGGAAGAGCTCAAGTCTTTCTCCTTCATGAAGAGGAATGCTAGCAATCAAAGAGAGTAATTAATTTCCAAAACTCCTAGAGAGAAACAAAAAGGGTATTCATTCATTGGATGATTAAAGAACTCCTAATAACTAAGCCACATGATGGATAGTCTTTTATAAAAGAGTTAATTACATGGCTTAAATATAGAAGAGAAGACAAGCTGAATACCCACAGTTATAAAAGAACCAAGATCTATTTAATGGCCAAAACACTTCCCCTACAATTAAGTTATGAGATGAATTGCATTACCTGTCGAATTCAATATGAAAAATGAACAAAGTAAATAGAAGAAGAAATTAAACAACATTCTAAATCATGGGCATTTGGGATGGTAAGCATTTCCTATATAATAAGCTTACATTGATCATCCAAGAATACAAAAGAAAACAAACCACAACATCCCATACAAATGAAAGTTGTCACATGCTACCTAAAGAAAAGATAGGAAGAAAGGTACCTTACCTTAGCAATTTAAGTGATCTGACATCAATATGGAGGCCCATTTCAATCAATTCAATAGCACGACAAATTCTAGCATACCTAAACACCAATGAGGTAGGGAGGATAGAGAAATCTATCTTCCGATAAGGAGGCGTAGTCCCATGAACTGTCACCCAAGCTAAGAACAACAAAAAGGAGTCGAAGAACTCTCTAGACCATCTACAATAGAGATGAAACAAATGTATAAGGAAATTGAAAACTTAAAATATTAGGGAGAGAGAAGATAAACTTGAAGCTAATCAATTGATGTTGGCTAGATTTGATTGTCGCTCTTCGAAGACCATGAGGAACTCAAACTTCGGTTGAGGGCCGAGTCAATAGAGAGAGTCAACAAATCATAAAGGAGGGAAATGACGAAAGGAAATCGAAGTAGGGCATACCTCAAGGGAGTAAGGTAGGGACAAATGGAGTGTTAGTGCAACAAAATGAAGCCTTTGACAAAATCATTGATTTCAATTAAAGGGAAAACTTATCGAAGTGATGCGAACAATAAAATGAAATTCAGAGGAAAATCAAGAAGGGAAGGAATAGACATACCTAAAGAGGCAACTAACAACCAAACAGAAGGAGGATGGAGTGTCCCTCGATCATTGATGGAGGTTCCTTCAGATGCCCTAAAATCGAGAGGAGACGCCTCAAGGAGTGAGCTTTAGATCTTCAAAGCCATGATTGTTTGAGGGAGGGGGATGGGGACAGACTCAAGGATGAAGGAAAGACTAATTTCCCCTCACCTTCATAAAAAAATTACAAGCCTACATGCTCTCACAAAATTACCATAATAGCCCTCGGATTTCAAAGAAATTACAACCCATGCCATTCAAGCCAAATTACTGAATTGTCCTTCCAGTGTAAATAAAATTATGGGCATGCCATTAGGTAATTTAAATAACCAAAATGCTCTTGTGAAATGTATAAAATTACAAGAATGCCATCAAGACCATATTTGGGAGTTAAATAAAATAAAGATGTCGAAATTACGAAAATGCCCCTCAAGCCATAATTGGAGTACAGTGGAAATTCCAAGCCTCCATGATTGATTCCAGATTCTTCAAGTATCAGGTTTCAAGTGAAAGGTACAAAGGTTAGAATTTATTTTCCTATTCAATAGACATAGATGTAATTAAGAAAAATAGGGTCTAAGCGAAAAACTGTAATTCTTTAAAATATTATGGAATAATGTAATAAATGCCCAAATTACGACCTGAAGAACATTTATAAAATCATGTATTATATGTAGAGAGCAAAACAAACATGATCATACGAGAGGAGCACAAAGATTCAGGAGTCCCTATGGGATGAACATGTCTTCGAATAACGGTGAGTGAGATTTCTAGCATTGAGTTCGATTGGACATGTGACGCAATATTACTCGCAAAAATTTACTGCATGATTTGTTAATAAAATTCTTTTTAAAAAATATAATCACATGACAGTGTGAAACTGCTCAAACCATTTTTGGGATATATATATATATATATATATATATATATAACTATTGAGAGCATGAATCATGATTATAGGATTTCTCGTTGAAGGGGTGTGAACACATTTTATGGGTAGAATCTAATTCAACTATCGATGCAAGATATGGGTGTGACCCATGATCGACAAAGAAGTTAATTAGATTTAGTTCTATGAAAGTGGGCACATTACCACGGTTTGAAAGAGAAGTGGGCCCAATGCCATGTTTTGAAAACTCATACATTGGGCCCAAAGCTAATGGAAGTGGGTCAAATCTTGTAGATAAGTTATAATTTAAGAGCTTGATAAAAATTATAATAAATAGATAATGTTTGCTTAAGTTATTGAGCTAGAGTTGGGTTGAAGCCCATTGGGCTAGCAACGCAAAGAGAAAGATCTTAAATCGAAAGACAATTGTTTGTGATTACAATAGTTCGAAACCAAGGAGACGCCCTACACAGGGTAGTGTTGGTTCTAAAGGCTGCTGGATAGCACAGTTGGAATAAGAGAAGCTATCGTTCGTCCAATATGTCATGGGGCTTTGGGAATCCCAATGCACATTTAGACCAAGGGGAAGCAAGAGAGGTCTCATCCCTCAATAGTTGACAAATTACATTTCAAAAAATCTAGGGGTTGGACAATGGTGCTCACACGTACGAATGGTAGAGGTTGTAGAATCTCACCAAGGTAGACGGTAAAGGTGCTTTAGGCCACAAGTGGGATAGATCGAGGTTGTAGCCTCAAGGGTTTGTTCTATGAATCATTGATCCCTTTGATGAGAAATGGTGTTTGATTTGTTTGTTTGTCTGATACAAACCTATGGAAAGTTTATTATAAACAAATCATGAAAAGTTCTTCTAGGTAGGAAGGAACAACATTTTAGCATGTGAGATACAAGCAGTGAAATTAACTGAAAAATCATGTGAAAGATTTTTCAATGATAAAACAAGTACTAGCTTGTTAAGTTAATTTCCCTGCACATTGGGAATTAAAGGAAAAGTATCCTTGTGCATATTCGTGCATGTGAGATATGCTTAACAAATACAAGTAAATTATTAAGACTTGTTATAAATGAACCCAATGATAGGTTATTTTCTATGAAGTGTACAGATTATAAACTTGTCGTATTCAAGTTTATTTCTTTTAAGCTCTAAGATTACCTATGGTGAACCCTTATTTTACCAAACCTCCTTGTAATACTATTTGAGTATGTGTTGAATCATGGACATGACATCATAATGCCAACTAGGCCCTATCACTGACTTTTGAACTCACTCCCCTCCAAATACCCATTTCATGAATGAAAATACTTTTCCAATACATGAAGAATTGTGAAGCTTTATATAACTTCAAGTTATGTCTTACATTAAGTACTTGGTCTCGGTGTGGTTTCTAAAGTTTATTTTCTAAAAGTCCAATCTATTATACTTGGAAAATAATTTGATTTATTATGTTTTGAGCTTGGTACCCTATCGAGTTTAAAATGATAAGGTACCTATTATTGTAAAACCAAGAGGATGTGACGAGTTGTTTGTAGGTCTGACTGAGAAACCGGGTCGGGGTGTGACATGCGTAATATGTTTAATGTTGATATTATATATAAATGGTATATGCTATTATTATGAATTGGGGTGCTTGACTGCCTACCCTTGAAGGTGTGGATTGACTAGAAGTGGTGAATAAAGGGGGGGATTATATTGTGCTTATAGGTCGCTTGGGATCCCAAGTAAGGGGATCCCCATATACTTGAGTGCGTGGTAGCAAGGGACAACCAAAGTATATGGTATACTCGAGTGTGTGGCATAAGGGGACAACCAAAGTATACAAATGATCATGGTTACATCCTTGACATCCATACAACCACATATAGGTTGGTTGGAACATGACAAGTCATGTTCGTTCCATTGGGAATCTTATTTTTTGTTATGATATACCGATGATCAATAACACATCATTGAAATCAATACATTATATATGTGATTGGTTGATACATAAATGGGTCATGCTCGTTCTATGGGGAACCTTTATCTTGTTATCATATACTGATGATTGAGGATACATCATTGATATCAATTCTACTTATGGGTAATTTGTTGGGTCAAGACGGGGTCAAGTTCGTTCCAATGGGGAAACATTTGATTTTTAAGTTGTATGATGACTTAGTGCTCTATTTGATTGTACTTGAAGGTATAAATACAAGGCATGAGTACTAAGAGTAAAAAAACTAAGAAAGGAATGTAATATAAGAAATAGTGAATGAATAAACAATGTAGAAATAATTTTGAGTAAAGGTGGCATAGTAAGCCATGAAGTGGTCCAACGTCGATGGACTCATTCAATAAGTTGTGAGATCACTACTTTTGTAATGCCCCGACCCGGTTTAATCGGATCGCCATGAATAACCCAATGCTCTCTTGGTTCAAGAGGGGTTTCCCCCTTATTTAATTTAAGAGAAGCCAAGTCTAATCTCAACTTTGTTAACTGGAATAACATATATCAATTAAAATACAAGTTTAAGAAAATTTAAGCATACCTAACAGAGGGTCAGGCTTAGTGTTATCACTAGTCATTTCTCTAATTCCTGAAAAGGGATAAAAAGGATGGGTGAGTTTCTACAACTTAGTGAATGAGAAATTTTAAAGAAAATGAAGTTTCAATAATAGTTTTGAATTTGAGTGTGCCATACTCCTTATTTCCTTTAAAATATTTTATTCTAAAAAATCTTAGTTTTCTTAGTTATTTCTCATTATTAACAACAAATGGTGTGTTCATCAACCAACACACTCCCTTCGTCATGAAGGGAATACACATTCGTAGGGCAGCACGTCCACTGCACCCACTTGTGGCGTTAGAGCGACCTTACCGGCCACCTAGATAGAAGCACATCGACTTCTACCCTAAGAATGAGTAGATGTACGTGACATCCGACCCACAATCCCGTAAAGAAAACTCCGTATTCGTATGAGGACAGAGGCCTCATCCCGACCCCACTCTGGTCTCATGCGCATGAAGCTACATCGAGCTTCCGTGACTGTTGGCATGAGAATCTACCCCTTATCTCCACCATGTCATCCAGTAGCCCCTAGGACGCATCACTACACCTCTTGGGCATCTTGAAGGTCTTGTACCTTAGTGCATGCACAAAACAATAGTTTTCCATATAAGCTATTTAATCTATAGTGCTACTTGTCCAACGGCCCTGACTCTCAACTCGATATGCAACTATTTGCCTCAATTGTTCGTCGACCTATCATGTCGCACTGCCGCCAATCCATCGAGTATGTCGGTCCTATCTTGGTACCATGACCAAACATATCATTCATTTAAAGTTTTCATGGTTTAAACTCATTTTTGTTCACAAGCTCCTTATCATGCCAACTGGCCTTAGGCCCACTATACGAGATTTTCAAAATTGGGCATATTAGCCCCCAAGTTCCAAAACTGAGGCCTCTCGCCTATCTGAGCTATTTGAGCTCCCGTCAAGAAGGTCTCCCAAAAAGTTTAAGCAGTGGCACACAGTTAGGGGAGAGCACTTCCGACAAAAATAATCTTTTAATCGTTCATCACCCCAACCAAGTGTGAGGACATCTCCGCTCATAATCGATGAATGGGTTTTCTACTTCCTTCTAGAAAATTCATCATACCAACCGGGTATGATCTAATTACAACTGGTAAGTAGTTTTTCTGCATAATTTCCACAACACTCCATTCAGGTGTGATGTTTAAAATTTTCATTTAGTAATGGGTTTTCATTTCTAAGGTGCTTATCATCCCAACCAGGTATGATATAAAATATCCCACTCACAATGACTTCCAATTTAGAAAAGGTGATAATCATACCAATTGGGTATACTGTGAATAAGCCCACTCACCTGATAACGCAGTGACTTCCTCTTAACTAGTTCTTTGTCTTCATGCGAGCTTGTTCTTGCTGGCGTTCTCAATACTTCGTGTTCTTACATGATATGAGCATACTTGTTCATTATCCATTGGCCTAATAGCCTTTATTCATCGTGAATGGATGAAATACTTAAACTTTTCGATTTATTGCAATTAGGTCCATAAAGTTCTTTTTCTTTAACTTTAGATCCCTAATACCAAAATTTTCCCAAATTTAGTCCCGAAACCTCTAAAATTCACATTAGGACCTCAATTTATTCAAATTCACCAAAAAGGGGTTCAAGTTTCCCAAATTTCTAATTTGGTCCCCAACTTTTCTAAAATTACCATTTTGCCCATACTTTACAGAAATGGTAAATTTCACCCTAAACATTCCAAAAATCGACCAATTGGTCCTCTAACATCTTTTCCATGCCCAATCGGCCCTCAATTTTAGGAAATTACATTTTAGTCCCTCGAATTTTTGAAATCCACAAAATTTCCCCCAATTTTAACCTTCCAACTCAGCCAAATTTGGTTTCATCAAATTGACTGATCAAATGAGTTTAATTATTAAAATTGAAGTTAGATTTAAGTTTCTACAATTTAATGTCAGAACGAACTCAAATGGAGCTTTGCCAGAAATCTGAAGATAGAGAGAGAAATCTTCGAAAGCTTACCGTAGAGGATGTGACGGTTCGAGCTTTCGATCTAGGAAGATAGCTCTCGTCCTGAGGTCCTTCCTAGAATTAAGAATCACCTCAATTCATGTCAAATTGCGGAAGAATTTAGTTGGTAATGATCTGATGGTTCTCTCTCTAGCACTGATCAGAATTTACAGAGTAGAGTCAAATTGTCTTACCTTTCTGTACTAATTCGGTTGTAGGAGGGCTGAGGGGGTGTTGGGAGAGCTTGGCTTGGCCTGGGGAGGGCTCAAATTGGTTGATTTTAGCTTGACAAAAATAGGACAGCTTCGATTCATCGGAGCTGCTTCACTGTTCGATCATGCCGGGGCTTCTCCGACAACCCTCAGAGCAATTGGAGACTACCATCGTGTAGCTGACTTCTCCCAGAGTCTAAGGAACCCGACCATGCCTTATTTGGCTTAGAAAAGACCCTATATTAGAGCTCTTGTTTGAGTTTTGTTGAAAAAGTGAGTAGTTAAGAGAGAGTGAGGTTTTCAGGTGTGTGGAGGATGAATGGAGAGGGGCTCTTTATGTTGGGAGCTCGAGGACTCATCGTTCGTTCGTTTGGCACCTTAATGACAGTCATTGATGGACTGAAACATACTAAACGGAAATGTTTCTTCTTCACTGGTGCTGGTTTGCTTTTCCGGCGAGTGAACAGTGATGTCATCTAAAGGAAGAAGACGACACTGTTCTGAATCGGATTGGACCGGTTCAAACCGGATTTAATGCTTAAATCGACCGGTTCAGGCCCGATTCAATCGAGTTTTTCAAAATTAAAAATTTCTAAATTTATCTAAATTCATTATCTATCCAATGGTAGCCTCAATTCTCCGATTTGAATTTTTTAAGCCATCTATAAAAATGAATTTACCATTCGGTTCAATAGTGGTTCAAACCAGTCTGCTTTTCTCTCCCAAGTTGTCCTAAGTTCCTTTTCCAAGGTTTTTATAACCTTTTGGGTCACTCGGGAGTTGTAAATTTCCAAATTTGTCCGTTCTCTGATGATCAGGTTGGTGAACCGGTTTGATTTTTTCACTCAATTTAACCGATTCTTTTCCGAGTTTTCCTTAACTCCAAAGGGCGGGATTTACATCTTCCCCTATCCAAAATCATTCCAGGTAATTGTGGGAATTTTAACAAGCTTGAGATATGGCCACAACATACACACACATCGAGATAAGAAATCTCAAAGCACACATACGAAGGTTTATTAGTTACTTATTAGTTGTTATATTCTCGTGAAAGATTATATTTATTTTTGGGCATACTATTATATTTTAAGAAAAGTTTAAATTATTAATGAAATTTAATAGTATTTTATTTTGAGTATTTGTCATGTCGATTCTACATCGGTGAAAATACCCATAATTGTGGTATCTAATAGATAGAGAAGGTTGTCATTGGATCTCATCCCTGAAAATTGGGCACGAGTATGATATATAACCTCCAACCAACTAAGCACCTTTATCTTGGGTAAGAACATTCATAATAATATTGCAGTGGTGCATGAGTATTTCTATTTTTTCAAAAATAAAAGAGGCAAAATATAATGGTCTGTAATTAAAATTAACATGATGAAAGTTTATGATAGGATTATATGGGTTTACCTAAAAGTTGTAATGGACAAAATGAGTTTCATTCTACCTCCATGCATTATAATATGACGTATGTTACCTATCTATAATATATGATTCAAGTGAATGGAGACACATGAAGCATTTTAATCGGGACACAATTTAAGACAACTTGTTCTAGTAAAGCTATTAGAAGCTTAATCATTATAAAAAATGTGTCGAGTAAAATTGTTTTGCTTTCACTTGCTGGGAGGAAAATGAATAAAGTTATATTTGACACTTCTCAAACTCACACCACATATCACTTGTAGAACATTGTCACTCAACATTTCATGGAGGAGACCACGAAGACAAGGTTTGATAAAAATTAAATACAACATATTTTTTTGATAAAATGTTATTATATAGATATGCAATTGTAATAGCTCAATATGTAAATGGTGCCGTGATGACATGCAAGAAAATTCGTTCCAAGTGTCGGATGTAAGTGAAAACGAAGGCGTGCGCCGTTATTCAAGGTATGCAACTTGCCAATGAACCACAAAAAAAAAGTTGTATCCATGAGATAAACTAAAACAATTAAATAAATTTTTAAAGAATTATGAAAAGACCCCACTATAACAATTTGTTGTAGTATATCAACTAATGTCAACTTCATCTTACTTATTTTAATCAGTATCAAATAGATGAAATTGATCGCTTAACAAATTGTTCTATTGATTTTTAGTCTAGTATTATAGGATTGAACTGAATTTCAGTAGTCAATTTCTTAATTTAAATACTCTATTTTCTATTTATTCTATATAATTGATATAGATAACAATTTGATTTATGTTTTCTTTTTGTTTGAGTTGGGTGATTACTTAGTGTTTGTCTCATTATACCATTAGATCATTAGTAAACTTTAATTATTTGTAAGTTACTTATAAATTAAATTAATTACATTTTATATCTTTTAAAAATTTTAAAACCTTAAGTATAAATATACTATTATAAAATTATGATATGAATACTCTAATTAATTTAATTTTAGGTTGAAATTTTAAATTAAATTGTATCTTATTAACAAAATTTTAGATAAGAATTTAACAATTTTTTTATTCTAATAAATACTTAACCATCTTGACAAATTTCAAATAATACTCTATTATTTTTATTAGTATGAAAATTATCTTAATCTTTGGATAACTTATAAAAAACCTTGTTAAGAAAAGACTTATAAAAAACCACATTAAAGATATTGTATAACTAATATAATTTTTATTCAAATTGAAAAAAAGAAACATTATATGACATTTATTGTAAATATTATAAACTAATTTGGACCAATATCACATTTAAAATGAAATTTAATCATTTTATTGAATCTACTATATACTTGTGTAAATTATAGGTAAGCACAAAATTGACTTTATTTATCAAATATAGCTATTAGAGGTATCACATAAGACATAAAACTATATCAAAATAAAATTTAAGTGACATATTATGTTAAAAAATATTAAATTTGATAAAGTGATAAAAATGTGGTTGAAGTATATATTAACAACTTATTTCAGTCTATTTTTTTATATCCATTAGAAATTACCTGTAAAGAAAAAGAAGAAAGAAGGGGTTATGGGTTTTGCCACTCCGATCGATGTGACTGTGGGGCCACTATCATCCAACATTTCAACCTTTACCAGGAAAAAAGGGAGATGGTGATGTCTTATAGTGTTAGAAAATTTGAAATGCGGTAAGATTTCAACTGATGGATCCAGAAATGAGTGGGACTACATCCTCCCATTACGTATTTATGGCATTGAAAAGACTATATCCGTCCAAATATACATTAATAATCTAAACCCGAGATCCACAAACGTCCGATTTCCCCGACAAATGAATCGGAGATCCCGAGATCTTTTGGGGTCCTCTAGATTCTGTTGAAAAAAGTTGGCAGCACGAGTTGAAGGGCGGCGAATATGAGGACCACTGGCCTAGTGGTACGATAATGATGTTATTTATTGATTTTAGTCGCACATATATATCCAACATTGGATATTGATGTTGACTATTATCTAAATAATCTCATTTGTTTGCTGGATATATGGAATGATGATATATAGGCAAGATGAATATACACACTATTTCAGATTTTTCTCTATTTCGGTAGACGCCCTATACATTATTCCGCGACTTGGGGATTTCCTACGTTTGAAAAACAAAGGTTTCATCAAATATAGTAACATATAGTCTTCTGTGGATTATCGGAAAGAAATGACGAATAATAAGCGAAGCTCCAAAGCACGAGCCACAAGTTGCTCAACCAAGAATTCACAAACCAATATAATTTATTTCTAATATAAAATTGACTAAAATGGACCCGCCTGCACTTGGCCTATTATATTTGCCCCAGTCATACAATTCATGTGCTATCATCCCATATTTGCCCATTTGTCAGTTCACTTGCCCGAGTCGTTCAATGCTTCAAAATCCCCGGATATACACTCCACTTCAAAGTAGGGGTAGAACAAATAACAAAGATTCAATGTCCCAAATTCTAATACTGGATCTCGCGCATTGGATATGATAACTCTTGCCTGTTTCATCTAATTTGCAAAATAGAGATATAATGCACGGTATCAATTCTGAAAATGTGCAAACGTCGACTGTGACTTCTTCATTGGAGGGACTGAATAATCAAACTTGAAGGGCTAATTTCATTGGTAATCATCTACTATAGAATCAATCAAACAAATATGTTCATGTTGCTAATAATCAACTAACAAACAAGTGGTAGGATACATCACATATTAATTTTGTTTTCCTTCCTTTAATTAGATAAGTGTGCCGCCACTCTATGGTACAAAATAGGTTATTTTTCAACATCAATTTCATGGGTAAATCATATATATATATTTGATAATTTTACACTAAAATATATTCTATTGGTTGATCATTTGTCGTAGGGGTAATTTATTCATCAAATGGGTAATTATATGGAAGATAATATTAAATTATCTAAAACTTTAATAAATAATATGTTAAATCATTGTAAAGTTAATTATCAACCACAAAGCAAAAAAATCTATCAACCACAACAAACATATTTGCCTTCTAAGTTTAAAAATTATTTTGTTGTCCATCATTTGAATTATTTCATATAAATATATGGGGATATTTTTTAAAAGTTAGTATACATATTTGTTAAAGCATAAAATATAAATTCTAAATTAAAATAACATTTAAATGGTGAAATATTAAACTAAAATATGTAATAAACATATTATATTGTACAAAATAGGTAATAGATATTATATTATTTTTTATTGAAATATTTTAATTAGTTATAATATATAATATAATTTAATTAATTAATTAAAATTATATAATATATTATCATATTATTTATTTACATTTTTATATTATTATTAATTTATAAATAAGTACATATATTATATAATTAATTGAATCATTTGTATATAACAACTATTTTTTAACTTTTTCTTCGTATTTCATTTTAGTATACATAATTCTCAAAATATTAAAAAAAATATCTTATTATCTTCCACTCTACTAAAAGTTCGATCACAAAACACTCAAAGTTTTCACCAATAAACCTATGCTCTCTCGTGCATCTTCTCACTTTATTTTGGCCACCTCTTTTTTTTTAATAATATATTTATTTTCTCCTACTCAATCTATTTTCCATATCAATTAGTTTTCTTTTACAACTTTGATAGTTCTTATACTATTCGGGCCGATGTTATGTCGGGCGCACACACCCGACCTTCAAGTCAAAACTCGACCTGTATCTAGTCTAATACCCGATTTTTAGCTGATTTTTTCACAACTTTTAGCTTTCTATTTAAGAGTAAAATTAAATTAGAAAAATGTCCTATGGGATCCCATCACACTAGCTAAGGATGTGGGATGCTATACATTTGGTTACTTGAGTCGGCTATATAAGCCTCACCTATGTTCCCTCGCAATCGGTCACCAGAATTTTCTCCAAAACTAAGCTTACATTGATTTCTAATGACCTCACTTCTAAAGATGATATCTCCCTACTCCAACCACCAAACTCGGCCATTATGATGGTATTTAAAGTAGGGAAGTCAACTTTCAAACTGCACCCCTCCGCTAATGTGCCCTCTACCAGCACCGACGAAATGAAACAATGTCTCTACTCCCTCAGTTGGAAACATAATAGTGTTTCCCGACCTTGCTCCAATCGTCTCTATGGCCAACCGCGACCCAAATTAATTTACGAGACTACTCTTAGTCCTCGTCGACACCACTGACCGCTCGAGCTAAATTTAAGTGTCGTGACCATTAAAAATCTTAGAAGCTCAGAAAGTCCCATATTTTTAACTGAACTCTGCAAATTGGGTATTGCTTGCAACTTCGACCATCTTAGATGGTGATCAAGGTGTCAAAAGTCTCGGGGAAGTAGCTCACCAATCCCATTGGTATCAACCACTATTATCCTCTCTCAAATGAGCTACTGACCTAAACCCTCACTTTGTGTCAGTTTTCTAGTGAATACCTGATCGAGAACAAAATGATATTGTTCTGAACAAGGCTGTCTAGAAAGTGATTATGTGGACCTATGGAATAAGATGAGAGATTATAAAGTATTTTTGAGAAGATTAAGGAGGTATTTTAAAGAAAGAGAAAGTTGTGGAACTAAAGTGTAATTTTTTTGAATAGTATAAAAACCAAAAATGGCATTCCTAAGATAATGGGGACCCAAATGAGAACTAGTAGAAGTGTAGGGATCTGAAATTATAGCTTAAAAGAGGCTACGAACCTAAGTGAATTTGGTAAAGTTTAGGTGTAAAATAACAAAAATATAATCAAATTTAGAATAAAAAGTAATTTATAAGAATGTGAGAACCTAAATGAGACTCGAGTAAGTTCGTGGACTAGAAATGAAATTATTAAAAAAATAAACTTTTCAAAATGAAAAAAATGAAAATGGTAAGAGCATTTTGGTAATTTTAAAAATGTTAAAAACTAAAATAGAAAAAGTAAAAAGTGGATGATCTAAAAAAAGACTTTATTTGGGGCCATGGGATGAATATGGTCAAATAAGGGGGAATGAATAGAAATTAGAATAATGTGGTAAAAAGAGGGGTTATATAACAAGCTAACCTGACTAGATAAAATCTTAATTTTGGAAAATTACGAAACGATATAAAAATTACTATTGCAAATCAAGATCTGAATTTCTTAATTTTATTTTGTTAGTGTAGATCAACAGATCCAAATTATATGCACGAATCACTAAGTACAAGGCAGGTGAAAAAATCTCAAGACGAACAAGTCCCAGATAAAATTGAGTGTGATTTATTGATGGCAGGTCCAATTGGACCATCCACTCTACTTTATTGCACCTTATTAAAACTTGAAATTATGCCTGATGTGACTAAAAATATTTTTGGAAAAGTAAAAGAAAATTATATGGTAGCATGTTAACGTAGTTGAATAAATAGTTGTGGTTTATTACCATAAGTGAATGGTTCAAAAGATCAATGACAAAAGAAACTCATAATATCATATGGTATGAGAGCATAGGTCCCTAATGAATAAGATATGTGGAAATGGTCGTATGAGTATTGCACTCCAAGGATATCCATGTATGTTATGACTTAATGCAAGATAATCGTATAAGAGGGGACGATCGAGTGAGGATCGTACACTGAATAATTCAATGTAAATTATATTTAATAACTAATATCACGATAAGCAGAGACGATCGAGTGAGGATCAAGCTTCGAGAAATTAATTGCATGTTATGCTTGATACGTGAAATCATGATATGTGAGGACAGTTGAGTGAGGAACGTGCTCCATGGAAATTACAACCTTGTTATGTTTAACGTTGATATTGGGCATATTTTGTACATACAGTTATTATGAATTGGGGCGCTTGACTACCTACCCTCGGGTGTGTGGGTCGATGTCGGTGATTAATTGGAAATGGTGTATAATGGGGTAATTTTATACTTCCAAATTGCCCGAGATCTCGAGTGAGGGGATCTCGTAAACATAAGTGTATGGTAACGTGAGATAACTAAAGTATACAGTATACTTGAGTGCGTGGTAAGAGGGGACAACCAGAGTATATAGATGATCGAGATTACATCGACGACATCGATACAACCACATGCATGTTGGTTGAAACATGATAGTATCATGTTCATTCAATTGGGAACCATAATTTTTGTTATGATATACAGATGATTGATGACATATCCTTGGCATTAATACCACCATATATGTGAGTGGTTAGAATACAATGGGGTTGTATTCGTTTCCAATGGGGAACCATTGATTGTATGATGTGTGACAATATAATGTTGTTTTTATTGTACATAAATACACAAATCCAATATAAAATCTAAGGGTTGAAAAACTAAGAAAGAAATGTAATATAAGAGTTTTATGAACGAATAAACCATGTAGAGATAATTTTGAGTAAAGGTCGGGGTCATAAACTATGAAATACCCTGACGTCAGTAAATACATTGACTAAACTATAAGCTCACCCCCTCTCTCCCCAAAAAATATTTTAGGTAATTAAGGGAGCTCAATGAAATACAAGTCTGAGAGATTGCCACATCACACTCGCGAATCGAGATATAAATCTCGAAACACACGGAAGTTTATTAGTTACTTACAAATTGATATGTTCATAGGGATATTATATTTGTTTTTAGGAACACTCTTATATTTTAAGAAAAGTTTAAATTAATACTGAAATTTACAAGTATTTTTATTCTAATCATTTGTACCTTTTGTTCTATCTTGGTGAAAATACACACAATTGTAGCATTGAGGGGAAATGACGAGTTGCCATTGGACTTTGACCAAAATATTTTAGGATGGTTGGAGAAAATAAGAATATCATAGATAAGGCATTCATTTATAATATTATAATAAAAAGAGTTCTATGAATACTAATGAGGGGTAATTAAAATTTTATTTAGATATGATTTCGAGAAGACTACAAATTTCTTCAATTTAGAGGAACCGAGACCACTATAGGAACACACTACTGAGTTAGTTAGGGGAATAATACATAAAGATATAAAGAGTGGAATTATGAGAGCCCCTACTAAGGGCTCTCATGCACCTGTCATGACCCTAAACTATCTTGGTGCCTATTTGGATATCATGAGACACATGTGGATGAATCTTAGATCAATTAGGTCATCCCTCTTTGTGGAACTGTCATACTCCGACCCGATTCACGAATCGGACTAGTGCACAACTGTTACGTCCTCATGGCTCTACTATAGTGGATATCTCACCAAAGTAGGACCGACAGGCCAAAAGGCTTAAATTATTATATAACAACAAAACCACTCACAATTTAAACTTTTGGAATATCATTTTAAATCGAAACATGACCCACAATTAAAATACTGGGAAGTGAGTATCTTCTATGAATATATTGGTTATTTACCCAATTACCTTATATTGAGTCTTTTGTTCTAGGGGGTAACTCTTGTCCTCATGTTCCTCTTCTTAGAAATTTCTAAAAGATTTTAAGGGGAGGGGTGAGCAATGCTTAATAAGTGCGAAAGCCGCTCATCGAATCCTTAATATCTTCGATGCTATCGCAAATCAAAATAATATATCTAATTTTTATATCCTCTTCTTTTTATTTTTTTTCAACGAGGTTCACTACTGAACCTACCATTCATGTCTAGTGGGAGTTATACTACTAACATAAACATACAATGTTGGACGAGTACATTCATATGAATCAACTATAGGATTGTTGGTCAGGCATTATCATTCAAACTAATGCCCCCTTCAATATATCATGGGTACACCCATGGACGATGAACGAGTACTGTCATTCAAATCAAAGTTCAAGTGACATCAAAGGATGCTCACTCAATATTGTGCAAGGGTCTCACCCTTAGCACAATCTTCCATAACTGAGTACTCATTAGGATCGTTAGAAGGGTACTATCATCCGAACCAACTCTCTATTTACACAATTAATCAGGTATTGAGGATGACACACTATTGGCCATCCCCACTAGAAATTTATTTATTGAGTCAATCTACGCGGTTAACATTAAATAACCAAGAAACATTCACTTGTAATTTACGAGGGTCATGCTCGCCTTTCAAAATTACTAGTTTTTAGTTAAATTCCAAAATGATATGCAAATGATTTATCAATATCAGGCTCTATCCATTCATTTCACATTTTGGCCTTATCCCTTCTCTAACTCAAAAGAAGGCCTTATACCTTTCATTTCGAGTTGGTTTCAATGATTTAGTCTTTATCATTTTGAAAACCTCTAGGTGCACTCTTGTATTTTTAGAAGTCGTCATGTCTCAACCCACTTCTTAATCGATCAAGATATTTTCCTACATTTGATAAATATCGTTCCTTGTACTTTTTCTTTGGGCATTTCCTTAACAACCATTTTCAATGTATTCATACCATCAAATGCATAAACCAGTAGGCATTGATAAGCATCGATCCAATCAGATATGAAGTCATAAATCCCACTAACCATTTTAGTCGAGACGTGTTTGCCCCGACAACTTTCCTTTTAACTCTAGATGCACAATTCATGTAACATTTGTCATAGGATCCTTCTACATAAATCAAATCATGAGACATGGTTAGTTTCGACCTAACATTGTATCTATACGTTACATCGTAATTTTTGAAAAAATTATAGTTTTTTCCCATCGGGCTCGATTTGCTCGACACCCATGTGTCAACAAACTAATCACAACAATCCATGGTCCTTATCTTTTTTCCCCATTCTAGGTTTACATCTTTGTTGGTTCATATTTGCAAAAATACCCCAAGAACTCCAAGTTTTTCACTTAGATCGCTAACTTTCCCCATGTTGCATTTTGGTCTTATACTTTTCCTATCATGCCCCGACCCGGTTTGGCTAGATCCCCGTGAGCAACCCGCCACTCTTCTTGGTTTACTAAGGATTTTTCCCTCTTTTAAACCTTGGAGGAGTAAGGCGTCCTTTAAACCTGTACCTTTCCTAGAGTAACATTATACAAAACTGAAAAATAGAAATACTTAATTTTATAGTTCTTATACAGGGAAGTTTTTAAGATTGGTTTTCCCTTGGTTTCCTAAAAGGAATATAAGGGAGGGGGTGAGTTCTACAACTTAGTAAGCGGGAGTTGGGAGTGAGTTTCCATAAACGAAACAACTTTAATTAGAGTGTGCCAAACTCCTTATTTTCTTTTAAAATATCCTCTTCTTGAATACTAGTTTTAAAACCTTTACCCTACTGAGGGTGACATTTTCAAGTTGAAATGTGTCAAACTCCTTAATTTCCTTTAGATTTTCTCCACTTTAAAAATCTCAATTTTTCATCATTTCTTATTAATCATGGTGTATCATCACCCAACACACATCCTTCGTCATGAAGGTCAAAACACACAATCGCAGGCCAGCCCGTCCATTAAACCCACTTGTGGCGTCGGAGCGACTTTACCGACCACCTAGATAGAAGCACGTCCACTTCTACCCTAGGAATGAGTGGATGTACGCAACATCCGACCTTCAATCCTGAAATCAATTCTTTGTGTCCATATGAGGACAGAGACCTCATCCCAACCAAACCCCGGTTTCTGCGCTTGAAGCTACGTCGAGCTTCGCAAGGTCACCTGGTCTGGTGAATTGCCCTTATATTCACCAGGTCGTCTAGGGCCCTAGGACACATCACTACCACTCTTGGGCGTCTTGAATGTCCCGTACACACAGTGCATGCACAATCAGTATTTTCACATCATGCCTTATAATCTGTGGTGTCACTAGTCCAACGGCCCCAACCATCAACTCAACTTGTAGTTGTTTGTTTTGACTAGTCCAGAGACCTGTCATGTCGCACTACCACTAGTTGACTGAATATATCAATCCTGTCTTGGTACCATGGTCAAACAATTCATTTATTTAAAGTTTTATGGCATATATCTCATGTTTATTTACGAGCTTCTGCTCGTGTCCACTGGCCTTGGGCCCACTATGCGTGATTTTCCAAAACCGGGCATATTAGCCCCCAAGTTCCAAAATTGAGACTTTCAACTTAACAGAGCTATTCGAGCTCCCGTAAAAAAGGTCTCCCAAATTATTCAAGCAGTGGCACACAGTTAGGGGAGAGCACTTACAACAAAATATGTTTTCAACTGTCCATCATACTGACCAAGTATAAGGACATCTTCGTTCATAATCGATCAACAAATTTTCCACTTCCTTCAAGGAAGTTTCAACATACCAACTGGGTATGATCTACTTACCACTAGTAAGTAGTTTTACCATGTGATTTTCACATCACTCATCTAAGTTGTGATGTTTAAAATACCACTAAATAATGGGTTTTCATTTCGAGGTACTTATCATCCCTAATCGGGTATGATATAAAATCTCACTCACAACTGGTAAGTGGTTTTTAACTTAATTTGCTAATCACCCAACCGCGTATGATGTTAAAAGTCTCACTCACAACTGGTAAGGGGTTTTTAATCTTTAAATTGTGTTCATCATCCCAATCGGGTATGACGTTAGTAAGCCCACTTACCCGTTAACCGTGATGTGTTCGTCCACGGTTGGTTTTCCAAGTTGACGTGAGCTTTCTCTTGCTGGTGTTCTGATCACACTTATACCGTCGGAGGTGCGACTGTCCGAGCTTTCTATCGGGAAAGATAGCTCTCTTTCTAAAGTACTTTCTAGGATCAAGAGTTCCTACTATTGACCTTTCAACATCGTTGAGGTTGTATGAGGGTTGTGGGAATGTTGGGAGAGCTTGGTTTGGCTAGAGGAGGGCTGAATTCGACTAATTTTAGCTAGGCTGAAACAGGGCAACTTCGGTCTATCAAAGCTGTTTCACTGTTTGACTATGTCGGTGCTTCTTCAACGATCCTCGAACCGAATAGAGGTTGCTATCAGATAGCTGACTTCCCTGAAATCTAAAGAGCCCAACCTCTCCTTCTGAGGTTAAGAAAAATACCCAAGTCGAAGCTCTGGTTCGAACTTCACCGAGAAAATGGAGCAGTAGAAAGCTTCACCAGGAAAATGGAGTTTTAAGGTATAAGGAGAAGGAGATTTATTACTAGTATTAATGTTGCCATGGGTATTTATTAGTATTAATTATAATAATTTAATTTAGGTATTAAATTATGGGTATTAATTCGAATAATTAAATATAGGTATTAATTACGTAGATTAATACTAATTAAACCAATATATATATATCTCATTATTTTTACACTTTTCATTTTATTTATTCCAATTATATCAATTGAATTTTAAACTTATAATATAATTTCATAAACTACTTTTGACCGAAATTTCGGGTTACTAAAAAAAACAACTTCCAAGTAGGTCACCCATCGTAGCACTAATCTCACTCAAGCACACTTAACTTCAATGTTTTGATAGGATCCGGTACATTAGTGCTAGTATATTATTACATTTTGTGTTACTAAAAAAATATGGTTTTACTACTATTGAGGGGATGCAACATGAATACTTCCCAATAGGTCACCCATCCTAGCACTACTCTCACCAAGCATACTTAACTTCGAAGTTCTAAAGGGATCCTACATTAGTGCTGGTATGTTTTTAATTTTGGATTACTAAAAAAATATGATTTATCAACTATTGAAAGGGTGCAACCCTACATGAATACTTCCCAATAGGTCACCCATCCTAGCACTTCTCTCACCTAAGTACGCTTAACTTTGGAGTTCTAATCGAATCTTTGCATTAGTCTTGGTATGTTATTTAATTTTGGGTTAATAAAAAAATATGGTTTGACAACTATTGAAGGGATGCAATATGAATACTTCCTAACACTACTCTCACACAAGCACGCTCAACTTCGGTGTTCTAATGGGATCCAGTTCATCTGAACTGATCTGGTTTTTTTTGTTACTAAAAACACAGTGTTACATTTCCAAAAGTACTAAAACGCCCTTCGGCATTTTTCTTATCCCTTTTAAAAGGCCTAACTCTTTCATGAGTCCATTTTAGGCACCTCAAGTTTTCTAAACTCATTTGAGTCCCTACTTTAATAAAATTACCACCAGATCCTCCTACTTTTCAAAAATTACATTTAGTTCCCTAAACTTTTCAAAATATTTTACTTATATGCATAATCTCTTTTAAGTTATTCTTTTTAGGCACCTATATTTCTCCAATCTTTTCTCTAGGTCCTTATACTTTTATTGACGTTCATTTGAGTTCCTATTTCCATGAAATTATTTTTTGTCCATAAATTTCTAAATTTTACATTTAGGTCCCTAAATTTCTTTCTCATTCAAATGACCTCCTTAAACCTTTTAAAAATTATAAACAAACCCTCGTACTCTTCCATAGGTCCTAGCGGTCACTTTCTAGTCGTCCATGGTTGGAACAATGTCGTTTTGACCTTGATGAGACCTACACTAGAAAGGAGACAGAGAGTCAAGTTTTGGTCGAAAACCCACCGGAGAAGAAGCAACTATGTTCGACATTGGTGGGGTTGTGTAATTGACTCTCCCACGAGTTCGTGGACACCCATATCTCGCTCTACCATGGCTAGAGTTGCATGTAACACCCAATTTATAGAGTGATGTCAAAAATAAAGGGTTGCCTATTTATATATTTTCTCATTAAAGACCTACATAGTTTTTTCTCTTTCATCCTTATTAGGAGAAACACTCTCCATCCATACAAGTATACAACACCATATGGAAATAACTCATGCATTGTCGCACACAAACTAAATTGTGTTTGTCCACAGAATATGTCTATATTAGTGTCACAACCTAGCAGTGCGGTAACACCCCTCTCTATCGGTGCCTAGTGACGTGTCTCTGTAGCTTTACACTTGACTTCATTGAACCATGTCAAGAAGAGTACCCCTCTTACTCACTAAGGTACGGACCACCGGTGACTTAGGAATACTATGACCATCTCTAGTTGTTATTCGATCAATCAATGGACATGACCATATGACTCACATGTCCTAGATATATGGGAGCAAGCATCCCCCTCCCCCATTACTTCATCTCTCATATATCACTCAGTACACAATACTACCCCTCTATATGAGTGTCTACCAGTATCATCTCATGTCCACCTCA
This sequence comes from Trapa incisa, assembly GCA_030064435.1. Classification (NCBI taxonomy): domain Eukaryota; kingdom Viridiplantae; phylum Streptophyta; class Magnoliopsida; order Myrtales; family Lythraceae; genus Trapa; species Trapa incisa. The sequence continues at coordinate 19,779,403 of CM057771.1, forward strand.
ATAACAAAATAACACAAAACGGTGATAGGGCATGGCATCACTATATTATCATATCCCCTATAATGATGTATCTCAACCTTTATGAACATATAATAGTAGTTTCATTTTCCTTAAACCAATTGCCAAAGCTAGTATTTCACAAAATTCATGCCATAGACCTAATTTCCAAAACAACACCAGCAAAAACTCTTTTTCACGGAAACAAATAGTTGAATGCTCCGTAAATAAGAATATGATAGATGGCAACATGCATATTTCAAGGAAAACTTGTAGCAAGCACAACGACAATCTAATCGAACCTAATGCTATAATCAAAATCTTACTCACTTGGCTCATGTCCAAATCCCTCGGTGAGACTCACTTTGATTTGCATTTATCGTACATGTCAATGTTAACATTGTAATATTTAATCAATACTCAAGCAAACATTTCCAACTATGTTATATCGATATTTCATGATCCCCTTCTTTTTTGTCTTTCAGTCCATAAGCCACTTTAGTGTCTCACTAAGGTCCCTACATGATAATTCATATTCTTAGTACTTCTAATTCTTCTTATAGCTCCATTAGATCCCCAAATTTTCTACTAATTACATTTGGGTCCCCCAACTTACTACTCATTTCCAAACATACCTCTCATTTGGGTTTCATCAATTGTATTCCTAGTCCTTCAAATTTGCCCCTACAACTTCTCCTATCATCTTTCTCGTGTTACTAGGATCATTCTAAGGTTTAAACGAATCAATTTGGCCCAATTTATCCCATTTATTGGAGCTTCACCAGAAATTTACGTTGTGTTCGCAATTCACTGGAAAATTGCATAGTATGCGCAATTTGTCGGAATCTCATCGATGACAATGAGTTGGTCAAGGCCACTAGTCAAGAAAGTTAGGGTACCTCCTAGGTGACATTGGACTTGGCCTTGAACTAATCAGACACTAGAGTTTTAGAAAAATTCTTGCAAACTACCCCCTTAAAACTGAGTAGGAACACTCTAAAGAAAATAATGAAAAGTTAAGGCCAAGTCTTACCTCAAATCCTACTCAGTTGAGAATGATGAAGAAGAAGACACTAGGGATCCCGGGGCACCTTCCCCAATCGATTTGGTCATCAAGGGAGGCAAGAATTGGCCAATAGTGATGATGCTTTACTTTCTGCACCGAGAGCATGGCTACTCTTTGGCCATATCGACGGCGTCTTGGTCACCAGTTGACTCCAGTGAGAGTTCCTCCATGTGTAGAAGGCTCCTAGGAATATTTTGGACTATGGTCAGACTTCCCTCGTACCTTAGTTTACTTAGGCTCAAGCTCGAAATTCTGCTTATCAGAAAATTGAGCAGTCAACTTTCAGAAGGGAATTCTCATGACTAGAGTAAAGGACGATGATTGAATTTATAGACAAATCATACTAATATCTCTATGAACTAGTTAGCTTGGGATAGGGGCATTTCGGGGCAATTTTCAATGGTGTCGGAGTTGTCAGGTGTGATCAGACATTCCCTAGAGGAATCATACTTCATTCATTTGTTTCGAACATGTGTTAATTGGAGAAGATGGCACTATGCGCTCACACAATGCGTTGTCGTATGGTGCACAATAATTGGTCATTGTCGCTCACATGTTCGACTATCTGAATAAATTGATCTAACTGTGTAACTACTGACACATGAAACTCTATGATTGGTTATCCTTATCTAACATGTTTCAACTATAAGCTAAAGTGTCCATTTGACACGTGTCATACCCTAATTGATTTCCCTTATTCAACGTGTTATAAATGTATTCCATAATGTTCATTCCACACGTAACACACTCTAATTAGTCACACTTGATAACGTGGCCCAACATCATCCACTGATTTGACAGCGTTACCACGCACATTTAGCCAACTAGCCATGTGATGCACCATGATTCATCATGGCCTACGATGTGGCCATCCATTCCACGGTTGTCAGGATGCAATGTTTAGACCAATTTCTAACAAATTATCTTATCGGTTAAACAAATTTCGATTATTTTTTACATAATTCACCCTCCAATTTGGTTAATTCTTGACCTAATTTATTTTTTAAAAATATTTTAAGTCTTTTTCTTCATTATGGAGTCAATAATTATATTTTTATCTTAATTAAATTTTCTTGAAAAATTCTCAATATTTTATGATTAGCTTGGTTTGTTCTAATTTTATCCCTACCTTAATCCTCATCATTCCACGTAATTAGGATTTCATGTTATGAATGATCAACCCAAGTATATAAAACCAATAAATAATTAAATTTGAGACAAATGAACTAGTTAAAATTAATTAAGAATTATTTGTATTATATCAATTTTTTTAGTTAAATTTGTAAACCACTCATCAAATCCATTTCAACCCTCATACCCCATGTTTTTTGGCATGATATATAATTAGCATAAAAAAGTTGAATTACTATAAATAAGGGTTAGTTTGGCGGATAAATGCAAGAGGGGTATAATGAAATTTTAGAGATAATATTTCAGATTTTTTTTCTCTCTACATCCTCCTCCAACTTCCCTATTTCATTAAAATTTCACTTTGAGGGAATATACGAGGGAGTATATTTGACGACTATTTAGTGTATTATTTGGATTACGTTAATCTATAATAAACCCAACATGAATGAATAAAATTAATGGAATGCAAATGCAATTTGAAGAGTAATTTTCATAAAACATTAAAGGAATAAATTTTATTTTAATTTTTATTATTATAAAATATGAAACGAACATTTCTTAAAATATGAAACAAACGCTTATTTCATGATTTAAAAAAAATAAAAGTGAAATTAACTCTATCAACTATTATAGTGTAATTATTGATAAATAATCTTCAAATTTCATGTACCAAACTTGAGACAAGAGACCCATACACCTTGATGATGAGTAAGAATAGGAATGTGATATCTCTTGTATGGCTATTCGATGTCCACTCGCAATCATCAATTAACTTCTTTAAATCCTCATTGTTCCCTTCCATAATCTAAACATTATCTCATTTTAAATTAATTTCACTCCTAATATTCAATATTTGATTGTTGAACCATCTCTTTTTCATTTCCTTTGAGTATTGTCATCCTGTTTTTGGATTTCCTCTCCCCAGATTTTTCATTGCCCCTCATATTTTCATGTGCGTAAGAAGGTATGCGCCCAAAGACACCTCACCACATGGACAGAGATGCTTAGGAAAGTATTTTAGGGTACATTTGGCCCTTAATATTCCATGCGGTGTTCTAATACATGTAACTAAATCTAGGTTATGCTTAGGATGAGATCATCTTGGATGAAAATGACATCTAACAATTGGTCAAATTTGTGCTGCACTCAACACAATGGAACGAAATTCAAGGATCGCTTGCAGGTTGATACGTATATCTCGCTCCTGCTCTAAAGGGCGATGCGGTAATCTACCCCTTCATGGGCAGATCACGGAATCAATTTGACCTAGAACAAGGATCCTATACTAGTTGGGAAGGTACAGAAACTAGTATTATAGAAAAAAGAAGAGATACAAAGTTCCCCCTTGGATCAGAATTGGGTCTTTGGGATTTAAAATCGAAGACTCGTTTTTACCTCCGAATTGGCTTCACTTCACAATTCGTGGCTCAGGAGAGTGATGTCAAAAAAATTCAAGACTCGAATATTAACCCATGTCCGACCCGAAAATTTTCGGTTCTGGTCGGGTTTAGAATTTGGACCTAGACCCTAAAAAATCTTTGGGTCCAGGTCCAATACCTAAACCCGAGTGCGGTTCTAAACCAGACTCAAGTCACGGACTTCAACTCAAAATGTGTGCCTATACACGAACTTAGTACAAATCGTTATAAAATAAATACAAATGTAAAGTATATCTTACTTAACAATATTGAATTTAATACAATTTTATATATTAATAATCAATAAAATTATTCTCTAGTAAGAGTTTTTTATATTTTGAATTTTAATAAATAAAATAAATACATATTTATAAGATTTAATGTAATAGGTAAAGCTCAAGTTTATTTTTTTAACCAATAAACAATACAATTGATCTCTATTAATATTTTTTAAAATTTAAATAAATAAAACAAATTTATATTCACAGCAACCGTAAGTAAAAAAACAAATATTATACGTTAATAATACAGTCACATTAACTTTAATACAATTTTATAAATTAATAAATAACAAAATTTGTCTATACACAGAGATTTGAACGTACTAAACAAATATTAAGTATATGTAATTTACCACTCAACAATATTGAATTTTATAAAATTTTACGGAAAAATAAATAATAGAATTGATTTTAATTTTTAAATTCAAATATATAAAAAAAATGTGTGTGAATTGCCACAAAACCTTAATTTATTACTTCTCAGCTCAATATATTAAATTTGATACAATTTTACAAATTAATAACATATTCAAAATAAAATAATTAGTTTTCTTTAAAGGTTTTTTATTTAAAATATATATATATATGTTATTTGAATATTTACCAAAAAAATTTTAAATATGTGTTTTTAACCATTGGAACATATTCAATTTTATTCAATTTTAAAAAGAAATAATATATTAAAAATAACCGAATTAATCTTACAAATATATATATATATATAATGGACTCGAAATTCAAGTATATTAAAATTTTTTATTTTAATATACTTGAATTTCGAGTCCATTATATATATATATATTTGTAAGATTAATTCGGTTATTTTAAATATATTATTTCTATTTAATATTATATTAAAATTAATATAATCTAGTCATTAAACACATATACTTAATATTTGATTTGCAAGTTCAAATAAATGTGTACATATATTTTTTTATTTATTCGAATATAAAAAATAAAAAAATACTTAATTTAGACCAATTATATGCTTTATTACAATATAAAATTACATAAAATTTAATATATATACTTAATCATGCACTTGAGATTTGATTGTACAAATTTTATTATTATATAAAATTGTATAAATATATTCGAGTAAATACGAATATAAATTTTATAATTAAGTGTTTATATTCAAATTTCTATATATATATTTTTTTATTTTATAATATAGATTCTAGTGTTAGCTTGGATTCGGATCCCGGCACGTACACGACCATGACCCGAGCCGCCGGCTCAGAACCCGAATAGCTTTGGTTTCGGCTCCAGTAGTTTTGACCTGAAACTCAGGTTGAATACGGGTTGCCTTACGCGAACCCAAACTTAGGATTTGTGCAAACTCAAATACATAAAACCCAATTTTGAATCGGATTCGAATCGGCTAAAACTTAACCGGATCCGGTCCAATCAATTGGCATCCCAACTGAAAAATTGGGCTTCGAAGGATCATGATTGTCCTCTCTTCACAATTTGGAGTGGGCAGCAAGTGGTGTCGATTTTATTTTCCATCCTTTCACTCATAATCTCTCTCTCAATTGTGCACGAAGACCCCGGGAAAAGGTTTTTTAGGGTCGATGAGAGTAGGCACACGCAGAATCGCCAAGGGGATCTGGTCGTGGGAAGGCCTCACAGGGAGGCAATCACTCGTTCATAGGATTCCGGTCTGGAGAACGAACAAATAGTTCACCCTATAGCAAACCTGGGAGAAAAACAGGGTTCAACCTCAAGTTTAACCATAGCTCATTTGGCCTTGCACTAGTCACATTTTTTTTATTCTTCTTGGCCAATATTGAATCAAATATAGATCGGGTGTGAATATGATAAATCAAAAGTATAATATTAATTTTAACATCAAAACTTGTAAATCAAATACACCACATTAATTATTAGGAGAGCAATGGTACACTCGTTTACCATCATCTCATGTTTGAGAATAGCCAAAGGTGAGATTTTTCTCAAGTTGTTAATACTAAAAAAAATAATCTTCTCTTATTATGGTCAGTGGAAAATGCAAAAAAAAAAACATGTTTATCCTGTCTCCCATCCCATGGGTAGATTTATTGTTGCTATTGGACATACTTCTAAATATATTAAACTCTAAATTGTAGAAAATTAACTATTCGAGTAAACTATTTAATCGACTTTAATGATTCACATGCGAAGAAAATTTGAATTAAAATTTTATGTGATACCAAACACCGCATATTACTATTGGATGATAGAGAATGAATCGGCTTATCTTAATATCAACTCTATATATTAAATTGCAACTCCATCACTCTCATTTATCTCTCTCCCAAACACATATGCCAAGAGAGAGAGAACGGGTGAAGGATGAAAAACTTAGGAAGAGACCACGATCATCACCACCACTACCGTGGCCGAGGAAGACTTATATCCTCATCAGCGCATCGGAGGGCGCCTCTCTTGTTCACGAATGGAGGAGGAACCCCTTTTGAGCCGTGGTAGACCCTGAAGTTGTCAGACCGGAGCTGCTCTCAGTGGTCGGAGGTCGACTGCTGACGAAGGAGCCCAAATACACTTCACCGATCGCTCCCTTTCATTCCATAGGCAAGTCAGATGCTTGGCTATTCAGTCTCTCTCAGTTCCATGGCTTCCAGTTCCATTTCCATCAAGCGGATAGATGGCTATCATCTCCCCCATGCTCGTCAAAATCTCTACTCTTGCCTCATTAATCTTCTTCCAAGAACAATTAGAAGCAGTTAAATGGAAAGATAAACCCTAAGAAGAGAAGAAGATGAAGGAAGAAAGTCTTGATGAGATGCACAAATCCCATAGCCCCATGTGATATTTATTTCTCTTCTTGCAAGAATTTTATGTGATTTTGTCTTTCTACTCTTCATCTACTATATATATATATATCAACGAAATAATTTTGTTCCTTTACTAATTAACAAGACAACTCAATACCCAATTAGGACAAATGAGCGGGTAGTTACTGATAATTAACCATTGTCTTTTAGGTCTTAATTTAATTTATTGGATTAATATCTAATGTTTAATCATATATTTCAAGCAGTATAATATCTTGTCCATTACCAAAATATTACCATATCCATATAAACAAATTCCATGCTGTACCCATACAAAAACTCCATATTTGTGTAAGAATAGGCAGTAATATTACTAAAAAATAAACAAAAAAATAGAAAAAAAAAAAGTGAATCAGTAGAGACTCAATCTCTCCCATATTTCCATCAAATGGCCATCCAGTAAGATAGCTAAGGTATCTATAAATAAGGAATCAATTCAAATAGGTTTAGATTTCAATTATAGATCCATCACATTTCAATCTGCTGTTGGAGGAGCCTATATAACATATAAAAATAATATATTTTTTCCTAAATAAGTGTATACCACAACTGGCATAAATAGAAAAGACGTCTGGCCATTTTTATACCATGAATCCCTTATTTCTTATATTACATATAAAGGAATTATCCATAATATTTTATATAGATAACTAAATTAATTTTTATTATTATAATTTTACTATCTTATATTTGGTTATTTTATAGGATTTCATAACATGGCGTATATGATTAGCATGCTAAATTTAGTGTATTATAAAGGGCACCTAGACCTACTCAAAGCTGTGAGATGGGCCATTGAACTTACCGCTGGACCACATCGTACAACATGATAAAATTATACAAGTTGGTCATTTAGTTCCTCTTTATTCCCCTTTTATAAATATCAATTATATTATTTAAGATATGCTATTGAAGATCATATAACCCATGATCTAGTAGTATAGAGGGTGGAATATCGATGTCAGGCTTCTTTATAGTATTTTCAGACAAGGAAAATGTGACAAAATTAAATAATTAGGTCTATTTTAATCGGTTGATGGAATGTCACATAGGATAATATAGATGCATTATTATAAACCGACAGCATATTAATATTATTATAAAATATTTATGGAATAGGTTGGCTGTGGTGGCAGCCATGATTAAACTTTTTGGGTCTTTAGGGAGGGCACGTGGCGTTCCATTTTGAAGGTGGGATAATGGTGCCCCACCTACCTGTAAAGAACAAAGACAAATTGGAGATGATTATTCAACGGGTAAGATTTGCAATTTTCAATTCGTGTATGACTCAGTGATGATGGTCTATTACATGATGATTCCAATTCAAAGGGATCATACATTGATAAAGGTTAGGGGAACCTTTAATTTCAAAAGAAAAAAAATGTAAGCACTCAATTTTCAACCAATAAATTTAAGAGATTTGATGCAAGTTTGATAAATGGAAGGGTAAGATACTAATAATTTATAATTAATTTATTTGTTACAAGTTCAATAATTTGAGTTAAAATATATAATTTGATACAAAATTTGAGGATGTATAATTAATTAATCGTAGATTACTTGAAAACTAGTCATTCATTCATATATCATAAATATAAAAAACCTAAAAAATGTGTATCGTATGTATGTATCAATGGTAACAACAAATGCCGTGGGTAAGTTTATAAGAGTTTACACTTGAAATTCTTATTTTACTTTTCATATCATTCCTCAATTCTAATTTAAATTATTTGGTACTCAAACTTTTAAAATTTGTAATTTAATCCTTATATCTTTTTATTATTATGATTTTATCCTTAAATTTCAAAATTTGACACTTACTTTCTAGATTTCAAAATTAATTTATCACATTTCCAGATTTTTTAAATTAATTCCTAAATTTTAAATTTTTTTCAAATCACTTCTAAATTTTATAAATTTCTAAATTGATCTTATTTGTTCTCCATATTACTCAATTTAACAATAATTCACTCAATAACTCCATTTGAAACAAATAACTTGTTCTTATTTTTCCCAACAAATTCAATAGTATTTCATAGATATACTACCTTTTATTAGATGTTTTGTGATATTGTACATTATGTTCACCTCAAAAACAATCAATAAGTATATTAATTAGACTTATTATCTAGTGATATTATTCATGCTATAAAAATACGGATCTTAACTCATTTATCAAATTTTCAAGTATTACAAAAAAAATTATTCTCAAAAAATTTATGGACATCATTTCTTTACTTAGATTACCATCCATTATTTAAAAATATTGTCAACATGACTATTTTATTTTAAGAAATGGGTATTAGCTCATTTATTTTTATCAATCTTGAATTTTAAGACATTCTCTTAAAAGGGCCCCATTTTTAGTAGATAGTAGGTCTTGACACATTTTTTTTAAATAATAAAACTTGGCTTATTTACTTAAATATTGGCGCTTGACCAATTTTCTTACATTCTTGGCACATATTTTAAGATATATTTTTAAACATATATCTCTCTATAATTTTTCATCTTTCCTAAATATTTTATAAAATAATACTTAGAATTTATAAAATGGGAGCAATATACATCATTGGTTCAATTAGATACTATATCAAAAATTACACTAACTGACTATCTAAGAGTCTTAGAGAGATTTCGGAATGTTTGTGCTACTTTTCACATAATCAAATATAAAAATAAGCAATACAATATATATATATATATACATTATTTATGAATAATTATGGGTTAACGGGTAATAGCATATCTCAATATTGTACCATATTTTTCTAATAATTAAGTTTTTGCTCCTAGGATCCTATTTGTCCAATTTACTCATAGGGAAACCCCTTTTCTATACCTACCTGATCCTTAAATTCTAATTATTCTAAAAATTTATCCAAAACTAAGTCATATTTATAATTAGACTCACACATTTGCACATATGTCTTTAAAACTTTCCTTTATTTATACATATGTACCTAAGTTTTCTTTATTTTCCAATTAGGTTCCCAAATCTTTTGAATATTTTCTTTAGTTCCCTAAACTTCATTCATTTCCATTTGAGTCCCATAATTTCTCTTTATTTATAATTGGTCCCCAAACTTTCCAAAATTTATAAAATAGTCTCTAAACTTTGGTTTCACTTAGAATAAAATTAAATCTACTAAATTTTGGCCTAGCATGATTTTAATCATCTTACTCATATCCTCATGATCATTCCAAACTTTGAATCGAACGATTTGGTAAAAAATGCCAGAAAAGAAAGTTTTAACAAAAAATATTTCTAAAGAGAAATCTTTATTTTTTTACTAATGATAAAACATAGGTCGAAGCTGAAGGTTTGGTTGGAAAGCTTGCCTCCATGAGAGTCTTCTAGGATTAAGTAGTAGTCTAATTGGTGATCGGACATTCCTGTAATTACGTTTGAATGGAATTAAGTAAAAATGACAAGAATCTCATGTTTTCTAGTGAACAATGACAAAGAGACTTATCACACTTGTGTGTTAAAACTTGGGCATGACTTGTGGAGCTTATTAGACTTGGCCTACATGAGTTTGGGCATATAATAGTTGGGAATTTCTTTAGGAAAAAGGTGCACAATTTTGGACCTCGATAGTAATGTTACTATGTGATGGCTTTAATGCTTCTCTGGTCGTTGTCGAGTTCGGGCAATGCTGAAGTTATGTAGATGACCTCTATAGGAATCTATAGAACCTAATAGCACCATTTTTTATTGCAAAAATGGCACTTGTCAGAGCTCTGATTTGTAGCTCACTTGAAACTAAAGCAATCGAGTATTCAATGAGATTTGAGGTGTGGAAAATTAAGGGGAGGGGCTCCTCCTTATATAGGGGGCTCGAGGACACAAAGGGTTTTCCATCCCCGCTCCTGCCATCCCAAACTATGCTTGAAATCACTACTAACAGAGCATTCTTTCCTTCATCGAAAATATGCATTTTGAAATGGCCACTGTTAATGCGTTCAAAATGTGGCGTGAAGGAAAGAAGAAAAACACTATATGTGTACATGTGGGCTCACACATATGGTCACCACATGACGCACAATGATTGGTTGTGTCACATGACATAGAAATCACTCCAAACTCCACGCCATTTTTTGACATTTTGACATGTTAGTGGGCCCAATAATTGATCACCTTTTATGTAACATAGTTGAATTGAGACAAATTGGTCACCCAAATCCAATTTTGAGTTGAAGGATAGAATCTTGTCTGGATTGAGTAAGGAATGGGATCCTTTATAGTTAGCCCTCTCCCTAGTACTCAATTAAATGATGATTGACGATCTTTGTAGTATGCATTTCACGTAGGAAGCAAAACATGACTACTAGCATTCACATCTAAGTATGTCAAGCATTGATCCACTCTCCTGCTTGCTTAAAACAGGGCCAACAAACACCACTACATATGTTGTTACTACTCGTTAGCACCTCCATGGTCGTCGCAACCTAGTTGTATCATTTCAAGATCCAAGCTTTTGTCGCTTCACTTTTAGAGAGTGACTCCTAAGCTCTAATCAAAACAACTAGTTTGAGTGAGTCCTTCGAATTGTTGTCATGGGTCAGAGCATCGAACAACAAGGAATGTTTATAAAATGTTGGATAGGTGGTAGGCCCTTGTATCCTCAATTGGGCTCTAATGAAGCCCATGGAGCATGCCGTCCTTCATTAGCCCATAGATCACCGAGACAATTCAATTCCTCTTATGTGGTCCTTTTCGAAAATAAGAGAACTTTTGTACAATTTTCTAAAATATGAGGGCCAATTGGCGAAAGTGAGGAAATTACGGGCCAATTGGTAGGTTTAAGGAATTTTGAGGGTAAATTTGACAACTTTCGTAAAATATGGGTATTTTGGTAATTTTAGAAAATTTGGGGCAATTCTGTAATTCTTGAAAAATTGAGCCAATTGGGAGTTTTAGAAAAGTTTAGACTGAATTTCAAATTGTTAATAATTGAAAGCTCGGATCGTGTAGGATGGACCGCACGAGAGCCTCCGCCAGGAAGCATGCCACAAATCGAAACCTAGTTGGGCGAATGCGTCGCGACTACCGGGTGAGTGGGAATTTCCAGTATCGGTCCCGGTTGGGATGATGGCCATACATTTGAAATTGAAAACCATTTTCTTGTAATAAGCCTCCACTGACTGGGTGACTCTGCTTAAACGATTTGGGAGATAATTCCAGTGATGTACTAGATAATACAAGTGGGCCCAAGGCCGATGGGCATGGGTACGGGCTCGTTGAAAATGAGCAAGTCATTTGGGTATGATACCTACCTACTAAGTCGAAGTCAGGTTGTCAAACCCGTTTGGCTAATAAGCAAAGGGTCGAAGCCAAGTCAATAGACCATGGGGCCGGTGGGCCAAAGATAATGTGGCCTTAATGAAAAGACTTTGATTGTGCATGCATGAGATGCAGAACCATCAAGTCGCCCGGTATGGGGTAGTGGTGGTTCTAAGGGCTGTTGGATGACCCAGAGAGCATAAGGGCGATCTGTCATCTAGTATGTCAAGAAGCTCTAGGAGTTTCATGTGCATAGAGATCGAGGCAGGAGGGGAAAATAGGTCTCATCCCACATTGCGGATACGAATGATGACTAGTGTTTGAGGGTCGGACAACTGATGTCCACTCAAACTATGGGTAGAGGTCACGTACCTCTATCAAGGTGAACGGTAAAGGCGCTCCAGTCCACAAGTGGACTAGTCAAGGACTGGTCTGCGATTGTGTGATCCCTTTTTATGATAAAAGGGCAGTTGATGTATGACTCTGTGTGGATCATGGAAAAAAAAGGAAAAATAAGTAAATTTATAAAATTAATTGCTGTAAAAATTTTCCCCTCACTAAGTTGTATACTCATTCCCCCCTTTTCACCCTTTCAGGAAAACTTAAGAGGAGTAAGGTCAAGTATAATCGAAGTTCAAGCAAAGGCTCAAACACTCATGGTAAGTCTCATACTAAAGTTCTGATTATATTATGGAAATGTGTATCGGTACATTTTCACCTTTCTTGAATCATCAAAGTAGGATTACTAGGATGATTTAGGGAAAGGTGGCAGGTTGATCATAGGACTCCGACCAAACCAGGTCGGGGTGTGACAACGCACGTGGCTCCCACACTCTAAGTCAGTCCTATTCATTATCGTTAGATACCCTCCGAGGCATGAATAGGGCCAAAGTAGCCCATATATTCCATGGGCCGTGAGTCGCCCATGTGTGCAGGCCATGGGCTGCCCATGTGTGTGTAGGACCTAAGTTCCTAATGATTATTATCATACTTTGATATAGTGTGTTTACATGTGGGAACTGTTGGGGAGAATGAGAAATACTCTACCATAAGGTAGGCTATGGTTAGGGGTGACTCGAGACAGGAGTCTCAAGGGGTGAGATAAACCATAAAAAGTAAATTTGTAATAAGAAACCCCAAAAAGAGAAAGTGTTTTAGGTGGTTTAAAGGGGGGTGTCTAAGTCGTAAGCCATATAGTGGCCCGACATCAATGCCCCATTCACTTTGCTGTGAGCTCACTCTCCCCCAATAATTACACATAATAGCCGAGGAGACTAGGGACAAATGCAGGATAACATCCCCAAGCCCCTCATTGTCCAAGGTAGCCATCTTATCCTACAAACAAATGTCTAATTATGCTTCTTGTCAACTGCTATGTTTCCTGGGATATTTATAGAAAATAGTTTTGGGCTTGAACACAAAGTTTTAAATTTTTGCTGCAAAATACAGAGAAACTTTTATTGGAAGCATTTGTCCCTCCGATTTCACTATGGTGAAGGTACCCACTAGAGTGATATTATGGGGGATTAGTGGAGTGTTTGTGGGACCCTAACCGATAGAATCGAGCCAAGGTATGACAACCCATTCGGGTGGTATCATAGCCCACATTTTCAAAAATGGGAATTTGGAAACAAAAACATTTTCAGATCGATGGAAAAAATGGGAATAGCATAGATAAGTACTTCGTCTATAAGATTAAAGTAGAGGAATTTTCTCCCTTGCTAATGAAAGTAAAAACTTTCCATAAAATATGGAGAACGCCGACGAATTGATGGGAGGACCCAACCGGGAGATTGTTGGTGCAGGGTCAGGAGGAGTTTCGACAGAGAACTCTCATGCAGAAGCTACAACTCTTGCATATATCCAAGCTTACTAAAGTTTCTTGAGGGACTTTGGCTTAGATCCAGAGTTAACGAGAGTATCTCTTCCCGTATCTGTCCTAGAAGTGAGAGTATCGAAGGTAGCACAGCCTCTAGAGATAGTGCTAATTCCCAATCGGGAACCCTAGGTTTTCGACGTTCCTCAAAACCTCAAGGCGCTACGATAATTATGTAACCAACTATTTTTTACATCACTTTGTAAATCAGGTGTTACATGCGACTCCGACAACTACATATCCAAATCTAGGTATCCATGAACTTGTGGGAGAGTCAGCTACACAACCACACTTCCGTTAAATGTCATTATAAACCCCATCCTTTTATAAATAAGAAAATCGAGAAAAGAACCGGTTATTTCCAAAGAGAAAGTCAAGTCAGGTCATGAACCTTAACCGATAGAGAAAGGGCAAAAAAGGAAATTTACAAATCACAAGTGACCTAAAGAGTCATAAAAGTCATGGAAAAGGACTTTGGGATAAATTGGAAAATAGAACCAGACCGGTTCTGGTGAATCAGACTTGAACCGGATTGAACCATCATTGAACCGGTTTCTAAATTCATTTTTCTAGGTGGCTTAAAATATTCAAATTGGGGAATTGAAGCCATCATTGGATAGAGAATGAATTTAGATTAATTTAAAAATTTTTAATTTTGAAAAACTCGGTCGAATCATGCCTGAACCAGCCGGTTTAAGCATTGAACCCAGTTTGGTCTGGTTCGAAATAGTGTCATCTTCTTCCTTCATATGACGAGACTGTTCATTCGCCGGAAGAATGGACGGCATTGACAAAGATGAATCACCTCCATTCAGAGCATTTCATGCCCTGAATGAGCATCATAAAGGTGCCAAATGGACGGGTAGAGAGTCTCCTAGCTCCCTATATAAAGAGTTTCTCTCCATTTATACTCCTCACACTTGAAAACTCCATTCTCTCTCAACTGCTCCATTTTCCAGTGAAGCTCGAACCAAAGCTCCGACTTGGGCAGTTTTCTCAACCTCAGAAGGTGAGGTCAGATTCTTTAGACTTTGGGGGAAGTCAGCTATCTGATAGCATCCTCCACTCGATCCGAGGACCGCCCTAGAAGTGTCGACGGAATCAAATAGTGAAGCAGCTTTGGCGGTCTGAAGCTACCCTGTTTCAGCTGAGCTGAAATGAACCGAATTCATCCCTCCTTAAGCCAAACCAAGCTCTCCCAACATCCCCACAACCATTAGACAAACTCAACTGAGCTAAAAGATAAGCAAATTTGGTCATTCTCAGTCGTTGCAAGTCAGAGTTAGAGAGAGAACTACATAATTTCACTGACGAAATTCTCCACTGATTCGAGGTCAATTGTAGGAATTCTTGATCCTAGAAGATACCTCCGAAAGAAAGCTATCTTCTCCAATAGAGAGATCGGATTGCCACACCTCTGACGGTAAGCTTTCGAAGTTTTCTCTCTCTATGCTCAAATTTCCAACGAAGCTCCATTTGAGCTCAATTCAGACCCAAATGACGCGGTTCAAAGCTTAATTGAATCATATGGAATGTAGGAACTAATCCATACTTTCAATTGGAGTAATTAACCCCGATTGAAGGGTCAATTTGATGAAATTAAATTCGGCTAGTTTAAAAGGGAAAATTTGGAGATTTCGTAAAATTGAGGGACCAAATTATAATTTTCCAAAATTAAGGGCCAATTGGCCATGAAAAGGATGTTGGATGACCAATTGGTCAATTTTTTAAAATAATTGGAGTCAAATTGCTATTTTTGTAAAGTAAGGGTAAAATGGTAATTTTGAAAAGTTGGGGACCAAATTGAAAATTTGGAAAACTTGAGCCCCTTAAACAATTTTGAGTAAATTGAGGACCCAAAGTGAATTTTTGGAAGTTTCGGGACTCAATTTGGGGAAAAGTTAGCATTATGGACCTAAAGTCAAGGAAAATGAACTTTAGTGATCTAAGTGTAATTTACTGGAAATTTTGGAGCCTAGTCATTTATAAGTGAGAAAATGAAGGTTTTTGTGCCAAATATTAATAGATAAGAATGTCCAAATTGTATAGGAACACAAGGGACTGGAACACCAACAAGGACAATCAAGCGTGGACGTAGAAACCGACTGGAGAGGAGTACACTTCATTTATCAGGTGAGTGGGTTTATTCACATTATACCCGATTGGGATGATGAGCACTTGGGAAATGAAAAACTATTTCTATGTGGGATTTTAACATCACACCCGGTTGGAGTGATGTGAGAACTAAGTGGAAAAGCTACTTAACAGTTGTAAGTAGAGAGATCATATCTGGTTGGTATGATGGACTT
This sequence comes from Trapa incisa, assembly GCA_030064435.1. Lineage (NCBI taxonomy): Eukaryota > Viridiplantae > Streptophyta > Magnoliopsida > Myrtales > Lythraceae > Trapa > Trapa incisa. The sequence goes on from CM057771.1 coordinate 19,795,608, forward strand.
CCTGGAAGGAAGGAGAAAATTTGCTTGTCAGATGTAAGCGGAGATGTCATCACACCCGGTTGGTGTGATGAATTAAAAGATTATTTTTATTAGAAGTGTTCTCCCCTAACTATTTGTCAATGCTTAAAATTTTTGGGAGACCTTCTTAACGAGAGCTAGAATAGCTCAGATAGTCTAAAGGCCTTGATTTTCGAACTTGTGGGGGCTAAAATGCCCGATTTTGGAAAATCACTTACAATGGGCCCGAGGCTAGTTGGCACGAGTAGGAGCTCGTAAACAAATATGATATGTTAAAGCTATAAAAATTCTTAATTATTGGATTATGTGATTTCACCATGGTACCAAGTCAGGACCGACATGCTCGATGGACTAGTAGCATTATGTTAGGGCCAGGTCGACGGACTGGCCTAGACAAACAGCTATAGGTCGAGTTGAGAGTCGGGGCCGTTGGACTAGTGGCACCAAAGATAAATGGTTTTGTGGAAAACTATTGTTTGTGCATGCACTTGAGGTTTAGAACCATCAAGACACCCAAGAGGGGTAGTGATGCATCCTAAGGGCTATTGGACGGCATGGTGGGGATAAGGGCAGTTTGTCCTACCAACAGTCAGGGAAGCTCGATGTAGTTTCATGTGCATGACGTCGGCGTGGGGTCCAGATGAGGTCTCTATCTTCATATGATCATGGAGTTGATTTTAGGTTTGAGGGCCGGATGTCGTGAACATCCACTCAAATCCAAGGTAGAAGTGGACGAGCTTCTATCTAGATAATCGATAAAGTCGCGTTGACGCCACAACTGGGTACAGTGGACGGGCTGCCCTGCGAATGTGGGATCCCTTCCTAATGAAGGGCGTGTGTTGAATGTTAAACACACCTAATGTGGATAATGAGGAAAAAGGGTTTTGAAAACCAGAACTTGAGGAAAGAATGTTTTTAAAAGAAACAAGGAGTCTAGCACACTCCAAATAAAGATATCTTGTTTTTTGGAAACTCTCTCCCAACACCCATTCACTAAGTTGTCGAACTCACACCCTCCCTTTACCCATTTTCAGGTAACCAAGGGAAAATAAATCTAAAGAACTTTCCTGTAGCCAAACCTGCAAGACAAGTATATAAGGTTTAGAAAAGGGGAAACCCTTAATAAACTGGGAGAGTGGTGGGTTGCTCACGAGAATCCGACCAAACCGGGTCGGGGTCTGACAATCACCTCCGGCCTATCTGAGTTATTCGAGCTCCCGTCAAGAAGGTCTCCCAAAAGGTTTAAGCAGTTGCACACAATCAAGGGAGAGCACTTTCGACAAAATAATCTTTTCATTCATCTATTACATCAACCGGGTGTGATGACATCTCTGCTTACAATTGGTAAATGGGTTTTCCACTTCCTTCCAAGAAGTTTATCATACCAACCGGGTATGATTTACTTACAATTGTTAAGTAGTTTTTTCATGTAATTTTCACATCACCCCATCCTGGTGTGATGTTAAAAATTCCACATGATGGGTTTTAATTTCCGAGGTACTCATCATCCCAACCGGGTATGTTGTGAAAAATCCCACTCACCCGATAATATAGTGAATTCTTTTTAACTGGCTCTTTACCTCTACACAAGCTTGTCTTTGCTGGCATTGCAAGTAATTCATGTTCCTACATAATATGAACATCATTGTTCATTATCCTTTGGCTTGATAGCCTTCATTCATCACAAATGAATGAAATACCTAAACTTTTCAATTAATTGCAATTAGGTCCCTAATGTCGATTTTCCCACAAATTGAGTTCCAAAACTTCTAAAATTCACCTTGGGACCTCAATTTATTCAAAATCACAAAAAGGGGGTTCACGTTTCCTAAATTTCCAATTTGGGCCCCAACTTTTTCCAAAATTACCATTTTGCCCCTAATTTACAAAAATGGTAAATTTCACACCAAAAATTGACAAATTGGTCATCTAACATATTTTCCATGCCGAATTGGCCCTTAATTTTGGGAAATTACACTTTAGTCCCTCAAATTTTTAAAATTCCTAAAATTTCCCCAATTTTTTCCTCAATTTCAATGTTTCAACATGACCATATTTTATTTCATAAAATTGACCGACCAATCAAAGTTAATTGTTAAAATTGAAGGTGGATTTGAGTTATTACACATCCATACGATTCAATTGCACTTTGAACTGCATGAATTGATTCCAAAAAAAGATCAAACGGAGCTTCACCAGAAAACTGTATCTAGAGAGAGAAAGCTTCAAAAGCTTACCATCGAGGGCGCGACGGTCCCAACTTTCAATCTGGGCAGATAGCTCTTGTTCTGAGGTTTCTCCTAGGATTAAGAATTGCATCAATTCATATTGAATTGATGGAGAATTTGGTTAGTAAAGATCTATTAGTTCTCTCTCTAGCACCGATCGGAATTTACAGAGGGGAGCCAAATTGGCTTACCTTTCTGCTCTAATTCAGCTGTATGAGGGTTGTGGAAGTTTTGAGAGGCTTGGTTTGGCCTAAGAAGGGCTCGAATTGGCCGTTTTCAGCTCAGCCGAAATAGAGCAGCTTTCATCCGTCGGAGCTACTTCACTGTTCCATCACGCCGACGTTTCTCTGGCGTTCCTTGGAGCAAATGGAGACTACAATCATGTAGCTAACTTCTCCTCGAATCTAAAAAAACTGACCACGCCTTCTTTGGCTCAAAAAAATGCCCAAGTCGGAGCTTTGGTTTGAGCTTCACCGGAAAATTGAGTAGTAGGGAGAGAGTGGAGTTTTCAAGTGTGAGGAGGATGATTGAGGAGGGGCTCTATATATAGGAAGCTTGGGGACTTCTTGGTTATCTGATTGGTGCCTTAATGGTGGTCATTCATTGCCTTAAACTCTCTGGTCAGAGACTTTTCATCTTCACTAGCGCTGTTCAATTTTCCAGCGAGTGAACAGTGTTGTCATCTGAAGACGACATTGTTCCAAACCGGACCGGACTGGTCCGAACCTGATTCGACCAAGTTTTTCAAAATTAAAAATTTGTAAATTCATCTAAATTTATTCTCTATTAAATGGTGGCCTCAATTCTCAAATTTGAATTTTCTAAGCCACCTACAAATATGAATTTAGAAACTAATTAAATAATGATTATAACCAGTTCAAACCGGTTAAATCTGGTTCAAGTCCGATTCACCAGAACCAGTTTGGTTTTCATCTCCAATTCATCCTAAAGTCCTTTCTCATGAATTTTGTAACTCTTTAGATGTGAATCCCGCCCTTTTGAGTTAAGGAAAATCGAGAAAAGAACTGGTCAAACTGAGTGAGAAACAACAAACCGGTGAACCGACCAATTTAAGCTTTGAACCTAGTTCGGACCGATCCGATCCAATTTGAAACAATGTCATCTTCTTCCTTTAGATGACAACACTGTTCATTCGTCGAAAAATCGCGCAGCGTGGGCAAATCTGAAAAGTCTCCAGCTTGGGAGTTTCAAGCAATGAATGACTCCCATTAAGGCGCCAATTTGATGGCCAAGAAGTCCCTGAGCTTCCTATATAAAGAGCCCCTCCTCATTCATCCTCTCTACACCTAAAAACTCCATTCTCTCTCAACTACTTCATTTTTCGGTAAATCTCGAACCAGAGCTTCGACTTGGGCACTTTTTTGTGCCAAACAAGGTGAGGTCGGGTTCTTTAGAACTGGGGAGAAGTCAACTACACGCCTGTAGTCTCCATTTGCTCTAAGGGTCGCTAGAGAAGCGTCAACGTGATCGAATAGTAAAGCAGCTCTGGAGGACCGAAGCTACCCTATTGCGATCGAGCTGAAATCGGCCAATTTGAGCCATTCTCAGGTAAAACATAGCCCTCCTAACACCTCCATAGTCCTCCTACAGCTGAATTATAGCTAAAAGGTAAGCCAATTTGGCTCCCCTCTGCAATTTCTGTCCAGTGCTAGAGAGAGAACCGGTAGAACTTTGATGATAAAATTCTCACTCAATTCAGCATCAATTGATGTAATTCTTGATACTAGGAGAAACCTCAGGACGAGAGCTATCTGCCCAGATCGAAAGATCGGACCGCCGCGCCCTCGACAGTGAAGCTTTCTCTCTCTAAGTACAGTTTTTCGGTGATGCTCCATTTGAGCTAATTCTGGCACCAAATCATGCGATTCAAAGTGCAATTGAATCGTACAAAGGTGTAAGAACTCCAATCTAACTTCAATTTCAACAATTAAACTCATTTGATTGATCAATTTGATGAAATCAAATTCAGTAGAGTTAGAAGGTTGAAATTGGGGGAAAATTAGGGGAAATTGGGTAATTTCAAAATTTTGAGGGACTAAAGTGAAATTTCATAAAATTGAGGACCGATTGGGCATAATAAAGATGTTGGAGGACCAATTGGGCGATTTTGGAATATTTTAGGCAAAACTTTGGGGACAAAATTGGAAAATTTGGAAATTGAACCCCTTTTTGTGATATTGAATAAATTGAGGTCTCAAGGTGAATTTTAAAAGTTTCGGGACTCAATTTGAGGAAAAATCAACATTAGGGACTTAAAGTTAAAGACAAATAACTTTAGAGACCTAATTGAAAATAAAAGAAAAGTTTAGTTTTCTCATTTATTTGGAATGAATGAAGACTATTAGGCCAAGGGGATAATGAACATGGATGTTCATATCGTGTAGGAACACGAAGTACCGGGAATGCCAGCAATGACAAGCTCGCGTGAATACAAAGAATCGGTCTAGAAGAATTCACTGCATTAACGAGTGAGTGGGACTTTTAACATCATATTCGGTTGGGGTGATGAGCAAATTAAGCTAAAAACCACTTACCGGTTGTGAGTGGGACTTTTGAAATCATACTCAGTTGGGATGATGAGCACTTTTTCTAAATTAGAAGCCACCGTGAGTGGGATTTTTATATCATACTCGGTTGGGATGATAAGCACCTCAAAAATGAAAACCCACTATTAAGTGGTATTTTAATCATCATGCCTGAGAGGAGTGATGTGGAAATCATACGGAAAAACTACTTACCGGTTGTAATTAGATCATACCCGATTGATATGATGAAACTTCCTCAAAGGAAGTGGAAAACACGTTCATCGATTATGAGCGGAGATGTCCTCATACTCAGTTGGTATGATGGACAGTTGAAAAGTATTTTGTCGGAAGTGCTCTCCTCTAACTGTGTGCCACTGCGTAAACATTTTGGGAGACCTTCTTGACAGGAGCTTGAATAGCTCTGTTAGGCCGGAGGCCTTGGTTTTAGAACTTAAGGGCTAATATGCCTATTTTTGAAAATCTCGAACAGTGGGCCCTAGGCCAGTTGGCACAAGTAGGAGCTCGTAAACAAACATGATTCTAAGCCATGAAAAATTAAGTAAATGAATTGTTTGGCCATGGTACCAAGACAGGACTAGCATACTTGATAGACTAACAGCAATGCAACATGACAAGTCAATGGACCAGTCAAGACAAACAGTTCTAGGTCGAGTTGAGGGTCAAGGCCATTGGACCAGTGGCACCAAAGATTAAATGGCTTCTAAGAAAAACTTTGTTTGTGCATGCACTTGAGATTCAGGACCATTAAGACGCCCAAGAGGGGTAGTGATGCGTCCTAAGGGCTGTTGGATGACATGGTGGCGATAAGAGAAAAGGAGAAACTACTGGGTTTATGTTTCTCATCATACCAGTTAGTCATGGAGTTCTGTATTTGTACTCCACGAAGCTATTGTGTTTGGGAGTTCTTGAAGATTCTATGTTTGAGTTTTATGTGCACGAGACCGAGATATGGTCTCTGTCCTCATACGGACATAGAGTTTTAATCATGTGTGTTCCCTTCATGATAAATGGCGTGTGTTAGTTGATAAACACACTAGTTATGGTTGAGGAGCCAGTAATGGCGATGAAACTAAGATTTTGAAAATGAGAAATTTTAAAATAAGGAGTTCGACACACTCTAATTTAAATATTTTCCCCTAAAAGTCAAACTTTAAACACTCATTCATAGAGTCGTTGAACTCACCCCCTCCCTTATATCACTATTCAGGTAACCAAGGGAAATCTACCCAAAGACCTCCTGTTAGTCACACCTGCAAGACAAATATGTAAGTTAAAATTTTTATATAATTTTGATTTATGTATTCCAGGAAAGGTACAGGTTTAAAGAACGCCTTACTTCTCTCAGGTTTAAAAGGGGGGAAAACCCTTAGTAAACCAGGAAGAGTGGCGGGTATCACACAAGGATTTGACCAAATCGGGTCGGGGTGTGACATTAGGTCACTCGAGATCCATAAATTTCCCGATTTACCCTTTCTCTATCGGTTGGAGTCCATGAACTAGTTCAATTTTCTCACTCGGGTTGACCAGTTCCCCTAGTTTTTTTTATCCTAAAGGAACAGGGTTTACAAAACTAGACCAATTCAGGTGAAGCGGTTTGAATCGATTTGAACCACTATACAACTAGTTTCTAAATTCATTTTTCTAGGTAGCTTAGAAAATTCAAATTGGAGAATTGAAGCCACATTGGATAGAGAATGAATTTAGAAATTTTAATTTTGAAAAACTCATTCAAATTGGGCCTGAACTGGCCAATTTAAGCATTGAACTCGGTTCGGACCGTTCCAGAACATTGTCTTCTTCTTCCTTCATATGACAGCACTGTTCACTCGTTGGAAAAGCGAGCAGCGCTGACAAAGATGAACAGACTCCATTCAGAGTGTTTTATGCCATGAATGATCGCCATAAAGGCGCCAATTGAATGACTAAGGAGTCCCTGAGCTTCTTATATAAAGAGCTTCTCCTCATTCATCCTCCTCACACCTGAAAACACATCTCTCTCCCTACTACTCCATTTTTTGGTGAAGCTCGAATCAGATATCTGACATTAGGATTTTTTTGAGCCAAAGATGACGGAGGACCAATTGGTCAATTTTTTAAAATTTATTGGGGTCAAATTGCCATTTTTGTAAAGTAGGGGTAAAATGGTAATTTTTTAAAAGTTGGGGACCAAATTGGAAATTTGGGGAACTTGAACCCCTTAAGTGATTTTGAATATATTGAGGACCCAGAGTGAATTTTAGAAGTTTCAGGACTCAATTTTGGGAAAAGTTTGCATTAGGGACCTAAAGTTAAGGAAAAATAACTTTAGGGACCTAAATGTAAATAATTAAAAAGTTTGGGCATTTTGTTCATATGTGAGGAATGGAGGCTATTATGCCAAATTTTAATAAACAAGAATGTCCAAATCGTGTAGGAACATGAAGGACTGGAATGCCAGCAAGGAAACGCTCGCGTGGAGGCAAAAAGCCGATTTAGAGGAAATACATTGCAAATATCGGGTGAGTGGGTTTATTCACATCATACCTGGTTGAGATGATGAGCACCTCAGAAATAAAAAACCATGACTATGTAGAATTTTAACATCACACCTAGTTAGGGTGATGTGAGAACTACGCGAAAAAACTATTTATTGGTTGTAATTAGATCATACTAGGTTGGTATGATGAACTTTATGGAATGAAGTAGAAAACCCGCTTACCAGTTGTAAGTGAAGATGTCATCACACCCGGTTGGTGTGATGGACGAGTTCAAATTTATTTTGTTGGAAGTGTTATCCCCTGACTGTATACCAATGCTTAAAAATTTTGGGGGACCTTTTCGACGAGTTCAAATAGCTCATATAGGCCAGAGGCCTCAGTTTTTGAACTTGGGGGCTAAAATGCCCGACTTTTGGAAAATCTCATACAGTGGGCACAAGGCCAGTTGGCATAAGCAGGAACTCGTAAACAAACATGAAGATAAGACATGAAATCTCTCATTAAAAGTGGAATTTACTATGTGATTCGCCACGGTACCAAGTCAAGACCGACAAGGCTCGATGGGCTAGTGATAGTGCGTCAAGGCTAGGTGGACTGACTAGTTAGATAAACAAGTGCAAGCCGAGTTGAGTGTTAGGGCCATTGGACTATAGGCATCAAAGATAAATGGCTATTTGGAAATATATTTTTTGTGCATGCACTTGAGGTTCGGGACTATAAGATGTCCAAGAGGGGTAGTGATACGTTCTAAGGGCTACTAGACATATGGTGGCGATAAGGGAAAGAGAAGCTACTATGTTTAAGTTTCTCATTGTACCGCTTAGTCATGGAGTTATTGTGTTTGGACTCCATGGAGTTACTGTGTTTGAATTCCATAAGGCTACTGTGTTTGGGGCTTCCTAAATGTCACGCCTCAACTCGGTTTGGTCGGATCCCCGTGATCAACCCGCCACTCTTTCGGTTTATTAAAGGGTTTCCCCTTATTATAAACCGTAAAGAGTAAGGCGTCCTTTATCCTGCACCTTTTCCTGGAATAACATAAATCAAAACTACATAATAATTTAGATTTATCATATCTGTCTCACTGGCATCTTAGGTTATGGTTTTTAAGGATATGATTTTTGAAATCTCCTGAAAGGGATATAAGGGAGGGGGTGAGTATGACTATTCAATGAATGGGTTTTTCAAAACTTTTTATCTTTAGGAAAAAGATAAGTTTTGGAGTGTGCCAGACTCCTTTCTTTCAAAACTATTTTATTTGAAATCTCGGGTTTTATCACCATTTCCTTATTTAATCACGGTGTGTCATCACCCAACACACATCCTTCATCATGAAGGTTAAACACACATTCGTAGGTCAGTACATCTACTGAACCCGCTTGTGGCTTCGGAGCGACTTTACCGACCACCTAGATAGAAGTACGTCCACTTCTATCCAGAGAATGAGTGGATGTTTGTGACATCCAACCCTCAATCCCGAAATCACTTCTTTGTGTCCGTATGAGGATAGAGACCTCATCCTATCCCCACCCCGGTCTCATGCGCTTGTTGCTACTCCAAATTTCGCATGGTCACTTGGTACGACGAAATGCCCTTATACTGTGTTTGAGCTTCATGCACACAAGACCGAGATATGGTCTTTGTCCTAATATGGACACTGAGTTGCTTTTTGGGTTTGAGGGTTGGATGTTGCGAACATCCACTCATTCCCAGGGTAGAAGTGGATGGACTTCTATCTAGGTAGTCGGTAAAGTCGCTCCGACACCACAAGTGGGTGCAGTGGACGGGTGCCCTGCAAATGTGTGATTCCTTCATGATGAAGGGCATGTGTTGATTGTTAAACACACCGACTATGGATAATGAGTAAATTGGTTTTGAATAACCAGGAATTCAAGGAAGGCATGATTTCAAAGAAAATAAGGAGTCGAGCACACTCCAATTCAAAACTATTTTATAGAAACTCATTTTTCAAACACCCATTCACTAAGTTGTCGAACTCACCCCCTCCATCTACCCCTTTTCAGGTAACCAAGGGAAAACCTAGCTAAAGAACTTATGCTAGCTAAACCTTTAAAACAAGTATGTAAGTTTAAATTTATTTAGTTGTAATTAATGTTATTCCAGGAAAGGTACATGTATAAAGGACATCTTACTCCTCACTGTTTAAAGAAGGGGAAAACCCTTAATAAACTGGGAGAGTGACGGGTTGCTCATGGGGATCCGACCAAACCAGGTTGGGGCGTGACAATAAGGGCAGTTTGTTGTGCCAGCAGTCAGGGAAGCTCGACGTAGCTTCATGCACATGAGGTCGGGGTGGGGTCGGGATGAGGTCTTTGTCCTCATACGAACACCGAGTTGATTTCGGGTTTGAGGGTCGGATGTCGTGAACATCTACTCAGACCTAAGGTAGAAGTGGATAGGCTTCTATTTAGGTGGTCGGTAAAGAGAAGCTACTGGGTTTGTGTTTCTCGTCATACCAGTTAGTCATGGAGTTTTGTGTTTGTACTCCGCGAAGCTGCTGTGTTTGGGACTTCCTAAAGCTTCTGTGTTTGAGTTTTATGTGCACGAGATCGAGATATGGTCTCTATCCTCATATAGACACAGAGTTTTAATCATGTGTGTTCCCTTCATGGTGAAGGGCGTGTGTTAGTTGATAAACACATTGGTTATGGTTGAGAAGTGAGTAATGGCAATGAAATTGAGATTTTGAAAATGAGAAATTTTTAAATAAGGAGTTCGGTACACTCCAATTTAAATATTTTCCCCTAAAAGTCAAACTTTAAACACCAATTCACTGAGTCATTGAACTCACCCCCTCCCTTATATCCCTTTTCATGTAACAAAGGGAAACCTACCCAAAAACCTCATGTTAGTCACATTTGCAAGACAGGTATGTAAGTTAAAAATTTTATTCAGTTTTGATTTATGTATTCTAGGAAAGGTATAGGTTTAAAGGATGCCTTACTCCTCTCGGGTTTAAAAGAGGGGAAAACCCTTAGTAAACTAGGAAGAGTGGCGGGTTGCTCATGGGGATCCGACCAAACCGAGTCGAGGCATGACATTAGGTCACTCGGAATCCATAAATTTCCGATTTGCCCTTTTCTCTATCGGTTGGAGTTCATGAACCAGTTCGGTTTTCTCACTCAGGTTGACCGGTTCTTTCCCCAGTTTTTTTTATCCTAAAGGATCAGGGTTTACAAAACTAGACCAATTTAGGTGAACCGGTTTGAATCGATTTGAACCACTATTCAACTAGTTTCTAAATTCATTTTTCTAGGTAGATTAGAAAATTCAAATTGGAGAATTGAAGCCACATTGGATAGAGAATGAATTTAGAAATTTTAATTTTGAAAAACTCATTCAAATCGGGCATGAACCGACCAATTTAAGCATTGAACTCGGTTCGGACCGTTCCGAAACATTGTCATCTTCTTCCTTCATATGATAACACTGTTCACTCGTTGGAAAAGCGAGCAGCACCGACGAAGATGAAAAGACTCCATTCAGAGCATTTCAGGCCATGAATGATTGTTATAAAGGCGCCAATTGAATGACTAAGTAGTCCCTAAGCTTCCTATATAAAGAGCTTCTCCTCATTCATCCTCCTCACACCTGAAAACACATCTCTCTCCCTACTGCTCCATTTTTTTTGTCAAGCTCAAATAAGAACTCCGACATTAGGGTTTTTCTAAGCCAAAGAAGGTGAGTTCGGATTCCTTAGACTCAAGGAGAAGTTAGTTAGCCGACGGTGGTTACCATTTGATCCGAGGAACGCTGGAGAAGCGCCAACGTAATCAAACAATGAACCAGCTCCGACGGACCAAAGCTACCCTATTTTGGTCGAGCTAAAAACGGCCAAATTGAGCCCTCCTCTAGCCAAACCAAGCTCTTCCAACACTTTCACAGCCCTCATACGACTGAATTAGAACTAAAAGGTAAGCCAATTTGGCTCAATTCTATAAATTTTGATCAATGTTAGAGTGAGAACTAGCGAAACTTCACTGACCAAATTCTCCCTCTATTTGAGATTTAATGGTTGTAATTCTTGATCCTAGGAGAAACCTTAGGATGAGAGCTATCTAGCTCGATAGAAAGCTCGAACCGCCGCACCCCCGATGGTAAGCTTTCGAAGCTTTCTCTCTCTAAGTTCAGTTTTCCAACAAAGCTCCGTTTGTGCTCATTTCGGACCCAAATGATGCGATTCGAGACTCCATTAAATCGTGTGGAAGTGTAGGAACGGATCCATACCTTCAATTGGATCAATAAACCTTGCTTGATTGGTCAATTTGATGAAATCAAATTCGACTAATTTGAAAGGGGGAAATTGTGTGGAAATTTGGGGATTTCATAAAATTGAGGGACCAAAGTGCAATTTCCCAAAATTGAGGGCCAATTAGCCATGAAAAATATGATGGATGACCAATTGGTCGATTTTTTAAAATTTATTGGGGGTAAAATTGCCATTTTTGTAAAGTAGGGGTAAAATGGTAATTTTTTAAAAGTTGGGGACCAAATTGGAAATTTGGGGAACTTGAACCCCTTAAGTGATTTTGAATATATTGAGGACCCAGAGTGAATTTTAGAAGTTTCAGGACTCAATTTTGGGAAAAGTTTGCATTAGGGACCTAAAGTTAAGGAAAAATAACTTTAGGGACCTAAATGTAAATAATTAAAAAGTTTGGGCATTTTGTTCATATGTGAGGAATGGAGGCTATTATGCCAAATTTTAATAAACAAGAATGTCCAAATCGTGTAGGAACATGAAGGACTGGAATGCCAGCAAGGAAACGCTCGCGTGGAGGCAAAAAGCCGATTTAGAGGAAATACATTGCAAATATCGGGTGAGTGGGTTTATTCACATCATACCTGATTGAGATGATGAGCACCTCGGAAATAAAAAACCATGACTATGTAGAATTTTAACATCACACCTAGTTAGGGTGATGTGAGAACTACGCGAAAAAACTATTTATTGGTTGTAATTAGATCATACTAGGTTGGTATGATGAACTTTATGGAATGAAGTAGAAAACCCGCTTACCAGTTGTAAGTGAAGATGTCATCACACCCGATTGGTGTGATGGACGAGTTCAAATTTATTTTGTTGGAAGTGTTATCCCCTGACTGTATACCAATGCTTAAAAATTTTGGGGGACCTTTTCGACGAGTTCAAATAGCTCATATAGGCCAGAGGCCTCAGTTTTTGAACTTGGGGGCTAAAATGCCCGACTTTTGGAAAATCTCATACAGTGGGCACAAGGCCAGTTGGCATAAGCAGGAACTCGTAAATAAACATGAAGATAAGACATGAAATCTCTCATTAAAAGTGGAATTTACTATGTGATTCGCCACGGTACCAAGTCAAGACCGACAAGGCTCGATGGGCTAGTGATAGTGCGTCAAGGCTAGGTGGACTGACTAGTTAGATAAACAAGTGCAAGCCGAGTTTAGTGTTAGGGTCATTGGACTATAGGCACCAAAGATAAATGGCTATTTGGAAATATATTGTTTATGCATGCACTTGAGGTTCGAGAATATTAAGACGCCCAAGAGGGGTAGTGATACGTTTTAAGGGCTGCTGAACAAATTGTGGTGATAAGGGAAAGAGAAGTTACTGTGTTTGAGTTTCTTGTTGTACTAGTTAGTCATAGAGTTACTGTGTTTGGACCCCAAAAAGTTACTGTATTTGGGGCTTCCTGAAGCTACTGTGTTTAAGCTTCATGTGCACGAGACTGAGATATGGACACAGAGTTGCTTTTCGGGTTTGAGGGTCAGGTGTCGCGAACATCCACTCATTCCCAGGGTAGAAGTGGATGGGCTTCTATCTAGGTGGCCGGTAAAGTTGCTCCAACGCCATAAGTGGGTGCAGTGGACAGGCTGCACTGCGAATGTGTGATCCCTTCATGATGAAGGGCGTAGAGAGATCAAAAATAAGTAAGGAGAAAGTAGAGAGATCAAAGTGTAATTTTGAAAAAGTTTAGAGGCAATGTTGTAAATATAGAGAAGTATGTTAATGAAAATTTAAGAATTTGAGGTTACAAGTGAAACCAAGGAAAGTTAGGGGATCTTAAATGAACTCATTGAAGGGTTAGGCTATTCAAATTGACAAAATATATATAAGAGCATTTTTGTAATTTTTAGAAAATTTAGGAACCAAAATATAAAAAGAGAAAAGTTAAGAACTTAAGTAAGAAACATAGAGTATTAAAAAATTTTTGGCAAACAATACTCCATATAAGTGTAAGCCTCTAGTGAGAATAAATAATGAAAATGGATTAGTTGGGATGAATTTGTCGAAACCAAGAGTCAACCAAATTAAGTATAAAATGTAAAATTGTAATTTAAAAAAAATTATTAATATTATATAAAAATGGCTAAAACTCATTATTTATAAAAGGGTAGGGACCCTATATATAAAAAGAGCAAAAATTCATTTTTTATAAAAAGTTCTAAGATACACTAATTATGAAAGAGTAAAAACTCATTATTTATAAAGATTTAAATGGGCTGAAAAACATTATTTATAAAAGAGTAGAGAACTACTATTTATAAAATAGACAGATACTCCTTATTTATTAAAAAGAGTTAAAATCCACTATTTATTAAGAGTGACCAAAACCCATTGTTATTGAAGTAGGCCAACATCAATAAATAGCCATAGACGCACTGTTTAAGTAGGTACCACGTGTCTGATTTGTTTGCGTGAGCATTTTTTTCCTCATTCTTAGTTTTCATGCGTTCATCTACTCGGCATCCATATATTATTTTTATACTACTTTATATTGACGATATTATATCATAGACTCCTCTTATAAAATAGCAAGAATTTTGCATTAAGGATTTGGGTACTGATGAGGTTTTTAGGTCTCGAGTGTATCCTATCTTGCCAACAACCTTACTTTAGCTCAGACAATACACCAAGGATCCCCTCTGTACTGCAAACATGCTCAACAGAAAATCACAACTCACTCCCGTCGCCTCTGGTCCGCTGTCATCTCCCACAACCAGCACACCTTCGAACACGCCTTAGACATTTCATGTGGTAGTCGATTCTCTGCAAAATTTGACCTTGGCCCGATCTGATATTAATTTGTTGTAAATTTTGTCTCTTATGCATCAACGGACCACCACTGATTGGGCCACCGTGAAGTGATCCCCGTTATTTCCATGGCACATCCTCCTTTGGGTTAGAACGTAGCATATTGCACGTGAATGACTATGCCATCCATGCATTTGCACTATTTTTCGGATGTTGATGGGTAGGCAAACTGATGATCGACGACCCGTGAATGACTATGTTGTTTGTTTTGATCTCAATTTTATCTTTTGGAGTTTGAAGAAACATAGATCTTGACTTCCAAATGCTTCTACGTAGCATCCATTATCGGACAGACGATGGCATACATGCTTGAATTGATATGGACAAGTTTTCATTTATTGTACAATATATAGCACAAGTCATTGTAATGGTAAAACACATGCGAGAATACTTGAAATTAAATTACCTCCACACTTCTCCTGTTGCTCTCTTTCTTACATTTTACCAAGTTATTGGTCATGAAGCGTTGTTGGAAGGTGACGAATCCAGCTACACAAAGCATAGAGGAGACAAAGTTGAACAGCCTGTGAAAGCATAGAGGAGACAAAGTTGAACAGCCTGTGACTTCGTGATCCTAGGATAAGTGGTCGTGGAAACTAATAGGAGGCCATGACCATGAAAGTGAAAGGTGTGGATGGACTTGCCTAGCATGTTGCAATGGACAAGTTAAATATAATTGTAAGGTTAAATAGGATCCGGTGGACCAAAATAGGTGCTGCCAGTAGGTAAGCTAACAAATATGTTGATAGGGATGAAATGAGTTATCTATGGTTTGATTTTTGGCCATGTTATTTTGGACAATATTTGACCAAATGAAATCACTAACTAAATTCATTTAGATATAGAAACGTGGAATCGGGGAAACGCCCGGATCCAAACATGATCACGTTTGATTAATATATTTTCTTTTGGGCAAAAAATGGAAAAATCTCATTTCGTTTGTAGAAGAACAAACCTTGGAGCAAAATTGACGAGCTTCACACCAATCGTTGTATCAGAAAAGAATATACTACAACAAACACCCTCAAGATTAGGGCAGTTTCTAATTGAGCAGATACCGAATTCAACTATATGATAACCGACACATGAATAGTGAGCATTCTATGCGATAAAAATTTCATTACAGCCAATAATAATGAAACAAGAGCAAGTTAAGATTTAAGATGAAGCCTGGAATGGCTGCTTACACATTATGCCGAGCCATCGTACAAACAAAAGAAACAAAAGCTTCATCATCTTGTTGTCTCTTGGTCCTTGAAACCACTGAGGAAATATCGAATTGCAAGGTGCTCTGAAGCATATGTCATGAAAGAGGCCAACACAATGGCTCCCACAACCATCAAACCCAACCTGCAAAAGGAAGAATTTTCTATGAAAATTTTCCATGGCTCCAGTAACTGAGATATAAAGTTAAACAAGGACTCCAGTCACTTACACTGCAATATAAGCAACAGTGTATGCAACTATGTCAATGTTGATACCACAACCAAGATAATTTCTCAGCTGGAAAATCATATTACCTTAAGAAGAGGGCGGTGATTCCGAAAAGACATGGCAAAGCAGGGGCAGCTATAGACAAAAAGGCTGTTCCGAACCCGTAGAACCACGTTGCTGCATCACAGTGCAAAGCTTGTCTCTGATGACCTGAAAGTAACATTGATTCAACATGAGAAGTAATATTATCGCATCATGGTAACAACTATCATATATAAGCAGCACATGAACCTTTCCCAGAATCATAATCAAAGGCATCAGGATGAGATGAGAAGGCCCCCATTTGGACTGCTGATGCCTTTCCCCATTTGTAGATCAGATGAAGGTAGCCTCCAAACAGCAGAGAGAAGATAGAAAATGTCCACTCATACATCAACAGCAAACCAGTCCATGGCATTACTTGTCGAGGCACAATGGCAAGAGAAACCAAAACAGCTATTAAAGCAGCAAAGAAGCACATCACAATAGAAACTCCACCCAAATATGCAGGGACCTTGGACAATGAACCAGTGGAGAACTGTTTAGAATAAAAAATCAAAGTCTTAGAGGCAAATATGATTTAGATACTCACAATTTCATGATGCAGAAGTTGCCACACAATTATGTAACATCTGATAGTATCAGAAGAAAATAATGTACCAATAAAATGTGCAAATGAGAAGGTGACCTGTTGGTTTGCATTTATAGCTGAATGAGTGGAGATACTACTGTATGAGTATCTGATTTTGTAAAACAGACGTCTGATCTGATCGCATAATGAAGTCCGACAAGTGGAGCCAAAAAAACTCCCTTGCCTGAAAATGAAAGAAACATCTTGATATCAATACAAGACTTCTTTGCCTGCAAGAAAAAAAATTGAAATAAAACCTTATAGTGATCCATTATGGAAAAATAGGAGAAAAAGAGAGCATCTCTAGTTTCATGTCCCACCTGAAGCAATATGATTGATAGTAACAGAACAGAATCACACAAACAGGTAGCAGGAAAAGGAACTTCACTAAAAGTTCGTTCTTAGGATTTCTTCCCCCTCCAGTACCAGGAAGGGAGTCTTCAAGTTTTACCCTTACATCCTGCAACATCAGGGAAAAAAACATATCAATTAATCATTTAGATTGTCCATCAACAAAATAAGCTTCCATCTGGCAATTAAATCCTATTTAGATCACGTTATTAATGACATAATACCTTCCAACAAATGAGCAACATAAATATTAAGAGAGTACAAGAAAATGTAATCAGAAAAAGGAAAGACATATATTGGGATTAAACTTTGGACAAATTTCAAAATTATCATTAAAACTAGGAAAAATAATCAATTTGGCCATGGACTTTGGACTAATTCACAAATCCATCATTAACTTTTTATTGGATAAATTTATATGAATTTTTATTTTAGTTCACATCTACCATGGTTAACATTTTATGTTGAATTTACTAATGTCGGTACATAAAATCAATAAAGCCAGTCAAATAAAATTTATTTTCAATTAAAATTTCAATCGAACATGCTGATCTAAGTAAAGAATCAGTTGAACGAGTCTATACACAACTCACAAATTTATATAAAATAAATCATACATTTCTGCACATATAAAAATTCATAAACATAAAATAACCCATGAATTCAAGTACAAACAAATATCATATATAACAATAATTCATGTTTACATAAAAATTATATTTTATGTACATACACAAATGAATTATGGTGTAGATTGCCTATATGATTTTTTATTTTATATACATATAAAAAATTATAAATTTATATAAAACAATTTATAGACTTATTTATAAATAAACATAACAAATTTATATATAATAATTTATAAATTATTGTACATAAAAAATATCAAGTATGTCAACAATTTATATACATATAAAAATTAAATTTTATGAGCACAAAATGAATTTATACACATGCATATTTATGACAATATTATATTAATTTTATTTTATATTCATATAAAATTAATAAATTATATGCTAAATCAAAATTTATTTATTATTGTATGAATATAAAATAAAATGTACGTATATATGTTGCATATAATTTATAAATTTGTTGTAAGCTCAAAAAACATGATTTTTCTATGTATATAAATTACTGATTTTTTAGTAGTATAAATTTATGAATTATATGTACATAAACTTATGTATTGATCTATCTAAACTTATAAATTGGTATGTACATAAAATAAAAATTATATATGCAACATTTTGTACACATTCATACATTTATTTATGTTCTGAAATATAATTTATGTAAATAAATTGTTGACATATAATTTTTATATTTACAAAAATTCATGAATTGTTTGATTAAATTTATAAATTTTTATATTTTATTAATTATTGAAGTAAAATAAAATTTTTTGTATGCATATATATAGTTAAAATATATGATTTTTGTATTTATAGTAATTTATGAAATTTTTAACTATATTGCTTATATATAAATATTCATAAGTTTGTTTAAACAATCCATGAAACACATGCAACACTTTGTATAATTAATAAATATATTTTATTTGCATAAAGCATGACTTTTGCATGCTTACAAATTGTTGACATAGATGATTTCTTTGATGACAAAAAAATATATATTATTTTATGTTAATTTATAATTTTTTATATACATATAAAATAAAAATTACATATGCAACCTACATCACAATTCATAAATTTTTTATGTAAGAATTTTACATACATATACTATAGATATACATGATATTTCTATGTAGATGAATTTATGAATTACTTCATATAAATTTAAGAATTTTTATTAAATTAATGATTTATTTTATATAAATTTATAAATTGAAATTCAACTTGGTTCAACTTAATTTGGTACCTGCCAAACATCAACAGGTTTCAAAAGCCAAGATGTCCACCAATCCCAAGGTTTCAATGGCCCAAGTGTATAGTGAATAACACGGAGCTCCTTCTCATTTACCATCCACTGCATATCAAATATAACTATTAATTATATATCTCAAAAAGATTCATGTCCCTTTACAAAACAAAGAGAAAATTGATGCAAGACATTGGTTATCACTCTATAAGATAACTTCCAAGAAGAATCACCTATGTAATCATATCCAAATTGTACCTTGTTGGCAAGCATGTATAGACCGACATCAGCATTATACAGAGTTGAAAGGCGCTCCATCTTTGGGACCGGTCTTGATTTCAGCACCTCCAGTGGTACATTGGGATCAAAAATATGTGCATTAGGAAATTCAGGGTAGTAGGAATTGAGAAAACCTTGATCTCCTATTAGATTGAAATGTGTCAGATGGGAGGAATAATTTGCATCACCATAAAGGTGATGAGCTCAGGCTGCATCGAGTACCATGTTCCAACAACTCTAACAAATGATAGACACTTTAACATCAAGGAATGGAGAAAGTTTAATGCATATGCGGGAGAACATGTTTTCCAAAATAAGCGCATATTTTTGCAGCAACCAAAGACTATATTAAATGCAAGAAAGAAATATTTATAAATTATAATTGGATCAGAAGCATGAATATTATATTTATCTACATCTATTATAGGGCTGTACTACCTCCTGTGTAAGAATACAAGGTATTGACTTTGCTCATCATATCTTTAAACAAAGCCTCCGATGGTTCCACCACCATGACTCCAGAATTCAGCCGCTCCGAATGTTTCAAGTTAGCACAGAAATTTTGGCATTTAAATAGGTCCTCGATACTCTGAACCACAATAGTATCCGCATCTAAATATACAACTGCATAAAAAGTGTGTAAAGTTATATTAGATGGTATACTCATAATGATAAACATAATGAAGATCAGGGCCTCATCGAGCACCTAAGCATTCTAATTAATGAGCTCAGATTCACCAGGTCAAGCCATTATCTGAATATATGCTTCCTGCCCACAATATTATAGGTCAAAATATATTTTCCTTTTGGGTTCTAAGAAAAAAGAAAATGTTTGAATTCAACAATAACAACTGCATCTCTTAACCAGTGAGGGGGATCTTATGGAAAAAGAATTTCAGATTCCACTCAACATTTCAGTAAAATTTCAGGGATATTCAAGTTTTGAAACAAAAGATGGTCCTTCGCCAATCTATCCATATTTGACACAGTGACGATTACCAAACTTTAGATTATCTTTCCATCCCGTTTTGACTATAGAAAGTATATATAACATGAAAAGAAAAAAGCAAGGCATTACCTTTCTTATAATTGATCATGTTAAAGATTTTTAGTTTGGTATAAACACCCCAAAATCTCTTTGGTCGTAATTGATTTGGATTTTCCAGTAAACTGATCTTCTCAACAATCCAGCCATCAGCCTGTACAGATAAACCACCAGATTGGAATAAAACTAGTACTAAAAGAAATCTAATGCCCAATAGACTCATCACCCTAGTCTTGCAATAGGAGCCACAGAAATCAATCAGGTTGTCAAATTAAAACATATTTATCAAATAGTAGATGATATAATTTTAACGTTTCCCTGGTTAGAAAGGAACCACGAAGAAAGGGGTGAAAAGGTGGCGCAAATTACCAAAATAAAAACTTGATCAAGTAAACAGCAAACTAAACAATTTCAATAATTCAGACATATAGTCTACTTAATTATCTGGAAGAGCGCACCCGGAGGAGCTTGGTAGCGTGGTCGGAGACGCCATCGGATACCAAGACCACCATGTCCTTGTTGGTCCCTGTGTCGCGTATCGACTTCCCCAGAACCCTAACTCCCAGCAAGAATTCATCCCCATACAGGAGCGTGACGTAAGCCTCCCCACCTCCGCCAGGCGATTTGGATCCGGTCGCAGCTTCGGACCGAGCAGCAGACGACAGGAGCAGAAATAGCAGCAATAACTGCAGGTGACGCGCACCTGTTTGGATTGACAGGGGACTGACATCTCTGAACCAAACGAGGACGCTCATCATCAATGAAGGGCAATGGAAGAAATTGGTATCTTTGGTTGCCGAGAAGAAAAGGAAGTGCTGAGGTGTTGAGAAGATTTTAAATAATTGGAATTTCTGCCATATGCGCTTCTCTTCTGCTTCATTCGACAGTCAATATTTTTTTCCTAAGTTCTTTTGGATAAATTGCTTAATTAGGATAAAAATTTTAAGTTATAATTTGGTATAATTTTTTTAAAAAATTTATTTCATGACGTTATATTTTTGAAATATTTTATTTATGTTACATGTTAATGAAATAATTAAATTAATATATTATATAATATTAATAAAAAAATTTAAAAATCGTGGAGGGTATAAAAAATAATAAACTCAAAGTTGAACGAATTAGACTAATACCAATCTAAAAAAGTCAATTATTTACCCGTTAAATAATTTTTTTATGATTTCAATCGAATAAAAACTATACAAAAAAAGTCGAGGTACGAATCAAAAAGCTAATCATACTATTATGGATAATTTTGTAATTTACTAATGGTAATTATATATAATATTAGTTTTAAATTAATCTTTATTTTAATTTATAATTGATTAATTATAAATGACATAATCTAATCTAAAATATTTTTCACAAATTATTACACAAGTATTCATATTTCTTATAATTTAAAAAAACACTTTCACAAACTTTTTCTTTAAATATACAAGAAAAAACCAGGGGTTCAATAAATAATTAAAAAAAATCTACCTGTCCATGTCATCTCACCTCTAGAGAGGTGCAACGATAGGGCCTGACCAGACCCACAACTAGGTTTCTCGCTAGCTGCCCATCCCCCGACTACTACCCCTATCGTTGGCTACCACTGCGAGTGATTCGAAGTATAGTGGACGAGAAATTACTAAGTTAAATAAAGTGCAAGGGTTCCAAGTGTTTTCAAATTTATAATTTTTTTCATTTATATTACTTATTTTGTTTAAATAATTCTAATATTTTTATATATTTATATTATCTTTTTTTTAATTTTTATATATTTTATATAAAATTATATGATATAATTAAATAATAAAAATAATATGTGATGTATATATAATATATATTATTTTTCTTATTATAATTATACAACATTTATATAAAATAATTGATATTAATTTATTTTTATTATAATAATAACTTTATGTTAAATAATTTAATTATATAATAAACTTTAATATACATAATTAATCCTACATAATATACTTATATATTTTTTATAATATATAATATATATTTTATTTTATTATATAGTATATATAATTTAATTTAATATATTATTAAATTTAATTAAAAATAATAATTTTTCCATTTTTAAATTTTCATTAATAAATAGTCACATATCCAAATAATAGATTTGTGAGTCTAGTATAACTAATTCAAACACTCCACTTCATCTCTAATTTTTTTTTTCAAATTCTTACAATTCATTTCTTTCAATTCGAATTACCTTGAATCCATTAATTTTCTCCCGCTATATCTACCTTATTTTTCACTACTATACATTGCATGCAAATCATCCACAAACACATACTTTGGATCAATTTTTATTTAAACAACCTATGCATCCAAAACTTCCTTTTGATATACTTTCTATCTACAACCAACTCACATTTATTCACATCATTTATCAATGCTCTATTTTCTGTCATCTGAATAATAAAGGGTTGGTGTTGCCTCAATCCATCATGGGATGATTCGAAATCACTATTACTTGCCTCTCGAAGTCTCCACTCAGTTGTGAGGTCTCAATTAAGCTCAATTGCGTACGGAATAACCTATGCAAAACTAGTGGTTCATACTATACTTTCATGCTGTATTTTCACCAAGTACTATATTGTATTTTTCAGCAATGCAATCAATCTCACTAGAGTCATTTTAATTCTTGAAGCACTCGTAGGAATACTCTAGACCTTCCCAATCTCTATCGTCGTAGTTCCCGTTGTCAACCGATAAGTTCCTCCATTAGTTCAAGATGCTTTATTTTTTAGAAATATTTTGAAATGTTCAAAAATTTGATAAAATAATAATATCGGCATATCTAGTTAGTAGAAGTTTGTGAAGAAGAGAAATTAATTTTAACTAGTTTTTTGAGGTTAATGACTGATTTGATAATAATTTAAAAGTTTATGAACTAATTTGTTCTAATATCACCCAAATTGGAGTGTTATATCTCGTTTTGATTTTTAAAGTCGGTGTACAATAACAATTCGTCACATCAAATTGATACTATAATTATAGGTAAATTGACCATAATAGTACCGATATAATCAATACTTAAAATAAAAATACTTATGATTTTCAATGAAAATTAAAATTTTTCATAAAATCTAATTAACAAAATCACAAACATTTAGTACACTCGATATCAGTGTAATATCAAATAAAATGTCTTAATACATTTCTATTCAAGTATCTCTAACTCGATATTGGCCTCAGTTGAGATACTTCCCAATACTTGGGATCTTCCCCCCTCTTATGTTCCTCTCTAATATTTGAAAATGTGTTGGTGAGCAGTGAATAACGCTTAGTGAATTTGAATACCGATTATTGAGTTGTTAATGGCATGAATGTTATGTATACTCAAAATAATTAACACATAGTTTTATAATATATTTTTTTTCAATTACTTTTCAAGGTTATTTAAGAGTCACATACCCCACTACAAATATTTTTAAAAATCGTTATTCATATAGAACTCACAATTAATAAATTAATTCAAGCCATTATTATTATTATTATTATTATTATTATTATTATTATTCAATAATTATTAGATGAGAACTATTTTCTGTACTAACTAACTAATTAGCACTACACACGTACACTCATTATCCCTTTTCCCTTTTCAACTAATATTATATTTGAATCGAGTTTATTTACAAATGATTCTACTATCCCCCTCTATCACATATAATACTATCAAATATCATTAAAAGGTGAGACTCATATAAGTATTCACTAAGTATTGAATTAATGATGTTCAAATCAAGCTGAATTCCCAAGTAGAGGTATGAGTCTCAAGGGAATTCTTCCAATCATTCATAATAATGTAATAATCACATACTCACAAGTGTCATCCTTATCTCCATCCTCATATGTAACATATTCCCTATCACCAACCTTAGTGTGCAGTTATTATATCTCTTACCATCACTCTCAGTGTATAATATCATTTTATTACCATCATAGATGTTAATATCATCCACATGATGTTATGCATGATATAATACTTATTTAATAATGTATTTGCTATTTGTCCAATCATTTTATTATAAAACACAACACACCATAAGTCTTCAAACCTTATTTTCTCATGCACGGAAAAACATGTACATACTATATGTCATAAATTTTTTTTATTATTACCCGTGTTTAAAATTACCTCATAACGTATCTTATTATTTCTTAAATTTACATGGACTAGCATACATTCTCATATTGGATCTTAACTCAAATTTTCAGTTGTAGGCCTTAGTTTATTTCATGTCTTAATCCATTTTTCATATTCTTGTAACCTAGTCCATTTTCTAAGGTTGGACCTTAGCCATTTTCATAAATAGTGGTATAAACCATTTTATAAAATATGGATCTTAACTCCTTTCACAAACATCAGGCCTTATACCCCTTTCATAAATAGTGTCATAAACCATTTTATAAACTTGGGTCTTAGCCCCTTTCATAACAATTGAGCCTTTTGCCCCTTTCATAAATAGTGGCCTAATCTTTTTTTATAAACATGGGCTTTATGCCCCTTTTCATGAACGTTGTAAAGGGTCGGGTTCTTATCCTTTTTTAACCCTCAGGTTCACATCCATCTATTATATGCTATCGGGTCTTGGGCCACTTTTCAAGATTGTTCGAGATATCTCATGTATTTTGATAAATGCTTGTGATTTTTTCAGACACAAAGTCGAAAATCTCACTCATTGTTATAATTGAGACTTGTTTGTCCTAATAATTTTTTCATTTATCTCGAGTGGCATGATTCTTGTATGATAGCTGTTAAATTCCTCTACATAAATTAAAGCATAATTTTGAGTTAATTTTGACATTTACTTAGTACTTGTATGCCTTTCCATAATTTTTCAAAAAATTACAGGTTTGCCCCTTTAGGCTTGGTTCGCTCAACTTACATGCATCGATGAACTCGTCTCTACTAATTCCCATCTATTATTTTTTCCACATATCTAAGGTTATACCCATGTTGGGTTACATTTGCCAAAATGCCCAAAATTCTCTAAGTTTCTCACTTAGATACTTAACTTTTCAAAAGTTTACATTTTGGTACTTAAAATGGACAAAATTATTATTTACCCCTAAACATCAAAATTCTCCCTTTAAAAACCCTAGACTTCTCAATTCTTTCTTTTCGGTACTTTAACTTCCTTTAGTCCCATTTGGGTTATTAAGTTTTCAGAATTTTCTTTTTTTGTCCCAAACTTTACATTATTTATAATTATGCCGCTAAAGTTTTTCCAAATTTTCATTAAAGTCCCCAACCTCCTCCAAGCTACTTATTCGGGTCCCTAAACTTTTTAAAAATTCTTTTCAGGTCCCTAGACTTCCAATGAGTCTCATTTGGGTCCCATTTTCCTAAAATTATGATTTTGGCCCACATTCTTTTTAAAAATTACATTTTAGTCTCTTAACTTTCCTTTCCCTTAAAAGATCTTCATAAACTTTTCAAAAAACCTTTATAAGTTCATTATCTTATTCCTCAAGTCCCCACAGTCACTTTTCAGTTGCCTCGGTCAAAATAGTATCATTTCTGTCGTGATAGGGGCCTTCGCCAAAAAACTGAAACAATTTGGAAAATTGATGGGAACTCACTAGAGATGGTGAGTGGGTCATCGACATGTGGTGTTGGAAAGTTATCTCCCTTGTGCGTTTGTGATCTCTTGAATCACACCAAATGTTGTTTGAGTTGATTGAAAAACATGTTTTATAGAGAATTTTTAAAACATAGGTGTCACCAGAGTTTCCAAGAATTTTCATGAATACAAGGTTTACCTTCAACTCGAACGACTAGTGGGGTTGGCTAGAGGGGACTAAGAGGAGTCCCTAAATTATTTTGGGCTGTAGTTGGTCATTGGGAGGTTGGGGTAAGGTCATGAACAAACTACTATATTTTTGGCAAAGGGAACAAGGTTACTATTTTATCATGCATGTGCTAGTAGAGGGCACGTTGGCATCGTGGAGAGGTGGGATTTGAAAGATAGCTTTCGACGGTTCCAATGCCACTAGAATCACCTAGTTTGATAGTTTGAATAGAAAGTTATGACCTCTATAAGTAAGGTCACCCGAAATCTAAACAACCTTACTTCTAGAAAGAATTTAGGCCACCAATCACTAAGGGAGGGGTCAGATCATATATGGGGAGCTCAGAGGACTAAACATCCATTGCCCCATGTCCATAGCTAGACGAATTAAACCCCATAGGCCTCGATTTCCATTTAATTTTTATTGATGGCAAGATATTGAAGATAACATAAAATTAGTTCAATTTTCAGGTTTCGAGGCAGATGTGGACATTAATTTGGACAAAGAAGATGAGCATGGGCGCGCGTGTGTCACACCCATCTCACCCATGGGTCAAACCGATATATAACCACCATATCATCTCGATGCTACGATAGTGGGTAGCTCACTACAGTAGAACCAGCAGGCTAAAAGGCCCAAATTAGTACAATATTTCTAAAATTCACTGAAATTTTAATCTTTTATAAATAACTTTCAAAGTGCATAAAGGACCACAAACAAATATCAGGAAGTGAGTAGCTGCCTCAAAACACCTGTTAGTAAGACCAAGTACCTTATCTCGAATCTCTTGCTCTATGGTGGTCCTATATCCTTGCGCTCCTTTCCTTCGTATATCCCTAAAATATGTTAAGGGGAGGGGGTGAGCAACACTCAATGAGTGCGAAAACCACTCATCATATCGTTCATGGCCTTGATATTGCCACATCTCAAAATATCATATACGAAATTTGATATCTCATTTTCTATAGTAGTTCATTACCAAACCTATCATTCTTGCATTAGTATATGTTTTTGTCCTATACTATTTACCATACATTAGACGAGAACTATCCTTTGAACCAACTAATCGAGTGATAACTAATAATGTACACTCTATATTGTGCTAGGGTATTCCCTTAGCACAATCATCCATATTCAAAAGGGGAACCAAATCTAGAGATGTTAGACGAGAAATATCATCCAAACCAATTGATCGTGTGATATCCATCGATGCACACTCGATATTGTACAAAAGTATCTCTCATCCCCTAACACAATCTTCCATATTCATAATGGGAAACAATTTATCATATTTTAAGATTTGTCTTAATTTCCATTACGAGTTTTAAATTAAAACACTTAAATGCACACATATTGGAAGATCAAGTACTAACACACACGTAGCAGCATTTCATATGAGTTAGCATTATCACACATAGTAGTGCCTTATCATTGAAGGTCAATTCATTCACTTGTTCGGAATGGTGAGTGGATAGATGCATAGGAGCATAACTCGTAGCCTTTTAATAAATTGGCCTATTCAAATGAATGTTGATGCCTCTTCATCGATCATATAGTTGATAGAATTTCATTCGACTCCAAGTCACACTTACGAACCTCGTATTATATCTCCCTAGTCTTGGTAAATTGGAAAATCAAATTGAAATCCCTGTTATTTGCTCTGTTTTCCAATTACCCTTAGTATTTGACACAATCTTGAGTGGGCGTCTATCAGACTACTAATAAAACTCATCTACCATGAGATTCATGCATGTCAAACAATAACATTTGTACAAGCAATCATGTATTGAGTATGACCTTACTAATTAATCATCCCCTCTATTGATATCATTATCGATTTGACCATATAAATCATAACACAACACATGAATTGCATTTGCTTGTAAAATACCGGGTCATTGCTTTTCTTTCAAACATACATACTTTTAGCACATTTCTAAAAGTTGTGTTTACATTAGTTTATAAGCATCGACCTTAGATCCTTTAATAAATGTAAGGTTTTCACCCATGTTAAAACCTTCAGATTTACACCTATCTTTTCTGAAAATGATCGGGCCATGGCCCCCTTCTCAACTTGCTTGGGATATCACTCACCTTTTTAATAAAAGCTATCATATAATTTTTTTATGGTTTCTTCAAAACCTTTTTCAATGCATACATACTAGCAATGCTTTTCATAAAGCGATAAGTATTGACAATAACGATCCAATCGGACACGGCATCGAAAATTTCACTCACTGTTGTAATCGGGATGCATTCGTTCTAGTTGTTTCTCATTTATCTCTGGAGGCACAATTTCCATATGATTTGTTGTCAAATTCCTCTACACAAATCAAATAATAAGGTCGGGTCAATTTCAAACTTAGTATTTATACACTATCCCATAATTTTTCTTAAAATTACAATTTTGCCCATCGCCTAGTTCGCTCGATTCTTGTGCATCACTAAACTCGTTTCGACTAACACTCATCCATTTATTCCTTTCACCTATTTAAAATTATACCCATGTTGGGTCATATTTTCTAAAATGACCAAAATGTCTCTAAGTTTCCCACTTAGACATGACTTTTCCAATGTTTGCACTTTTGTCCTTAAAGATGGACAAAAATATCATTTTGCCTTTACCCATGAAAACTCTAACTTTTGGGACAAAAATACTTCACGAGTATTTCCTTTAGGTCACTAGACTTCCCTTAGTCACATTTGGGTTCTCAAATTTTTTAGAAATTTCTTTTTTGTCACAAACTTTACATTATTTATATTTTGACACTAAACTTTTCCTAAAGTTCCTTTTTAAAACTTATTTCTAGGTCCCTAGACTTCCACTTAGTCTCATTTGGGTCCTCATTTTCCCAAAATGGTATTTTGGATGCCAAACTTTTTAAAAATTACATTTTAGTCCCCAAAAATTCTTCTCCTTCAAAATACCTCCATAAACTCTCCAAAACTCCTTTATATGTCCCTCATCTTATTCCCTAGATCCACACGATCACTTTTTGGCCAGCCTCAGCCAGAACAATGCAATTTTGGCCACGATCAGACTTTCACCAAAAAACTAACATAGTTCGAGAAAGTGCGGGAAACTCACTGGAGATAGAGAATCGATCATCAGTATGGTCGGAGTTAGAAAGCCAACTTCTTTGCATATTTATGGCCTCTTGAACCACTTAAAATGGTGGTCTTAGTAGCCTAAAAATGTGATTTATAGAGGGTTAGTAAAATAGAGGTGTTACCGAAGATCCAAAGAATTATCATAACCATGAAGCTTGCCTTCATATCAAATGCTTGGTGGTGTTTGCTCAAGGGGACTGAGTGGAGTCTCGAGAATTATTTTGGATCATGGTTGGTCGTTGGGGAGGTTGGGGTATGGTCAGGAAAATACTACTCTATTTTTGGCCGAGTGAGTAGTGTTACTATTTGATCATGCCGAGATTAGTAGACATGGAGGATGGTGCAGCTTGAAAGTTACCATAAACACAGTTCCAATGCCACTGAAATGACCAAGTTTGGTGGTCATAAATGAAAGTTATAGGTTTTTGTAGTGAGGTCACCATAAAACTATGCGAGTTATTTTTTAGAAAGAATTTCGACCACCAACCAATGAGAGTGGGATCGAGCCTTATATGACAAGTTTGGGAGGCCAACGGTCTATTACACCATGTCCATAATTGGTCGGATGGGATCCCATATATCCCACTTTTTATATAATTCTCCTCAGGGACAAGATGCGAAATCACACTAAAATCTAGTCATTTTCAGGTTCCAGGTCGGGTTTTGGGCACTGAGTTGGGTGAAGAATACGAACATGCGTGTGCGCCCTACGCGTGAAGCACAAGTGTGTGCCTAGCATAACACGTTGACCGTTTTACACTATAATAAATTGATTTCTGACAAATAAATTGGTCAATTCGACCAATTTTGGTCTTATCTTAGCTGCAACACCTCCAAATTGGTCGATTCTTGCCCCAATTTATTTATATAAAATATTTTCAACTAATTTCATATAAATTAGGATTAAGAACATTCACTTTCTGAATTACATAGCCACTTATAAAAATATGAGCATTTTACAGCTCCAAGTCAATTTCTTTCAGTTTTGGTCGGTTACCTTCAACCGTTATTGGACCATTTTATTTTTCTAAATATTATTCATCCAATTCCATATAGTTTGGGCTCAATAATTGTTATTTTTCTATTTATATAACCCCCTTCTAAAAATTGGGGGTTTTGTGCCCCAAACCGATTTAATCCTGAATCAAAGCAATTTTCAATCGGACATTTTCCGATCTTTGATTTTCAATTGGGGAGGGGTTCTCAGAGGGAAATCCATGAACTTTTCTATTGTCCAAATTTATGTTCGAGCATATTTACCATATGGTTTGATTCCACATCTTGTTTTATAGTTTTCCATTCCCAGTTCAACATCGATTTTTAGTACAATTTAGTTTAACTCTCAGTTTCGGAAATTCTAATTTTACAGCGTAGGTGTGGCATATTCCATGTGCCCGGTATACACACCAAATGATTCACAATGCAACAAATCGATTTCTAGTGAATAAATTAACCAGTTCACATGATTTTTGTTGTTTATTGGACGATTCACCTCAAATTCGACCACTTCATGACCCAATATATTTTTATAAAACTTATTTGTCCAATTTCCTACAAATTAAGCCCAAAATATCCATTTTATGATTCATCTAACCCCTCCTAAAAATGAGTGGTTTTGTGCACCAAGCCAATTTAATCCCGATTCAAATTGGTTTTTAATCGGACTTTTTTTATCCTTGATTTCCAATTCAATGGAGTTTCTAGGAGGATAATTCATTTATTTTTGCATAGTCTAGATTTATAGTACGAATTGACTTCCAATCCAGTTCGATTCCAAATCTCAATTTTTTTTGTTTTCATTCTTAGTTCTACATCAATTTCTCGTCCAATTAAGCTTAAATCATATTTCAAAAATTCTGGTGTTACATGGAGGATTAATAAATTTTTTCGACAAATGTGTAAATAAGTAAAAATTTAAAAATGTACTAAATTGGTCGAAGTAGATCTAACTAATCAATCAGACCGGTCTTATTCGTCGCACCCATGTCATACTTGTCCACACCTTACAAACTCTATTTTTTCGGCCTACACATGCGATAGAAATCCCTACAAAAGTCGCGATCTTGATCATTTTTCATGCAACAAATGGAATGGACAAGCTGGCAACTTCCACCTTGATCTTCCCTTTAGAGGGTTCCTACAATCTCTCTATCGACAAGCCAAAACTCTCTTTGAAACTTTCATCTGAGCTTAGGTGCCCTATTTTTCTTTTGTAACCGAGTATTCATACGATTGATGACACCTCTACTGGTTGTGGCTTTGCTTGAGCTCACTCCCACAAACCCTCATTGTCCCCACCCATAGAGTCCTTGATAGGGCTTGAATTAGCTCAAGATGCCCTTAGGAAGCCTTTCTCGCCACCTGATATGTTTCGCCCCTTGTGAGTGACATATTTTTCTCGCTGCTCGATCAAGCTTTTGCATACCCTGACAACACCTAACCATCATGTTTTCGATCAAGAGTCCATTGATCATGTCCATCCCTTAATGTTGCCACACGACCCTTCCTCGTAATCTTTATCCCTTATTTTAATTATGATGCTATGTTTTTGTTTGAAAGCTTCAAATGAATTCAAACCATAAGAAATAATTGAATTTTTGGGTTGTAATGGGAGAGTTGAAGCTTATGAAGGATGTTAGGGTGTGTTTTGGATGGTTTTCGAAGCTTGTTACTAATTTGAGAAGAGTTTAAAAGTTTAGGGACAAAAATACAATTTTGAAGAGTTTGAGAACTATTTTACAAAAATGGGAAAGATGGGTATTTGTTTTCAAAATATGGATATTTGAGGGACTAGATGTGAAAGTTATAAAGTTATTAGGGCTAAAATGAAAGTAAGAAAATATTAGAGACTAAATTATACAATTTTGGAAAGTATGAACCAATTTCAAAATTTTGAGAAAATGGGGGTATAATATATTTTTTTGGATAAATAAGGGACTACTTTCTAAAAAGATAGCTTTGGAGGACCACGTAAGTAATAGAAACTTGAAGGAGTAATTTGTAAAGTTTTAAAATTTTAGGGACTAATGTATAATTTTGGTAATTTAAACAAATATCTCTAAATATGTATATTTGAGAAAAATAAGATAATAATAAGAGCTTGAAGGTAGTTGTTAATTACATTTTTATTTATTAAAAGATTAAAATATAACAATGTGTAAAATTTAGAAAATGGTAGGTGTATGTATCGATAAAACTAGATATATATCAAAATTATTTATAAATATATAAATCATGTTATAGGTTAAACGAATAGTCTCATTCATGCAATCAATAGAGAGGTAAAGATTTTATCCGGTGATTTTAATCCCATGTCGAGCTGAGTGAATATATTGACATTGAGTCTGATTAGACTTAATTGATAAATTAGTTAAGGATATGAAATCTTATAAAATAAAGAAGTACCTCTTTAAAAATAGTTTTTGTAGAAAAAAGGGAAATGATTATGATTATTATTCAAAATTTAAAATTGTTTTATCGATTTAGGTAATAACCCAATCATTTCGGTAATATAGACCATGAGGCGTATTCGTGAAATATTTTCTTGAAATGAAATTTTGAACGAAAAGGGGGAAAAGAGTTACAAGTATAAGAGATGACTTAATGTTTTATATAATAAACCCCATGGGGTTGTTGATTGTGAAATGATGCATGTGTGATTGTTTGAGGCTATGAAAAAAGATGTTATGTTGACTCATATTACACACAATGTTATTTTTTAGACTACAAACCAAATTGTTATGTCGAAACATATTGCATACATCATTAATTATGCCAGAGGATGTATTGAGAATCATTAAGTGCCTCCTTAGACATTGAATGATATCATACGATTATATGGGAATCATGTTTGTGATATGGGGGAAAGATCTAGATTTCCCATGTGTTGTAGCAGGAGTTTTAGAGACGGGTCCATGACTAAGAATTTGGTGATGGTGGTCATAATGAATCATTTTATTATTATCCAAAAGAGAAATATTTTAAAAAGAAAGAAGAAAGTTGATATATGCACTAAGTTATGAATGGTACGAGTGATGTGAATCTGACTAAATAGACTACGAATTCACTAGTCCAATCAACCGAACCTACAATGGAGCTAAACACTTTGTCACCAAATAGGATAAATGATCATTTGAGACTTAAAGAGGACCCAATTACAAGGTTAAGGGGCTAAAAGATTCAAACAAGCTTTATATGGGTTGATTAAAAATATTGTCAAAAATTCAAGTGGAAGCCCAATTGAAGAGCCTAAGAAAAGCCCACGAGAATGTTCAGATTTAATTAATGAGTAGAGAATTATTAATATAATAAATCTTCTACGATATTAAATGATAATATTAATTATTTAATTAGTTAAATTCATATTTTTAAATTGGTTATTAAAATATCCTAGATATTTAGATTAGATATGATTGGCATGATAACCATAAGATATATTTTCCTTATTTTTAGGTTATTCAGTTGTTATTTCTACCTATAAAAGGCATACTCTACAGCATTAAAGTACAGACACTTTTGATATTCAATTTTGTGAGGTTTTGGTCTTTTTTCTCTATTAAAAGAACTTTTGAACTTATCAGGTTTTTACCTGTATCGTTCAAGCAATAAAGACTTATCACCACGGTTTTTTAAGAGTTTTTCTTAGAGAATTTGGGTGTGACATCTACATATATTATACCTTGTTTCTCACATAAATAGGGTATATTCCAACTTTTCGTACTTGCGTCGTGAAAGTATTGGGGTCTTTCCATATTTGGTGTAGGATGTCGTCAACATATTAGCGAGATTCGCATCAGTTTGTATCAGAGCACACGGTTGCACGACAAGTTCCATCCTATCTTTTATATCTAGTTCTTTTTTATCTTCTTTACCTATTTCTATTCTCTTAAAAAAATTAAAAAAAAGTCTCATCTTCTTTTTAGTAAGTGCAAAAGAAAAAGAAAGAAAAAGCTAAAAAAAATTTGTGCAAAAAAAAGAAAAGAAAAAAATTGTGCCAAAAAAAGAAAAAAAAAAAGCAAAAAAAATCATGCAAAAAAGGTAAAAAAAAAAGCACAAAATTCTATCTTGAGATTCACTATAATCTATCTAAGCTTTATTCTTTTTTATCCTTTGTGTCTCATTTGTCATTCTATCTAAATTTAATATTCATTATGGTCTATTTTAGTTTCATTCTTATCTAATTACATTCTAAGCTCACACTTCAATTCCTTTAGAATTACTTTTTGAAACTCTTATTGGTTTGTCTTGATTGTTCCTCAAGTTGAACTGCCTCATAAAAATGATTTATTTTTAAGTTCAATTAAGATTGAAAGAAGACAAATAAGTGAAAAAAGACAAGGGTATTTTAAATCTATAAGAAAAAGCCATTTGAGAGTGAAATATGAGTGTTTGAGAGAAGCATGTGAGGGAGAGTTGCGAGTTGAGCCAGGATCATAAGGCCCAACGACAAGGAAAAGCTATGAAGGAAGAAGGTTTCATACTGCCCATTCAAAACTTACAGTGGAATGCAATGAAGAGTCAAATGAAACATATAGTGAAGTCTGAATTTGAGCCACTTCATACGCGAATGGATCGTTTGGAGGAAGGTGTGAGACGACGCTCACATCAACATACTTTCATTAAACGACTGTGTAGCAGTTGATCTCGATGCTTTGAACCACAGGAACTAGGGGAGTTCAATGATCTCCAAGTAAATCGTGACAACCTCAAGCTCAATTCCTTCAATCAACTTACTACTTGGGATAGATCATGTATTGATGATATCTTGGACAACCAATGTGAGAAGTTATTTCATACTCGTTGTTCTATGAAAAATAAGGTTTGTTTTGTTATCATATATGGGGAAAGCTACACTAACCTTGCTAGCACTGAGTTTGTGGAGAAGTTGGCATTACATACAATGAAGCATCCAAAGCCATATCAAATTCAAAGGATGAATGATCAACCCAAACTCGAGGTAACCAAATAGGTGATAGTGTCATTCTCTATTGGAAATATCAGGATGAAGTATTATGTGATGTAGTACCAATGCATGTATGTTATATTCTATTGGGAAAACGTTGGAAGTTAGATCGTCAATTTAGATATGATAGATCAACAAATAGGTACTCATTCGTGATGAATAATAGGCCAATATCTCTTATATTTTTTACTTTACAATAAGTTTTTTAGGATCAGTTGAAAAAGAAAAAGATAAATGAAAATAAAATGGCAGAAAAATAAGAAGAGAGAAAAGCCAAAATTGAAGACAAAGAGAGAAAAGGCAATATTGAAAAGGAAGAGAGAAAAATCAGAGTTGAAAAAGAAGAGAGAAAAGCTTTATATGGGCTACATCTAAGACTTAAAGAGGGTTCAATCACAATGTTAAGGGGCTAAAAGATTCAAACAAGCTTTATATAGGCTGATTAAAGAGATTGCTGAAAATTCAAGTGGAAACCCAATTGAAGAGGCCAAGAAAAGCCCACAAGAAGGTCCAAATTTAATTAATGAGTAGAGATTTATTAATATAATAAATCTTCTACAATATTAAATGATAATATTAGATATTTAATTAGTTAAATTTAGATTTTTAAATTGGTTATTAAAATATCCTAGATATTTAGATTAGTTATGATTGGCATGTAACCATAAGATATATTTTCTTTATTTTTAGGCTATTCGGTTGTTATCTCTACCTATAAAATGCATACTACACAACATTGGAGGACATACACTTTTGGTATTTAATTTTGTGAGGTTTTTGTCTTTTTTCTCTCTTAAAAGAACTTTTGAACTTATTAGGTATTTACTTGTGGCGTTCAAGCAATCAAGACTTATTACAGGGTTTTCTAAGAGTTTTTCTTAGAGAATTTGGGTGTGGCGTATACATATCTCATACATTGTTTTATAAGAAACAAGGTATATTCCATCTTTTCGTACTTGCGTCGTGAAAGTCTTGGGGTCTTGCCATATTTAGTGTAGGGTGTTGTCAATATATTGGCGAGGTTTGCATCAACGAGTATTGTAAAAATGTTATTGTTATTCTTGAATGAGACTAAAATTGAGTTTATAAACACTTGGTGTCAGTCTACTCACTCATTTCCCCAAATATTATAGGGAAAGTAGAAGATTTAAAATTGGATTCAAGAGTTGGGTATAATGTTAACAAAATAAAATATATCTAAGTAAAAATTGTTATCCGAATACAACATATGAAGATCTAATAGAGATTTCACATGTAGATATTATTAATATTATTTTGTTGATGATTTTTTTCTATGAATATGAATGTTCTAAGTTGAGCATTACATCATCTATATATTACAATAGTGTGACCCCAATAAATGTAGTGTAGATAAGGTTTTACGGGTTATCATGCATGCATAATCTCTAGATTGCAGGTGAGATGTGATATTTGTACATTTTGGAAAATTAGGGGATTGTTTTGCAAATCTAGAAATATGGGTAACTAGTTTCAAAATATGAACATATAGAGTGTTGAAGGCTAAAATTATATAGTTTTGAGTCTAAATTACAATTAATAAAAGTTTATGGATCAAATTATAATTTTTAAAAGTTTGAGGAATAAAATGTAAATTCTTGAAAATATGAATTTATTTATAAAATTAGAGAAGAAGAGGGATCATATTGAAGTTCTTGGTAGTAAGGGTTGAATTGTTAAAAATAATAAAATTAATGATTAAAATGATAATAAGAAAAATTAGAGGATGAATTTGCAAAATATTGGAAGTTTAGGGATAAAATGTAAATTTTGGAAATTTAAAGCTAATTTACATAAAAATGGATCGTTATGAATACATGTTAAATAATAAGAGCGTTGGTGATTTAGTTATATTTTTAGTTGTATGAATAATTTGTAACAATGGAGAAATTTAAAAAAATGATATATGTATGTATCAATATAATCATGTATAGACACTAATGATTTATAATTATATAAATTATGATATAAGTCAAACTTGTGGCCTTATTCTCACAACTTAGCATAGAGGTAAATAGCTCATCAAAATATTTCAGTTGAAAGTTTAGGTTAGTAAGTTTAATGATATTGAGTTCAATTTGACTCAATAGGGATTCTTCTTAAAAGTTGAGACTAGTTTTCACATTGTCATAAATATTACGTATTTCTCAAAAATAGTTTTAAAAGTAAAGTATTTTATATGCGTTTATTTAGAAATATTTTATCAATACATGACCCTAAGTTTTATATGGTAAAGCATGTGTGACTTTTACTTGTAAAATGATGCATACAATTTGATTTGGGCTAAGATACAACACTTATTTTTGTTATTACATTACGCATTGCATTATTATATGCGTATGATGAATGATGTATTGGATACATATTGCATTATTGTATGTGTACGATGAATGATGTATTGGGATGTTCATTGGAAACCTAATTATGTGGCTAAATGGAATACTACGGCATAGGCATCCAGGACAAGGTGTGAGACTAACTTCACGTATCAACAATCACCTTCTCTTGTTATAAATTTTAGACTCATTCTACCCTGCATCAAATGTCAAAAAGATTTATTTATTAAGGCAAAGGTTATTCAATTATTAAAATTCACCACTTAAATAGAAAGGTCACACAGAACAAAAGTTTTGTTTTAAGAAACAAGAATAATATTGTGCAAAAAAAAAGAAACAATGATAAAATTCTTTACTTGGAATAAGAACCGAACATCTAAAGGATATGATTTACAACATTCTCTAGAGTGTAATTAAGTTTTCATTGATGAATCCCTCCTTTACTCCTCATTTGTAATCCCAAGAGAAACTAAGAACATATCACCCTATTCCCTAAATCTAGTCGAGCACCCTTCCTTGAAAAAGATTAACCTAAAAGCATGCGTAGATATTGAAAGATTATCTAAACCACTAAGGTAAAGACAGAGGAAGATCACTCTCGAATATCGAGAAAACATGGAAAGGAACTACCAAGCAAGAATTGTACCTTACATCCCTAAATTACCGCCTTGTCAATTGGACAAGTACGATAAACTCCTTACTCTCTATAGAATCCTGTGAGATTAAGTTAAATAAATTAGTTCTTTCAAATGGTCACAAAAATTGAGTATTTCACCTGAATTGTTAGAAATGTATTCTACTATATGGAGGGGAAAAGGAATAAGTAATGGGGAGAAAAATTATTATATCTTGATTATGTGTACCTCTTAAATCCAAACCAAATCAATCCATGAGAATAGACACATGTTGTGGTACCTCTTAGTACGCCTGCCAAATTGTGGAGGTATTAAGAGCCAAAGGGGCAATTCCCTTGCTATGGAGGCAAATAGGACAAGACAAAGCCTCGACAGTGCCTGCATCAGATTATGAATTGTAGATGGTTAGGAATCTCAAATGGATTAACCAAATTGAAACCAAGCTATAAGGGATGACAACCTGAATTGGCATACCTTAAGAGGTCCCTATAAGCTCATGCTGAGGATGAATAATTTACAGAATAGTTGAGGATGGTGAGGACTGATCACTAGAGGCTATCAACAAGGAAATGGGGTGAACTAAACAACCTAATAATTTAAGAGAAAAGTACTAGTAAGGCAGATATCACCTAAAACTACCACCAAAAGATATCAAGGGAAACTAAGGCTAGGAAGGAGAAGAGTGAACCTTTAGCAATGATGCCCCAACCTTAACGTACATAAAACTTCTTTGGGTGAAATTGAACCTAGAACACAATAAACGAACTCTTTTAGACAACCTAAAATAGAGAGAGAAGGGTTAAAAAAAGTAAATAGAGGGAAGATCAAGCTACTATTAGAGGAATTCAATGAGGAGACAACATAACTTAGAGTTGCCCGAGTATAAGAATCAGAAACTTAATCTACAATGTCAGGAAAGTCTCATCTATAGAAATCGATGACCTAAGGTCCACCAACCGCTAAAATAGAGAAGCATCACATATGGATTAGCAAGGTTAGAAGAATCATCATCAAAATAAAAGGTTGGGAGCAAAGAGAAATCTTACTTGGAGATCTTCGAGAATGATTGGAATGAGTTGAGGGAAACTTAGATAGAGGAAAAATTAAAACAGATTACTGAAGTTACCGACATAGCAGGATTTGGTGATGGACTGGAATGAACCAAAGGAAGCCTGGATGGAGGAGAATTGATCATTGGGAACGTAAAAACATGCAATTTAAGAGGCCAATGGAATCGCCTAGCTTTAATATATTGTGAGAACGAAGTTGAAACGAAGAGGATGAGAAGAAAAGGGTTGCAGTTCATTTACCTCAAGGATTCTGGAGTAAAAATCTAAAAGGCATGTGAATGAAGAACCAGAGAATTCGAGGACATGTGGTAGAAGAGTGATAGAGAATTGGAGCTTGGATTATGGGGTGTGTAGGGCAAACTAAGGGAGGTGAGCATGAAGAGCATTTTCTAAGTTGAATGAATTGGGGA
This sequence comes from Trapa incisa, assembly GCA_030064435.1. NCBI lineage: Eukaryota > Viridiplantae > Streptophyta > Magnoliopsida > Myrtales > Lythraceae > Trapa > Trapa incisa. Next base: position 19,835,016 of record CM057771.1, read on the forward strand.
TTAAGAGACCTTGAGCTGAAAAGGGGAGAAGGAAAATTTAAGATATTACCCTTAATGCAACCAGATAAATTATTTAAGGGTAAAGATTATCATTCCCTCAAAATTGTAGATAATTACAATGATAATGATCAAATTACCCTTGAATTTTGGTGAAATTACAAGGTTGTTATTAAGGCCGCCGAAATTACACAATACCCTTAAGAGCATATTCGGAGTAATCCCAAACATTACTGATTGACCTCAATTGTTCAAGTACCAGATTTCAAGTGTAAGATACAAAGTTTATACATTATTTACCTATATAATAGACATAAATTTAATTATGAAAATAGGGTATAAGTGCAAAATTGTAATTTTAGAAATGTTACAATATAGTATAATAAATGCACGAATTACAGCCCAAAAAACATTTATGAACCCGTGCATGATATTTAAGGAGGAAAACATACACGATCTTGCAAGAGTAGCATGAATACTCATACTTCGTAATCCCTCCAGAACGAACATGTACTCGGATAATAGTATTTGAGATTTCTAACATTGATTCTGATTAGACCGATGATGTGATATTACTTCCATAATTAATATTTTGTAATAATTAAAATATTTTTGGAATATATTTCCCCTTAATTGCTTGAATCCCCTAAAAAATATTTTGGAAAAATATATTTTCTATATGAGCATGAATCATGTTTATTATCATTTCAAAGCACTATATAGATAATATATATATATATATATATATATCCATTTAGAAAATAGGCCAGACCCATTGTCAAAGGAATAAGGCTTTGAATTATAATTGTGAAGTGGCCCCAAGGCCAATGTAAACTGGTCATATCTCGTAAATAATTGTGATTATAAAGTTGAGTATGTTAAAATAATAAAACATGTGAATTTGTATGAAATGGGTCATGACTTGTAAATACTATCAAGCTAGAGGCGGGTCTCATCTCGGTAACGTTATGGGTGTGGCACCATTACAAGGAATGGCCACGAGTGCCATCTTATGATTGTGAGTCACGTTATTTACACCGATATGGAAGATGGGGTGATGGAAGGGCACCTATAGAGGTTGCGCCATCATCCTAGCAAAAAATGGAAAAGAGATGGAGGGTATAATGTGATACTTTAATGTTTTCCCGGGACACCTGGAACACATACGGGTACTGTCCCAATACACCTCTACGATAGGTAGATGACAGGATGAGTCATAAGTGTAGGAGCCATAGGCGGGTGAGAGACGGTAATGCGGATATGACCCGAGTGCTGAGACACCAGCTGTGAGTGCAGAGAAAGTTTGCAACTCCTTTCACTCCAGTTCCCTATCTGGTGCCATCTCAAGGAGTGTTGCATTCTAGAGAGGTCATTGTGTCTATGTGGGGCCCAAGTGACCCATTTATGTGCAGGCATGAGTGCCCAAAGTGTGTAGGAGAATGACATGAGTTTTGTCAGGACCTCGAGGTACTAAGGCACCGAGTTGGAAGGCGGCACATATGAGGTGCTGGTGGTGGGGATGATATCCCTAGGGTCTCTCACACTCCAGCTTCTGGACTAGGATTTGTCGAATGGTTGTCTAGTTCGAGTGGTTTTGTGATTATGTGTTTAGGGGCCATGGGTGCCAGTTTGAGATTTAAGTTTTCAAGGTTCCTAGTTCAAGGTTCCATTCTCGGTTTAAGTTTTCATCCTCAGTTTGAGATTTCATTCCCTATTTCAGTTCTCGAGGATTTCATTTCCTAGTTTTGGTTTTTATTCTATGTTTAGGATTCCATTCCTAGTTTAGGTTCTCATTCCCGGATTCTAGTCTAGTTGGGCTTAACTTAGATTCCGTAAATTCTGGTGTTACAGTCGACTCCCGACCGCCAATGCGATGAGTAGCACCTAATGCTAAAAGGAATGGATGTACTACACTTGTTGGAGACCAAGTGACCTGAGCCAGGAAAGGAGGTCGGAACAAGGTATCACTTCTGAGGCGAGGTAGGGATGGACCTGATTTGATCCTAAGGGAACTGAGACTGGACGATGCCCTAGAGGCACAACCCCAATAAGGAGAAAATGGAGTGACAATTTGAAGGCAAATTTAATTCGTCGAAACAATAGCGCCAATGTTCCATGAGGATTGATTTAGTCATAGTAAAATGGAAAAAGTTACATTCATCATAGAAAATTGAGGTGTTAAAATATGGATGTAAGATGTCGGAGAATTACCTGACCGAGTTCTATATAGGGAGAGGGTATCACATGATTCATACATGGATGAATGTTCATTGAAAGCATCATTTGAAAAACCAATTAGGTGAAGTGTAGTAGATTGGTTGAATGGAAGGAAATGGTGGCATGGAATTTAAAGACTTACATACTTTCAATTTAGCTTTTTTAATGAAAATCACTTGGACAATACTCTCAAACATAAATTCCCTATGTGCTAGAGTTTTAAAAGGATGATATTGTAGAAATACTAATATATTTTTTGTTTGTGTAGATTCACATCCATTGTAGCTATGGAGAAGTATGCATGTGGCTAAATGACTCATCCATGAAAGGTTAGTTTAGCAAGTAGGTGATAGAGATCATATCTAAGTTTGAGGTAACAATTGGATCCCTTCCCTCCCATATCATAGGTTATGCATTATAATGAACTAGTAGAGCATGGAACATTTAAGGGTTTGCTTTGTTATTTTATCACATGAATAAAATATGGAAATTGAAGGCAAACTGCCTTTATCTTTCTATTTAGGAGGAAGATGTTATATAGAAGATTCTTATCCAGGTAGTATCTACTGAGGGAAAATGAATGCCTAAAGATAAATTAGGTAAGACCTTATGTTAGATATTATGCATTTCTCATTAATAAGAAGCGACAACTCATACACTCATACATGTACCTTCCTCATCCAATATTATCTCTAAGAAGGTTTGTATTAGTATACGGGATTTAAAATTCATTACTCGAGCTAGAAATTACATCTAAAGATGTTGTTCCAATACACTGCATGTTGATACTATTTTAGTAGATAGGCATTTAAGTGGTTTTGTTGAATGTTATATTTGTAGAGTAGTTGAATACTCTCAAACATGAATTCCTTATGTGCTAAAGTTTTAAAATGATGATATTTTAGACATATTGATATACTTTTTGTAGGTGTAGGTTTGCATTCATCTTGGCTATGGAGGAGCATGTGTGCATGCTAGCAAACAACATAGAACATTTAAGGGTTTGCTTTGTTATTAATCACATGAATAAAATATGAAAATTGAAGGAAATTCGCACATATCTTTCTATTTAGGAGGAACGTGCTATATAGATAATTTCTTATCCAATGTTATCTCTAAGAAGGTTTGTACTAGTATATGGGGTTTTTAGAGTTATCTAGAGAATTTGTTCCAATGCATTGCATGTTAATACTAATTTAGTAAATCTACATTTGAGTAGTTCTGTTAAATGTTATATTTGTAGAGTAGTTAAATATGTAGATTACATGTTATTTTATTATTTATAAACTAGATTAGTATGATATGTTATTTATGATATTCATACTAATGGTGTGTTACTTAGGAGAAGAATTATGTAGATAATGATAGTATATACATGAATCATAAGAATTATATTTTTAGTACAATAACTAATACTTATTATATGATTTGGAAAAGTAAAAATTAAGATTTATATGAAGTAATACTTTCACGAGATGATATAATGATTAAAGATATACAAAATACGATAAATGAATATTTTGTGTTTTTTATGGAAAAAGTAAAGGAACATGTTTTACAATGTTACAAAGTTAATGCACATTGAACTAGTTCTACTCAAGAAGTTATCAAAATAAATTGTGATTGCTTATTCGAGACTTATTTTAAATTTACCTGTATAGATTATGTTGTTTAGTATTGAAAAGGATATTAGCTTGGGGTGAAAGAGTCACGTGAGAAGTTCTTACTATCAATAATAGTAAAGGCATAAGTTAATTTAGGAGGCATAACATATTTAATTACTATGAGGTCGTAGTCTTATTATAGTAAAAGTGGAATGGATAATTAGTTTGATAACCTTTATTTTTAATAGTTTTTGTAAGGGCAGTAAAAGATGTCATTTATGAGGTTTCTTGAAGTTATACATATTAATTAGACACTTTAATAGCATATATAGTGAGTTTGATAACCTACCATTTTTAATAAAGTTAGAGAAGCTAATTATGTGATGATGTTAGGACATATTAGTAATTGTACCACTGGACATGGGTATAGTTTCAAGATATTACTTTGAATATTATATTTGAACCTTTCATTTGAATATATGAAATATTTGTACAAAAAATATCCCAAATTAAATGGGAGTTGATCAATTCCTAAAATATCTTGAATCCTTCACCATTGCCTTCTCTACTAATCCATCCGCAAGGGGTGACAGCCTGATAAAAAAAATTGGCATTCGTGAAAAGCACATTGGCATTGGAGTGCGGATTTACGAGTACATGAATTCTCCACATTTCCTATTCCCAATACGTTTTACCTTATATATAAATAAAGACCAATATTTAAGGGAATTCTCCCATCTTAAACCAGATTTCTTACAACCATTCGTTGGAAGGATATAAACCTTGGAGGGGGAGGTAGGCGAGTGGGTAATCAACCATCAAAGCAACTTGTGTCTGACTCGCATTTAAGGCCTAACCATACATAATTCTCTTATCCCATAAAGGCAGAAAATAAGACAATGATCTTTAATCAATTCGTTTCTCTAAAGCAAATGATGCAGTTTAGACAGAAATCTAACTCTTTCTTAATTGTCTTATTTGTGGCATACTAAGGATAAGTTGCAAATGGATCACCAACTTTTTTCGTTATTAGGAGCACGAGAACACCCCACCTAATATATGCTTTTTTTTTTTTGCCAAAACACCTAATATATGCTCATTTCACCCAAATGTGACAACTTGATTGATAAGATAAGGATAGCATGCAACTATCTGCTCATGGATTTAATTTCTTTTACTAATATCTTTAATTTAATGACATGTTACATATTGTATATGAGTATTCAAAGACCAATAATACATGTATGACCATTTTCCTACCAAATATTCTAAGAACTATGATTGATATAATGAGAAAGATATGGGTATCTATATTAAGTAAGTGAATGGCAGTTGTACTTTGTTCCTTTATCTTGGTAGACAAAGATTCAGTCTTTTTCCATAGGGAAATTAAATAGCTTCACAGTTAGATGAGTGTTGGCAAGAAATATAGACCTCTCTCCATGACCCTTAATGTCCTAAGCCTCACCTACAAAAATAGTATTAAGCATTAATAGCAACTAATCTACACAAAGCTCATTCCATCAAGCAATACCATTGATTGATTGGCCCTGTGCCCACTCAACCTCCTAAACCAGATCTTGTTGTTGTCCATTCAACAGAGCTTTGCTGTCAAATGAAGACTTATGTCAAGTCCTCTTTTCATGCCAGTCAGCTTATCTTCCTAATCACTCTGGGGTTCAATTTACCATTCATTGAGCCCAACACGGACTACAGCACGCTGGTTTACAAGAATTGTGCAAATGAGACATTCTCGGACGAATCGGCAGCTGCTTCTTCCTACCAAAAGACACTCGATTCCATGTTCAATCAGCTTCTGTCTCATTCATCGCAGTCCAAGTTCTTCAGGATAACTGCAGGTAATGTAATGCTGGATTCCCATGGAAACAAGTACTAATGATCACTCATTGTGATCCTGTGGGCTAACACTTGAGGTGAAGAGGCAAAACTTTCTCGTGGAAATCCCACATAATCAGGGTCACTTTATAACAATTCATTTCCATGTGTTTACTCATCTATTTCATTATTGAGTAATCCATGTTTGTGGCAGATATCCATGGGGGATCTTAACTTTGGATCTTCTTTCTCAGATTCTGTTTTTTTTCCAAGGAATTTTTTTAGGGGAATTAAATCTGCAACTTTTACATCTCCCTCACTTTACAATAATGCATTGAATGCATGAACAGGTAACACTCATGGAAGGATTTCAGGGCTCTATCAATGCAGGGAAGACATTACCAATCAGGACTGCCATGTCTGTGTTACCAAGCTCCCCTACATCTCAAGCACTCTGTGCAACAGAGCCAAAGCAGCTGAAATCCAGCTCTCAGGATGCTCACTCCGCTACAAGATCAACTCCTTGTCACTGCAGACAAAAGACCAGCTGCCAGCTGGGACGATCAAGTATGATGCAGAGCGCAAGGATTGCAGCAGAGAAAGGGTGGACATGGACAGGTTCGATGAGCTGAGGGACTCGGCATTTGTTGAACTGGAGAGTCAGGTTTTTGTCAGACACGGGCGCTGCACCGTGCAGAGAGAAATGCTAAGGGCCATGGCTCAATGCGAGGGAGTAATGGGTGAGCAGGAGTGCATTGAATGCGTCAAACATGCGGCAAGTATTGCCAAGGAAGCATGTGAGAGGGCTGTTTCCGGTCAGGTGTCCTTGAGCCGGTGTTCAGTGAGTTACTTGTATGGACAAGGTGGTTGGGATGGTTTTGCAGGAGGAGGATATCCATACCTGGGTAAATCACTGTCTAGCCGTAGATCCTTGATAATCATAGCAGGCTTGTTATAGAGGAAAATATTATATATCTGCTCTATGAAAGCAATCAATCACTGATCTCCAGATTCTTTTGGTTGCACTCTTTTTGTCAATAGGATATCATAATGGAGACGATGGATATCATGATCATTCTGGAAGACTAGGAGTGATCTTGGGAGGAGGAGCTGCTGCTGTGCTGCTGGGTCTGCTGTTGCTGGTGCTCATTTGGATCGCAAGAAGAAAAGATGGTTAGTTTTACTGTAGAGCATATAAGATCAAAGTTTGATTTGAATCTATATTGAAAATAAAAATAAAAAAAATCATGGACTTGGCTCATCTAGTAATAAAACATCTTCATCCTTCTTTTGATCCTTCTTCCCCAACTACCAAAAGTTGGGAATTTGATTTGTAAGTTTGAAAAGCCTCTAGATTTAGGACTATCATAAAGGTATACTGGTCTTGAAACATTGATACTGATGAAATACATCTGTCTTGCAGATTGTTGAGAGGGGTATCTTGGATCACGTGCGCTTCCTTTCCTAACTCACAAGATGGAATATGAACCTGCTCTCTTTTTCTTTTGGACAACCTGGTGAAATTGCCATAGAGAAAGAAGACTTGAGGAGGCAGATTAGATAAGCCAGAGGAGCAAAGAGCATTGAATATGTAGTTAGGTAAGCCAGATCCATTTATAGCTTCTACAGGGAGGGCATGCATATCCATGTATATGTCTTGAATGTTTCTCTGTGGAAATTGGCTCCACGACCCCTATTGTTATAGCATTTGTTTCAATAAAGGAATCGGTTTCTGTAGCCGGTCTTCATATGGCCATCAAATGCTAGAATAAGAGACATAATAGCGCATAGAAGATTCACATTTAGCACACAAAAGTGCATGGGGAAGACAATCTCTAATTCCTAATGGTTGTATCCCGTACTAAATTGCAGTTGCAGGTTGTTAACTTAGAAGTCCCACTACATTTATCAACCACACTCCACATATTATTTTTTTAAACAGCAATGAGAATGGCAGTAAAAACTATGTAGTACACAAATAACCTTCAAGGGTAGCTTTCCACGCTGAACCTCACTTGTGGAATATGCTCTTCTTCTGAAGCTTTGGCCTCTTCTGGGGGCGGCTCTGCAAGCAAATGCATCCTTCAACATACAAGAAGAAAGCCAGAAAAGTTGACAAGAGCTGGGGAGAGTGCATAGAAACAAACCTTCTGCCTCTCCAGTGCATCTAGATCTATCCTCTCTTTCCAGTTACTCTTCCGCAGTTTGATCGGGCGATTCCCCACGTATTTTCCTATAATGCAATGAGAATCAGAGTGGTTTTCACGAAGCCACCTTCAAAACATACAACTTCATATCATGAGATTAAAAAAAACTCATACAAGAGCCTCTTCCTGATCAGCAATAGCATATTCAAGACAAAAGTACATGAGTATAAGCTGAGCCTAGATACCATTCATTTCTTTAAGGGCTGCAGCAAGGTCAGACGGGCTGGCAAAACTAACAAACCCATAACCTTTGGTTTTCCCAGTCCGCTTGTCCCTGACAACCTGAAACCAGGGAATTAGCAAAGCCTTGCAGTGCAGGTATGAGATTCCTTTACAATATGAAGGCACTTACAAACATTCAGTATGATGTACCAAACAATAGCATAATCCAGTAAAATCCTCAAAGAAAATGATTGGTGTAAACTATGAAACCTAAAAAACCCAGCCAACAACAAACCGCAAAAGTAATTAAACCCTCTCCATTCAAATTAACCTAGTGTTTGCTTCCTGCTCTGAGACAAGACTTGATACAAGTGCTGAACTACACTGCATAGTGCACAAGATAAAAAATATATATACATGCATGAAAACACATTTAAAATGATACATCATATATACTTCTCTAGTTTTTATTGTCTATTAAACTAGGCTGCTTAAAAATCACATGAAGAAAACATATTTTCTTGATACATTAATGGATAGATAACAAACTTAACCTACCTTAAAATTGACAAACAACATAATTCCTCTGTCTTCAAACAAAAATCTGAAGAAAACAATGCAGCATGTTCATGTACCAGGCCAATATTTAAAACACATCAAAATAAAAAAAGATCGAAAAAGATGAGCCATACCCTTGCCATGTTAAAAGTAGGAAATCTTGAAAAGGCTTTTGAAAGTACATCATCATTCACCTCGTTCCCCAAGTCACCACAAAACAGTCGATGGTCATCTACAATGATAAAATGTGTGCTTTATTATAAACCACCAAGATACAAAGAAACAAGAATTATGCCACCAGTAACTCAAATGCATGAAGATTTGCATCCCACAAGTTTAATCAAGTAAAGAGTGTTATGACCCAGTAAAACAGGTTTGTAACCAAAAACTTCCACAATAGTCTAGTTTTAACAATTTTAAGAAAGAAAAACCATGATGACCCTATAAAAATAATCAGAAATTTCATCTCTTGTCAGATAGTAATTGCACAGCTTCACCGCTTGACCTCATGCAAAAGTTATATGCAGGCTGATACAAGCATATCTCCAGATATAGTTATGAAAGCCCATCCTTGAATCTATTAGAACTGGTTTCCTCTCTCACTCACTAATGGCTTAACTGGAATTGATAATTCTCCGAGCCACCAAGAAAAGAACAGGGTAACATTAAAACAAAGAAAATCATGAGGATGATTCATACTTTCAGGCCAGTCAGCCAGTGTTGGATCCTCCCAGGATTGCCCAGCAGCTTTTCGAGGCAAGGCTCTCTTCTTAGTTTCTGCTTTTTGCTCAATTTCACTGCTGGCAAGGGCAGCTTTCACACTCTCAAGTGCTTCGGGTGTAATAGTCTGCGCATCCTTTTGAAATAATTGTTGGGCCTATTCAAACACAATTAATTCAAAACCATGTAAAATACATACTACATATCTAGACCACAGACATATATAGTTAAGGGAAATAGCCATCTCTTTTTTCCAGTGCCAATAATATAAAAATTAAACAGTAACCAAATGCTGAATAAAATAGCCAACATGAAGTCAAATTATAATTCACAGCATAGCAAATCAAAAGCCTCTAGCTTAATCCTGATACAGGATCCGGATCTATTAGTCTTGAGGCTCCAGCAAAATTTTATAAGAGGAAAATGCTTCACCGTCCTCTAATTCAAATCTAATTGCCAGAGACTATTTGAATTCATGGTACTTACAAAGAAAAAGGCAATATTTTCTCATGTGCTCCCAAGAAACTCAAGTCCTTGGGTAGATAAAATATAAGCCAGATTATAGAACAAAGCAGTAAGGGCATAGAAAACATGACTCAGGGTACTATAGGACCCAAACTCCAAGAAAACCTCCCTAGAATCTGAAAGATCACAAGATTCACGAAGAAAAGAGACTTAAGAACAATAAAATATCCTAAAAAATCATAGAAATACGGAGGAAACTCAATGATCAGAATCTCGAGAATTGGCAAGGAATTCTCATGACTAAATATAAACCCAATAAATATGATCCTAATTCAATGTGGAGTGGCAGAAAGAGCGCGCCAACATTCACATGATCAAGAGAAGCAATTCAAACTCAGTCGAACATAGCAAGCATATGTCTAAAGCTTATGCAACCATGCTCCTTTCAGTTGAATAGTCACCGATCAAATTTTACCAAAGAAAATTTCTGGAGAAAAATTAAGCGGTCTCAAACTTCAATTTCCTGAATTTGCTCATCTATATCAAATCAAAATTGAGAACCTACATCTAACCTAGCTCGATGAGCTATGGTGTATTCACCTGCTGATACTGCGGAAGGGTGTAAACTCCGGCCACAGGAGCCGGAGCGGGGTAAGCAGGTGCCGGATACACCGTACCTGCAGCCGGCTGGGGAGCAGCAGCCACGTACGGCGTCGTAGCGGTGACAGGCTGTTGGAGATGGAACGGCAGGGGGAAGTACGAGCTCCCGTTCTGATAATTATACTGGGACGACGGCGATGAGGTCGAAGCCGAGGATGGAGTTGTCGCCATTGCAAAGAAACGCACGAATGTGAGATTCAAACGAGGATAATGATAGACGGATCAGCCGGTCGTTCGGGAATCTGGAGAAGAAGGGCATCCAAGAAATTGAATTGAAATTTCTGGAAGCATAATATTTACCAACATTGCCCTTCCATTCCTTCATTTAATCTATGCAACTCTCTCATCTCTTTTATCTCTCCCTCTATTTTTCATTTACTAATATAGTTGACTAGCCACTATGTTTAGTAAAAAATAATGACACACAAGAAAGATAACAAGGATGAAATTAGGGTTATGGGAGGTGAAATTAATCATTTGAAGACCAAAAGAATAATGGCTGGATGCTCTTTCTTTCTTAACTCAAAATATTGTCCCTAAAGAAATGTTTAAGGCTATATTATTTATCTCTAACATAAAGATTATATTGAGTTTAAGTTTGGCATTCAACATAATTGGACAACCTCCTATTCTTTAGTTTTTAAACTTTATCATAATTTCATTTATATTAATATCTTTTTATTTACATTTTTATCTCAAACTTCTTTTTTCTTTAGTTTAGCCCTATAAACTCAAACGGGGTGAGCAAAAATATGGTGTATATAACTTGTACTTATTAGTGATTTATTTTAATAAAGGTATTTAAACCACATTCTCTAAAATATGGATCACCTCCTCTAATGATTTCACAGTTCCATTTAAAAGTTTTTTTTTAATTTTTAGCTCTCACTCATGATGATAGAATTGAAAATATGTTTTTAAGATGGCCGTAAAAATTTCTTGGTAATGTAAACACTTAAAAAAATTACTTAAAATGGGTAAATACTAAAAATGTTCTAGAATATATTATATGAGGGGACTAGAAAAAAAAATATGTTATAATTTATTATAAAATTTGTTATGTGAGGGGTTGATATAAAAGGATGACCATATAAATTTACTATAATATACCATGGGTTGTAATCTAAAAGATTAAAAGGGTAGATCATAAAATGTGTTATGTAAGAGGATTAATTGTATGTTGAAATGATTAACTCTTAATTATGTTATAATATGTAGAGTATATAACATTGAGATATTTTTTTGCTCAATTATAACATTGAGATATTGAAATGGTGAAATCTAAAATGTGTTATGTAAGTGAAGTGGACCATTCTACCTCAAATGTGCAACTTGAAAGTATTGAACTCCAAGATCCTAAAATGATAAACATTGGAATGTAATATGTGAAGAGTTGATATACTATAATGATAATATTGAGATTATAAAAGGATGGACTCTGAAATGTGCTATCCAAGGGTAGTTGAAATGTGTAATGTAAAATGACTAGACTTCGAGATACTAAAATGATAAACCTTGAAATGTGTGAAGAGATGGTCTTGGAGAAGCTAAAAGGATTGACCATGAATTGTGCTATATGAATGGATTGAATGGGGAGGCCTTGAAAGGATTGACCTTGAAATGTGTTATCTGAAGGGAATTAAACTCAAATTGTGGAAAATATAACTTTTTTTTGCTCAATTTTAAAAATAAGACTTTAAATATAATATTCTGATCCATAATATGAGATTATACTTGAATAACATTTAACAATTATGGTAGTTGCAAGATTCTAGTATATATATTGATGATACAATATTCATTATGAGCTATGGCATAACTAATATGTTATCTATTATGAGAAATAACATACGCTCAATAGTTAATAATTAACTCATCATATTTGATCCACAATTAATGTGCACTTAAAATTTATATTTAAAATTTATTTTTTGAGTTTTTATTTTTGTAAGTATAAAGTTACAATAATATCATTTATAAAAAAATGATATTTTAAAAGCACATATTTTGTATAAAAATAATTATTTCAATAAAATATATCTTAAATTAAGTATCAAATAGGTTTAATTATATTCAATGTTAATAAACTCATTTATTTTAATATGAGATCAAAATAACTTAGTTATTATTTTATTTTTCTACTATATGGTTATAAAATCTAAATTATTGTTTCGACCTAAGCTACAAATTATATGGTTTGTATATATTTTTTCTAGGTTTGCATTTTCCATAATTTGGACCTTTAAATTCCTAATGTTATAAATAAATATTCAAATTCTTATTTTTCATTACTATTATTTTTATAAAATAATCTTTATTTTACAATTTCATACATATACTTTAAATTAAAAAAAATTATCTCCTAAATTTTATTATTGATTTATTCCTCAAATCTAATATTTTTATAATTAAGTCTCAATTGTCTATATTTTAAAGTGGTAAATCCATAAACACAAAACTCTATTTTCAATTATTTTTAATTCATTTGTAGGTTTACAAAAAAAATAGGGTAGAATCCAATAATAGAGGAAAATGTCAATGTAGGAGATAAATAGTTTATGAAGCTTGATGAAAATAGGAAATGTCGGAGGTAAAAAAAATATTTGATTGGGGTGATTACCTTATGGAGTGACGTCAAAATAAGATATGTAAAAAGGGCATTCCATGCTATAGAATGCTCAAAATTATGTTTGGTGAAGCAACTTTGGTTGAGGGTAAAAAACAAAGAAAGGGGAGATAGACAATTTGTGTAAAATATTACTGTAATACTTAATTTCATTTGTGTACAATCTCATAGGTTTATATAGACTTAATAAAGTATTTAAATGAACAGAAACTAATAATATCTAAATAGAATTTGATTAAAATCTAGTAGTATATGAATAAGATCATGTCTATTGGTAATACTCATTGGGGCTTGTATTTCTTAACTTTTGCATACTCATGTCTTGTGATCTCTTGGTAATGCTCGTTAGGACTTGTGTATCTTTACTTGTGCAAACTCATGTCTTGTGGTCTCTTAGTAATGTCTATTGGGGCTTGTGTCTTTTCATGTCTTGTAGTCTTTTAGTAATGCCCATTGGGCCTTGTATCTCTTGACTTGTACGAACTCATGTCTCGTGGTCTTTTGATAATGTCTGTTGGGGCTTATGTCTCTTGACTTGTGCGGACTCATATCTTGTGGTCTCTTGATAATGCCCGTTGGGGCTTGTGTGGACTAATGTCTTGTGGTCTCTTGGTAATGCTCAGGACTTATGTCTTGTAGCTTCAATATTATTTATTGTCTATTACTCACCCCTAAACTCAAGTAGAGGAAGGAAACTTGAGGTTGAATATAAATAAAATAATTAAATAATTAATGCATGATGCATTAATGAATATGTCCACTAAGAAAAAAATGTTAAAAAATCCATTAAAGGTAAAATTAGCCAAATGGTGAAAATGCTTTAAGAGAGCTAGATAAAAAATATATATAGGGATAGACCATTTTTGTTGAGTTGTGAAAAATAATTGAGCTAAATTTTGATAGACGGGTCATAATTTTGATGTAAATACTAAATATTAGAAATATTTTAAATGAGAAAGATATTTGCTAGAATAAGTAGCCTACTATTAATATAAAAAAGAATAAATTTATTGAGAAATAAAGAAATTGCGTCAATATTTGACTGAATTTAGGCTAAATTAAATAAATATGTTGAAAAAAATAAGAGTATTTACATTTTTTAAAGAAAATAAATGAGATATACTCAAAATTTTAAAAGAAAAATATTGAAATAAATTAAAATTTTCTTAGAAATCAAAATTTTGTTTCTTGAGATTACAATGGAAGTGATAAAATGAGAAAGATCTCGAGTTGAGAAATGATATATATAATGAAGACGGACGGATTCGGGACCAGGTGAGGGCACCCGACCCATTAGGATCATATTTTAAGAGTTTTCCTCAATAAGGCTCTGATACTATAAAGAACAAAGGAATGTGAGATAGACAATGTATGGAAAATATTGTTATAGTACTTGATTTCGTTTGTGTACAATCTCATAGGTTTATATAGACTTAATAAAGCTTTACATGAACAAAATCTAATAATATCTAAATAGAATCTAATTAAAATCTAGCAGTATCTGAATAAGATCATTTCTATTGGTAATGTCCGTTGGGGCTTATGTCTCTTGACTTGTGCGGACTCATGTCTTGTGATATCTTGGTAATGCCCGTTGGGGCTTGTGTCTCTTAACTTTTGCGGACTCATGTCTTGCGGTCTCTTGGTAATGCCTGTTGGGGCTTGTGTCTCTTGACTTGTGCGGACTCATATTTTGTGGTTTCTTGGTAATGCCCGTTGGGACTTGTGTCTCTTGACTTGTGCGGACTCATATCTTATGGTTTTTTAGTAATGTCTATTGGGATTTGTATTTTTTTACTTGTGCTAGACTCATGTCTTGTGGTCTCTTGGTAATGTCCGTTGGGGCTTGTGTGGACTCATGTTTTGTGGTCTCTTGGTAATACTTATTAGGGCTTGTGACTCTTGACTTGGTGTCTTATGGTTTCAATATTATTTATTATCTATTAGAGGGAAATGTAGGTGGAGGAAGAAAACTCGGCCCTCCACTAACCTTGCATCGATTTTATCCTTATATGCTCTCTATTAATTTCTTTCATAAAAATAGAGTAAGGAAACCGTTATTAGGAAATCATCTAGATAATAGTAAAATCCAACAATATTAAGTGGAAGCAGGGTTTAAATGCTTAATTTTAATTTAAATTCGTTGGAAACGAGCAACTCAAGGTAGAAATGTGAAGAAGTAAAATAGTGTCTAAAGTAATGTACGAATCATGTTAATTGACTACAGTTAGGTTGGTGACGATAATTATTTATCGATAAATTTATTTATTTATTCATAAAGAAAAGATTAATAGATAATCAAGACAATTAGTATTGATTATAATTTATGTATACTTTTCATTTATTATAGTTGTAAATTTATACAAATATTTAAGTACAAAATAATTAAATAAAATCAATTACATATATTATTTACTATAATTACTTATAATGAGTAAATAAAATATATTGTACAATTGTATAGATATTTATTTTTGATATAATTTAATTTTTTACTGTTATATGATTTATTTCTTGCTATTATCCATGCAAGCTCAATGGGAGGTATCCGAGATTGAGATTGGAACGAAACAAAGTAAAACGGATGGATGAGAGATCTTTAGTGAGAATATCAGCTAATTGAGCATGTGTGCCGATAAAACGTACATGGAGATTGTCACGATTAACTTGTTTACGAACAAAGTGATAATCAATTTCAATGTGCTTGGTACGAATGTGAAAATCTAGGTTGACAAAAAGATAGATGGTAGAGAGATTATAACACCAAAGGGTTGGGGGACAAGAGAATGGAAGATGCAGTTCTCGAAGAAGCAACTAGAGCTAAATGAGTTTAGCAGTTACATTACCAAGACTTTTATATTTAGCCTCTGTACTAGAACGAGCAACGATTCACTACTTTTTGGAGGCCCAGGAGATGAGGTTATGCCTAAGAAAGATGACAAAACCACTGATAGAGCGACATCATCGGGATTCGGCCCAGTCAACATCAGAAAAATAGTGCAGAGCAAGAGGTGAATGACGATAGATAATAAGGCCAAGATAAGTCGTGTCCTTAAGATAACAAAGAATCCATTTAACAATAGTCCAATGAGTGATAGTAGGTATGTGCATGAATTTACAAACTTGGTTAACAATATAAGTAATATTGGGACGAGTGAGCATGGGATAATGGGGAGATCCCACAATCTGAGAGTATTGAGTTGGATTAGAGAGTGGGGTTCTAGTATGAGCAGACAAACGGGCATCAAGAGCAATATGGGTGGAGATAGACTTGTATTAGAGCATAACAACCCAATCAAGGAGATCATTAATGTATTTGGACTACATGAGGTGAAGACTAGTAGAGGATGGGTGAACTTCAATACTAAGGAAGTGATGAAGAGAAGTCAGATACTTGAGGGAGAATTCTGCCTATAGAGCTTGTAAGATATCTATAAGAGAGTTGTCAACTTAATCTTAGATTTTGTTTCATGCAATTTGATAAAAAAAAAATTAAGTCAATTAGGCGTGTTTCCAACCGATGATGTGCGGTAGAATGATGTTAGCGGAGTGGGTGGAGGGGAGGGAGTCAGGTCGACCACGGGGGAAGTCGAGTCAGTGCATGAATTCGGGTCATATTCGTGACTTGACCTGGTGATCCATTTTTGCCCTATTCATGTCCTCTCGATAATTTAAATAATACCCATTTCTGATCCTAGCTAATCCAAATTAGCTTCCCACAAATCCGACTCCTTGTTCAGAAAATGATTCCCCGTCCAACCATATTCCAATTCCTGGTTTGGATTCTCATTCTCGTTTCAATCTTAATTTCTAGTCCAAATATGTTAAATTTCACTTTTTGGGAAATCGTAGTGTTACAATAAGGTTTCATCAGTACATTTCGTATCATCACGTAAGTTTTTTAAAATTACAATTTTACCTTTATGATTCAATTTGCTTGATCCGATCATCGACAATCTTTATTTCACTACATTATCCTTAAATTTCTTATATTTACCATATTTATCAAAACATAATCTTATTTTTACTTGGGTCTCTAAATATTTTCATAATTATAATTTGTTCACTAAACTTTTCTAAAATTACATTTTAATCTCGAGACTTTCTAAGTCTCACATTTAGATTTCTAGGCCTTCCAAGTTTTTCGTTTGGGTCTCCAAAAATTTTATTTATTTCATTTGGGTATATAAAATTTTATTTTTTGTGATTTGGTTCCCAATTTTACTACTTATTCAAATCATGATTTTAAACATTAATGATCATAAACATTTTCCCCATATTTCCACAGCCAATTTTTGACCTCACTTAGTCGAGATTGACAATGTTTGGCATGATTTTTAAAGTAGTATGGAAAATTGCATAGTTAAAAAAAATGAACGAAAATTCACCGAACACGACGAATTAACTAGAGCTAAGGATATGAGAAGGTAGTTGAACCTCTTGAACTTCTTAATGCTTCAAGTCATGTCGAAAATGATGGTCGGAGAACAAACTTTCACGGTAGTTGGAGGTCGATCGGCTTATAAATTGTGTACAATGGCCACATGGAAGCTATGACACAGTCTTTAAGATCATGTGGAGGCTTTTCTCGATCCTTTTTTGTTGTCAAGGTGGTGAAAAGTAGCCCAAGAACTTATACTCTATTTTTGGATCATCGAGCAATGTTACTATTTTATCTCATTAGCATCGCTTTGGTTAAGGTCGGGCTCGGTCAAGACACCATCGTGTAGAGTAGGTTGAATAGTGGTCAAAATAGTGCACAATAAAGGTTTGAAGGGAGGCCATCGAAAAATGGACCACATTGAGTTTGAGAAAGAATTCCGGCTAAATGTCGGCAATAGAATGGTCGGCCTATTATAGGGAGCTATGGGGACATCAATGCAGGTGCCTATGAATTTTAGTTGGTTGCAAGTCGACCCAAAATCAACTTTACATTGAAGTTTTTAAACCGGGTTACATAAAAATATGCATGATATATGTTATTTTCAAATAAATGCAGGGAGGAATGAAGAAATTTGACTCGATTCAATTCAAAATTTGATATTATTTAATACAATTTTTAATATAATTTGATCCAATATCTATATTAATTAAATTTTCAATTATATTCGATATAAATTTAGGATTTTTTAGAGTTACAATCTAATTTCTAACCATATATTTTAGCATACTTAATTTTTTGATGAAAAGTGTTATTTTAATTTCCATCTAATTTAATTTAACCATTATTTAAGTTTTTAATTTTAATCAATTTCAAGTTCAATTAAATTTTTTATTTCGGAGAATTCCTTTGAATGAGGGAAGCCATTTGTCTCCACGGACTCGTACTTGCCCTATCTCACTAATGTCATATAATTCCTCCTCTAAGTAGCTTCATACTTGTGTTGGATTAAACTACTCTACCGAGCTCTTCTTACCCTCCGCCATTTCGAATATGTGATACTTCGTGTTGCAAGTCCGAATCTATAAAAGCCCCTCAGTCAATGGATGGCGCGTGGGTGCACTGAAATGTGGGACCCACATCATGCGCACTGAAATGTGGGACCCGCATTAGGCGCACGTGTCGACTGGGAACGTATCACCTCCACAGCGTAGAATGCGGGATCTCTCACGGACAGATATTTGATGCGGGAAGATCGGAAACAAAATATATCAAAATATTTTTTTTGCTGGATGATTAAAAGACTAGATGTTTGAGCGAAAAATTTAATAAATACGTGGGTGTGTTTGGATTGATACAAAATTATTTTTTAGGAGAGTTAATATGAGAGTACATCAAAGCAGGTCTAATCTGCCCGTGACTTTATATTTTCATATTTTCTAAATTATTAATATATTTTATATTTGATTTAATAATATATTTTCCTATTTTCCATATATTCTAAAATTATACATGCTCGTGCTTTGAGTTAGTATCTCAAACTATGGGAAAGCTTGAGTCATTGATTTTTTTAATATTTACAAGAATAGTCAAGTGTTTGAAGGAGGAGTTTTGTATTTATTAGAATAACATGTACTACAAAAATGTATGAAGAATCATTGCGTTAGTTGCTACAAGTTGCACAAAAGTGTAATAAAAAGTTGTAACAAACAGACAGATATAAAGGAGGTGTACATGCTAATGCTACCAAGTGTGTGACTTAAAGGAAATAGCAAGATCTTGTGAAGCAAGTTTTCACCTTCAGATGGAGTGTTCTACGTACAACAATTTATCCGAAAGTTTAACAAGTATTATGAACATTGGGTGATTATGATGGAGACCTTTCTAAAATTTAAAAAATTGTGGGAGATAGTTTCCGAGGAAGGACCAAGTGAAGAAATTGGAGATCTTTAAGTATTTGAAGATTGGAAGATGAATGATTTGAAAATTAAGACATATATGTTTTATGCTATCCATAAAATTATTATTGAGACAATTTTCAACCCGGAAAAATCAAAATAAAATCTAGGATGCTTTAAAACTAAACTCCAAGTTTCTTTAAGAGTAAATTACCTTTAAAACCACTTCAAATTCCCTTTTCTTTTCTATTACATGGAAGTTCATCATTTGTACGGATAAGATAAATGGAATAAATGAACACACATCTGCCCATGGAGAGTCGAACCTCAAAGCTTTTGATTTTTGTATTGATGTTGCATTAGGTTCATTTTTTCAAAATCCTTTTTTACCGTAACTAATATTTTCCGTTTGAATAATAAATTTGATTAATCTAAGAAAAGAAAGAACAAAAAAAAACAGGAAATCATCACTCCATAAAATCTCATAAGGTGAATTTAATTCAACTTCTTAGTTATTAGTAAATTATAGCATTCCCACACTAAATATTTATTAATGTTAGCATAAGTATTACAAATTCATATTGAGGAATAAGATAAGGAGTGAAAGGTTAACCAGAGATAAGAGAACCTTATTTTGACACCAGATAGTAGACGAAGAGAAGGCTAATATCGTAATAAAATCTTATATTTCTATAATTTCTCTAATAATTAAACCATTATCATCTTTCATAATTCCTCTATGTTTCTTCATTTTTAGAGGCACCAAAAAATAAAAATATAAAAAAGCATTTCATTCCTCACAATTACTTAATGCTATGTTACTAACACAATATTTATCTCCCTTCATCCCTTTTTACATCCCTTCAAGTCCCTCATTCTAAAAATACCCTTTGCCTTGCCTAAAAGACGCAAAATTCATGGGAGACCAATTGTATAGCCTGAAACGGAATTGTAAAACCAGGCGATTATTTGTCTGTTGATGGAGGAGAAAACTGTGTAGCCACTAGCTAGTGCTTCTTGCCATCTACATATATATATATATCTAAATGAAAAGCTGAAAAAGCTGATGGCCTTTCTTTGCCCAAATTACAAAAAAAAATATGAGGATCTCAGTTCCTAGTTTAGGCATGTGTTCAATGTATCTCTTTTAATATATACGTATAACTAACCAATATTTTGCAATATTCATAGCCCTCATCAACTTTCCATGTTCTTTTTCAAAAGTTAACATTCACCCTTTTGAATGCCGATATGTGCTACTACTCCACATGCGGTAAACATACATCAAGCATATGATCTATGATCTATGATCTATGATCTATGAAAGAAAAGATATGAAGAAAACCAATGCATGTCGACAGATTTAGATAGCTGAAGAATTGTATGCAATTTGATATGTTATAGTATAATTTAATGGACTATTTATTAAGATATCTCAATTTATCTCTTGAGAAAAAGGAAAACCAATTTGATATGATTGGACAATACAATTAATGCATACATGGATCATCCTAGAATATATATATATATATATATATATATGTACAGGAATACTCCGTTGGAATATTTTTTTTCACCTTGGAATATTGTCATCATGATGAAAGAATACATCATCCACTCGAGAAAGAGATGCCTCATTGGCTACATTTTAAGTATATTTAAAATGATTTATTACAATATTATTATATTTATATTATTTTGAATATTTTTAATTTAAAGAAATAATTTTATTTATTTATTATATAAAATTCTATGAGTTTATATTTTCGTATAAATTATCAATTTTTATAAAAATTAATTACATAATTTGTTTCAAATATTTTGAAATTGCATAAATATTTTTTTGTCCTTATTTGTTACAAAAATAATAAGAGAAAACAAAATATTTCTACTAATTGAAAATATTCAATCTATCTTATTAAATAATTTTATATTAATATTATACACTTTAATATGTTTTTATATCAATATTAAACAAAAAAAAGTGTATATCAATTTATAATATTTCTTATGTATCAATATTTAATCATATGGTGATGTAGTTTTATTGATAATGATATATATATTTCTAAAAAAGATGGTTACAGAGTATGCCATACTACTACAAGTTCATCAACACAAGATATAGCCCCACGTATATATGCCATAACATACCAGTGAATTCAACAACAGCAAGCTAAGAAGTACCATATCAGTACTGATGAAGCAGATAAAAGGAGCCTGGAAAATTCAACATACCAGCCATGGGACTTGAAGAGATGCTGCAAGAGCCTCATATATTTAGAGTCTCATCTTAGCTGTTCAAGGTTCAGTTTATTGCATTGGATGACGACAGGCCCTTCTGCTTCGGACGCTTCCTCTTTTTCTGGTAGCTGACTCCTCTCGCCTTGGCCTGGAAGTCCCGGACTTCCCTGAGGTATAGCTGGACGGCCCTTGCACCGAAGGGGTTGGCCTCGGGCTTCCCTCCGTGCTCCTCGAAGGCGGCGCGTAGGCGGCCGATGAGGGCATCAAGGCTGCCCCAGGCCTGCCGGAGCGGGCACGGGCAGGGGGACGGAGGGTTCGGCAGCCCGAAGAAAGGGCAGGTCTGGTTGTGGACCTTAGTCTTCCCAAACTGGTCGAGGTAGCGCAGGAACTCCAGCACGTGGGCCCCGCTGCAGTGGGCTAGAGACAGCGGCGGTCGGTGGTTCCTCAGGTACTGGCAGAAGGTGTTCCAGTCCCGCCGCTTCTGGTTCTCGTACCTGCTCGGGGCCGCCGTCGGGGACGGAGATGATGACGTGGCGGAGGAGCCACCAATACCGATGTCGGCGATGGGGTTTCCGGCCCCTCCCGACATGATCGGGTTCACTATCGCGTAGCTGCTGTGGTTGTTCGATCCAGGGATAAGCTCCATGTATGCTGAGAAACTTTTCCTCTCCTCTGCAGGATTATCAGGCCTCAGATGTTCCAGCTAGGGTTTCTACTTGATCGACATGAAATTCCACTTTAAAGGAGAGAGCGTGTGAAAATGAGCTTCCAATAAACAATTTCACTGCAACTTCTTCAAGTGCGTGGGTAATAGAACAATCATCAAAATAGTAGGACAAGCATGAAGATGATGATGAGCTGCGCAAATGATGATGCTGAAACGGAAAAAAAAGATGAAGAGATTAGAAGCACTTGAAAAGGATAAAAAGAGTTTTTACTCTCTTCTTCTTCCTCCTCAATCCACCTTCTTCTTCTTCATCATCAGCAGCTGCAGGCTTCCATTTGGGGTAAACTGGAAAGAGACTTCTGCTGCTGATCTATCTGTCAGATCTTCTGAGAGCAGAGAAGTATGACCATATCAGATCATCAACATGAGAATTTCCTTTCTTCTATCTGCTGTTTCCTTCTGATCTGGAAAAGGGGAAAGACCCAACTGAAAGTTAACACTATTCTAAAAGGGGGAGACAGTGAGGATGGAGAGACCAGCTTCCTCAAGAGGATCCATTCAATTTGAAACGGAAACAGGCAGAGATAAGAAAGGGGAGCGCTAGTGAGGGATAGAGCAAGAGATATACTGATTTTCAGAATAAAGACAAGTTTTGGCAGGCAAATAGAGAGAGAAAGAGAAGAACTGAGTGCGGTGATGGTGACCCAAAGGTTAAGAAAAGTTCTACAAACTCCAGCAAGCCACTCCCTTGACCCCTGGTACAACATTTCTCCCACTCCTTGCCAGCCAATCGAACTAAAGCTCATCCAACCATTATCTTATTTGTAAGATCAATACATGGATTACTAAATCCCCATAAGTCTTCATAGAATTTGCGACAATTATTAAAGATAATTGATTTATCTACCTCATTTGTAATATGCAAGATTGGAACATGTAACAATATTATCTTTTTACACATGATATATGATCGTCTTCAAACATGTAACATGTATTGATATATCTGCCTCATCAGGTTGCTCTACTAATGAAAATGAAAGGGAAATCCTCTCGTACCCTTCGGGATCATATTAGAAACACACCTATGGTGTGAGTTCGTATGAGAAGCTCTGTATATGAGGTGCCATTGATTACAACTGTTGACAAAGCTACAGTAACCTTCAATGCAATGCCCTCTTCCACAAGCCTCCCCATATGAATGATGAATGGTGCAAACCCTTTTTTTTTAAACAGTGTGTTATGTCTGTGAATAACCTAAGATTCCATTCCTAGATAATACGCTACCTTGAAATAAATCCACATTCTTTTAGCTAAAATTGAGCCAGAAACTCCATAAAAAGCATTCCACAAATCTCATATAACATAATTGCTTCTTTTGACAATGTAGTGAGATGCTCAAATCAGTACCGTAATAATAGTTCTTCCATTTTTCTATTCCTGTCAAATCATAGGAATTGCTCTATCAGTGCTCTTGCATATGGTTCACATTATTTTCTCTAAATAATGTGTAGTTAATTTTCTTTTTCTTTTTATTTTTTTTCATTATTATGATTCAGTTATTAATTATTGGAATCCAAGAGCAAGCCACATATATAGTCTTCTTCTTCGCTTTTCAGGACATGACCTGTGAAAGATATATACCTCTCTCATTTTTGGAGAAGATGTTTTGTAATGTCTCACAACTTCTAGGGCACCTCCACCTCAAAAACCTTATTGACCTAACATGATGTCTGGCTAATTAGAACTCGCAGGAGGCTGTAGCAATTAGCTAAGGTCGTTTAAATTTTAGAAGAAAATTTGTTGCATTTGCAGTGCTAGCTAGAATTTCATGTCTAGGTAAATTTGACTTTGAAATTATAAAATAAAACCAAGGACCAAGTCATCTACTTTTGGAGGGTACGCTGAATTCAAGATTCAAATTAGCTAGAACAAATCAAGATCTCCATAGATTTTCACAATTGGTGCCATCCTAATGTAGCTTGCATTCTGAGTACCGAAAAGTTTGGCACCCTTTTATTGTTTCATTCTAAAAGCTCATTATGACATATTCTTACAAAGTTAATAGTATCAAGTTTTATATTGCCATACTAGAAAATGTATAGACAAGATATGCCAAGTTGTGGCCTCTTGGTGTCTTTCCCCTGAATGCGGGGCACTAGACAAAGCGGAAGTTTTCTTTTCTTTTTGCTTGAAGGCAAGACGAAGTCATGTGGACGTCCCTTAATTAATTAAAATTTATGCAGTGTGGGGATAAGCCGAGAGATAGCTAGGTTTTTTTTTCCTATTTATAGCTTTCTAGGGTTTTTGAATTTGGTGTATATTGTTCAACGTCTGAATTGTACTAGGAACAGTGAGGGTGTGGGAATCAAATAAAAATTTACTGCTCATCGAATCATCTTTATTGTAGACCAGAACTAGATTCCGCTGGACATATGTTCAAAGTTCAAAATCCTTAAGCACCTATACCCATCATCATCAAATGAAGAAGAGGAGGGATATATCGCCACCACTTTCCACTCATCTGCAGAGGGATCTGAGTGAATGGAGGATGGAGCGGCTGAGTGCTGTCTCCCTTGTAACATTTTATTTAGTTTTGAGAATAGAGTTGCTCATTTTAGAATTGGCAGATTATACGTTAGCACAAAAGCCCGTCAAGTGTGTGAATAGTACAACTTAGAAGTACACAATAAAATCCCAAAGTGTATAGTGGGAAAGCACACAGAAATTCATCTGTGCAGTGGGTCCGTTAAGAGAAGAAATATACTCATAGATGAACAAGTTGCTTCTTTCAAATTGCCATATTTATCAAAATTATGTATGAATAATTAAAATTGGCAAAGGAATTTGGGACTTGGGTTTCCCCAAACTAAAGATGGCACATTTGGTATTAATACTAAGGGCAAAAATTAGGTGAAAATATAATTTTTGCCTAATTTGGGGACTTAATTTTCCCTGTTTGATGTTTGGACGACAAAAAAACCCATTTGGATTAAAAGTGAAATTAGTACAACTATGGGCCACTCCAACGGTCATTTATACTATGATAACAATTCATTGCACATCATGCCTTCTGGTCAAAATAAAATTTTCCAGCCAATAAAAAAATTGGCTTCAACCTCTTAATTTAAATATAAAGTGAACAGTTTATCACTCTAAAATTACCAAATGCACCTCAATAAATCTTTACCATAAAACATCTACTTAAATTTTAGTTAATTTCTTACTTTGACTTTAATAGAGGAGTATTTTTTTTTAATTATAGAATTTACGAGAAAATATGCTTGTATAATAATATTTGACTTGCCAAACTAATTAAATATTATTAAATCTTATATTATTTATCGAAATTGAAATTGCATCTAAAAAATAAACCCATACATCCAAATGCATAAAGTTTAGAACGTTTATTTCAAAATATTACGCAAAATTTCAGTATTGCACTACATTATCTCCTCCAATAGTATTAGCTTAGGTGAATCTTCATATCATTTAGGTTTGTTATGATTATTTTATATATAAATTAAATACTAATAATATAGTACTTCCAATATTAACTATTATTAACTTCTCAAAATTTTACTATTTTTAATGTTACTTTAAGTTTAACTTTGAAGTTCCAAGTAAGGAGTTCCAAAAAAAGAACATACATCTTATTATTATATATAATATTAATTAATTATTTTATATTGTTATAAGTAAATATGTACACAATCTTGAAATATTTAATGCAACACCCCCATATTATCTATATTTTAGTTTTATATTTTTACTATTTCTTGCTTCATTCCCATATTCCATTATTAGTTACTAATTTTCGATTGTTCTATCTTTAAATTATACTGCATTATAAGAGGTTGATTGTAATACCAAGTTATTATTATTAGTTTGAGTTTTTAAGTTTAGAGTTTGTGTTATTGCTAGTTCTCTTTAATATTTTTTTAGACTATTTAAATAAAAAATATAGTGGAAATAATACAAGCAAATTATTCTTTTTTAGTTAATAATGGGAACATCTAAATACAAGTAAGTTTGTGTGAGTTTGTAATTGGTGATGATAATATTGAAAAAAATGTGGAGTTCGTAGTTACAAAAAGTTAGGTTACCAAAACAAAACATAGTTTGGTACGTGGTAAGGGTACATAGATATAAAAAAAATATGAAAGTAAATGGAATATTGAGGGGGAATTAATAATATATGCGCTATTCTTCCTCATTTTTTTTATTGCGTCAACCGTCTTTAAATTGTTATGATGGGAACCCTAATCCAACTTCAATTTGTGTCTTGGGGTATAAAGTGACATTGCTGTTTTTTCATGTAAGAATATAAGAAGTTTGATATAATTTCAATCATGTTTTGAGTGGTTTTAATTTCGAATCTCCCTATAGTAAGCATCTAATTTTTACATGTGATATGAGAGCAAGATTCTTGGCTTCTTGGTAATCTAGTAAAAGGGCAAAAGGTTATCACCATTCTTCTTGACTACTGTGTGAGAATATATTAGGTGAAGATATAAGTTTCATTTAACCCTATATTCCTAAATTCAATGGCTACTACGACCATTGGGCAATGATGATGGAATCGTTCTTGAGATTTGGAAGACTTGGGAATTTGGCCATTGAGGGAGTGGTTATTGATAGAGAGTACAACTAAATTAGAACCAAAGACTCTTGAAGATAGATAATTGCGATACCTTGAAGTCAAGACTTACTTGTTTTAAGCTATTGATCGAACAATGAAAAAGACTATACTTAATCGGGAGACTTCAAATGACATTTATGATTCTCTTAAACAAAAGTTTCAAGGTTCCACAAAGGTAAGATGAGTATTGCTATAAGGCTTACACCTAGAGTTTGAATTGTTGGAAATGAAGGAAAGCAAAGAAGTACAAAAATACTTCTCAAGATAACTCTATATTGTTAACAAGATGCAAATTCATGGAGAGAAGGTTGAACAATGAGTATTGTAGAAAAAAATTGAGATCCATAACCCCTAAGTTTAATTACGTGATATGTTCGATTAGGGAAGCCGATAATACCGATGTGTTGACTGTGGATGAACTAAAAAGCAACATAATCTCATATGAAAAATGATGATGGGTTATAATGAGGAAGAACTTGTGTTGAAGGCAAGTATTACTAAAATATTTGAGGCCACCATGAATTCCTTAGTTCAGAGGGTGAGGTAGAGGATTTAAGGGCAACTTTTGAGGCTGAGGTATTCATTTAATCATAACATAATTGTAACACCAGGATTTCCTAAGAAAAAATTCAAATCCAATTGAACCAACAATCAAGGTTGAAACGAGAATGGGAACCCAAACTAGAAATAGAAACCCAATCCGGGATTTAAAATCGAATTGGAATGAAAATTGAGGTTGAACCCGTAATGGAAACTCAGAACAAGAACCATGATCCAATCATATTAAAAATTGATTTACCAAGCAAGCAAGTGAGATTTTTGGAAAACTCTGTTCAAACTAATAAGGAAAAGAGGATTTTGACTTAAATTACCTAGGGGACCCAAAAAGAAAAAATATGTAATTTAATATAAAAAAGGGTCAAACTCAACATGTCAGGTCAATGAATATGAGTTGTTTGACCTGATCCAGGTTGAAATTGGACGACACCCATGAATGCCCACGCACTCCCGACTACCGCATGCCATTAGAGAACATCCGAATTAGGAAATTATAAATTGACTCGATTTTTTTTTATCAAATTACACACCACAAAAATTATGTTTGAGATGAAAACTCCCATATTGTTCTCCTTATAAGATTAATTGAATTATCTCTTTCTCAACATATCAAATTATTCACCCAAAGTGGAAGAACTCGTTATCAAACACACTTCTAACCATTGAGTGATTAACCTCAAAATTCTCCCTCAACCAACAAATGAAATGATTCTTGTCTCAAAATACGACTAGGGGACTCCTCTTGAGTTTTGTAGATGGTTCATGACTTGAAAGTGGTCGAAAGCTACTACACAAGGGTCATTTTCCCCGACTATATTTCCAAGACGAAAAACCCGCGGGTTGCTGCCGCCCTTTCGAGGCCAAATTCGACCAACTCCGATAAACACTCAAGTTAGCACAGATGCCAAAAGAATCCCATGCCTCTCCTCTACCTCCCACAAGCCTTGACCGACCTTTGGTAATGTGACTTTCGGTCGCTAGAAGCCGATTTCCAATGAGGGTATGTTATGTAATTCCGCCTGCGATCGTTCGAGAGCAAAATATGTCCTGCTCTGAAAATCACTTGGTTGACCATCGCCACATAATGTGTTGCTTGGTCCTTTGCTTCATTTTTCCTACTCTCTAACCACCAGTGATATCGTCTCTAGTGAGAATTTCCAACCACACTTTTAATACACCTATTTTGGCCCCTTTTGAAAAATGATCAATTTCGCCCGAGGTAAGACCACTAACTCCTCCCACGAGTCCTTAAGATATTAATGGATGTATTTGGAAGGGATTTGTGAAAATGGAAGTTAGTTGGATGATTCTCGAAGTTTGGTGACTAAAATGTAAAATTTGAAAAGTGGAGCTATTTTGAAAAAAATGAGAAAGCATGTGGAAATAATCTCCAAGGGAAGCATAAGGGGCTAGGAGGTGATTTTGGGACAAATGTAAATGTCAAATGTAGTTTTCAGAAGTTTAGGGGCAAATTATAATTTTTGGTAAATGAAGGGCAACATAGTAATTTTTTATCAAAGAGAGGCAAAATGGTCATTGTCATCCAATATAGGGTAAAATAATCATTTTTGGATGAATGGTGGACAAAATGGTCATTTATGTAAAAGAGGGCAAAATGATTATTTTGCATAAAGAGGGGCAAAATAGTAATTTTGTAAATTTAAGAACCTTATTGTGAATTTTAGAGAATAAGAACCTAAGAACCATCCTAATAAGTTTTGTGAAACTTTATTAATTGGATGAGATTAATTAAATGATAGTGTAAACGAGTTCACCGATGCCTAGACCGAACAAATCATGCCTTAAGGGAAAAACTATAATTATGAGAAATTACGGGGTGGTATAAGATATATTGATATAAACCAACTCCAAATAGCTGTGAATACAATAATAATGTATGTATATCATTTGTAGGAATATATATATGTTTATGTACTAAACGATTTTGCAAGAGTAGTACTAAGATTTGGAGTATCTTCGAGACAAACAAGTCACGAATAATGGGTAAGTGAGATTTTCGACATCATGTTCCATTATATCAGTGAAGTTTATACTCACTACTTTATAAAATACTAGTATGTATACTTTGGCAAAGATTTTGAGAATTCCATTGAAAATCTTTACGAAAGCTTTTATCAATTTGAGAAGCAGAACATGGCCCAATAGTTTTGGAAAATATGGGTGTAAACCCGAGAGTTTGAAAATGGTTGATAACCCAACCCTTTAGAATAAGCTAGGAACAAATGGGCTAAGGACCAGCGTTCATGATATGGGCAAAAGCGTAATGTTTATGAAAGGGATAAAACCCAATATTTAAGAAAAGGGCTAAGACTCAATGTTTATGAAAGGGGTAAGACCTAGTATTTATAAAAGGGCTAAGATATGTTGTTTATAAAATGACTAAGACCCGATATTTATGAACTAAGCTAAATTCAACTTTTAGAAAGAAGCTAAAAGTATATATTTTTTAAAAAGGGCAATAACCTGATATTTTCAAAAGAAAATAAGATTAATGTGATATTTTATGGATTTCAAGGATGAATTGAAAATGATATTAGTATAAGAGGATGACCCGTTAACAATTCAATCCTAAATACATGATTGATTGCATGAATGATTTGTTTTAGTTAGTTATTGTTTGACATGCATGCATCACGTTTGTGATTATGGAATATGAGTGCAATCGATAGTTTGTGAGACACTGCTTGAGGTCGTTTCAACTCCCAAGGGTAATTGGAAAATAAAGTTTATAAGGATGAGTGCAAAATTGATTTTCTAGTATATCAAGACCCGAGAGTTATATGACGAAGTTCACAAGTGTGACTTGGAGTTGGTGGGACATGATCACCGGAATGATCGATGGTGAATCATCAACATTCAAATGAGTCGTTTAGTCTATGTGAAAGACTGTAAGGATATGCTCATATGCATATATTCACTCACCATCTCGAATAGTTGAATGAAGGCCATTTGGTGATGAGGAACAATCATGTGCTTGTACATGGTTGTTCATGTGTGCATTGAATGCATTGATTTAAGACCTATAATGGGCACTTATGATTCGAGTGGACCATTTTATGTGAAAAATTATGAAGATATGCTTACACACATCTATATGCTCACCGACCCAAATAGTTGAATGAGTGACGGTGGTGAGACCTAATCACATGCTTGATTGACTATGTCTGCTATGAATGCTTTATTTAAGACTCATACTGAGTAGTGGGAAAAATCATAAACAATATGAAAATATGTTCATTTTTGAAAAATGATGATTATGCTTAATGTAACACCCAATTACTTTACTATAAATATCTCCTCTCTTGTTCATCATATTCTCTCCCTTAAAGTCAGTTGTTTAGTTTTTCACTGAACTGACTTTTGAGCCTAAGTCTAAGCTATCCAAGGCACGAGAGAAGTCTGATCATAGTTCAAATAATTCATAGGAGCATTCTCTACATAAAAGAAACCACATTGAAGTCCTCCGGTGACCGGAGCACCACCGGCGTGGCCAAATACCTCAGGTGGCCAAGTTAACTTGGGAAGGTGTCCCGAGGTCCCCCAGGTTCCCTTCTTCCTCTCTTATGGCTCAGAAGTATCTAAGGTAAGCCAATTTGACTTTAGTCCTTCATTTTTCCTTAAGTTTCTTGTTAAGTTTTATGAGGGTAGTTCGGTAGGAGTTTTTAGGAAATTCAGGTGTCAGATTAGGAAGGAGCCTAGTCTAGGGATGCCATTTAGTAGATTTCCTATCTTTCCCAACTGGTGGCCCCGACCAACTCGCTATCACCGGCTAGATTTCGACAAATTGCGCCAGTGTGAAATTTTCCAACAAAGATCCAATTAGAAGCTAAACAAGGTCAGAATGGTTCATTCAAAGATTAGATTGAACATATAAGGATGAGGGAGATGATAAGTTGGAGAAAATTAAAAAATTTTAAGGTGGAATTTGATGAAACTCCGAATGGGAGGTAATTGTGTAAATTATGGTAAATTGGAGAGACCCAAATGCTATAATTGGAAATTTGGGGATCCACTGAAGATATTAAAATGATTAGAAGTTTAAAGTAGAGATTGAAGTCTTTTAGGGACCTATGTATAATATCGAGGGAACTTAAGGATCTAATAGATAATTATAAAAGGAAATTGGGAACGATATTGAGAAATACCTATATAGTGTAGTTAGAATACTCATATTTTGTATTAATCAGGTATGTGTATAATCTTAATAATTGGACATACAATAGTACAAGGTTTGAGGGGGAACTCACCTCGGTGATTAGATGCTAGTCTAGGTGAGTGTGATTATGATTCTGGTGTCGAGTCTGATTTGTCCGACTTATACTTTCTTCAAATTTCCAACTATATGATGTGCAGTGTGTGCACTTTAAACTATTCAAAGGAAACTGAAAAATGACATGAATGCATTCATTTCATACTTTGTGAAAGAAGGGCATCAACTCAAATTTTGAAAGTGGGGCTACGACCCATATTTTGTTAAAGAAGGGTTACACACCATGTTTTGAAACTAGAACTATGACCCTAATTTTAAAAGAAGGGCTTCAACCTATATTTTGCAAGTGGAGGTGATGAACCATATTTTGTGAACGAGGGGCTTAAATCCATATTTTGAAAGTGGGGGTTACGACCCAAATTTGTTAAAGAAGGGCCTTGGCCCATATTTTGGAAACGAGGTGATGACCCATATGTGTGAAAGAAGGGACTTGACCTATATTTTGGAAATGGGTTTACTATTTGTACTTTGTGATAGAAGGGCTTTGGCTCATATTTTTGGAAGAAGGACGAAAACATATTAATTGGTGAAAGATAGGCTTCAACTCATATTTTGAAAGTAGGGTTATGACCCATAATTTTGGGAAATAACTACTTTAGTCCTGATTTCATAAATGAGTTTTCAGTTACATTTATAAATGCATAAACATTCAAAATTTGAAAGTTAAACAAGGTGATGCCCTCCATGATAGTTTGGACTTTGACAACTCTTCAAGTGAATGCCAACTTTAGAGGGGTTGGTCAGATACCAAGCCAACCTCTACCATTGTTATATGCCTTTTTTTGTGTCATAGAGGGGTTGGAAAGATAGAATTCCAACCTCTATGGCTATTAATGATGTTTTGAGCCTTAGAAGAGTGACTAGATATATTTCCCTAGATGAAATTCTAATTTTATTATTTGTGACTGAGGCGGATGAGGAACGATATTTGTAGATGCGTTACTTAGAGAGGTAATACTGTGTACTAAGGGATTTTTGGGATGTTGATGTAATAAGGGGTAGTTGATTCTTATCATAGTATACCTTGGACAAGGGAGCCATAAAGAGGTGTTCGACTATTGACTTGGCGATAGTGGAATATGGTCGTTGTATTCCTAAGGAGCCGGTGGTTTAGACCTTATATGGTACAATAGGGCACTCTCCTTGAAAAAGTTTAGAGGCGGCTAGTGGAGAAAGGCTTAGACTCGCTACTAAACTCTAGCTGAGAGTGGCATGACTCCACTACTAGGTTGTGAACTTAACACGTAAATATTGTAAAGATATTAGCATTATTATGTTCTGTGATCAACAATGCTTAAGTTCATTGCTGTAGTGTGATGATTGTTTGATGGGGGTTCTAACTCCTGATAAAACTATAAATAAGTAATTGATAAAAATTGAAAGTAAAACTCTTTGAAATTGATAAAATTTGAAAGTAAATCTCTTTGAAATTGTACCACTCTAGGATGAAGAATTTGGTAGGGATTACGCTTGTGGAAATGACATCCTGATGTTAGTGACCTACTCACTAAGCTTTGTAGCTCACCCCTCTCCCTAACCCCTTTTAGGTACCATTAGGAGGAAGTCATGCAATGAAGAGATCCTTTAGATGTAAATCCCCTCAACGAGAACTCCAAGAGTCTTACAAACAACAGAAGTTTTGGGATTTTGAAAAGATGAATTTGTGATACATTGATTTGGAAACTTATTTTTAATTCTTACTGGACATGAAATGATTTTGTGTTATCTGTGTCTTTTGATCTATTGACCCTACAATAGTGTGAGCCCCACTATTATAGTACTAGGATGGCGTGGCAGTTGTGACATTGGTACGACCCAAGAATTGGATCGGTGTGCTACACTTAGGGGATGAGAAATACCCCTACATGAATACCCACATGAGTCGCATCGTTTAAGGGTAATCAATCATATTGCATATGATAAGTGAGGATAGTGAAATCCTTTATAAATGAACTCTACTCGGATATGACATCCAATGATAATGGGGATGATAACGAGTGTGTGTCGATAGACACCACTCGGTTAATTGGTTTGGAAGGAGAATTCCTAACCAACATTGTGTGAATAGTATATGCTAATGACTTATATTTATATACTAATAGTAAGTTTAGTGATGAACTATTGTAGATAATAAATTTTGAAAGCACCATGTAGTAGGATCCATTGACTTTTATATATAGTTTTCAAAATGGAAAGAATGAGTTATCAAACTCTATATTAGCCATTTTGAGTTGTGACGACATTGATGCTATGAACAATCTAATGACCAGTTTTATTGAGCTTTACTCACCTCTCCCCTAAAATATTTTTCAAGAATATACAGAGTAGAGGAGTTCAAGGTAATATGACCCTTCTAGAGAAAGAAATTCAGGACAATATAGTTAGGTTTAATACTAGGAGATACAAGGCAACTATTCATTCAAAAAATTATTTTATGGTCCGTTATGTATTATGAAAAGTCATTTTGTAAAATTTATTCAGAGCAAATTTTGGAATTGTTGTATTAATTTAATCCTTTTGGCCAGTCGATTGTACAATAGTGAGATACCCACTACTATAACATCGAGAGGACATGGCAACTGTTATGTCAGTTTGACCCATGAATTATGTTAGGGCATGTTAATAATATCTATTGAATATTTTAAGTTCCATGATTTTGGTCATTTTCAACATGCATGCCCAAATAATGTATGGAACACAAGTTCTAAGGACTTTAGGAACTTGAACTCTTTTGAAGTTTGCAAGGAGGAGTTGCTACTAATGACTAATGAAAGAGAAGCAATGCCAACCTGGAAAGAAGTATTGTTTTTATATTTGGGTTGTAGCAACCAATTAAGCTTAGTAATGACACTTCAATGTAAGTTATGGGAAATGAAAGTGTTAGGTTAAAAGTTAATCATCCATTGTAATTTATTTTTTATGTGTATTTTGTTTTAGAGCTTTAGAACAATCTTCTTAACTTGGGCTAGTTACAAGAAAATGACTTGAAATTCTCTTTACAATATGGAGTCTCAAAAATTTTCCATCGAGGGAAGATTCTGTAATGAAGTCTAAAATGACTTCAAATAGGATGATTCATGTGGTAGCTGCAATTGATGCCTCATATTCATGTCCTTCAAACTGCTTACACTCTAAGATTGATGATGATACAAAACTATGACATAGATCATTTGGGCACTTAAATATGGAGGGACTGAATTTTTATATTATAAGAAGATGATAAGAGGCTTTCCCAAGATATCTTTACTGGAAGAAAAGTGCATTGCCTACTTGATTGGCAAGCAATTCAAGGATGAAATGCCAAAGAGGATGTAATGTTGCGTCCGTGTAATGAAGTCAAATCAATGCGAACTAGGATAAAAATACGAATCAAACTAGAAAGTGGACAAACCGAGATCACATAAAATAATCAAATTGATCTGATGAAGTTCATAAAAATGCAATAAATCAAGATTTATGGAAGGAAATGATTTGATTGAAAAATTGGAAGAAAAACCATATTGAACCGAGTGAACCAATTCAAAAATTAAATTTTTAGGAAGGCCCAAAATGGGAAAATGATAAATTGAGTAACAATTACATTGAAAATAAATTTAGAAAATATTAGAAATTAAAAGATATAAAAAAACTTATCAAATCTGACTTGAACCAACTAGAAAACCATTCAAGTCACCGAAATCGAGTTGAATTGAACTAGTGAATGACCGAATGGATCAACATAGATTAAATCAATCATATGACATAACAACTCAGTCATCCAACCATGCCAACAATCACAACCCACCACCATGTGCCATATCTAAAGCGCACATAGTGAGTAGATAACTCGCACTATCTAAAGAAGTTGACCAATCAACGTACGCCACATGGTGAGTGATAATGGTTGATAAAAAGATTTCCAATAAGTTGGCCACATCAGTATATAGGGTCAATCATTGAGTGTCATGTGAAACGTTTGTCTAATCAACAAATAGAGGATATGGTGCGAAGGAACCAACTTATAACACTTGATTTTTTAATAATTAAGTTATGATATGTTCGCGTTCAAAACTAAAATTCGATTGGACTCATGATTAAATTATGAAAGAAAGCAAATAAGGGCAATAGGGTAAATTTTGGTCCATTAAATAAAAGAATCAGGTTGATCTAACTGAGTTGATTTATTGTGCAAAAAAAAAAAAAAATTGAGCCGAGTCAACTAGGCTTCAAAGCTCAACTAAAGTTTGGTAAATAGAGCCAATAATTTGGTCAATGTTAAAAGTTTGGACAAGTCTATTGGCATTTGGATTTTTAAGTACATATTGTCCTTATGATCCATCAAATTAAGACCAAACATAGGCTATAGATTAGAGAAAAGAGGTTGTACGATGGAAAAATTGGATATTGGCCCAATAACATGGAGGGAGAGTGAGCCCACAATTTCTAAGCCATCCATATATCCTTCTAGAAGGTTGAAAAACCACCGATAGATATCTTCTCAAATAGAATGTTGTCCATCCTTTTGTGTGTTGAACTTAGCACATCTTTTCCCCCAAAGAAAGAGAAACTCCCCTTTCTAACATAAATTCCCAAAGTGATTCCTTCCTTACAATGATAATCCAGCAAATATTTCCATCCCATTCCATCGATTCCTTTCATTCGAGGAAGGTGGGGAAAATTTTCTTGAGCGTCATGGATGCCAAAACCATAGGGAACTTCAGAAAATTTGATGCTTGCAATTGAAGACCCCTTTTCCCCAAACAAAGTGCTCACCCTTCTACGATAAATTTGTCACACCCCGACCCAGTTCCCTACTCGAGCTTGTATGAAATACGCTACATCGTCTTGATGCTATAATAGTGGGCGCTTTCACCATTATGTGATCAACAAGACATAAGGCTCAAAGTAAATTTCAAAACAACTGTATTTTCTTTAAAAATTGATGGATAAACTTTAAAGAAAATAACTTCAAGAAAAAATGTTGGAATATAATATTATAATGAAAAGATCCTCGGTTGTAAGGTGATTACCTTACGGAGGAGTTGTCTCCTTATCTAGCAAACATTTCCTCTTCCCTTGATTTCCTAAATGTATATTTGAGGGGGTGAACTTCAAGCTCACTGAGTAGGAGTGACCGATAATTCATGTATATGAGTCAACACATTCTAAAAAAAATATGTACACGACATATTATTTTAATTGTAAAATCTAGGCTCATGGATTTTCTTGCATTTAACAAGGTTTTATAATTTTCAAGCCTATCATCTTCATTTAAGTTTTCCAAAAATTTCTCTTAAGATTTTAAGCCTTCAGTTTGTGTGTTATAACTTTAAAGATGTTTGATCTTTTAAAAGTTTTTTCTTATTAACACACAAGTTTGTATGAAACATTTCAACCATACTAGTATTGCCTATATGGGACAAGTTAACCATATCAGACGATCTGTGGATGCACTAGACCTATTTACCAAAAACTCTATATGGTATATGTTACCCATCCTATACTTATCTATTTCATCATGAAAGGATATTGTCAATGCGCACAAGTCTGTGTGGAGCAAGTTATCCATCATAAACATATTTATTCCATCATGGAAGAATATCACAAATGCTAAGTATGAAGTCAAGCTGCCATCCCTTATGGTTCAAAGTGACTTTACCAAATACCCTGGTACAAAGATTCATCCCTGACCATAAGTCTGTATGGATCATGTTAACCATACGAGATGAGTCTGTCACTCTAGTATTGACTACGTTTACTCATGTGGAAATCTAACTCTTCCAATCGTTAGTTGACTATTGACCGCTACGTGTCACTCGTTGATTGATTAGTTTCTTCAAACATTTGAGTTATCTACTGATTCAATACACTTTTCATGTGACACTCTATGATTGGTCATGTAAACCCCGTCATTTAAAGATAAGGAAAACCAGGAAAGAACCGGTCAATTCAAGAGAGAAAATTGAACCAGTTCATAAACCTTAACTAATAGAGAAAGGGTAAAATGGGAAATTGACAAACCCCAAGTGACTCAAAGAGTCATAAAAAGCTTGGAAAGAACTTTGGGACAATCAGGAAGAGAAAAATAGACCGGTTCAGGGTGAACCGGATTGAACCAGATTGAACAGGATTGAATCGGATCAAATCGGTTTGAACCATACTTGAATCGGTTCCTAAATTCATTTTTCTTTATGGCTTAAAATGATCAAATTGGGAGTTGAATCCACTGTTAGATGGAGAATGAATTTATATGAATTTAGAAATTTTTAATTTTGAGAAAATCGGTCAAATCGGGCATGAACCGATTGATTTACTCATTGAACCGGTAAGACCAGTCCGGTTTGGTTCAGGACAGTGTCATCTTCTTCTTCTAGATGACAACACTATTCATTCAATGCAGAAATGGATAACATCGACAAGGGAAAAATGACTCAGGCCGTTTTAGGGCGATGATAAGCTCGACCAAAAAGGAAAGTTGTCGGGCAGAGGCTCCCCGAGCTCCCTATATAAAGAGCTCCTCTTCCTTCATTCTCCACACACCTCAAAACTATATTCTCTCTCAACTGCTCTAGTTTTTGGGGAAGCTCGAACTAGAGCTCCGATATAGGCCTTTTTCTCAGCCTTAGGATGCAAGGTCAAGTTCTAAGGACTCTGGGGGAAGTCAGTTACTTGACAACAACCTTTGTTCGACGTGAGGACAGCCAGAGAAGCGCCGACGAAATCAAGCACTGAAGTAGCTTCGAAGGACCGAAGTTGCCCTATTTTGGCCAAGTTGAGTTCGACCAAATTCAGCCCTCCTCTGGCCAAACCAAGCCCTCCTGACACCCCCACGACCCTCACATGACTGCAACAGAGCTGAAAGGTAAGCCAATTCAGCCCTCCTCTATCATTTTTGGTCGGAGTTAGGGAGAGAAAGTGCAAAACTTCACTGATAGAATTCTCCCTCGATTTGATGTCAATTGTGGTGATTCTTGATCCTAGGAGGAACCTTAGGACAAGAGCTACCTTCCTAGATAGAGAGCTCGGACGCCGCACCTCCGACGGTAAGCTTTCGAAGCTTTCTCTTTCTACGAGTGAATTTCTGGCGAAGCTCCGTTTGAGCTCGTTTTAGCCTCAATTCATGTGATTCAAAGCTCAATTGAATTGTATGGAAGTGTAGGAACTGATTTATTCCTCCAATTGAAGCAATTAACCTCGATTGGATGGCCAATTTGAAGAAATCAAATTCATTCAGTTTGCAAGGGGAACTGGGGGAAACTTTTTGGGGAAAATTGTGCATTTCAAAAAATTGAGGGATATCTTTGCAATTTCCCAAAATTGAATGCCACTTGGCCATGAAAAAGATGTTGGAGGACCAATTGATCGATTTTTGAAACATTTGGGGCTAAATTGTCATTTTTGGAAAGTATGGGCAAAATGCTAATTTTTGAAAAGTTGGGGACCAAATATGAAATTTGGAAAAATTGAGCCCCTTATACAATTTTGAGTAAACATGAGGACTCAAAGGGACGTTTGGAAACTTTGGGACTCATATTGGACAAAAGTTGGCATTAGGGACTTAAAGTTAAGAAAAATAAACTTTAGGAACCTAAGTGCAATTTATTGATAATTTGTTAAGCCTAGGCTTTTATGCCAAATCGTAAGTGATAAGGCTACCCAAATCATGTAGGGACAAGTGTGACTGGAACGCAAGCAAGAGCAAGCCCGCGTAGACTTGGAAAACCGACCGAGGATGAACACGTCGCGGTTATCGGGTGAGTGGGTATATTTACATCATTCCCAATTGGGATGATGAGCACTTTAGAAATGAAAG
Organism: Trapa incisa; assembly: GCA_030064435.1. Taxonomy (NCBI): domain Eukaryota; kingdom Viridiplantae; phylum Streptophyta; class Magnoliopsida; order Myrtales; family Lythraceae; genus Trapa; species Trapa incisa. The sequence continues at coordinate 19,874,538 of CM057771.1, forward strand.
ACCACTTGTAAGTGAGATTTTAACATCATACCCAGATGGGGTGATAGGTGATTTAGGCTAAAACCTACTTAACGGTTGTAAGTAGAGGAAAATCATACCTGGTTGGTATGATAAACTTCCTTGAAGGAAGGAGAAACCCGCTATCTGGTTGTAAGCGGAGATATCATCACACCCGGTTGGTGGGATGAAGTGAAAATGTATTTTTGTCAGAAGTGTTCTTGTAAACCCTATCCCTTGAGGATAAGGAAACCGGGGAAAGAACCAGTAAACTCGATGAGAAAACCAAATTGGTTCACAAACCCCAATCACTAAAGTATAGGCAAATTGGGAAATTTACAACTTCCAAGTGATACAAAGAGTCATAAAAACCTTGGAATGAGACTTTAGAACAATTTGGGAGAGAAAACCAGACCGGTTCAAGTGAATCGGATCTAAACCAGTTTGTACCATTATTGAACCAGATGCAAAATTCATTTTTCTAGGTGGCTTAAAATATTCAAATTGGAGAATTAAAGCCACTGTTAGATAGAGAATGAATTTAGAAAATTTTAATTTTGAAAATCTCAATCGAATTGGGCATGAAATGACCAGTTTAAGCATTGGGATGGGATCTTTTTACATCATACCCGGCTGGGATGATGAGTACCTTAGAAAGGAAAGACCACTAATAAGTGGAAATTTTAACATTATGCTTAGTTGGAGTGATGTGAGAAATACATGAAAAAACTATTTATATGTTGTAAGTAGATCATATCTGGTTGGTATGCTAAAATTTATGGATGGAAGTAGAAAACCCACTTACTGGTTATAAGTAGAGATGTCACCGCAGTCGGTTGGTGTGATGGACAAGTGAAAAGTATTTTATGTGCCAATGCTTAAAAATTTTGGGGACCTTCTTGACAAGAGCTCAAATAGCTCAGATAAGCCAGATGCCTCGGTTTTGGAACTTGGGGGCTAAAATTTTCGGTTTTGAAAATCTTGTACAGTGAGCCCAAGGCAAGTTGGCACGAGCAGGAGCTCGTAAACAAACATGATGATAAGCCATTAAAACTTTTAGTGAATGAATAATGTGATTTGGCAATGGTACCAAGACAGGACTGACATATTTGATGGACTAGCGGTAGTGCGACAAGACCTAGTCGATGGATCGATCTAGACAAATAGTTGTCGGTCGAGTTGGGGGTCAGGGCCATTGGACCAGTGGCACAACAGATTAATGGCTTATGGAAAAACTTTGTTTGTGCATGCATTGATGTTCGGGACCATCAAGACGCCCAAGAGGGGTAGTGATGCGTCCTATGGGCCACTGGACGACATGGTGGAGATAAGGGTAGATTGTAGTGCCAGCAGTCAGGGAAGCTTGACATAGCTTCATGCACATGAGATCGGGGTGGGGTCGGGATGAGGTCTCTATCCTCATATGGACACGAAGTTGCTTTTCGGGTATGAGGGTTGGATTCCACGAACATCCACTCATTCCCAAGGTAGAAGTGGACGGGCTTCTATCTAGGTGGCCGATAAAGTCACTCCGATGCCACAAGTGGGTGCAGTGGATGGACTTCCCTGCGAATGTGTGACCCCTTCAAGATGAAGGGCGTGTGTTGAATGTTAAACACACTGATTATGGATAATGTGGAAAAGTTTTTGAAAACCGAGAATTTGATGAAGAAATAATTTTAAAGGAATTAAGGAGTTTGGCACACTCCAAACTATTTTATTGAAACGCTTTTCAAACACCCATTCACTGAGTTGTACAAACTCGCCCACCTTATTTTATCCCTTTTCAGTAGTAGAGAAACGACTAGGGATAACACCAGGATTTACCCTTTGTCAGGTATGATTAATTTTTTTAAGCTTTCATTTTTATTGATATATGTTATTCCAGGGAACACAATTGAAATTTCGCTTGGCTCCCCTTGATTAAAGAAAGGGGGAAACCCTTCTTGAATCAAGGGAGCGATGGGTTGATCACGAGGATCCGACCAAACCGGGTCGGGATGTGACAGTTCTCCCCTGAGTGTGTGCCAATTCTTAAACCATTTGGGAGACCTTATTGACGGGAGCTAGAACAGCTCATACATGCTAGAGGCCTCAAATTTTTTGAACTTGTAGGGCTAAATGCCCTATTTTGGAAAAACACGTGTAGTGGGCCCAAGACTAGTGGGCACAAGCTGGAGCTCGTAAACAAACTTGAAATGAGAAAGCCATGCAATTTCTAATGAACTGGTTATCTGATTTCAACATGGTACCAAGTTAGGATCAATGGATTGGCGACAGTTCGTTAGGGCCAGGTCGATAGACCGGCCTAAACAAATAGCAGCAGGTCGGGTTGAGGGTTGGGGCCGTTGAACTAGTGACACTAAAGATAAATGGCTATGTATAGAAAACTATTGTTTTGTGCATGCACTTGAGGTACATGACCATTAAGATGCCCAAGAGGGGTAGTGATGGGTTCTAAGGGCTACTGGATGACATGGTGGAGATAAGGGCAGTTCGTCATGCTAGTCAGTCGGGAAGCTCGGAGTAGCTTCTTACGCATGAGATTGGCGTGAGGTCGGGATGAGGTCTCTATCATCGTACGGGCACGAAGTGGCATTCGAATCTGATGGTAGGATGTTGAGAACATTCACTCAGACCTAGGGTAGAAGTGGATGGGCTTTTATGTTGGTGGCCGGTAAAGACGTTCCGAGTCACAAGTGGATGCAGTGGACGGACTGCACCTGTGAACATGTGTTCCCTTCCTGATGAAGGGCGTGTGTTGTCTACTAAACACATCTATTGTGGAAATGAGAAAAAGGGTTTTGAAAACTAAAATTTGAGGAGAACTTCTTTTCAAAGAAATGATATCCATTGGCACAATTTAAAATGAAGCTATTTCTCTTAAAAACTCACTCCCAACACCCACTCACTAAGTTGTAGAACTCACCCCTCTCTTATACACCTTTCACAAGTAAGGAAAATAGGACCAAATAAAACACAAGGATGTACCCTCCGTTAGGTATGCTTAAAAGTTCTTTTAAGTTTGTATTTTTATTGATTGATGCTAGTCCATGGAACAAGGTTTAAATTACGCATGACTCCTCTTGATTAAAAGAAGGGGGAAACCCCTCTTAAACTAAGGGAGCGCTGGGTTGATCACAGGGATCTGACCAAATAGGGTCAGGGCATGACAAGTCAACCTATTTAACTTGACTTGATAATGGAGATTCATTTTCTGTTAACCGTTAACGACTGCCACATGTTGCATTGTTATTGGTCAAGCCTTTAGAATGTTTAACTAGTGGTTGATGGGGTGCACTTTCCACATGGAATTCGCTGGTTGGCCGCGCTTGTTGATGTGGCCGCTCACCTAGAAAATTAGACCATTGATTGGTTTTACACGCGTAGACTTGGTTGAACCCTTGACTGAATCAATTAGACTAGATTTTGGCGACCCAAAATGCTTTTCTGGCCAAATTCGACCAATTCTCTAATTTCTAAAAATTTCTAAATTAATCTAAATTCATTGTATACATGGTGGTGAGCTCAATTTACATTTTGCCATTTTTGGGTCACCCCTAAAAATGAATTTTCGACATGGTTCAACTTTGTTTCACATTGATTCAATACGATTCTTAATTCCTTTTCAATGAATTAATTTCCTTTGAAGTTTTGTGAAATTTTATTTCACATTGAATCACCTCTAACCCATATTGGCTACATCTCGTGACTGTGATTCAAACTTATCCTCAATTTTCTTTGAAAAATTTCGATCCACATTCTTGATTTATTTTCTTTACAATATCAGGTGTTACAACCACTCACCTCCTTTTTTGGGAGTTTTGTCCTCAAAACTTTATTAGATGACATGTCAAGTTCTTAAGGTTAGCTCGGGTTCTTTCTTCTCTTCCCGAGTTAATCTTGATCTCAATAATTTTCCCCAATTCATTTTCTCTAAATGGGACATTTCTTTTTAGTACATGCATTCATTTCTACCCATACAAGGAGCTTCTCTGACTCTTATGGAGATGCCATGTTGCTACGTACTTGGTACGCCTTTCATTTGTTGTTTTAACATTCATAAAATTACTTCAATGAATGTTCTGGTAATCCTTTTCCTCGTTATGATTTTATCATACTTTGATATGGTTTCCACCTCATTCCAGACTTTTAAACATATTTTTTCTTCAATGATGGAACCCTAGGTAGACCTTAATGTTGGTCCTCATTCCTTGTCTTTATGTACTTGGTGATTCACTCTTCACCAACACTACGTGCCTACATCTAGGGCATGTCCTAAGATCTTGGACTCGTATTTATATAGATCAATCAATCTTTCAGGTTCTATATCTTATCCATAATTAGGACATTATCATTTGTCATTGGACCCATTTGTTGCAATGGTATATCTCCCTCTTTAATTTCCTCTTAGTCATTCTTGCCATGAAATTCCCTGGTTTAATACTAACATTGCTTATGTAATTATGCATGTATGTGACCTTACTCTCCACCTTCGTTCTTTCCTACAACCTATAAAATGTATTGGAGAGGGGGCCAGCCAATGCTTAGTGAGTGAGAGAACCGATCATCGAGTCATTCATGGCTCGACGTCGTCTTTACTCGAAAACAACTAGCATAGTTTTCTCAAAATCTTTCCTTATTAACTCTACTCTTTTTTATAGGACCCTCCTAGGGTTTGTACTCCATTCTAGGGTACCCACTTCATGTACAATTATATATGGTGGTTCCTTTCAGAATCCTCCATTATGGTTCACTAAACCATTTTATGATGTTCTAGGCTGATATCTCTCATTCTGAGGTTCATCCTAGAATCAAGAATCACATCAATTGATGTTGAATTGAGTTAGAATTTTATCAGTGAAATTGTGCCGGTTCTTTCTCTAACACCGGTCGGAAATTGCAGAGGGGAGCCAAATTGGCTTACCTTTTCATTCTAATTCGGTTGTGGGAGGACTGAGGAAGTGTTAGGAAGGCTTGGTTTGTCCTGAGGAGGGCTCAAAATGACCGATTTCAGCTCGGCCAAAACAGGGCAGCTTCGGTCCACCAGTGCTGCTTCATTGTTCCATCACGCCCTTCCTTTATAAAAATGCTAAGTTTTACCCCAAAAATTTCAAAATTCCTCAATTTATCCTCTAACATTATTATCATGCCCAATTGACCCTCAATTTTATAAAATTACATTTTGGTCCTTCGAATTTAAAAAATTCCCAATTTCCCCCAATTTTCCCCCCAATTTCAATTCCTTAACATAGCCAAATTTGAATTTATCAAATTGACCGACCAAACACTTCTAATTATTGAAATTAAAGTTAAAATTGAGTTTCTCCATCTTCATACGATTCAATAGCACTTTGAATTGCAAGTTTTGATGCCGGTACGAGCTCAAATGGAGCTTCGCTGGAAAACAGATTGTAGAGAGAGAAAGCTTCAAAAGCTTCGAAAGCTTATCGTCGGGGGCACGGCGGTCCGAGCTTTCGATCTGAGCATATATCTCTCATTCTGAGGTTTATCCTAGAATTAAGAATCACATCAATTGATGTCGAATTGAGTTAGAATTTCTAACTGGTTAGTTCACCCCCCATTCGACTGAGTTTTTCAAATCTAAAAATTTCTAAATTGATCTAAATTCATTTTCTATCCAATGTGGTCTCAAATCTCAAATTTGAATTTTTTAAGCCACTTAGAAAAATGAATTTAGAATTCGGTTAAATAGTGTTTCAAACCGGTCCAAACCGGTTCAATCCGGTTCACTTGAACTGGTTTGGTTTTCATCTCCAATTCACCCTAAAGTGCTTTTTCATGACTTTAATGACTCCTTAGGTCACTTTGAGTCCATAAATTTCCCAATTTACCATCTCTATATTGATTCCGGTTCATAAACCGATTCGGTTCTTAAACCGGTTTAATACGGTTCAGGTCCGGTTCACCCGAACCGGTCTGGTTTTTCTCTCCCACTTTGTTCTAAGGTTCCTTTCTGAGGTTTATAAATCTCTTTGGGTCACAAGGGAGTTGAAATTTCTCTAATTTACCCATTCCCCAATAAACAGGTTTATTAACCAGTTTGATGTTTCTCACCCAGTTTGACCGATTCTTTTCCTGGTTTTCCTTAACTCAAAAGGATGGGGTTTACAGCATGAATACAATATATCAACAATTATTATGGATTAGCTTAATATTTGGCAAATCTACCTATCATTAGTTTATCTCACATGGTAGGTATTCATGCTTTGCCTTGATATTCATGGCTTGTCAGTCATATTCATTCTCGGAGCACGGTCCTCTCGAAACCGTCTCCATTTCCTATTAATTTGTGGAGTTATATCATTATCGCACACAATGACTTCCTTGGGAGTCAGGTCCTCACTAAATTATCTCCTTCATACAAAACATCATATTTGGACAAGACAAGCCTTTGGTTATCCCCAGTGTCCAACCCTCTACTAGTCGATACCATACGTAACCCTCTTTGGGTATCAACTTGTGATTCCCCACGGATCACAATTCGGTCCAATATCTGAACCTCATTTCATTTATAGGTTTTAGGACATAACCTTTCTTACATTGGTTATCCGAGCCTTCACTTGGTCGCCTAAGTTCGTGGTCTTTAGACCCGGTGAGCATCACACTCCCTTGTTTGATTAGTGGACCTGTCCTTTCTCAAATCATGAGTTTGGACTCATTTCATCGATACATACCTTGTCTATTTTTCCGAGATAAGTCTTGAGTCCCCTTTATCATAGGGTTGCCTACTATGTGTTACCGAGGCTCTATGTGTCCTTTCCTTATGGCAGTATAAGGATCGGGATCTCATCCCTCCTTGAACCTTAGTTCCTACCCGATCGTATTTGTAAACCCTATTCTCTAGAAATAAGAAGCGATAATAAGAATCAGAAAATTTTGAGCAAAAACCATAGTTCAATGTGAACCAAAAAATTATTAAAGAGAAAATCAAAAGGGTAGTTTGGACAATACCACAATTAAGATCCAAAATAATGGAAATGGATCATGAAGCAAATTGGATGTGAGAATCATACCAATTTAGGATGAATCGAACTTGAACGAGGTCAAATCGGCTTGAACCGAGAATAACCAGTTCAAAGATTCATTTTACTAGGTGACTTAAAAATATCAATTTGGGAAATTGAAGCCACTAATGTGTAGAAAATAAATTTAGAAAATTTTAATTTTGAAAAAATCGGTCGAATTGGGCATGAACTAGCCAATTTTCAATTTTGGGTCACCAAAACCTGGTTCGAACGAACCGGTCAACAGTCCAGTTGGTCAGTACCTAGTCAGCACGCGTGACCAATCAACGTGCGACACGTGGTGAAGTGCGCTTATTCAACTACTCGATCAACGATTGGAAGCACTCGCCAATTAGAGCGTGACACGTGTTCTTGGTCAATGGTGAGACGAGGAAAATCGATATCATGGCGAACTGACCAATGGGAGAGCGATACATGTCCTTAGTTAACAGTCAACTCATGAGAAGCCTCGTTAGTAAAACTAACCATTGAGGAGCTGACATATGGAAAAGGTGCCAGGTGAGCGACCTTCTAGGATGTCGGAGAATGGTTGAGCAATTAGAGGTCGACACGTGGAAAGGTCATGTTGGATGGACATAGCCAATCAGAAGCTAACACGTGACAGTGACACAATGTGTGATGTATTTAAATAAGCCAATCAGAGTACACCATGTGTCATGGTCAACTGATGGTCAGATTCGTTGAAGAGCCACGTAGGACAAAGTGACCAATGGGTGGTCGTCACGTGTCCGATCAACAAGTCAACAGACAACTCAGGCACTGAGTAAGATGATGCGTTGGTGAAGCTAGCCAATCATGGTGCACCACGTGGAAACTTGCACATGCGCACAATGTCATCTTCTTTGTTTAGACACCTCAACAGTGGAGGAGGAAAAAAGTCACCATAACTCTGATGACCATTAAACCTCTCCAACAAGGAAGTAAATTGGAGAGTTAATGGTCAGTCGATGGATGGATGGATAGGAATGGAAGTCCCAGAGCTCCCTATATAAAAAGCTCCCCTCCATTCATCCTCTCCATCCATTGAAAGTATGGAGAAGATGAACTACACCAGTTTTTGACCATCCCTAAACCAAAGCTCCGACATCAACCCGTTTCTCTACCTCTAAACACAAATTTGGGTTCCCTGGAACTAGGAGGAAGTCCTCTACCTTGTAGCATATTTCTTTCAGCTCGAGGATCACCGAAGAAGTGCTGGTGAGCCAGCACAGTAGAGTCGCTCCAGCTGTCAAGAAGTAATATAAATTTCAAGCTGAATTCAGGCCACCTCGGACTTCCTATGGTGAGGCCAACCCTCCCACGACTTTCCACGATCGAGCCTAGTACTCCTTGAGCCTTCGGAGTAAGCAATTGCTGCCACCCTTCACTACAATAGTGAATTTATAGTGAGAAAACTACTTAAACTTTGTCAGTCAAATTCTCCCTCTTCAGAGCACCAATTGAGGTGAAATATTATCCTAGGAGGATCCTCTCAATGAGAGATATCTTCCCCAATCAATAGCTCCAACAACCGCGTTCTTGCTAGTAAGAATTCGAAGCTTTCTCTTTCTAGAAATATTTTCGAGCGAAGTTTCACTTGAGCTCAATTCTAAGCCAAATTGAACAATTTAACACTTGAAACTATCGTGGAGAGGTAGGTAGATGATTAGTAGCATGATAGGAGCCAATTAACCAAGTTTAATCAATTAATTTGATGAAATGAGATTTCAGAGGTCAAAGTGCAATTTTGGAGAAATTGGGCGATTTGGGAATTTTTGGAAATTCGGGGATTTTGTGCAATTGACATAAATTGAGGGTCAATTGAAGATTTAAATGTAATTGGAGGCTTAATTTCAGTTAAAATGATTTTTGGGAATTTAATTGCATTTAAAAGTAAACAAAATGCATTATTTGTAATTATAAAAAATTTATATTAAATAAAATTATTTGGAGAGAAAATTACAAATAAAGTAAATTGAAGAAATAATGATGAATAATTGTGAGTTTATTTGTCAAGAAAATATAATTAGTGACTTATGTATAATTAAAGAAAATATAGGGACCTAAGTGTAATTATCAGATAATTGATGGATTTGTTATCCGTGATCACGTAAGTGTGTAAGGAAGGCCTTTACATATGACCAAAAATTCAACCCGAGGTATCGGAATTCTATCTAGGACAAACAAGTCACGGATCTCGGGTGAGTGAGATTATTGGTATTGAGTCCGATTTGACCGATGGCACATATTTATAAGCATGCTTTACTTTGAAACCTAATTTTTCATAAGTATAGTCCCCTGATTGTGTAAAACCACTTAAACCTTTTGGGATTATACTTTTGAAGAAATCATGAAGTATGATAAATGGAAAACTTTTGAATGGTGTATGGATACACTTCAAGGGGAATAGTCTAGTTCCAACTATTGATGCAAGAAATGGGCAATGCCCATGGTCGACACAAGGTTGGCTAGATTTAGTTTTGTGAAAGTGTTCCCAAGGCCACTATTTTTGAGAAGTGAAGTGAGCCTAAGGCCGTGTTTTGAAAAGCTCGTATGATTGGGTGCAAGGCCAAAGGAAATAGGGCAAATCCATAAATAAGTTATGATTTAAGAGCCTTATAAAATTATCACAAATTGATAATTTTTGTTGATGTTGTAGAGCTAGAGTCAGGTTGGGGCTCGTTAGGCTAGCATCACCAAGATAAAGGTCTTAAATCAAAGGACTCATGTATGTGATTACAATCGTTCAAAACCAAAGAGATGTTTGATACGAGATAGTATTGGTTCTAAGGGCTAATGGATAGATAATAAGGTTGGTATAAGGGAAGTTGTGTTGTTTTGGTATGTTTTAAAGCTATGGGAGCTTTGTGCACACTAAGACCGAGGGGATAGAAGAGTGTAGTCTCATCCTTACATATGGGGATCGAAGTATCAATAAGTCTAGGGGTTGGGCCAAGGTGCCCACACAGACGATGTGGTAGAGGTTGTGGTCTCTCACTAGGTTGGATGATAAAGATGCTCCATGCTACTAGTGGAACAAATCATGGTTGTTGCCTCTAATTATTTGTTCTATGACTGTTTGATCCCTTTATTGAGAAAGGGTGTTTGTGTGCTTTTGTGATGCAAACTGTGATAGGTCTACATAATTAAATTATGAAAATCCCTCCAACTAGGAAGGATCCTACCTTAAACTTGTTGGAACAAGCAAGTGAATTTAAAGAAGAATCATTTTTCAACGATTATTAAGTTGTAGCTTGTTTATTTACCAATCAAACCCTATTTAAGCTTGTGAGATACAAGCAATGGATTTAACTAATAAATCCTTTTTATAGAGAATACAAGTTGTAGCTTGCTCAAACCCATTTGCTTTAAGAAAAGGAAAGTCGTATGTACTTTTGAGTAAGCGCTGAATCGTGGACAGGAAATCACGATGTCAATAGGACCCTCACTAAGTTATAAAATCACCCTCCCCTATCCCTTTCAGGTTTTAAATATGTCAAGAATGACATTAAAAGGCGAACTACCAAACTGGTAAGTTATTTATTCTTACAAGTTTATGTAAAACATTATATATTCTGACATATTTTGGAAAACAAGATATGATACAGTGTTTTTTGTTATTTTATGCCTTGCTCCTGCCAACACTATGATAATGGAGGAAACATCTATTATAGTACTAGGAGGAGTGGTATGTTGTTCACAGGGTTCCGACCAAACCGGGTGGGAGTGTAATAGTATTCAACTACTAGATCTTGGTTCGCTCATTCCAGAACCGATTGAGCTATGTTTTTACTTTAGATAAAGTCTACGATGTAAGCCTTCATTGGTTTTCCAAAGATAATTTTCCAACATGTCACATTCAACATTTGATATCAATGTGAGTAAATGCGACATCGGTCAAATCGGTTGTGAAGTAAAAAAATCTCACTCACTGTTTCTGTCGAAACTTGTTCATTTCGACATGTTTCCTCCTTTTTTTTGACCTCGGGTGCTCCTTGCTCGGGCAATCTTGTATTTTCTCTACAAGAGTTAGAGTAATTAATTAAGGTCAGTTCAAGTACCCCAATTATTCCTATAAATGGTACACCGTAACTTCCCTATAGAATTACGGTTTTTTCCCCTTGGGCTAGGTTTACTCGACTCACTTGTTGAACAACCGTTCTTTAACTAACCTTCCTCTAGGGTTAGTTAATATATGTCTTAGGGTCATAACATTTAAAGGTTATATTTGTTTATGTGTCTACACTTCCCTAATCTATCACTTAGGTATTCAATTTTCCAAAATTGCACTTTGGTCCTTAAGTTGGCCAAAATTATCATTTTGGCTCTTATAACTTAAAACCCTATTTTTTGGACTCTAGATTTTTCCAAGCCTTTTACTTGAGTTCTCAAATTTTCTTAAGTTCCATTCAAGTCCTTAAATCACCTTAGAATATTCCAAATTCTCATTTTCCATTATTTATAAAATAGTTATCAAGTTAGGCAAAATTACTATTTTGGACCCTATACTTTACAAATCTATCATTTGGGTCCCCAAAACTCTTTTAAACACATTTATGCCCTAAAAATGTATAATTACACCTTGGTCACTAACATTGGTAAAATTACCATTTTTCCCCACCTTTACATCAAATTTATAGTTTTGCCCCTAAACTCCCGAAAATGACTTTAGACATCCCCATATGTCTGAAAATCACTTCTAAGCCCTTAGGCTATTATTAGTAGGGGAATTTTCCATATCTGTAATTTGGTCCCCAAACTTTCCATAATTACATTTTAGTCCCTACACTTTGGAACTTCAATCAAATAAATTTCAAAATTCATAATTTTCCCCAATTGATATCATCCTAACCCTAATGGCTTGTGGAAGGAGTGGGGGCCTTACCTCGACCAACCACGACCTAATTTGGCAATTTTCCAAAACTTGCTAAAATTGAGCAAGAGAGGGAGTTGTTGAAAATTCTCACTAGAGGTAGCCAATGCTTAGGCATTTTGTAGCCAAGGTATAGACAAAGCTTTCTAAGGTGGTGGTTGGCCAAGATGTTGCTGGAGTTGGGCAAATTTGGTCATTGACTAGTCGCGATCAGGTAGAACTCGACAAACCCACCTGTGGAAATTGACTCATGCTAGTCGATTTCTCCCTTGTCGGAGGTCAGTCTTTGCTATGGAGGGGTAGAGGGGAGGTAGGTCGTCACTTTGGCACCGGTGGCTACCAGAGCGGTGGCTGGAGGAAGGAGAGTTTGGCCTCGAAAGGCCGTCAACATTGGACAAACTTTATATCTACCATATATGTCACACCCCAACCTGGTTTGGTTAGAACCACATGATCAATCCGCCACTCTACTTGGGATAGAAGGATTCTCTCCCTCTAGTCACCGATTAGAGTCAGGCATGATTCAATCTTCTTGGTTTCCCTGGAATAATATTATCAAAACTATCTCAAAACAAGGACTTTATACCGACTGTACCTTAGGTTGATGATAGTAGTGCCTCCTAGTGAGGTGAAGTCTTCTCTACCTAAAAAAGGGAGAAAGAGAGGGGGTGAGTTCTAAAATTCAATGAGAGGGTTTTTTTTTAAAGAAGTGGGTTGGGTTTGTTTTATCATTTTTCTCCATTTTCTTAGGAGTTTCAACATGCAACAATCACCCTTCCTCATCAAAGGTTTCACACGTTCGTAGAGCAGTCCCTAACTACTCTACTTGTGGTTTTTACTGACCACCTTTGTAGATTGTCTCACCTTCTACCACAAGTGTGAGTGAGCCTTGCCGCCCATCCCTTTAGACCTCAATATCCTTCGTGTCCGCTATAGTGGGACATGACCTCTACCCCTGGTTCCTCAGTCTCAATGCGCATGAAGCTCCCTGAGCTTTCTGACTCACTAGACGACAAACTTCCCTTATGTTCCATGGGTTGTCCAGTAGTCCTTGGAATCAACACTACCCCAAACTGGGTGCCTCGATGGTTCCATATCTCATGCATGCACAACACAAGTCTTTTTAGTTAAGACCATTTTATCTTTGGTGCTACCGGCCCCCATGAGCTTACTGACCTGACTTCGGCTCGGTACTACCAGCCCAATGAGTTCAACGACCCAACTTTAGTGCAGTAATCACCAGCCCAATGAGTGTGACAACCCTGGTCATGGCTCGGTAGCTATCACATACAATTTACCAATTATGTGAATTTTCATAGGCTCATTACTCATCTATTTGTCTACGGGCCTAAGCCCGTGCCCATTGGCCTTAGGCCATTGGAGCATCTCTAGCTCACCTTGAAAATAGCTTCCAAAATGTTTTAAAGGATTCATGCAGTAAGGGGAGACTATTTCTAGGAAGATGGATTTCAAATGAAAACATGCTCATCACCCCAACTGGGCGTGATGTTGAAAATTCCCACTCACTCGTATTTGGAGACATGATCCATTCCCACTCACCCGGGAATTCCAAGTGTGTGTGTTTCCTCTACATGAGTTGGTAGTTGATCCATTCCTATAGTGAAGGGTAATTAAGTTCCGAATCATAAGGTATTTACACTAAAGACCCATAATTTTCCATAATTATATTTTAGTCCCTAAGTGTACCTTATTCCTAATTAGGTCCCTAATATTACCAAATCTCTCACTTGAGCCCCTAATTTTCCTCAAATTTTCTCTTGGGTCATCATAATTGTTTTAATTACATAAAATCCCAAGTTTTTTCAAAAATTGAAATTTAGCCCCAAACTTTCCAAATTTTGCAATTTGGTCCTTAAGCTTGGACTTCATCAATTCAACCTAAATTCCTCCCAATTGAGTCCTAACATGATCCTAATCCTCTTCCCCACGTCTCTTGGTTCATTTTAAGCTTTAAAATGCCCATTTTGGCTTAGAAACGAGTTCGAACGGAGATTTGCTGGAAAATGGTTCTTGAGAGAGAAAGTTTCGATTACTCACCGGTGAGGAGTCGGTGAACGGAGCTTTCATTTCAACTGGACGGCGGTGGAGGGGACTTACCATGATGGTTCAGGAGAGGTCGGGGTGCTTGGTTTAGTCAAGGTTGCTCCGGGGAGGCTCGAATGCAGCTCGACCAATTCTGGTCGTAGACAACCATGGGGGCAAGTTCACTGTGCGAGCTCGCTGATACTTCTCCAGTGATGCTCGAGCTGGAAGAAGGTTGCAGCGAGGTAGAAGACTTTAGTTTTCAGAGAACCCAAATTCGGTTGCTGAGGTTACAAGAAAGGCCCTCATCAGAGCTCTGGTTTGTACCTCACCAGGAAATGGGACACTTCCTCTTCTACGATTGTTTGAGGGATGAGGAGGATGAATGGGGAGGAGCTGTTTATATAGAAAGCTCAACAACTGACAGGGCTACCGGTCTACTCAAGACCCGATGTCAGACTCGCCCGTTTTTTGTCATCCTTGAGTATTTTTCAGTCACCGGAGTGTTGGCCTCCCTCCGTCGACCTTATCTTGTCATATGCCTAAGGTTAAAGATGTTACTGTGTGCGCATGTGCGAGCTTCCACGTGGCACGACGTGATTGGCTAGCTTTGTTGACGTGGCTTCCCACTTAGTGTCAGAGTCACCCTTTGACTCGTTGATCAGCCACATGGTGACCTCCCATTGGTTGCACGTTCCAACGTGGTTGCTGACTACCCTTGGTCAACCGTTGACCATGACACGTGGCATTTTCTGATAGGCTAATTTAAATACATCAGATTTCCCTCCTAATGCACAGTTCCACTACCATGTATCAGCCTCTGATTGGTTGAGGCCATCTGACATGGCTCTGCCATATGTTTACGCCTGATTGGTCGTCCATTTCTTTGACATCCTAGTCGGCTGCTGACGTGGTACCTTTGCCATGTGTCAGCTTCTCATTGGCCAGCCTGACTGACATGGCTCAGTCATGTGTCGACGCCTGATTGGTCGTCCATTTCTTTGACATCCTAGTCGGCTGCTGACGTGGTACCTTTGCCATGTGTCAGCTTCTCATTGGCCAGCCTGACTGACATGGCTTCTCTTCAGTTGATCATTAACTGAGGACATGTGTCACTCTCCTATTGGTCGATCATTGATGATGTGGATTCGACCATTGACCGGGGACATACGTCACACTTTGATTAGTCAACGCTTCCAAGCAACTGATCGGGCGTGCTTCATCATGTGGTGCTCGCTAATTGGTCGTGCCTGCTAATTAGGCACTAACTTAGCAGGCGGTCCGTTGACCAGCTAGACCATTGACCGGTTCGATCGGACTTGGTTCGGTGACCCAAAATTGAAAAAATGGTCGGTTTAAGCCCAATTCGACCGATTTTCTCAAATCTAAAAATTTTGAAATTCATATAAATTCATTTTCTACCTAATGGTGACTTCAATTTACCCATTTGATATTTTAAAGTCACCTAGAATAATAAATCTTTAAAACCAGTTCTTCATAGTTTAATTTGGTTTAAATCGGTTTGGATCAGGTTCACCCTAAACTGGTCTGGTTTTCACACCCAATTCCCTTCATGGTTCTTCTCCTTAAAGTTTGGGTCTTTGTTGGACCCTTGGGGCATCCTGATTTCCCATTTTGACCTTTATTCGTTTATTTCGGACAACTATGATCCTCAGTTTTTCTTTGAAAATTTTTCGATTTCTTGTTTTGGCTTTCTCATTATGAAGAAATAGGGCTTATGTCATGCCTCGACATGGTTTGGTTAGATCCCTATGAACAACCCACCACTCTCTTGGTTAAAGAGGGGTTTCCCCTTCTTTATCTCAAGAGGAGCCAAGTGTAGTTTCAACCTTTTTCCCTAAAATAACATATATCAAATAAAATGCAAGTTTAAGAGGAATTAAGCATACCTGATAGAGGGTATGGCTTGATTCTATACCTAGTCATTTCTCTATTTCTTCAAAAGGGATAAAAAGGGGTGGGTGAGTTTCTACAACTCAGTGAATGAGTATTTTCAAAATAAAGTTTAAAAAAATTATTTTTAAATTGGAGTGTGCCAAACCCCTTAATTTCTTTAAAATTTCTCATATTCAAAATCTCGGTTTTCATAGCCATTTCTCAACCCACAATCATAACCAGTGTGTTTATCAACCAACATACATCCTTCATCATGAAGGGAACACACATTCGTAGGCGAGCACGTCCTACCCACTTTTGGCGTCGGAGCGACTTTACCGACCACCTAGATATAATTACGTTTACTTCTACCCTGGAGCTTTCTTCTTCCTCAATCCAACTTCCTATTCTCATCCTTCTTCTAATGTCTCCCATTCTGGGATTCTTACATTTGATCTCCCTACCGTTCCTTAGAAGTCCTCCCTTTTAATCTTCACTTATACTTAAGGATCTGGTATGGTGCATTCACTCAGGCTTTTCTCCCTTTTTAGCTCCATAACTCTCTTTTCCACAAGCTTCCTTATTTTATGGAGTTCTTAAGAAATTGCATCTTAGTTCTTTTACAAGTAGGTGTTATACCTAGACTTTCTTGTTATCAGATTTTCTTCTCATCCTACCTTAGTGGTCTTGACATACTTGGTGTTTCCCCACAACTTACTTCCTTTCTTCCTGATCAACTCCCATTCATGTGGTTCCCTTTGGAATATTCCACTCTTATTCTTTGAGCCTTTACTTAACTCCTTGAACTCTCCATATGTCCATACTCTTTGATGTTTACTTCCCTTTGTTCCAACTTCTTCATACTTTTCTTAGTTAAGATCTCCCTTGGATGAACTCTTCCTTATTGTACTTATGAGGGAAAGTCTTAAGGGTTGAGGTTAACTATAAATAACCCATCTTTTCTTCCTTATGTGATTTCCTACCTTTTTTATTTAATCTTTATTATCACATTCTTTTTGTTTTGAATTTATCAAGGAACTTAGAAGCTTTATCGAAAATTTTAATTTCATTCATTCAAGAAAATACTTTCTTGCCATACTTAGCTTATTACATGAATTTTCTACCCCCTAATCCCTTGGGGTCATAGGTCGAGAGTTAACCCTAGAGCAGTTGCGGGATTTTTTATCAGAAAGCTTTGAGGAATTAGTTGGGGTCCACTCGTATTCCCTTATAGGACGAATCTCATGTATGGCCTCCAATTAGTACCGCCTTAGTACTTCAACCTCGCACTCATAGGTCCACTTCATCCATTGGGAGGGATTGAAGCTAGGTTAAGTACGTGGAGGTACTTGGTGGACCTTCATGAAGGTGGCATATGCATCCCAATAGTTATTCCAGGCAACCTTATTGGTTGGACTCCTCTCTGGTTGTTGTGGGATTGGAGGAGGGGTTGGGCTTCTAGGAGGAGATATTGGTTCTTCTTGTCTTGGAAGAGTGTATGTGATGCCTTCTGTTTCCAATAAGGCTCCTACTAGTTTTCGGTGGTCTTCCACTATACCTTTGGATACTCTTTTCTCGCCTTTTAGGAATCTTTGTACGGCTTCCTCCCTTGGGTTGGATATCTTTTTTAGGGTTATGGGTGGAGGGCTAGATTTCACCGCAAACTTCCTAGGAATTCTCCTTCCTACATAATAATGTAAAGTTTGATTAATGTTAGGGCATAATATTGATAATGTTTCAAGGAAACTTAGCTATGATATTACTTAAGTGGTCATGCTACGACCCGGTTTGGTTGGATCCCCGTGAACAACCCACCGCTCTCTTGGTTCAAGAAGAGTTTCCCCCTTCTTTAACTCAAGAAGAGCCAAGCGTAATTTCAACCTTGTTCCCTGAAATAAAATATATCAAATAAAATGCAAGCTTAAGAGGAATTAAGCATACCTAACAAAGGGTAAGGTTTGGTGTTATCCCTAGTCATTTCTCTATTTCTTGAAAAGGGATAAAAAGGGGTGGGTGAGTTTCTACAATTTAGTGAATGGGTATTTTCAAAATGAAGTTTTAAAAAAATTATTTTTAAATTGGAGTGTGCCATACTCCTTAATTTCATTAAAATTTCTCATATTCAAAATCTCAATTTTCATAGCCATTTCTCAACCCACAATAATAACTTGTGTGTTTATCAACCAACACACGCCCTTCATCATGAAGGGAACACACATCCGCAAGCCAACACGTCCACTATACTCACTTGTGGCGTTGGAGCGACTTTACCGACCACCTAAATAGAAGTAAGTTCACTTCTACCGTAACAATTAGTGGATGTACGCGACATCCAACCCTCAATCTCGTAACAAAACTCTGTGTCCGTATGAGAACAGAGACCTCATCTCGTCCCCACCCCAGTCTCATGCGCATGAAGCTTGAGCTTCCAAGATTGCTAGTACGACTAACTGCCCTTATCTTCACCATGTTATCCAAAGCCCTAGGACACATCACTACCCCTCTTGGGGGTCTTGAAGGTTCCGTAACATAGTGCATGCTCAAATCAATAATTTTCCACATAAGACATATAATTTGTGGTGTCACTAGTCCAATGGCCCTGACCCTCAACTTGACTTGCAGCTGTTTATCTCGACTGGTCCGTAGACCTGTCATGTCGCACTGCCACCAGTCCATCCAGTATGTTGGTCCTATCTCAATACCATGGCCAAACAATTCATTCACTTAAGTTTTTATGGATTAAAATCATGTTTGTTTACGAGCTCCTGCTCGTGCCAACTGTCCTAGAGCCCACTATTCAAGATTTTTAAAATCGGGCATATTAGCCCTCAAGTTTAAAAAATTGAGGCCTTCGGCATATTTGAGCTATTCGAGCTTCCGTCAAGAAGGTCTCCCAAAAGTTTTAAGCAGTGGCACACAGTCAGGGGAGAGAACTTCCAACAAAATAAACTTTTCATCTGTCCATCATACCAACCGGGTATGAAGACATCTCTACTTATAACCAATAAACGGGTTTTCTACTTCCTTCGAGAAAGTTTATCATACCAATAGGGTATGATCTACTTACAACCGTTAAGTAGTTTTTCTGCGTAATTTTCGCATCACTCCTCTCAGATGTGATGGTTAAAATACCACTTAATAGTGGATTTTCATTTCCGAGGTGCTTATCATTCCAACTGTGTATGGTATAAAATCCCACTCACCCGATTACGTAGTGATCTCTTCTTAACTGGTTTTCGTTTCCTTATAAGCTTTGTCTTAGCTAGCATTCACAATATCTTGTGTTAATACATGATATGAACATCCTTGTTCATTATCATTTAGCTTGATAGCTTTCATTCATTATGAATGACTAAAAATATCCAACTTTTCAAATATTTGTAATTTGGTCCCTAAAATTCTTTTTCTTTAGGCCCAAAATATCGATTTTTCCCCAAATTTAGTCCCGAAACTTTTAAAATTCACCTTGGGACATCAATTTATTCAAATTCACAGAAAGAGATTCAAGTTTCCCAAATTCCCAATTTGGTCCTCAATTTTTTTTCCAAAATTCCAAAAATTGCTCAATTGGTCCTCCCACACCCTTATCATGCCCAATTGGCCCTCAATGTTATGAAATTGCATTTTATTCCCTCAAATTTCTGAAATCCCTAATATTTCCCCAAATGTTCCCCCAATTTCAACTTTCAACACAGTCGAATTTGATTTCATCAATTTGACCGATCAAATGAGTTTAATTGTTGAAATTGAAGTTAAATTGGAGTTCCTACATCTTCATATGATTCAATTGTACTTTGATTCACACAATTTGACACAGGAACGAGCTCAAACGAAGCTTCACGAGAAAACTGAACGTAGAGAGAGAAAGCTTTGAGTGCTTACCGTCGAGGGCGCGGCGGTCCGACCTTTTAATCTGGGCAGATAGCTCTCGTCCTGAGGTTACTCCAAGGATCATGAATTGTATCAATTGATGCAAAATTAAGTGAGAATTTAATCATTTAAAATCTATCGATTCTCTCTCTAACACCGATTGGAATTTATAGAGGAGAGCCAAATTGGCTTACCTTTTCATTCTAATTTAGCCGTAGGAGGGCTAAGGAGTTGTTAGGAGAGCTTGGTTTGGCCTGAGGAGGGTTTGAATTGGTTGATTTCAGCTTGGCCGAAATAGGGCAGCTTTAGTTCGCCGAAGCTGCTTCACTGTTCGATCACGCCGACGCTTTTGGGGCGACTCTCGGAGCAATTGAAGACTACCACCGTGTAGCTGACTTCTTTGAGAGTCTAAGGAACCTAACCATGTCTTCTTTGGCTCAGAAAAGACCCTATATCGGAGCTTTGGTTCAAGCTTCATCGAAAAATTGAGTAGGTGAGAGAGAGTGAGGTTTTCAAGTGTAGAGAGGATGAATGGAGAGGGGTTATTTATATAGGGAGCTTGGGAAATCATCAGCCATCCGTTTGGCACCTTTATAATAGTCATTGATAGCCTAAAACATACTAAAAGAAAATGTTTCCTCTTCATCGGCGCTGGTTCGATTTTTCGGCAAGTGAACAGTGTTGTCATCTGAAGGAAGAAGATGACATTGTTCCGAACCGAACCGTACTGGGTTCAAAGCTTAAATCGGTCGGTTCAAGCCCAATTCGATCACGGTTTTCAAAATTAAAATTTTCTAAATTCTTTCTCTATCAATTAGTGGCCTTAATTCTCCAATTTGAATTTTATATGCCACCTAGAAAAATGAATTTAGCATTCTGTTCAATAGTGGTTCAAACCGGTCCAAATCGGTTCAATTTTGTTCGGATCTAGTTGACTTGAACCGTTCGGTTTTTGTCCTCCATTCATCCTAAAGTTCTTTTTCAGACTTTTGTGACTCTTTAGGTCATTCGGGATCCATAAATTTCCTAGTTTTCCCTCTCTCTATCGGTTCTAGTTCATAACCGGCTCGATTGATAAAACGGTTCAATCCGATTTGGATCTAGTTCATCTAAACCGGTCTGGTTTTTCTCTTCCAATTTGTCCTAAGGTTCCTTTACAAGGTTTTATGAACCCTTTGGGTCACCCAAAAGTTGTACATTTCCCAAATTTTCCATTCTCTAATGATCGGGTTTGTGAATCGATTTGGTTTTCTCACTCGGTTTGACCGGTTCTTTTCCCGATTTTCCTTAATTATAAAGAGCGGTGTTTACAGCTTACAACTTCTCCCAACCTTTAAGGAGTTTTATCCCCAAAACTCTTTATACATTAAATAAATGGGGGTACTTCTCCCTAATGATGGACTCGGTTTCCCATGTTTCTTCCTCTACCTTGCTACTCCACCAAAGGACCTTCACCATTGGAATCTTCTTGTTCCTTAGTTTTCTTTCATGCCTGTTGAGGATTTAGGTTGGCTCCACTTCATATGACAGGTTCCCTTCAAGTTTGGGTGGCGGTTGATCTAGTACATGACTGGGATCAGGCTCATAATTCATTAACACTAATATGTGGATTACATCATGTATTCCTTACAAGTCTAGGGGTAGCTCGAGTTTGTATGCCTCCTGTCCGACCCTTTGATTTATGGTGAAAGGGTCGATGTATCTGGATTTCAACTTTCCTCATTGTTGAAACCTTAGCATTCCACTCTAGGATGATACCTTGAGGAATACTTTGTCTCCCTCCTTGAATTCCAACTCTCTCCTTCTTCGGTCGGCATATCTCTTTTGCCGATCTTGGATTACCTTGAGCTAGGCCCATATCATCTTAATCTTCTCGGTGGCATCCTTGATGAACACGACCTCCCGTATAAAGCCTCATATGGTATCATCTATATGATGTCCTAATAGCTATTGTTGTAGGTGAATTCCATGAGGCATATGTAGTCCTCCCAACCCTTATTCATCGTCAGGACGCATGCTTGAAACATGTCTTCTAGTGTTTGGATGGTCTGTTCAAACTGTCCATCCGTTTGGGGCTGGATGGCCGAACTCATGTGAAGTTTGGTTCCTAGCGCCTCCTGTAGACTGGCCAAAATCAGGATGTAAATCTCGGATCTCTGTCCAACACTATGCTCACTAGGACCCCATATAGCCTAACAATCTCTCCCACATAGAGATTTGCTAACCTCTCAATGGACTCTATCACCTTGATAGGCAAGAAGTGGGCTGACTTCATTAGTCGATCCACGATGACCCATATGGCATCGTGCCCCTTCCTTGTTATTGGTAACCGAGTTACAAAGTCCATGGTGAGGTGTTCCCACTTCCACTCGAGGATAGGCAGGGGTTGCAACAATTTGGAGGGTTTTTTGTAAACCCCATTCTCTCAAACTATGGAATTGGAGATGGGAATTGAAAATTTTCAAGAGAAAACCGAGGGTCCAAGCGAACCAGAATTGGAAAATAAGAGTTAAAATGGGAAATTGAAAATCACAAGTGGACAATAAATATCCAAAATTCATGTAAGGAAATCATGGAGGAAATTGGGTATGAGAACCGGACCAGTTCAGGGTAAACTAGACCTAAATCGGATTGAACCGGGACTAACCATATGGAACCGGTTCAAATATTCATTTTTCTAGGTGGCTTAGAAACAT
Organism: Trapa incisa; assembly: GCA_030064435.1. Classification (NCBI taxonomy): domain Eukaryota; kingdom Viridiplantae; phylum Streptophyta; class Magnoliopsida; order Myrtales; family Lythraceae; genus Trapa; species Trapa incisa. The sequence goes on from CM057771.1 coordinate 19,896,941, forward strand.
CAATTTAGGAAATTGAAGGCACCAAAGGAAAGAAAATGAATTTATATGAATTTTTAAATTTCATAAAATTGGTCGAAGTGTTTCTAAGCTGACCGATTTTTGAATTCGGGTCACCGAACTTGGTCCGACTGGACCAGTGAATGATCCAGCCGGTAAACAGACTGCCTACTAGGTTAGTGCCTAGTTAGTAGGTGTGACCAATCAACGCATAACATATGACGAAGTGCACCCCGTTGGTCACTTGGTCAGCGCCTAGAAGCGCTGGCCAATCAGAAAGTGACACATATCCTTGGACAACGACAAGAGGAGGAGAAATCCACTTTAGTGAAGATCGACCAATAGGAGAGCGACACATGTCCTCGATAAGTGGTTAATGTAGGAGAAGCCTAGTTAGCTAGGCCGACCAATGGGAAGTGGTCACGTGGCAAAGGTGCCACGTTAGCATCCGACAAGGGTATCTGAGAAAACAGTTGACTAATCAAAGATCGACATGTGGGAGAGCCACGACCCATAGCCTCAACCAACTAAAGGATGACACGTGGTTGTGGCATTGTGCATCAAGGGGAAAATCTAATGTATTTAAATGGGCCAATCAGAGAATGCCATGTGTAATGTTCAAATGGTTGACCAAATACGGTTAGCAGCCACGTTGGAATGAGAGGACAATAGGAGGCAGCCACATGTTTGGTCAACGAGTCAAAGGCTGACTAGGTTGGTGAGTAGGAAGTTACATTAATAAAGCTAGTCAATCACAGTGCACCACATGGCAAGCCCACATGTGTGAAGCTCGCATGCGCAACACATTATCATCTTCCTCCTTAGGATAGTTGACAAAAGGGGATAAGGTAGAGAATGGCGGTATCCGGTGACCCAGAAATCTATCTGATATGACCACTAGCCCCGACTCGGTTTGGGTCGGGACCATGTGATCAATCTGCCACCCTTCCTTGAATCATCCTAGTTTTCCTACCATAATGATTTAAGGAAGGTAAAGGCATACTAATACACATTTTTCATAACATATCTAAATTTCATAATGTGGGACTTACCTTGAGTGTTCGAGCCTTTGCTTAGAATCTGATTATACTTGATCCGACCCTTCTTAATTTTCCTGAAAATTGGTGAAATGAGGGGAATGAGTATACAACTTAGTGAGGGGAAAATTTCCACAACGATCTATCATATAAATATGTTTATTTCCACTTTTCCATGATCCACACAGGTTTCATACATCAAGTGCCCTTTCTCAGGCCAAACCAAGCCCTTCCAACACTACCACAGCCCTCCTACAGCTAAATTAGAGTGGAAAAGTAAGCCAATTTGGCTTCCCTCTTTGAATTATGATCGGTGCTAGAGAGAACCGGCAGATTTTTACTAACCAAATTCTTCCTCAATTCGACATGAATTGAGGTGATTCTTCATCCTAGGAGGAACCTCAAGACAAGAGCTCTGACTAGATTGAAAGCTCGGACCACTGCACCCCCGACGATAGGCTTTCGAAGCTTTCTCTCTCTACGTTCAATTTTTTGGCAAAGCTCTGTTTGAGCTCGTTCCAGCGTCAAATCGTGTGATTAAAAGTGCAATTGAATCGTATGGAGGTGTAGGACCTCAAATCTAACTTCAATTTCAACAATTAAACTCATTTGATCGGTCAATTTGATGAAATCAAATTTGACCGAGTTGGAAGGTTGAAATTAGGGGAAATTTGGGGATTTCGAATATTCGAGGGACTAAAGTGCAATTTCCTAATATTGAGGGTCAATTGGGCATAGAAAATATGTTGGAGGACAAATTGGCTAATTTTTGGAATTTTTGGGGTAAAATTTACCATTTTTGTAAAGTAGGGGCAAAATGGTAATTTTGAAAAAATTGAGGACCAAATTGGGGATTTGGAAAACTTGAGCTACATTGAGGGTTGGGGCCATTGGACCAGTGGCACCAAAATTAAATGGCTTATGAGGAAAACTATTGTTTTGTGCATGCACTAAGGTATGGGACCTTCAAGATGCCCAAGAGGGGTAGCGATGCATCCTAGGGGATACTGGATGACATGGTGGAGATAAGGGTCGATTGTTGTGCCAGCAATCAGGGAATCTTGACGTAGCTTCATGCGCATGAGATTGGGGTAGGGTCGGGATGAGGTCTCTGTCCTCGTTTGGACATGGAGTTTTCTTTACAGGATTGAGGGTCGGATATCACGTACATCCACTCATTCTTAGGGTAGAAGTGGATGGACTTCTATCTAGGTGGTCGGTAAAGTCGCTCCGACGCCATAAGTGGGTGCAATGGACGTGCTACCCTGCGAATGTGTAATCCATTCATGATGAAGGGCGTGTGTTAATTGTTAAACACACTTACCGTGGTTAATGAGAAATAATGGTTTTGAAAACTAAGATTTTGAGAATGAAATGTCTTGAAGAAAATAAGGAGTCTGGCACACTCCAATTCAAACTATTTTTCTGAAAGTCAAGTTTTAAACACTCATTCACTGATTTGTCAAACTCACCTCCACCCCCACCCCACCCACCCATACCCCTTTTCAGGTAACCAAGGAAAAGCCTACCTAAAGATCTTCAGTTAGATACACCTGCAAGGCAGGTATGAAAGTTTAAAATTTCATTCAGTTTTTATTAATGTTATTATAGGAAAGGTACAGGTTTAAAAGACGTCTTACTCCTCACAATTTAGAAAAGGGAAAACTCTTAATAAATTGGTAGAGTGGCGAGTTGCTTACGGGGATCCGACCAAACTAGGTAGGGGCATGACAACTTGAGTAGTATCAAAACTTATTTCCTCGAATACATTATCAAGACTATATAACATAGTAACTAAGAAAAAAATTCAAAATTTTGAGATGGCTCCTAGAAGAGAAACCAAAAAAATTAGGACTAACTCTACTTAACACCCTTGTAGGAAGACAACCTCAGAAGCTCCCTAATGTCTAAGACATAGTAGAAGCCTCAAAGGACCAAATGGGAAAGTATCCAAGGAGTATGGTACCTGGATATGTTAGGGTCATAGTTCTGTGTACGAAGGGAGCCAAGCCTGAAGCTAGGAATGCCAACACAGGCGTATAACCTTACCAAGGAGGATGATTACCAAGAACCCTGTAGCTTCCTATCTATTATGTGACCACTTTTTGTAATAGGGCTAAAACCCCCAAGATGTTGTGAGTTTCAAATGATGTGAGTTTACTAAGAAGATCGCCCCAAACAAACAAACCTCCACTACCATAGAAACTAGAAAGAATCCCATCCCAACTAAGGAAACTGAATCAGGGAATTAAGAAATATAGGAGGGCTCTTAGAGTGACCATTTGGCAAAGAAGGCTCAACAAGAAAACTCTCAATGTGTTCAAGATGATGAAGCACCAAACCACCAGTAACCCCTACAAAGGCCCAACAATACTCGAAGGAAAGGAGGAACCACAACGGTCCACATAAGGGAATAACCTATTACAAGTGTGAACAATGGGGACGCTACATGAAGAAGTGTCCAATCCTACTAAGGACAAGTACCAAGATAACTTGTTATGTGTGTAGGGGAATAGGATAGGTAAAGAAAGATTGTTCCACACCTCGTAGATTTAGGGCAATACCTCCTCAAAAGTCACAAAAGACAAGAAGGACTAGTGAACAAAACCATGGAGCAGGTTAAATAAGCGATTCATAAAGAGGTCAAGAAATGACAAGATAAAGTGAAATTTAAAATTTTTCTTAAGGTCAAACAGAGAAGGATACCACAAGAATAGAGGTAAGGTACATGGGAAGTACACCTAGAACCCCCCTCCCCCGCCCATAAGGGCAAACACGGAAAACGTCCTCCGAAAGCCCTAGGGTAGGACACAGTAAGAGTGAAGAAGAGAAGAAATATGCTATGAAAGGGAACTTTGAAGGGATGCATACGACTAAGTACCCCTTGAAGGGATCATTAATGGGCGGATGGACATAACGTGGAATGCAAGGAACCAACCCTTAATTAGGAACTTCTCAAAGGAAAGATGTATCATGATGGCCTCGTGTGACCTGCTTTGAAAAAGCAGAAGATCCAAATAACGATTCCAAGAGAACCCAGTAGAAAGAAGCAACTAGTAGAAATGGGATGGTCAAGGAGAATAAACAATACCCTAAGAAGGCTTGGGAAGTAGTAAAAACTACACTCTATGAAGGACAGTAGGATGGGCATGAAGGACGAGTGATACAGTTGCCCAGACAGTTGGACAAGAAAAATAGTAGGAAGGAGATAGTTAAAGAACTGACCTTTGGGAGAACCATGGATTTAAACCACGACAAAAAATGGAGAAGTGAAAAGGACAAAATATTGGAAAAGAAGGATGAAGGAAATCCTTAAAGAGATCAATGGCCAAGACCGGAGTTACAATCAAAAGCCATGAGATGGTTAAATGAGCCTCTCAAAGGATGATCAAAAGATTTTGAAACCAGAAGGATGTGAGCTCTCCCTAAAAAGAAATAGACATGCATTGGGGTACGAGTGAGAATGAGGATGGAGTACAAAGGACGTACCCATAAGATTTCATGAGTAAGGGTAAGCATGAAAGAATGGCTTCAAAGGATGTCATTTATGGTTAGGTGGCTTCAAAGATGAATGAAAAAGGAATTTCGGAAAAAAAAGGGTAAGAATCCTCCCAAATAAGGAAACCCTGGGAAGGGATACATGTCCCAACTAAAATGAAATGGAACCAGGTGATGAGGAATTTGGAGATGAATTTGCAAATAAAATGCATGCTAAGATGAAAGGAACCTGGGGAAGCATACTAGGAGGATCCAAGGAGTAAGTTAACCCAAGGAACGGGTAAGTCGGAAGATATCATCAAAAGATGTTGTACGAGTAAGAAAGGGGTGGACTGTCCATAAAAAGGGAATAGAATAAAGTATATCTAAGAAATCTTGGAGAGATAAGTCCTCCAGTTAAGAAGTAACTAAAGTAAATGATCATTGACATCAACACTAGTTGTGGTCTACGCTCACTTGATGTAGCCTAAAGAAAGGACGGCTAAGCATAAGGTGGAGTACACTAAATAATACCAATAATCGGAAGTCCCTCAGATAAGGAATGACGGAAGAAATGAGAATTTTAAGACAATGGAGAATTAAAGGTGGGCGAATACTCAATATAGAATGGAGTTTGAAGAAAGGAAGAAAGAAATTTTTAAGGAATGGTAAGAAGGTGGAGCAAGTAGCTCCCAAAATAGAAGTCTCTACTATGGAACTTCCCTAAATAGAGTAATCTATACATAGACCGAAAGAGAATAACTCAGAATAAGGAATCATGAAAATATTCACGAGTGAGTAAGAATGGATTAAGAAAAAGAAAGATAGTCATTGAGGAAAGGACTCCACTAGAAATGAGGAAGTGCATAAGAAGGGAAGAATCCCTACGTGTCGGTAAGTCATGGGGGAAAACCCAATAATGGAACCGGAAAGACCCAATAAAGAAGTTGGGGAAGGATGAACAAATAAGGGAAATTGATACGATTATGTAAGATATGACATCATAGGCAAGATGGATGAGTGAATAACAGTAAAGGTAGTCGAGAATGTACTACTAGATGAAGCTATACAACCCCCAAATGGTTGGAAGGTCGAGAACAGCCCCCAAGGAAATGTTCTAGAAATCTAATGGACAGAGACAGGTTCTAGAAAATGACATGCTATAAGGGACATGCAAGCCCAACATTCCTAAGGAAAATGTGATCTAAGTAACGTAAGAGTCAATTAATAAGCATGGAAAGGTAAAACATAAAATTTAGACCGAAGTGGTAATAAACAACGGGTGGAGGAAGGGTTGAAATAGGACAAAAAGGTGATAACACCAAAACCCGTAAAAAACAAGTACGTAACACTTGAAAGAACACCAAGCTAAGGGTTCCAACGATCAAGAGAATAACTAGACACAGGAATGATTGGGCATTTTGGGACTCCCAATCCTGAAGTCTTGGGCAAGAACCCCAAGAGGAAGAATCTTGCCCTAAGTAGAGAGAGAAGTGAACCTAAGGATGTGCCTTTAGAATAGTGAGTAAGACATGTCTAGTTATGACAAACTCTATGTAATGAGTAAACGATGTAAAGGAAAAGAAATTTCATAAGTGTGTGCTAGAAAGGGGTTAAGTGAAAGACTAAAAGAAGTGTTAGCATGACAAGCAAACCCCAAGGGAAATTATTTATGGGGCAAAGGAGGTTAATTTAGTTTTGGGGACAAAACTCCTAAAAGGAGGGGAGAGTTGTAAACCCCGTCCTTTGGAGTTAAGGAAAACTGGGAAAGAACCGATCAACCTGAGTGAGAAAACAGAACCGATTCATGAACCCCAACCATTAGAGAATGAGCGAATTAGGAAATTTACAACTCCCGAGTGACCCAAAGAATCAGAAAAACCTTGGAAAGGAACTTTAGGATAATTTGGGAAAGAAAACCAGACCGGTTCAGGTGAATCGGTTTGAACCACTATTGAACCAGATGTTACATTCATTTTTCTAGGTTGCTTAGAAAATTCAAATTTGAGAATTGAGGCCACCATTGAATAGAGAAGGAATTTAGATAAATTTATAAATTTTTAATTTTTAAAACTTGGTTGAATCGGGACTGAACCAGCTAGTTTAAGCATTGAACCCAGTTCGGACCGGTATGGTCCAGTTCGGAATAGTGTCGTCTTCATCCTTCATATGACAACACTATTCACTCGCTGGAAAACCAAGCAGCACTGACGAAGATGAACAGTCTCCGGCTAGGGAGTTTCAGGAAATGAATGACCGCCATTAAGGCACCAATCTGATGGCCAAGAAGTCCCTGAGCTTTCTATATAAAGAGACCCTCCTCATTCATCCCCCTCACACCTGAAAACTCCACTCTCTCCTCACTGCTCCATTTTTCAGTGAAGCTCGAACCAGAGCTTCGACTTGGGCATTTATTTGAGCCAGAGATGTTGTGGTCAGGTTCTTTGGATTTGAGGAGAAGTCAGCTACATGCCTAAAGTCTCCATTTACTCCGAGGGTCGTCGGAGAAACGTCGACGTGATAGAATAGTAAAGCAGCTCCGACGGATCGAAGCTGCCTTATTTCAACTGAGCTGAAAATGGCTAATTCGAGCCCTTCTCAAGCCAAATCAAGCCCTCACAATACTTCGACAGCCCTCCTACAATTGAATTAGAGCGAAAAGGTAAGGTAATTTGGCTACCCTCTATAAATTCTGATTGGTTCTTGAGAGAAAATCAGCAGATCTTTACTGACCAAATTCTTCCTCAAGCTCGGACCATCGCACCCCCCGACAATAAGCTTTCGAAGCTTTCTCTCTCTACATTCAATTTTTTGACGAAGCTCCATTTGAGCTCGTTCCAACATCAAAATGTGCGATTCAAAGTGCAATTGAATCGTATTGAAGTGTAGGAACTTAAATCTAACTTCACTTTTAACAATTAAACTCATTTGATCGGTCAATTTGATGAAATCAAATTTAGCCGAGTTGGAAGGTTGAAATTGGGGGAAAATTAGGGAAAATTTGGGGATTTAAAAAATTCAAGGGACTAAAGTGCAATTTCGTAAAATTGAGGGTCAACTAGGCTTAGAAAATATGTTGGAATTGGCTAATTTTTGGGGTAAATTTTACCATTTTTTTAAAGTAGGGGAAAATGGTAATTTTGGAAAATTTGATGACCAAATTTGGAATTTAGAAAACTTGAATCCCTTTTTGTGTTTTTGAATAAATTGAGATACCAAGGTGAATTTTAGAAGTTTCAGGACTCAATTTGGAGGAAAATCGGCATTAGGGACCTAAAGTTAAAGAAAAAGAACTTTAGGGACCTAATTGCAATTAATTGAAAAGTTTGAGTATTTCATCCATTCATGATGGATGAGGGCTATTAGGCCAAGGGATAATATGAACAAGGATGTTCATATCGTGTAGGAACATGAAGTACCGAGAACGCCAGCAACGACAAGCTCGCGTAAAGACAAAGAACCAGTTAAGAGAAAATCACTGCGTTAAAGGGTGAGTGGGATTTTACATCATATCCAATTGGAATGATAAGCATCTCTAAAATGAAAACCCACTACTGAGTGGAATTTTAAACATCACACCTGAATAAGAGTGATATGAAAATTAAGCGGAAAAACTACTTAACAAGTGTAAGTAGATCATACCCGGTTGGCATGATGAATTTCTAGAATGAAGTAGAAAACCTATTCATCGATTATGAGTGAAGATGTCCTCACACCCGGTTGGTGTGATGGACAGCTAAAATATTATTTTGTGAGAAGTGCTCTCCCCTGATTGTGTGTCACTCCTTAAACTTTTTGGGATACCTTCTTGACTGAAGCTCGAAATGCTCAAATAGGTTGGAGGCCTCGCTTTTGGAACTTGGGGGCTAATATGCCCGATTTTTTAAAATATCGTACAGTGGGCCCAAGGAAAATTGGCACGAGCAGGAGCTCATAAAAAAACATGAGTTTAAGCCATGAAAACTTTAAATGAATGATATGTTTGGCCATGGCACCAAGACAGGACCAACATACTTGATGGACTGGTGGCAGTGCGACATGACAGGTCGATGGACCAGTCGAGATAAACAGCTACAGGTCGAGTTGAGGGTCAGGGCTATTGGACCAGTGGAACTAAAGATTAAATGGCTTATGAGAAAAATTGTTATTTTGTGCATGCGCTAAGATACGGGACCTTCAAGACGCCCAAGAGGGGTAGTGATGCATCTTAGGGGTTACTCGACGACATGGTGGAGATAAGTGCATATTGTCATGCCAGTAGTCAGGGAAGCTCGGCGTAGCTTCATGCACATGAGACCGAGGAGGGGTCGGGATGAGGTCTCTGTCCTCATATGGACACGAAGATTTCTTGTAAACTCGCACATTTGAGTTAAGGAAAACCGGGAAAAGAACCGGTCAAACCAAATAAGAAAACTAAACTGGTTTACATTTGGGAATAAGCAATATGAAAATTTACAACTTTCGGTTGATACAAAGGATTTATTAAACATTGGAAAAGAAACTTAAGACAAACTAGAAAACAAAAACCAAATTGGTTCAGGTGAACTAGATTCCATAAAAACTTCAAAGTTAAGCGTGCTTACCATAGCCATCAATTAATATATATTTAATTATTGAAATTAATACCAATAATTTAATACCTAAATTAAATTATTGGAATTAGTACAAATAATTTAAACTGAAATTAAATTATGGGAATTAATACCAATAATTTATGGCAATATTAATACTAGTAATAAATCTCGACCATTTAATACACGGGTTTTACGACTATATAAAGAGGTCATCCCCATTTCATTCTCCTCGCAACTGAACACTTCTCTCTCTCTCTCTCTCTCTACTACTCCATTTCCCGGTAAAGCTCGAACTAGAGTTTCGACTTGAACAAAGGTCAGGCTCTTTAGAACTGGGGAGAAGATAGCTATCAGATAGCAAACTACAGTCAATCTGAGAATCGTTGGAGAAGCGTTGACATGATGGAATAGAAACAACTCCGGCGGACCGAAGCTGCCCTATTTCGGTCAAGCTGAAATCAGCCATTTCAAGCCCTCCTCAGGCCAAACCAAGCCCTCCCAACACTTCCTTAGCTTTTCCACAGCCAAATTAGGACCGAAAGGTAAGCCAATTCAACTCCCCTTTATAATTTTTTATCGGTGCTAGAGAGAGAGTCGACCGAATTTCAATGACGAAATTCTAATCCAATTCCACATCAATTGATACAATACTTGATTTTAGGATGAACCTCAGGACGAGACCTATCTGACCAGATCGAAAGCTCGGACTGTCGTGCCTTCACCAATGAGTAATCGAAGCTTTCTCTCTCAACAGTCTGTTTTCTGGCAAAGCTCTGTTTGAGCTTGTTCCGACGTTAAAATCTGCGATTCAAAGTTTCTTAGAATCGTATGAACACACAGGAACTTAATTTCAACTCCAATTTCAATAATTAGAAGTGTTTGATCGGTTAATTTGATAAAATGAAATTCGGTAGTGTGAAGAGTTGAAATTGGGGGAAAATTTGGGGATTTTCGAAATTCAAAGGGGTGAAAATACAATTTTATGAAATGGGCATGACCTCTTTATATAGGCGTAAAACTCGTGTATTAAATGGGCGAGATTTATTACTAGTATTAATATTGTAATAAATTATTTGTATTAATTCCAATAATTTAATTTCGGTATTAATTCCAATAATTTAATTTTGGTATTAAATTATTGGTATTAATTACAATAATTAAATATATATTAATTTATGGTTATTTATGATAAGGCGTACATAAAAAATTTTTACCGAAATTTCGAGTTACAAAAAAAAATTCATACTTTCTAAGAGGTCACCCATCCTCACACTACTCTCATGCAAGCATGCTTAATTTTGAAGTTCTTATAAAATCTAGTTCACCTGAATCAATTTGGTTTTTATTTTCTAAAGTTTCTTAAATTTCTTTTCCAAGGTTTAATGAACCCTTTAGATCACCCGGAAGTTGTAAATTTTCATATTGCGTGTTCTCAAATGTAAACCGGCTCGATTTTCTTACTTGGTTTGACCGGTTCTTTTCCCGGTTTTTCTTAACTCAAAAGTGTGGGGTTTACATTGAGTCACTTGGAATTTGTCAATTTCCCATTTTACCCTTTCTCTATCGATTAAAATTCATGAACTAGCTTGGTTTTCTCTTTTAAATTGACCGGTTCTTTTTCCAGTTCTCTTATCTTTAAAGGATGGGGTTTATACATCTAATATGGAAATGGGAAGAAATCTTGAAGTTTGAGAATTGATAAAAATCCTTGGAAAAAAGAATGGTAAACCTTGGCAATGATTTTTGGCAAACTAAGCATATGTTTTTGAAAACTCACTCCCAACATCCGTCCACTGAGTTGTAGAAACTCACCCTCTCCCTTTAACCCTTTTCAAGAAAAATGTAAGACCCACCTTAAAGACATCCCACAGTTTAACCCTAAGACAGGTATGTAAATTCTTAATATATATTAAGTTTTTTATAATGTTATTTCAAGAAATACAGGATAAAAAGGATGCTTGACTCCTTGCAGTTTAGAAGGGGCTGAAACCCTCTTGGACCAAAGAGAATAGCGGGCTGCTCATGGGGATCCGACCAAACGAGGTTGGGGCATGACAACTTGAGTGGTATCAGAGCCTGTTTCCTCGAATACATTATTGAGACTATATAACGTAGTAACTAAGAGAAATAAGTTTTAAAATTTACAAATGGCTCCCAAAAGAGGAACCAAGAGAACTAGAGTCGTAGTCATTGACACTGACCAACACCCCATCCATGTGGAAACTCCCTGAGAAGCCTAGACAATTCCACCTAGACTAAGTTCGGAGCATCAAAGGTTGTACAAAGAGTTCATCTGAGTATTTGGAAGGCCCATCCTTGCCCCTAAGGTGGACACTAATTCTCAAGCTCAGCCCAAGGAAGTATAGTCCCATCCCACTCTTACCAACATCCCTCCTATAGTTGGCATTCCCAAATATCTCAAAACCCTCTATCAACTAGGATGTAAGCCATTCCTATGAGAGAAGGATGCTGGAGTTGCTATGGACTGGCTGGCCAGCATCAAGAAACTCATGGGAATAACTAGGATTCCACCAGAGGAGATGGTAATTCTGGCGGAATTTTTCCTGGAAGCCAGCGCAAAAAAAGTGGTGGGGTAACGACAAAAGCTTGCATACCACCACCCCCACCTGGGAGCAATTCGAGGAGAGGTATACGGAGGAATACTTGGCTCCGCATCTGATCAACGAGAGGAAGCAGGATTTCTTCCGACTCCGATAAGGGCTTAACTCTATCTTAGAGTATCAAACTAAGTTCAACGAGTTAAGACCCCTTACCCCCGATCAAGCCAGACCTACGAATATTTGCTAACGATTCGTAGACGGTCTCAACAAGGACATAAGAGACCGAATGGGGGTATTAGGATGCCCCACAAATCTGGCAGCCATAATTAGTATGGCTCATGAATGTGAACGTCTAGTACAGACCCGACGCCGCCGGATGGACCAGGCCAACTAGAAGGAGGATAAAGGCCAAAGTCGCCATGGGGGATGGAAAGAGCAAAGTGGTCCTATGTGGAGAAACAAACTAGGTTTCCAGAGAAGGAAGGAAATGTACCCCGCACGAAGGGAGGAAACCCCTGCAATACTACAAAGGAGCTCTCACTGTCCTAAATGTTAGAGTTACCATGAGGGAGCATGTTCAACCCATTTTGGATGTGGGCAAGTGGAACACTTTGCAAGAGAGTGCCCCACTCTTAGGAAGAATAAGCAATGAAACACACTTGCGCAACCCCAAGGGAACCCAAGGACTTCAAGGCAGGACACGACCACCACAACAAGGGTACCAACACAAGTGTACAACCTCACCCAAGAGGAGGCCCGAAAAGACCCTAGTACTGTAGCGGGTACTTCCCAAATCCTCCTTGACCAAAATTAGACAAAACTTGTAATTTGATCCTATTTAATAAAGAGATTCAAATCTTTCTAAAAACATGCATTTCTTTGATCAAGATACATACAATTATGGGAGAGAGAAGCCTACACTCTCTTTGATTTAGGTGTAAAGAGGTCCTTCATCAAGGAAGATTTAGTTCCAGGTCTTCTGCGAGAGCTTACCCCCATGGAACAAAGTCTCAACACCCTTAAATCCTTAGTTGAATGGCTAAATAGTGACAAACAGTTAAAGGGATGTGAAATTAAGATTGGAGGAGTAAAACTGGAGGCGGAATTGATCCCATTACCTCTAAGAGAGGTGTAAATAATACTAGGAATGGATTGGTTAAGTACCCACCAAGCCAAGGTGGACTATGGGAAGAAAGTGATAACTTTCCACACTCCCAAAACACTCAGATTGTGTTTTCAAGGAGACAGGAGGAAGGGATAAATGCATTTGCTGTCCCATATAAAAGCCCAAAAGATGATGCAGAAGGGTTGCAAGGCTTTTCTCGCAATGGCCATCAACGTAAAGTCGAAGGAGAAAGGACCATAGGGCATCTCGATGGTTAAACATTACCCGAATGTATTCCCTAAGGAACTACTAGGATTACCCCCAAGCCATCAATAAGAATTTACCATAGAGGTAATCCCCGGGACACATCCCATATCCTAAGCCCCCTATCGCATGGCTCTAGTGTAATTGAAGGAATTGAAGGAGCAGTTGGACAAGTTCATGGAGAAGGGTTTCATATGCCCTAGTAAGTCTCCATGGGGTGCACCAGTGCTATTCATGAAGAAGAAGGATGGGAGTATTAGGTTGTGTATAGACTATAGGAATTTGAACCAGGTCACTATAAAGAATAAGTATCCACTTCCACGGATTGATGACCTCTTTGACCAACTAAAGGGAGCGACCTACTTCTCCAAGAAAGATCTCCTATATGGATACCACCAACTCAGGGTCCGAGAGGGAGATATACCTAAGACTGCCTTTAGGTCCCAATATGGACACTATGAATTTAGAGTGATGCCTTTTGACCTAACGAATGCCCCTGCAACCTTTATTGATCTCATGAACCGATTGTTCCAGCCTCACTTGGGTTCATGATTGTGTTTATAGATGGCATACTCATATACTCATGAACTAGGCTGGAGCACGAGGAACATCTGGCCATCACCCTGGAGATGATACGAAACAATCGCTTATATGCAAAGTTTTCCAAGTGTGAGTTCTGGTTGCAAGTGGTAGGCTTCTTAGGTCACATAGTGTCGAAGGATGGAGTCAAGGTGGATTTGGCAAAGGTAGAGGTCATATCTGACTGGAAGGCACCCAATAACCCCTCCGAGATACATAACTTCATGGGATTAATAGGGTACTATAGACGGTTTCTACAAGACTTCTCAAAGATGGCGACCCCTTTGACCCGCCTCACAAGGAAGGGAGTGGAGTACAAGTAGGATGAAACCTGTGAGAAATTCTTCCTGGAGTTAAAGTCCCGTTTAACAATGGCGCCCATACTCACTCTGCCTGATCTAAGTGCAAGGGAGTATACAGTCTATAGTGACGCATCCGGACAAGTACTCGGGTGCATATTAATGCAACAGGAAAAGGTTATCACCCATTGCTCGCGACAACTAAAGATACATGAGAAGAACTACCCTACTCACGACTTATAGTTAGCCGCAATAGTGTTTGCCCTCAAGATTTTGCGACACTACCTATACGGGGTTAAGTGCATGATATATACAGATCACAAGAGTCTTAAGTACTTCCTAACTCAAAGAGAGTTGAATCTTCGCCAAAGGAGATGGCTGAAATTGGTAAAGGACTACGACCTTGTGATAGAATACCACCCCGGGAAAGCTAATGTGGTGGAAGACGCTCTAAGTTGTAAGTATCAAACCGAGGTGGTACAGATAAAGACGAACTACATGCCCTTACTACAACAGCTAGAAAGAATGAAAGTGGACCTTAAGGTAGATAAAGAAGATAGATGTCTAGTGACTGATGTAGTAGTAAGACCCAGCCTAATAGAGCAAATTAAGGTCCACCAAAAAGGGGATAAGGAACTCCAGCCCTACTTGGACCCGATCAACAAAGGGACAAACCTGGACTACAACCTTCGAGGCGATGGATTGCTGACCTATAAAGGTAAGATCGATTGGTCCATGAGTGATCGATTGGTACCTATAATGGTACCAATAAGAGTGATCAATTTTGTCACGCCCCGACCTAGTTTGGTTGGATCCCTGTGAGCAATCCGCCACTCTCATTGGTCCATGAAGGGTTTCACCTTTTTTTTTAAACCACGAGTAGTAAGGCGTCCTTCTTCCTATCTTTCCTAGAATAGCATTATACAAAACTAAATATCTTAAAACTGGCGTACCTATCTTACAAGGAGGTCATTAAGTTTGGTTTTCCCTCAATTACCTGAAAGGGGTAAAAGGGAGGGGTGAGTTCTACAACTCAGTGAGCGGGTATTGGGAGTGAGTTCTAAAAATAGCTTCATCCAAATTGTGCCTAGGATTTTTCTTAAAAGGGGGTTTTCCTCAAATTTTGATTTTTCAAAACCTTTTTCCCAATGTTTACCATGTCTTTTTCTAAGGATTCTCAAATCCTTTCTAAGGTTTCCAAATTTTTTTTTCCATTTCCATCTTAGGTGTGTTTAGCTTTCTTAGCCCATCCCCTTGCCTCGGGAGACGTTTAGAAAACAAACACATACCCTTCATCAAGAAGAGTACACACATTCGCAGGTGCAGCCCATCCACTGCACCCACTTGTGGATCAGAGCGTCTTTACCATCCACCTAGATAGAAGTTCGTCCACTTCTACCCTAGGTTTGAGTAGATGTTCTCGACGTCCAACCCTTAGACCCGAATGCCACTTTGTGTCCGTATGAGGACATAGACCATATCTTGGTCTCGTGCGCATGAAGCTCAAACACAGTAGCTTCAAGAAGCCCAAACATAGTAGCTTCGTGGAGTTCAAACACAGTAACTCCATGACTAACTGGTATGACGAGAAACTCAAACACAGTAGCTTCTCTTTCCCTTATTGCCACCATGTCGTCCAGCAGTTCTTGGTACCCATCACTACCCCTTTGGGCATCTTGATGGTCCCTAATCCATAGGTGCATGCACAAACAATAATTTTCATATACTTAGCCATTCTCTTTGGTGCCAATGGTTCAATGGCCCCGATCCTCAACACGACCTGCAGTTGTTTGTCTAGGACGGTCCATCGACCTGGCCCTAACGCACTACCGCCAGTCCATCAACTATTGTCGGTCCTGACTCGGTACCATGGTGAAATCACACAATAGTTTCATTAAAAATTTTCATGGCTTTCTTTACTCAAGTTTGTTTATGAGCTCTTGCTCGTGTTCACTAGCCTTGGGTCCACTTCATGGGATTTTCCAAAACCGGGCATTTAGCACCATGAGTTCAAATATTTGAGGCCTCTAGCCTATCTGAGCTATTCTAGCTCCCATAAAGAAGGTCTCCCAAAGAGTTTAAGCATTGAAAAAAATATATTTCCCTTTCATCACATCAACAGGGTGTGATGATATCTCTGCTTACAATCAGCAAGTTGGTTTCTCCTTCCTTCAAGGAAGTTCATCATACAAACCAGGTATGATTTCCTCAACTTACAACCGGTAAGTAGGTTTTAGCTTAAATCACCCATCACTCTAACTGGGTATTGATGCGAACCTCGCCAATATGCTAACGACACCCTACACCAAATATGGCAACGATCCCAAGACTTTCATGACGCAAGTGCGAAAAGATGGAATATACCTTGTTTATGTGAGAAACAAGGTATGGGATATGTAAACGCCACACCCAAATCCTCTAAGAAGTACCCTTAGAAAACCCCGGGTGATAAGTCTTGATTTTTTGAACACCACAGGTAAAAACCTGATAAGTTCAAAAGCCCTTTCAAGATAGAAAGAAGACAAAACTCACAAGATTGAAATTCCAAAGTGTGTGTCTCCAATACTGTGGAGTATGCCTTTTATAGGCTTAGAAAACAACCGAATGACCCACATAATGAGGAAAAAATCTATTATGGTTATAAGCTAACCTTATCTAATCTAGCTACCTAATATTATCCTAAGAGATTTATTATATTTATAAATCTCTCCTTATTAATTAAATCTAGAATTTCTGTTGAGCTCATCTTGGGCTCTTCATTTGGGCTTCTATTTGAATATTCAGCAATCTCTTTAATCAGCCCATATAAAGCTTCTTTGAATCTTTTAGCCCTTGACCTTGTGATTGAGCCCTCTTGAAGTCTCAAATAATCATTTATCCCATTTGGTGACAAGTGTTCAGCTCCATTCCACGTTCGGTTGATTAGACTTGTGAATTTGTAAACTCTTTTGTCGGATTCACATCATTCTCCCCCTCTTGAAAATGATTTGTCCTCAAATCTTCTGTTCCTTCATCACTTACACCAAAAGAAATTAAATTAGAAATATGTATGCTATGGCTAACAGTATATTTATCAGATAACTTATTGTTGTAATTATTACTAATAAGTTTTAACACATTAAATGATCTCTCTAATCTAAGAAATTTTTATAGTTTTCTATCCATAAACTGTTCATTCCTCATATGTAAACTAACCCAAATCCCTGGATCAAAAATAACTTTCATGAAACTCTTGTTGTAAAGATTAATATTTTCTTGAGTCTACTGTTTTCTATCCAATGGATTAAAACCATAGATAATCTCCATTGGTGATAACTTAGTTACTGAATAAATATAACGATTATATGCAAACAAAATATGTGGTAAACATGCAGTTGGAAATAGAAGTTTTGTAACCAACACAGTATTCCAAGAAAAATTAAGCCATTTAGTATCAATGATTGTAAATAAAATGTACCTTTCAGATAATGTATGAGAAACTACATTTTTCATACCTTGCTTACACTTGATCACATAACCAGATGTATAAATGAATTATACCCACCTTGCATGATACTCATTTAGCTTGAGGGCTACTCCACTTAACTTTTCATTATAATATGCAATTGATCTTCTTTCCTGACTTACCAAGTAAGGTGTTTGCCAATCTTGAATTACCTTAATTTCCTTGTCAATGGCAATCCCTTCAAAACTTTTAACATACCCAGGAAATAGAAGTTCATCCGAACAAATGATAAATATCTTAAAATTCTCAAACAATTTATCTTTCCTCAAAAGTTCTAACATCATTTTCAAATATTCCATAAGTTCATATACCAGGACGTCATCAAAATATATATAGTCAAACTTTAAAATGATAACATACAAGATATGGTTCATTGATATCATGATAGTGCTAAAGGCACTAGTCAATCCAAAAATCACAACTAACCAATCATATAGACATGGTTTTGTTTTAAATGTTATTTTCAAATCATCTTTTTCTTTAATTTGAAATTGATGATATTCACTCTTAAGACCATGTTTTGAAAACAAATAGTATCTATGAAACTCAATAACAATATCATATAAATAAGAAAGATGTTGTCGATACTTTATCGTGATATTGTCAATGGCTCGACAATTGAGGCATATTTGCCAAGTTTCGTCCTTCATGGGTACAACACATGGTCGCTTGCTCTTATGTATATATCTCCTTTCCATCAATTTTAGGACTTGGTGTTGACTTTGATATTTGTTTTCTCAAACTGGTGGCAAACCAAGAGTTATCTTCTTTGTAATGACATTCTTGAATTCCTGTAGAGGAGAAACACTAATGCTCGGCAAATATCCGACAATATGGTTAGTAAAATATAAATCCTTGTACATAAGTACTGTAAGGATAGGATATGAAATTGTATCTCTCTTGATCTCACTTTTTCTCTCCATAAAATTGTTTTTACTCTCTTTTCTTTGTATTATGGCTTTTCTCTCTTCTTTTTCAACCTTGCCTTTTCTCTCTTCATCTTCAATTTTGGCTTTTCTCTCTTCTTGTTTTTCTGTTATTTCCTTTTCATTTGCCTTTTTCTTTTTCAACTGATCCTGAAAAACTTGTTGTAAAGTCAAAGGTACAAGAGATATTGGTCTATTATTCATCACGAATGAGTACCTATATGTTGATCTATCATATGAAACATGACGGTCTAACTTTCAAGGTTCTCCCAATAAAATATGACATGCATACATTGGTACTATATCACATAATATTTCATCATGATATTTCCCAATAAAGAAGGACACTATCACCTGTTGGGTTACCTCAAGTTTGGGTTGATCATTCAGCCTTTGAAGTTGATATGGCTTTGGATGCTTCATTTTATGTGCCAACTTCTCCACAAGCTCGGTGCTAGCAAAGTTGGTGCAGCTTTCCCCATCTATGATAACAGAACAAACCTTATTTTTCATAGAGCAACGAGTATGAAATAACTTCTCACGTTGGTTATCCAAGATATCATCAATCCATGGTCTGTCCCAAGTAGTGGGTTGATTGAAGGAATTGAGCTTGATGTTGCCGCAATTAACTTGGAGATCATCGAACTCCCCTAGTTCCTGTTGTTCAAAGCATCGAGATCGACTGCTCCACGGTCGTTCAATGGAAGTATGTGAGTGTCGTCTCACACTTTCCTCCAAGCGATCCATTCGTGTATGAAATGGCTCAAATTCAGACTCCACTATTTGTTTCATTTGACTCTTCATTGCTTTCCATTGTAGGTTTTGAATAGGCGATATGAAACCCTCTTCTTTCATTGTGTTTCCTTGTCGTTGGGCCTTCTGAACCTAATACTTGTTAGAAAGAAAAGAACCTCGCAACTCTCCCTCACATGTTTCTCTCAAACACTCATGTTTCACACTCAAATGGCTTTTTCTTATAGATTTAAAGCACTCTTGCCTTTTTCCACTCATATGTCTTCTTTTAATCCGAATTGAACTTTGAAAACAAATCATTTTTTATGAAACAGTTCAACTTAAGGAACAATCAAGACATATCGATAAAGATTTTCAAAAAGTAATTCCAAAGAATTTAAGTGAGAGGTATCAATAGACTCAAAAATAAGAGTAAAATTTAGATAGAGAAGAAAGAAATTAAGATGGAATGAAGTAATAGACTTAGATAAAGCAGAATAAGAATGAGATATAAGATAGAATTGTGTGCCTGTCTTTTTTTTTCTTTTTTTTCACGAATTTTTTTTTGCTCCTTTTTTTTAGCACGAACTTTTTTTTGCTCTTTCTTTTTTTTGGCACGAATTTTCTTTGGCTTTTTTTTTTCTTTTTTTAACCTTTAGAAGAGAAGATAGATAGAAGATTATGATAATTTTTTTTCTTTTATAGAGAATAAAAATAGGTAGAGAAGATAAAAAAAAAAGAACAAGATAAAAAAATATGGGATAGAACTTGCAGTGCAACCATGTGCTCTGATATCAACTGATGCGAACCTCGCCAATATGCTGACAACACCCTACACCAAATATGGCAACGATCCCAAGACTTTCATGACGCAAGTGCGAAAAGATGGAATATACCTTATTTATGTGAGAAACAAGGTATGGGATATGTAGACGCCACACCCAAATCCTCTAAGAAGAACTCTTAAAAAACCCTGGGTGATAAGTCTTGATTGCTTGAACGCCACAGGTAAAAACCTGATAAGTTCAAAAGCCCTTTCAAGATAGAAAGAAGACAAAACTCACAAGATTGAAATTCCAAAGTGTGTGTCTCCAATGCTGTGGAGTATGCCTTTTATAGGCTCAGAAAATAACCGAATAACCCACATAATGAGGAAAAAATCTATTATGGTTATAAGCTAACCTTATCTAATCTAGATACCTAATATTATCCTAAGAGATTTATTATATTTATAAATCTCTCCTTATTAATTAAATCTAGAATTTCTGTTGGGCTCATCTTGGGCTCTTCATTTGGGCTTCTATTTAAATATTTAGCAATCTCTTTAATCAGCCCATATAAAGCTTCTTTGAATCTTTAGCCCTTGACCTTGTGATTGAGCCCTCTTGAAGTCTCAAATAATCATTTATCCCATTTGGTGACAAGTGTTCAGCTCCATTCCACGTTCGGTTGATTGGACTTGTGAATTTGTAAACTCTTTTGTCGGATTCACATCATACAAGGAAGTTCATCATACAAACCGGGTATGATTTCCTCAACTTGCAACTGGTAAGTAGGTTTTAGCTTAAATCGCCCATCACTCTAATTGGGTATGATGTTTAAAGTACCACTTACAAGTGGTTTTTCATTTCTAAAGTGCTCACCATCCCAACCGGGTATGATGTAAATATGCCCACTCACCCTATGATTGTGATGTGTTCACCCCAGTCAGTTTGCCAAATCTACACGAGCTTTCTCTTACTTGCGTTCTAGTCACATGTGTCCCTATACGATTTGGGTAGCCTTATAAATTTTGGTTTGGTATAACAGCCTAGTCTCACAATTTATCAATTAATTGCACTTAGGTCCCTAAAGTTCATTTTTCTTAACTTTAGGTCCATAATGCCAGTTTTTCCCCAAATGGAGTCCCAACGCTTCTAAAATTCCTTGTTAGTGCTTATTTTACGCAAAATTGTATAAGGGGCTCAAGTTTACCAAATCTTCAATTTGGTCCCCAAATTTTCAAAAATTACAATTTTGCTCCTATTTTCCAAAAATGGCAATTTGGCCCCAAATATTTCAAAAATTGACCAATTGGTCCCTCAACATCTTTATCATGGCCAATTGGCCTTCAATTTTGGGAAATTGCAAAAATGTCCCTCAATTTTATGAAATCCCCAATTTTCCCCCACTTTCTCCCCTTCAAACTAACTGAATTTCATTTCTTCAAATTAGCCATTCAATCAGGCTTCACCGGAAAACTATGCATAAAGAGAGAAAGCTTCGAAAGCTTACCATCGGAGGTGCGGCAGTCCAAGCTCTCGATCGGGGAAGGTAGCTCTTATCCTGAGGTTCCTTTTAGGATCAAAAATTGCTACAATTGATATCGAATTGAATGATAATTATGTCAGTAAAGTTTAGCACTTTCTCTCTCTAACTCTGATCTGCAACAATTGAGCAAGGTCGAATTGGATTATCTTTCAGCTATGTTGAGATCGTATGAGGGTTGTGGGGGTGTTGGGGAGGCTTGGTTTGGCTGGAGGAGGGATAAATTTGGTCAGCTTCAGTTTGTCGCAGCTACTTCACTATTTGATTTCGTCGGTACTTCTTTGGTGGTCCTTGAGTTGAAAGGAAGATGCTATTATGTAGCTGACTTCCCCTAGAGTCTATAGGACCTGAACTTGCCTTCTGAGGCTAAGAAAAATGCCTATATCGGAGCTTTGGTTCGAGCTTTGCCAAAAAATGGAGCAGTTGAGAGAGAATGAAGATTTCATGTGTGGAGGATGAATGGAGAGGAGCTCTTTATATAGGGAGCTCAAGAACCCCTCACCCGATAACTTTCCTTTTTGGTCGAGCTTATCCTCGCCTAGAAACAACCTAATCGGAGTTGTTTTTCCTTCATCGGCATTATATGTTTCTGCATTGAATAAATAGTGCTATCATCTAAAGGAAGAAGATGACACTGTTCCGAACCGGTCCAATCGAGTTCAATGCATAAATTGGTCAATTCAGGCCCGATTCAATCGATTTTCTCAAAATTAAAAATTTCTAAATTCATTCTCTATCTAATGGTGGCTTCAAATCCCCAATTTGAATATTTTAAGCCACCTAAAAAATTGAATTTAGCAACTAGTTCATATATGGTTCAAACCGGTTCAGGTCCACTTCAGGTTCGGTTCACTTAAACCGGTATGGTTTTCTCTTCCAATTCATCCCAAGGTTCCTTTCTATGGTTTTTATGACTCTTTGAGTCATTTGGGATTTGTAAATTTCTTAATTTACCCTTTTCTTATCAGTTGTGATTCGTGAACCGGCTCGATTTTCTCTTTTGAAACGACCGATTCTTTTCCCGATTTTCTTATCTATAAAGGGACAGGGTTTACAAATTCAGTGGAACAAGTGGCCGCCCTATACATAGGAGAAATTGTGAGACTCCATGGTGTCCTGGTAAGCATAGTGTCAGATAAGGACCCTAGGTTTACCTTAAGGTTTTGGCCTAGTCTGCAAAATACCTTGGGAACCAAACTCCACATGAGTATGGCATTCCATCCTCATACCGATGGACAATTTGAGTGGACAATCCAAACCCTAGAGGATATGCTATGAGCATGCGTACTCACCATGAACAAAGGTTGGGAGGAATACTTGTGCCTGATAGAGTTTGCCTACAATAACACTTACTAGGTCAGTATTTAAATGGCACCTTATGAGGATCTTTATGGACGACCATGTTGTACCCCCTTATTTTGGGAAGAGGTGGATGAAAAGAAGCTCAAAAAGGTCGAGCTAATAGAATACGCCACCAAGAAAATTAAGATAATAAGGAGTCGACTTAAGGCAGGTTAGGACAAACAAAAGAGCTATGCAGACCACCGGAGAAGGGACTTGGAATTTGGAGTGGGAGACCAAGTATTTCTCAAGGTATCCCCAAGGAGGGGAATAATTAGGTTCCAACAACGGGGGAAGTTGAAACCTAGTTACATCAGTCCCTACACCATAATCCAAAGGATAGGGCCAGTAGCCTATAAACTGGAACTGCCTCCTGATTTACAAAGAATACATGACGTATTCCACGTCTCGGTACTCCAGAAGTAACAGCGCGATCCCAGTCATGTGTTGGACTGACCCCCACCCGACTTAGTAGAGAATCTGACCTATCAAGAGAAATTGATGCAAATCATTGACTAGAGAGATAAGAACTTGAGGAACAAGAAGATTTCCATAGTCAAGGTTCTCTTATAGAACAAACCACTACATGAGGAGACCTGGGAAACTGAGAGTGTTATGAGGGACAGGTACCCCATACTATTTGGGGACAAAACCCCTAAAAGGAGGGCAAAGTTGTAAACTCCATCCCTTTAAGGATAAGAAAACTGGGAACAGAACTGATCGATTTAAAAGAAAAAAACCGAGCCATTTAACGAACTAAAACTGGTAAAGAAGGGCAAAATGGGATATTGGAAAATCCCAAGTGACTAAAGTAGTCATAAAAATCATGGGGAAGAACCATGGAACTTGTCACACCCCGACTCGGTTTGGTTGGATCCCCGTGATCAACCCGCCACTCTCCTGGTTTATTAAAGGGTTTCCCCTTATCGTAAACCATAAAGAGTAAGGCATCATTTAACTTGCACCTTTTTCCTGGAATAGCATAAACAAAATTGTATGAAATTTAAAACTTTACATACCTGTCTTACAGGCATCTTAGTTGACGGTCTCTAAGGGAAGACTTTCCGGGATTTCCTGAAAGGGATATAAGGGAGGGAGTGAGTACGACTACTCAGTGAATGGGTTTTTAAAAGCTTTTAACTTTTAAGAAAAACATTTATATGGAGTTTGCCAGACTCCTTTGTTTTCAAAAATCCCATCATTTAAAAATTTGGATTTTTCCATTATTTCTTAGTTACCACAGTGTGTCATCACCCAACACACAACCTTCATCATGAAGGTTACACACATTCGCAAGTCAGTATCACTACTGAACCCACTAGTGGCTTCGAAGCGACTTTTCCTGGTACCCGGATAGAAGTAAGACCACTTCTACCCTAGGAATGAGTGGATGTACGTGACATCCGACCCGCAAATCCCGAAATCACTTCTTCATGTCTGTATGAGGACAAAGACCTCATACTATCCCCACCCTGGTCTCATACGCTTCGTGCTACTCCAGATTTCGCATAGACACCTGGAACGACGAACTGCCCTTATAGCCACCAGGTCGTCCAGTGCCCCTAAGACGCATCACTACCCCTCATGGGCGTCTTGATGATCCCGTACTCACAATGCATGCACAAACAATGTTTTCTTATATTGCCATGTAATCTGTGGTGCCACTAGTCCAACGGCCCCGACTCTCAACTCAACCCATAGTTGTTTGTCTTGACTAGTCCGTCGACCTATCATGTCGTACTACCGCTAGTTGACTAAGCATGTCGGTCCTATCTTGGTACCATGGCCAAACAATTCACTTATTAAGTTTTATGGCACATATATCATGTTCATTTATGAGCTCCTGCTCGTGCCAACTGGCCTTGGGCCCACTGTACGAGATTTTCAAAATCGGCATTTAGTCCCCAAGTTCCAAAATCGAGGCCCCCGGCCTATTAGAGCTATTTGAGCTCCCGTTGAGAAGGTTTTACAAATTGTTTAAGCATTGGCACACAGTCAGGGGAGAGCACTTCCGACAAAAATAGGTTTTTACTGTCCATCATATCGACCGGTATAAGGACATCTCCATTCATAACCGATAAACGGGTTTTCAACTTCCTTCGAGGAAGTCTCATCATACCAACCGGGTATGATCTACTTACAACCCGTAAGTAGTTTTTCCGCATAACTTTCACATCACTTTCTCTAAGTAGTGATGATTAAAATACCACTAAACAGTGGGTTTTTATATCGAGTCACTTATCATCCCCAACCGGGTATGATGTTAGTAAACCCACTCACCCGTTAATGCCGTGAATTCCACTAGACTGGTTCTTTGTATTCATGCGAGCTTGTCCTTGATGGCGTTCCTAGTATTTAACGTTTCTACACGATATGAACAACCTTGTCCTTGCTAGCGTTCCCGGTATTTCGGTATTAATTCCAATAATTTAATTTCGGTATTAAATTATTTGTATTAATTCCAATAATTTAATTTAGGTATTAAATTATTGGTATTAATTTCAATAATTAATTATATATTAATTGATTGCTATTTATGATAAGTCGTACGTTCGCATAAAAATTTTTTACCGAAATTTCGGGTTACAAAAAATCATACTTCCTAGGAGGTCACCCATCCTCACACTACTCTCAGGTAAGTACGCTTAACTTTGAAGTTCTTATGGAATCTAGTTCACCTGAACCAATTTGGTTATTGTTTTCTAGTTTGTCTTAAGTTTCTTTTCCAATGTTTAATAAATCCTTTCAATCAATCGAAAGTTGTAAATTTTCATATTGCTTATTCCCAAATGTAAACCGGTTTGGTTTTCTTATTCGGTTTGACCGGTTCTTTTCCTGGTTTTCCTTAACTCAAATGTGCGGGGTTTACAACTCTCCCCTCCTTTTAGGAGTTTTATCCCCAAAACTTAGTTAACATCCTTGCATGAGCAATCATTTCCTTTGATGCCCCTTTGGTGTTTGCTTAACATGCAAAGTCTTCTCTTATTCTTTTAATTAGTCCTTTTTACATCCTTCACTTAAGGAATTTCTTTTCCTTTATATTATTTACTCCCTCCATGGAGTTTATCATAACGAGACATACCTTACTTCAGGGTATATTCTTAGATTTATATCTTTCTTTGCTTAGAGCACATTCTTCCCTTTGAGGTTCTGTACTCAAGATTGGAAATTCCAAGATACCTAACCATTCCCATGTCTAGTTAACACCTTGGTCGTTGAAACCTTTAGCTCAATGTTCTTTTGATCTATGTGTCAATTACTTTGCTTGGAAAGGTTCACTCCATCCAGTTTTGTTCATTATCTTTGGATGTCCGCCGTTACTAGTATTCCTCTTTCTACATGGTTCTCCTATTCTCTCCAAACAGGTCATAATGGACCATTACAATACTTCCTTCCTTGGAAAACATTTCCTAAATAAGGGCTGGTTTCATTTCATCTTAATTGGGATACACATGTCTTTCCGGGGCTTCCTTCCTTGGTAGGATTCTTTGCCTTTCCCCTGATATTCTTTTCTGACATTTGCTCTAGGAGATTTCTACCCTTAAATGACATCCCTTGATGTCGTCTTCTCCTATTTACCTTTACTCCTCAAATCTTTTAGGCACATCTTTTATGCTTTATTTGCATCCTTATTTGTACCCAGTACCTGTCTATTTCTTTAGGGAGCATATAAATCTTCCTTGTTTCAGGATCATTGTGGGAAAGGCTTGCCTATTCCTTTCTTGGCTTTAGTTTAGTCGTTAATTGACCCTTGGTCCTTTTAAGGATTTCTTGTATTCTTCTTTTCATGAGTATTTGACCTTTCTGCCTCTCTCTTCTTTGTCGGAACTTACATTATGGCTTTCCCGAGTATTTGTTCGTTAACTGCTTTGCCTCCACCATTTGTTTGGTCTAAGTTTCTTAGCAGTTGTTTCTCAAGTCCTCCTGTCCTTAACATCCATCTCACTGACCATTTTAGGGTGTAGTCCCTTCTACTTCCCGGTCTTCCTTAGGTGTCATTTGTTCCCTGTAACTATCTTGTTGTAACGACTTGCTTTCTCTTGTCCTGTTGGTCCGAACTTCCTATTTGACATAGTTGCTTTTTCTAAGGTGATTTATTCCTATAATCCCAATACGTCCCATTTTTCATCAAATGTTCGTCTTGTCTTCTCTTGTGGATGCACTCCTTTCTTTGCTCCTAAATTGTTTGGATTTTCTTCTTAAAGGGGGAATTCTCTTCAGCTATCCTTTGTTCCATTTGTGGTTTTATTGATGTCCTACCTTTACCCCTTTTTCCTTCTTACCACTTTGCTAAGATTTTGAAGAGTTTCCTCTTATCTATGGTTGCAAATGGAATCACGTTTCTTGGGATGGTATCCTTTTGGATTTCCTATAGTTGTGGGGTGTTTATTCTTGGAAAATATTGTCCTGCCTCCTGGCGATGTGGGACAGTTTTTCACTTCGTATCCTATTCCCCTCTAGGTTAACTTGATTCCTGTCCTTTGTAGGGTTAGGCACTTCTCCACGCAGTGTCCCTATCATTCATGCTTGTAATTACATGAACATAAGTGGTTCCTCCTGGTGTTTTCTTGGAAATTGTTAGTTTTGGTGCTCCTTCGTCCTTAAGTTTGGATACCGTGGGAGTTTTTTTTTTCCCTTTTTGGAGTCTTCCTTGAAGATCACATCATTTGAGGGACAGGGTTTTTAGGAATTTGGAGTACTTCATTAATAGAGTAGTACAGTATGTTGGAGATTTTGGCCCTATTACAAAATATGGTCACCAAATAACTAGGGAGCTACGAGATTCTTGATAAGCATCCTCCTATGTAAGGTTATATGCCCCATTTTATGGCTTCAGGCTTGGCTTCCTTTATACTTAGAGTTGTGACCTCAATAGGTCCTGTCACCATTCTCTAGGATACTTTCTCATTTGTACTTTTGAGATTCCTACCTTGCTTTAGGCATTTGGGAAGCTTCTAGGGTTGTCTTCCTACGAAGATAAGGTGTTGAGTAGAGCCATTCCTAGTTTACTTGGTTCCTCTCCTTGGAGCCATCTGAAAATTTTAGGATAAATCCTATTAGTTACAATATTTTATAGTCTTGATTATGTATTCGAGAAAACAGGCTCTGATACCACTCTAGTTGTCATGCCCCGACCCGGTTTGGTCGGATCCCCGTGATCAACCCGCCACTCTCCCAGTTTATTAAATGGTTTCCCCTTATCGTAAACCATAAAGAGTAAGGCATCCTTTAACTTGCACCTTTTTCCTGGAATAGCATAATCAAAACTGTATGAAATTTAAAACTTTACATACCTATCTTATAGGCATCTTAGTTGACGGTCTTTAAGGGGAGGCTTTCCGGGATTTCCTGAAAGGGATATAAGGGAGGGGGTGAGTACGACTACTCAGTGAATGGGTTTTTAAAAACTTTTAACTTTTAAGAAAAACATTTATATGGAGTGTGCCAGACTCCTTTGTTTTCAAAAATCCCATCATTTAAAAATTTGGATTTTTCCATTATTTCTTAGTTACCACGGTGTGTCATCACCCAACACACAACCTTCATCATGAAGGTTACACACATTCGCAAGTCAGTATCACTACTGAACCCACTAGTGGCTTCGGAGTGACTTTTCCTGGCACCCGGATAGAAGTAAGACCACTTCTACCCTAGGAATGAGTGGATGTACGTGACATCCGACCCGCAAATCCCGAAATCACTTCTTCATGTCTGTATGAGGACAGAGACCTCATACTGTCCCCACCCCGGTCTCATACGCTTCATGCTACTCCAGATTTCACACAAACACCTAGAACGACGAACTGCCCTTATAGCTACCAGGTCATCCAGTGCCCTTAGGACACATCACTACCCCTCATGGGCGTCTTGATGATCTCGTACTCACAGTGCATGCACAAACAATGTTTTCTTATATTGGCATGTAATCTGTGGTGCCACTAGTCCAACGGCCCCGACTCTCAACTCAACCCGCAGTTGTTTGTCTTGACTAGTCCGTCGACCTGTCATGTCGCACTGCAACTAGTTGACTGAGCATGTTGGTCCTATCTTGGTACCATGGCAAAACAATTCACTTATTAAGTTTTATGGCACATACATCATGTTCATTTACGAGCTCCTGCTCGTGCCAACTGGCCTTGGGCCCACTGTACGAGATTTTCAAAATCGACATTTAGCCCCCAAGTTCCAAAATCGAGGCCCCCGGCCTATTAGAGCTATTCGAGCTCCCGTCGAGAAGGTCTCCCAAATTGTTTAAGTATTGGCACACAGTTAGGGGAGAGAACTTCCGACAAAAATAGATTTTTACTGTCCATCATACCGACTGGTATAAGGACATCTCCGTTCATAACTAATGAACGGGTTTTCAACTTCCTTCAAGGATGTCTCATCATACCAACCGGGTATGATCTACTTACAACCCGTAAGTACTTTTTTCGCATAACTTTCACATCACTTTCTCTAAGTAGTGATGATTAAAATACCACTAAACAATGGGTTTTAGTAAATGAAGTTAGTAAACCCAACTGGGTATGATGTTAGTAAACCCACTCACCCGTTAATGCCGGGAATTCCACTAGACTAGTTCTTTATATCCACGCAAACTTGTCCTTGCTGGCATTCCCGGTATTTAACGTTCCTACACGATATGAACAACCTTGTTCATTATTACTCGGCATAACAGCCTTCATTCATTAATGAATGAGAAAATCAAAACTTTTAGTTATTTACAATTAGGTCCCTAAAGTTATTTCTCCTTAACTTTAAGTCCCTAATGTCGGTTTTTCCTCAAATTGAGTCCCGTAACTTTTAAAATTTATCATGGGACCTCAATTTATTCAATTTCACCAAAAAGGGGTTTAATTTTCCAAATTTCAAATTTGGTTCCCCAATTTTTCCAAAATTACCATTTTGCCCTTCTTTCACAAAAATGGTAAGTTTTTCCCCAAATTTTCCAAAATTCCTCAATTGATCCTCCAACATTATTTTCATGCCCAATTGACCCTCAATTTCATAAAATTGTATTTTTGCCCCTTTGAATTTTGAAAATCCCCAAATTTTCCCCCAATTTCAACTCTTCAACACTACCAAATTTGATTTCATCAAATTAACCAATCAAACACTTCTAATTATTGAAATTGGAGTTGAAATTGAGTTCCTGTATGTTCATACGATTCTAAGAAACTTTGAATCGCAGCTTTTAACATCAGAACATGCTCAAACAGAGCTTTGTCGGAAAACAGACTGTAGAGAGAGAAAGCTTCGATTACTCACCGGTGAAGGCACGGCTGTTCGAGCTTTCGATCTGGGCAGATAGGTCTCGTCCTGAGGTTCATCCTAAAATCAAGTATTGTATCAATTGATGCGGAATTGGATTAGAATTTCGTCATTGAAATTCGGTCGACACTCTCTCTAGCACCGATCAAAAATTATAAAGGGGAGCCGGATTGGCTTACCTTTCGGTCCTAATTCGGCCGTGGAAAGGTTGAGGAAGTGTTGGGAAGGCTTGGTTTGGCCTGAGGAGGGCTTGAAATGGCCGATTTCAGCTTGACCGAAATAGGGCAGCTTCGGTCCGCCGGAGTTACTTCACTATTCCATCATGTCGGTGCTTCTCCAACGATTCTCGTATTGACTGGATTTTGCTATCAAATAGATGTCTTCTCCCCCGTTTTAAAGAGCCCGACCTTTGTTCAAATCGAAGATCTGGTTCGAGCTTTACCGAGAAATGGAGCAGTAGAGAGAGAGAAGTGTTCAGGTGTGAGTAGAATGAAATGGGGATGACCTCTTTATATAGTTGTAAAACCCGTGTATTAAATGGGTGAGATTTATCACTAGTATTAATATTGCCATAAATTATTGGTATTAATTCCAATAATTTAATTTCGGTATTAATTTCAATAATTTAATTTCGGTATTAATTCCAATAATTTAATTTCGGTATTAATTTCAATAATTTAATTTCGGTATTAATTCCAATAATTTAATTTCAGTATTAAATTATTTGTAATAATTCTAATAATTTAATTTAGGTATTAAATTATTGGTATTAATTTCAACAATTAAATATATATTAATTGATGGCTATTTATGATAAGTCGTACGTTCGCATAAAAATTTTTTACCGAACTTAACTTTGAAGTTTTTATGGAATCTAGTTCACCTGAACTAATTTGGTTTTTGTTTTCTAGTTTGACTTAAATTTCTTTTCCAATGTTTAATAAATCTTTTGGATCAACCGAAAGTTTTAAATTTTCATATTGCTTATTCTCAAATGCAAACCGATTTTGTTTTCTTATTCGGTTTGACCGGTTCTTTTCCCGGTTTTCCTTAACTCAAATGTGAGGGGTTTACAGAACCAATTGAAAGAGAAAATCGGACCGGTTCAGGGTGAACCGGACCTAAACCGAATTGAACTAGTTTCAACTATACATGAATCGGTTTCTAAATTCATTTTTCTTTGTGGCTTGAAATGATCAACTTAGAAAATTGAAGTCACCATTGGATAGGAAATGAATTTATATGAATTTAGAAATTTTTAGATTTGAGAAAACCAGTCGAATTAGGCTTGAACCGACCAATTTTCGCCACTGAACCCGGTCGGACCATACCGGTCCGGTCCAGAATAGTATCGTCTTCTTCCTTGGGATGACAACACTATTCATCGGTTCAAAAACTTTCCATTTCCGGTGAGAGAAATATTTCTCCGATCAAGGCATTTTCGAGCGAGGATAAGCTCAACCAGAATGGAAACTGATCGGGTAGAGGGTCCTCGAGCTCCCTATATAAAGAGCTACTCTCCATTCATCCTCCACACACCTCAAATCACCCTCCTCTCCCAAGTGCTCCATTTTCTGGTGAAGGTCAAACTAAGATTCTTAGTCTTACAAGGCAAGGCTAGGTCCAATAGACTCTGGGGGAAGTCAACTACCTGATAGAAACCTTCCTTCGACCCAACGATCGTCGAAGAAATGCCAGCAGAATCAAACAGTGAAGCAACTCCGACAGTTCGAAGCTGCCCTATTTTGGCCAGGCTGAATTCAGCCAAATTCAGACCTCCTACGGCCAAACCAAGCCTCCCCAAAGTCCCCACGGCCCTCACACAACCTCCATAGAGGTGAAAGGTAAGCCAATTTGGCCCTCCTCCGTCGTTGCAGAATGATGTTAGAGAGAGAAAGTGTAGAAATTCACTAAATAAATTCGCCTTCATATGGACTTCAATTGTAGCGATTCTAGATCCTAGAAGGATTCTAAGGATGAGAGCTACCTTTCCAGATCGAGAGCTCAGACCACTACACCTCAAACGGTAAGCTTTCGAAGCTTTCTCTCTCTACAATCAGTTTTTCTACAAAGCTCCGTTTCAGCTCGTTTCGGACTCAAATTCTGCAATTCAAAGATCCATTTGATCGTACGGAAGTGTAGAAACAGATCCATGCCATCGATTGGATAATTAACCCCAATTGAATGGTCAATTTGAATAAATCAAATTCGGTCAAAAAAAAGGGAAGAAATTGGGGGAAATTGGGGAAATTTTGGTAATTTTGAAATATTGAGGGATCTCCATGCCATTTCTCAAAATTGAAGGTCAATTGGCAATTAGAAAGATGTTGGGGGACCAATTGGTCAATTTTTAAAAGAATTGGGGTCAAATGGCTATTTTTGGAAAGTAGGGGCAAAATGGTCATTTTGGAAAATTGGGGGACCAAATTGGAAATTTGGAAAACTTGAGCCCCTTAAACAATTTTAATTAAATTAAGGATCCGAAGAGGATATTGGAATCTTTGGGATTCAATTTGGGGGAAAAGTTAGCATTAGGGACCTAAAGTCAAGAAAAATGAACTTTATGGACCTAAGTGCAATAAACCGAGAATTGGGCCTAATCGCTCAAACGTGAGAAAATGAAGGCTATTATGTCGAACCATTATTGATAATGATACCCAAACCGTGTAGGGACACATGAGACTAGAACGCAAGCAAGAGAGAGCTAGCATGGACTAGAAATTGAATGAGGACGAACTCGACACAGTCAACGGGTGAGTGGGACCTTTTACACTTCATACCTAGTTGGGATGATGAGCATGTTTTGAATACTAAAAACCTACTCATTGGTTGTGAGTGGGATTATCCAATATCATACCTGGTTGGTATGATGAGATTCCTTAAGGAATGGTAAAACTCGCATACCAGTTGTAAGTTGAGTTATAATCACACCGGGTAGGTGTGATGAATTTAAAAGAGATTTTGTTAGAAGTGTTCTCCTGTGACTGTGTGACAACTACTTAAACAATTTGGGAGGCCTTCTTGATGGGAGCTAGAGCAGCTTTAACAGGTCAGGGGCCTTGATTTTGAACTCATATTGTTCAAGGCCTAGTTTTGGAAAAACACGTGTAGTAGGCCCAAGGCTAGTGGCCACGGGCTAAAGCCCTTAAACAAACATGATTAGGAAGAGCCATGAAAATTTTTATATAAAAAGGAAATAAATTGTGTGATTCGCCACGATATCGAGTCAGGACTGACAATGGTCGATGGATTGGCGACGGTGCGGCAGGGCCAGGTCAACAGACCAGCCTATACAAACAGTTGCAGGTCGGATTGTGTGTCATAGTTGTTGGACCGTCGGCACCAAAGAGAATGGCTTAATCATGAAAAACTATTATTTGTGCATGACTTATGATACGTGACCATCAAGACACCCTAGGGGGTAGTGATGGGTTCCATGGGCTGCTGGACGACAAGGTGAAGATAAGGGCAGTTCGTCGTGCCAGTTAGTCATAAAGCTCTGGGAGCTACTTGCGCATGAGATCGAGGTGGGGTCAGGATGAGGTCTCCATCCTCATACGGACATGAACTGCATTCAGGTCTGAGGGTTAGACGTCTCGGACGTCCACTCGGACTCAGGGTAGAAGTCTGGGACTTCTATCTAGGTGGACAGCAAAGTCGCACTGATCCCCAAGTGGGTGCAGTCTAGGACTGCATTGCAAATGTGTGTACCCTTCCGGATGAAGGACGTGTGTTATGTGCTAAATGCCTCTCGGGGCAAGGGGATGTGTTATGAGAGTTAAACACACCTAATATGGAAATGGGAAGAAATCATGAGGTTTGAGAATTGAGAAAAATCCTTGAAAAAAAAGAATGGTAAACCTTGGCAATATTTTTGGCAAACTAAGCAAATATTTTTGAAAATTCACTCTCAACACCCACTCACGAAGTTGTAGAAACTCACCCTCTCCCTTTAACCCATTATGTCAGCTAGCCTAAGGAGGAAAATGACACTATGTCACACGTGCGAGCTTCACATGTGTGGGCTTGCCACGTGGTGCTCTATGACTGGCAGGCTATGCTAACGTGGCATCCTACTCAACAGCATAGTCAGCTTTTGACTCGCTCACAGAAAATGTGGTGGCCTCCCATTGGCCACTCATTCCAACATGGTTGTTGACCGTACTTTTGTCGATCATTGACCATGACATGTGATGGTCTCTGATTGGACCATTTAAATGTGTTAGATCCCCCCTCCCCAACGCACAATGCCACTGCCACATTTTAGCTTATGGTTGGTCGAGACTATTCGATGTGGCTCAGCCACGTGTCAGCCTCTAATTGGTTGACTATTTCTCCAATACCTCAATCGGACGCTAACATGGCACCTTTGCCACGTGTTTTCTACCCATTGGTCGATCCGGCTGACTGGACTTCCCCAGTCGGGGACACGTGTCACTCTCCTATTCGTGGGTCATTGTTGATGTGGATTTTTCCTACTCTGACCGTTAACCAAAGACACATGTCTCCTCTTGATTGGTCAATACTTCCAGGTGTTGACCGAGGGGCTAACGCGGCACTCATTGCCACGCATCACGCGTTGATTGGTCGCACCTAGTGACTTGGCACCGATGTCGTAGGCGGCATGTTGACTGATTAGGCCATTGATCGGTCGAGTCGGACTAGGTTTAGTGACCCGAATTCAAAAATTGGCTGGTTCAAGCCCGATTTGATCATTTTTTAAATTTAAAATTTTCTAAAATCATGTAAATTCATTTTATATCCAAGGGTTTCTTCAATTTCCCAAATTGATGTTTTTAAGCAACCTAGAAAAATGAAACTTTGAACCAGTTTTATACGATTCATCCCAATTCAATCTGGTTCATGCGTGGTTCACCTTGAACCGATCTAGTTCTCCCACCCAAATTCATCCATGGTTCGTTTACATGATCTTTGGGTGTTTATTAACCACTTGGGGTTTTCAAATTTCCCATTTTGACTCCTATTTATCGTATCTAGCTCATTTTGATCCTTGATTTTCTCTCAAAATTTTCCGACTCCCATCTCAAGTTCCTTAGTTTGAGAGAATGGGGTTTACAATTACTTCCCCTTTTTAGGGAGATTTGTCCCCAAAACTCGACGTACATAGCCTAGATAGAGAAGGCATTCCCCTTTGAGCTTGTTCAAATCTTTTCCAAAATGTGACTCCTATAGGGTCATAGGGCTCTGTCTCTCCTGACCATGTGGTAGCGTTCCCCAACTACCTAGAGCGTGGCCCAACCGTCCTATGTACATAACCTCATTGTCTAGTTATTTCTTGCTAACCTCATAATCCTCCATACCTTGAAAACCGAACCTTCCCAGTACTGAATCCCTACCATTTCCTTCCTTATTTGGTACTCCTATAAAGCTTTTCTCCCTTGTCTTTTTAATGAAATCTTCAGAGGTCTTGCCCCTTGCTCCATCATCCATTCACCTCATGGACTCTATCCTTATGGTCTCATCTTTTATTCCATTCCTGATTGGCACTACTCATACCCTATGCCCCTCTCTCTTGTCACCGCTACCTGGAATTTAGTTTGTTTGCCTTGTCCTACTTGTCAATGCATTTCCACGGCAATCCTTACATCTCTCCCCTTCACTTAAACCTCGAGAAATAAACTTGAGGAATAAAAAGATTCCCATGGTGAAGGTCCTTTGGCGGAGTAGCCAAGTCGAAGAGGAAACCTGGGAGACTGAATCTATCATGAGGGAGAAGCATCCTCGCTTGTTCAATATGTAAAACGTTTTGGGGACAAAACTCCTCTAAGGAGGGGAGAAGTTGTAAACCCTATTTCCACATACTGAGAAAGTTGGGCTAAAAGACCGAGAAATTTTGAGTAAGAACTAGGGTTGAACCTGACCGGAAATCAATAACCCAGGGTTAAAACGAGAAAGTGGAAAATACCAAGTGGTCGATAAATACCCAAAACCATGGGAAGTAACCATAGGTGAAAGTGGGTGGGAGAACTAGGCTTGTTTAGGCCAAACCAGATTGAACCGTATGGAACTAATTTAAAGATTCATTTTTCTAGATAGCATAAAAACATCAATTTGGTAAATTAAAGTCACCATTAGATAGAAAATGAATTTAAAAGAATTTCTAAATTTTTAAATTTTGGAAAAGTGGTCGAATCGGTTCTGAACCAACCGATTTTTTCGATTTCGGATCATAGAACCCAGTCGGACAAAATCGGTCAACGGTCTAATCGGTCAACGAACTGCTGTCAGGTCAGCGCCTAGTCAGCAGGCATGACCAATTAGTATGTGGCACGTGGTGAAGCACACCCAGTCAGCACAAAGTCGGCGCCTCGAAACCAAGCTGACCAATGGGAAGTGGACATGTGGCAAAGGTGCCACGTTAGTGACCGACTAGGATATCTGAGAAACGGTTAACCAAATAGAGGTTGACACGTGGTAGAGCCATGTCGGATAACCTCGGTAAATCAGAGGCCGACACATGGCGGTGGCACTTTGTGTCAGGGGTGATGTATTTAAATGGGTCAATCAGAGGGCATCATGTGTCATAGTCAACTGTCGACAAAGATACTATCAGCAGCCACATTGGAACGAGCAGCCAATGTGAGGCCGCCACAAGTCTAGTCAACGAGTCACATGCTGACAAGGTTGGTGAGTAGGATGTTGCATCAGCAAAGCTAGCCAATCATGGCACGCCACGTGGCAACCCCACACTCACGGCACACTATCATCTTCCTACTTAGGCTAGCTAACAAAAAGGGATAAGGGAGAGAGGGGCAGTGTCTGGCAACTCGAAAAATGCTTTGGTATGACCGCCGGTAGCAGAGTTAGGGGTCAAGTCATGGGCAGACGGTTGATCGGTCAATTGTCGAGCTCCCTATATAAAGAGCACCCCTCTTCTTGCCTTCCTCATCCCACCAACGAGCGAAGAAGGAGAAGTACTTAGTTTTTCGATGAGGCACAAACTAGAGCTCCAACATCAGGTTTTTTCCCAACCTCCAAAGCTCCCATTGGTGTCATTGGAACCAAAAGGAAGTTCTCCACCCAACGGCAACATTAGTTCAGCCCAAGGACTACTATCGAAGCTCCAACGAGTTCAAACAGTACCACTGCTCCATTGGCCGCGAGGAAGCTGAAATATTCCAAGCTTTCCTTCGGTCGCCCTCGACCTTCTATGGCTAGGCCAACCCCTCCCTAGCACTACTTGACCGATTTTCAACTCCCTACAACCTTTGAGGTAAGCTAATTCTGCCCTGTGTGGCCAAAATTTCAATGTTGCAGAAGCTAGAGCACCCAAACTTCTCTCATCAAATTCATTGTGCTCAAACAAGCAATTTACCCACACTTGGATCCTAGAAGGAACCCCTGAGAGAGCACTAGCCGCCCCCATTGAGAGCTCCGACCACTACCCCATCACTAGTAAGGAAACCGAGCTTTCTCTCTCTAAGAACTTTTTTTGAAAAGGCTCCATTTGAGCTTGAATTGTCCCTAAATGAAGTGATTCAAAGGCCTAAATGCTCGTAATGAGAAGGGGGAGAAATTATCAGCATGCTATGGGGGCAATTAACCAAGTTTAGGCAGTCAATTTGATGAAACAAAGATTCGAGGGTCAAAATGCAAAGAAATTAGGAAATTGGGTGAAATTGGGGATTTTTGGAAAATTGGGGTTGAGTTGCAATTAATGGAAAATTGAGGACTTGAGGGGAAATAAGATGGAATTAAGGACCCAAAAGGGAAATTGGAAACCTTAGGGACCTAATCAGAGATACAAGGGACATTAGGGACCTAAAGATAAAACTTTAAACTTTAGGGACCTACTCGCAATTAGGGCATAATTAAGGGTTAAATTGCTAATACGTGCAAGTGTGAGGTCCTTCGTGCCAAATTGTACTAATGTATGTACTCGAGGCCATGAAGGACAAGCAGTCCAAGGAATCGTGAAAGGAACACGTGGTCGGTCGAGATTCAGCCGGAAGCAAGTCACGTCACCCCGAGTGAGTAGGTTTTTGGCATCACATCTGATTGAATTGATGAACGCTTCGTTCTAAATTGAAAACCATTTTTTGTTTGGAAATGATCTCCCCTAATTGTGTGATTCAGCTTAAACATTTCGGAAGACATTTTCGATATGGGCATGGATCATGCTAGAATAGAGCTAGATCACTCAAGTGGACCCAATGCGAATGGGAATGGGTTTCAGCCCGTAGACAAATTTAAGCATATATGCTTAAAAGATTACCATAAATGGTTTATTGTGAAATTTAGCTACTAAGCTGAAGTCGGACCGTCAAACTCGTTGGGTTAGTAACTACTTAGCCCAAGCGGGGTCGTCGAACTCGTTGTGCTAGTAGTTGTGGAGCCAAAGCCGGGTTGTCAGACTCATTGGGATAGTAGCACCAAAGATAATGGTCATAATTAATAATAATGTTGATTGTGCATGCCATAAGTTCAGAACCATTGATGTGCCCGGTATGGGGTAGTGATGGTTCTAAGGGCTGCTAGATGACCCGGGGAGCACAAGGGCAGTTTATCGTCCAATATGTCGGGAAGCTCGAGGAGCTTCATGCGCATAGAGACCGAGGTCGGAGGGGGAGAGGTGTAAACCCCATCCCTTTAAGGATAAGAAAATCAGGAAAAGAACCGGTCGATTTAAAAGAGACAAATCGGCCCATTTAACAAACCGAAACTGGTAAAGAAGTGTAAAATGAGAAATTTCAAAAATCCCAAGTGACTAAAGGAGTCATAAAAATCATGGGGAAGAACTATGGAACCAATTGAAAGAGAAAACTGGATCGGTTTAGAGTGAACCGAACTTGAACCGGATTGAACCAGTTTGAACTATACATGAACCGGTTTCTAAATTCATTTTTCTTGGTGGGTTAAAATGATCACATTGGAAAATTGAAGCCACCATTGGATAGAAAATGAATTTAGTTGAATTTAGAAATTTTTAGATTTGAGAAAACCGGTCAAATCGGGCCTAAACCGATCGATTTTCACCATTGAAGCCGATCGGACCGGACCAGTATAGTACGTAACAGTGTCATCTTTTTCCTTGGGATGACAGCACTGTTCATCGGTTCAAAAACTTTCCATTTCTGGTGAGAAGAATATTCCTCCGATTAGGGCATTTTTGGGCGAGGATAAGCTCGACCAAAATGGAAACTAGTCGAGCAGAGGGTCCCCGAGCTCCCTATATAAAGAGCTCCCCTCCATTCATCCTCCACACACCTCCAATTGCCCTCTTCTCCCAAGTGCCCCATTTTCCGGTGATCAAACCAGAGCTTTGACCTGGGCACTTTTCTTAGCCTTAGAAGGCAAGGTCGGGCCCTACAAACTCCGGGGGAAGTCAGCTACCTAACAGCAACCTTCATTCGACCCAAGGATCATCGGAGAAGCGCTGGCGGAATCAAACAGTGAAGCAGCCCCTATG
The DNA here is from genome assembly GCA_030064435.1 of Trapa incisa. NCBI lineage: Eukaryota > Viridiplantae > Streptophyta > Magnoliopsida > Myrtales > Lythraceae > Trapa > Trapa incisa. The sequence continues at coordinate 19,936,350 of CM057771.1, forward strand.
GTTCGAAGCTACCCAGCATTGGTCGAGCTGAATTTAGCAAAATTCAGTCCTCCTCTAGCCAAACCAAGCCTCCCCAAAGTCTTCACGACCCTCACACGACCACCATAGAGGTGAAAGTTAACCAATTTGGCCCTCCTTCCTTGTTGCAGATTGGTGTTAGAGAGAAAAAGTGCCAAATTTCACTAACAAAATTCACCTTCATATGGACTTTAATTGTAGCAATTCTTGATCCTAAAATGATTCTAAAGACGAGAGCTACCTTCCTAGATCGAAAGCTCAGATCGTCGCACCTCTGACGATAAGCTTTCAAAGCTTTCTCTCTCTACAACCAGTTTTTCTACAAAGCTCCATTTGAGCTCGTTTCGGACTCAAATTCTGCAATTCAAAGATCCATTTGATTATATGGAAGTGTAGAAATCGATCCATGCCATCAATTTGATAATTAACCCCAATTGAACGATCAATTTAAAGAAATCAAATTCGGTCATAAAAGGGGAAAATTTTGAGAATTTCAAAAATTGGAGGAACCTCCATGTAATTTCTCAAAATTGAAAGTCAATCAGCAATGAGAAACAAGTTGGGGGGCCAATTGTTCAATTTTCAAAAGAATTGGGGTTAAATGGCTATTTTTGGAAAATATGGAGAAAATAGTAATTTTGGAAAATTGGGGGACCAAATTGGAAATTTGGAAAACTTAGCCCCTAACACAATTTTAAGTAAATTGAGGATCCAAAGAGGATATTGGAAACCTTGGGATTCAATTTGGGGGAAAAGTTGGCATTAGGAACCTAAAGTTAAGAAAAATGAACTTTAGGGATCCAAGTGAAATAAACCGAGAATTGGGCCTAGTCACTCGTACATGAGAAAATGAAGGCTATTATGCCAAATCCTTATTGATAATGATATTGAAATTGTGTAGGGACATGTGAGACTAGAACGCAAGCAAGAGAGAGCTAGCGTTGAGTGGAAATTAACTAAGGACGAACATGTTACAGTCGATAGGTGAGTGGAACCTTTTACACTTCATACCCGGTTGGGATGATGAGCATGTTTTAAATACTAAAAACCTACTCACTGGTTGTGAGTGGCATTATCCAATATCATACCCGGTTGGTATGATGAGAATCCTTAAGGAAAGGAAAAACCTGCATACTGGTTGTAAGCGGAGTTATCATCACACCCGATTGGTGTGATGAATTTAAAAGAGATTTTGTCAGAAGTGTTCTCCCCTGGCTGTGTGACAACTGCTTAAACAATTTGGGAGACCTTATTTACAGGAGCTAGAGAAACTCTAACAAGCTAGGGGCCTCGGTTTTGAACTCATAGGGCTCAAGGCCCAGTTTTGGAAAAACACGTGTAGTGGGCCCAAGGCCACTAGGCACGGGCTAAAGCCCTTAAACAAACATGATTAGGAAGAGCCATGAAATCTTTTATATAAAAAGGAAATAAATTGTGTGATTCACCACGGTACCGAGTCAGGGCCGACAATGCTCGATGGACTAGCAGCGGTGCGTTAGGGCGAGGTCGACGGACCAGCCTAGACAAACAGTTACAGGTCGGGTTGAGTGTCGGGGTCGTTGGACCGTCGACACCAAAGAGAATGGCTTAATCATGAAAAACTATTGTTTGTGCATGCACTTTTGGTACGGGGCCATCAAGATACCCTAGGGGGTAGTGATGGGTTCCAAGGGCTGCTCTACAACATAGTGGAGATAAGGGCAGTATGTCGTGCCAATTAGTCATGAAGCTCTGGGAGCTTCTTGCACATGTGACTGGGGTGGGGTTAGGATAAGGTCTCCATACTCATACGGACATGAAGTGGCATTCAGGTCTGAGGTTCGGACGTCTGGGACATCCACTCAGACTCATGATAGAAGTTTGGGATTTCTATTTGGGTGGAAAGCAAAGTCGTAATGATCCCCAAGTGGGTGTAGTCTGGGACTGCCTTGCAAATGTGTGTACTCTTCATGATGAAGGGTGTGTGTTGTGTGCTAAATGCCTAGAAACTAAGGAGGGGCATTCCAGGGAACCATGGTAAGAAGTATGCCTAACTCCCCTATTTCCAAAAGGGGCAACCCCTTTGGGTTGGATGGAGTGGCGGGTTGTTCACTGGGTTCTCACCAAACCAGGTTAAGGCATGACAAAGTCTATAAAGATCAACCCCATTCTATTGTCGATCTTTGTTTTCCTAGTCATGTTTGTCACCTCCGTAAATCTCTCTATGGCCTCAAACAAGCTCCTTGTGCTTGTTCTTTCGCCTCAGTTTTTACCTTCATCACATTGGCTTTTGTAGCTATGCTGCTGATAGCTCTCTATTTATCTACCGCACAATTGGGTTTGTCGTGTTTCTACTTATCTATGTTGATGAAATTTGTCATGCCCCGACCCAGTTTGGTCAGATCCCCGTGATCAACCCACCACTCTCCCGTTTTATTAAAAGATTTTCCCTTATTGTAAATCGTAAAGACTAAGGCATTTTAGTTGACGGTCGTTAAGGGGAGGCTTTTCGAGATTTCCTAAAAGGGATATAAGGGAGGGGGTGAGTATGACTACTCAGTGAATGGATTTTTAAAAGATTTTTACTTTTAAGAAAAACATTTATATGGAGTGTGTCAGACTCTTTTGTTTTCAAAAATCCCTTCATTTAAAAATTTTTTGGATTTTTCCAATATTTCTTAGTTACCACGGTGTGTCATCACCCAACACACATCCTTCATCATAAAGGTTACACACATTCGCAAGTCAGTATCACTACTGAACCCGCTAGTGTCTTCGGAGCGACTTTTCCTACAACCCGAATAGAAGTACGACCACTTCTACCCTGGGAATGAGTGGATGTACGCGACATCCGACCCACAATCCCAAAATCACTTCTTCGTGTCCATATGAGAACAGAGACCTCATCCTATCCCCACCTCGATCTCATGCACTTGGCGCTACTCCAGATTTTGCACAGACACTTGGAACGACGAACTGCCCTTATAGCCACCAGGTCGTCCAGTGCCCTTAGGACGCATCACTACCCCTCATGGGCATCTTAATGATCCCGAACTCACAATGCATGCACAAACAATGTTTTCTCATATTTCCATGTAATTTTTGGTGCCACTGGTCCAACAGCCCTGACTCTCAACTCAACCCACAGTTGTTTGTCTTGATTGGTCCGTCGACCTGTCATGTCGCACTACCGCTAGTTAACTGAGCATGTCGATCCTATCTTGGTACCATGGCCAAAAAATTCACTTATTAAGTTTTATGGCACATATATCATGTTCGTTTATGAGCTCCTGCTCATGCCAACTGGCCTTGGGCCCACTGTACGAGATTTTCAAAATCGGGCATTTAGCCCCCAAGTTCCAAAACCGAGACCCCCAGCCTATCAAAGCTATTCGAGCTCCCATCAAGAAGGTCTTCCAAATTGTTTAAGCATTGGCACATAGTTAGGGGAGAGCACTTCCGACAAAACATATGTTTTCTCTATCCATTATACCGCCCGGTATAAGGACACCTCCGTTCATAACCGATGAACGGGTTTTCAACTTCGAGGAAGTCTCATCATAACAACCGGGTATGATCTACTTACAACCGGTAAGTAGTTTTTCCGCATGATTTTCACATCACTTCCTCTAAGTAGTGATGTTTAAAATACCACTAAATAGTGGGTTTTCATATCGAGGTACTTATCATTCCCAACCGGGTATGATATAAAATTTTCACTCACAACCGATAAGTGGTTTTAAATTTTAAGTTGTGCTAATCATCCCAACCGGGTATGATGTTAGTAAACTCACTCACCCGTTAACGTACTGAATTCCACTTGACTGGTTCTTTGTATTCACGCGAGCTCGTCCATGTTGGCATTCCCAGTATTTCACGTTCCTACACGATATGAACATCCTTGTTCATTATTACTCGGCATAACAGCCTTCATTCATTTCCAATGAATGAGAAAACCCAAATTTTTAGTTATTTGCAATTAGGTCCCTAAAGTTATTTCTCTTTAACTTTAAGTCCCAAATCTCAGTTTTTCCTCAAAATGAGTCCCATAACTTTTAAAATTTATCTTGGGAATTCAATTTATTCAATTTCACCAAAAAGGGGTTTAATTTCCCAAAGTTCCAATTTGGTCCCCCAATTTTTACAAAATTACCATTTTGCCCTTCCTTTACAAAAATGGTAAGTTTTGCCCCAAAAATTCCAAAATTCCTCAATTGACCCTCAATTTCATAAAATTGCATTTTGGCCATTTGAATTTCAAAAATCCCCAATTTCAACTCTTCAACACTACCGAATTTGATTTCATCAAATTGACCAATCAAACACTTCTAATTGTTGAAATTGGAATGAAATTGAGTTCCTGCATGTTCATATGATTCTAAGAAACTTTGAATCGCAGATTTTAACGTCGGAACGAGCTCAAACGGAGCTTCGCCGAAAAATAGACTGTAGAGAGAGAAAGCTTCGATTTCTCACAGGTGAGGGCGTGACAGTCTAAGCTTTCGATCTAGCAAAATGCTCTCATCTTGAGGTTCATCCTAGAATTAAGAATCACATCAATTGATGTTGAATTGAGTTAGAATTTCATTATTGAAATTCTGTCGATTCTCTCTCCAGCACCGACCGGAAATTGCAGAGGGGAGCTGAATTGATTTACCTTTCAGTCGTAATTCGGCTGTGGGAGGGCTGAGGAAGTGTTGGGAAGGCTTGGTTTGGCTCGAGGAGGGCTTAAAATGGCCGATTTCAGCTTGGCCGAAATAGGGCAGCTTCGGTCCACTGAATCTGCTTCACTATTCCATCATGTCGGCGCTTCTCCAACGATTCTCGGATTGACTAGAGTTTGCTACCAGATAGTTGTCTTCTCCCCGGTTCTAAAGAGCCCGACCTTTGTTCAAGTCGAAGCTCTAGTTCGAGCTTCATTGGGAAATGAAGCAGTAGAGAGAGAGAGAAGTGTTTGGGTGTGAGGAGAATGAATGGGGATGACCTCTTTATATAGATGTAAAATTGTGTATTAAATGGGAGAGATTTATTACTAGAATTAATATTGCCATAAATTATTGGTATTAATTCCAATAATTTAATTTCGGTATTAAATTATTTGTATTAATTCCAATAATTTAATTTGGGTATTAAATTATTGGTATTAATTACAATAATTAAATATATATTAATTTATGGCTATTTATGATAAGTCATACGCATAAAAAAATTTTACCGAAATTTCCTCACACTACTCTTGACTAAGCACGCTTAACTTTAAAGTTCTTATGGAATCTAGTTCACTTGAACCAATTTGGTTTTTGTTTTCTAATTTATCTTAAGTTTCTTTTCCAAGGTTTAATGAACCCTTTGGATCACCCGAAAGTTGTAAATTTTCATATTGCTTGTTCCCAAATGTAAATTGGCTTAGTTTTTTTTATTCAGTTTGACCGATTCTTTTCCCGGTTTTCCTTAACTCAAAAGTGCGGGGTTTATAATATTATTCTCACTGGTTCTACTATTGTGCCCATTAGGAATATCATTCATGCCCTTTGTACAAAATTCTCTATTAAGGATCTTGGTCCACTTTATCATTTTTTAGACATTGAAGTCACCAATCACTCTTATGGTCTATATCTCACCCAGCATAAATATCAGTGATCTTCTCTCTTGGGTCGCCATGATTACTTGTAAGTCCATTTTCACGTAGTTGCCTTTGTTCCCCAGCTTTCACAATATAATGGACTTGCTCTTTCTGATCCCACTGAATATCATCACCTTTTGCGCTCTCTACAGTATCTCACTTTCACTCGACCTGACATCGCATATGCAGTTCATAAGGTTTGTCAATTTATCCATCATCCAACTACTACTCATTGGACTATTGTTAAGTGCATTATCTGTTATTTTCAAGGGACACTTCATCATGGTCTTACTCTATGGCAACATCCTCCTTTCGGTCTTCACTATTTTTCTAATGATGATTGGGTTAGAAATTCGGATGATCGACATTCTATTTGTGGTTTTGCAAATTTTCTTGGTCACAATCTTATCTTATGTAGCTCTAAGAAATAATGGATAATCGCTCAATTTAGCACTAAGGTCGAGTAAAAAAATTCTTGTCAATACAACTGTTGAGCTAATATGGTTTCAGTCTATTTTTAAAATACTTGACATCTCTCCCACTCATTCTCCAATACTAGGGTGCGATAATTTTTCGGTCATTTATCTCACTGTCAACCCCGTCTTACATGCTTGCACCAAATATATTGATATTAATTTTCATTTTATTTGTAAACAAGTCCATAAAGGTTTATTCAGTGTTAATTTTATCGACACTACTGCTCAATTAGTGAATTTGCTCACTAGAACTCTCATTTCTACTCGTTTCTCTTTTTTACTATACAAATTCAATCTCTTAAATTCTATTTAATTTGTGGGTGAGCAATAATCAAAACATCAATTAATGTAGTAATTGTACATATTTATTTGAATTTATAGTACCACTTAATTTATTAATTGTATATATTTATTTATTATTTTATAATTTATTATTATTTATTACTTAATTGTGTATAAATAAAAATATATACTCTACCTAATAACACTAAAATTTACAATATCATACTTATTGATTGTGCTATTTCTTTTCTAACTTTGGTTTATTTCATTTTGTTTATAGATCACTTATTTAAAAGATAAAATAATTATATTATTAATTTTTTAATTACAAAACATGAAATTGAAACCTTGCTTAAAAGGGTATAATTGACTTAATATATTAAGTCATGTTGATTGTTTTTCTTATTATAGGTAGAAATGGAAAAATAAGCTTGGTATCTATCTACTATCATTTCATCATAATTAATCGATTATAAGTGTACTCTTTTGCTGGTTCAAGTTGAATTAATGTAATTAGATAAAAACGTGACTATAAGTTTAATTATTTATGTCTTTTATAGACTAATAAACTTTTTATGTGATGAAAAAAATCTTTAAAGTGGGAAACACGCCCAAGAGTCAATAATTGTGATTGGGCAGTTCAGAATAATTAAGCATATGAGAGGGACCCGACCATTCAAAGCTCAGAGGCCGAAAGATACCTATAAGATTATGTTCCTAAGGCCTAACATCTTATTTTTCTTTCTAGTTAATACTAAAAATGTGAAACTTGTTAATATGACTTGATCGACTAATTACTCTTCTCGAGACTATGAGGGGTGAAATGGTCCCTACAATAGGGATATTATTTTACCCTCATATTAGACATAAAATCAAAATGTTGGTAATAATTATAAAAATAAAAAGGTACTTTTAAAATAAATAAAGTGAATAAGTTGGCTGCCTTTTTAAAGCAGCTTACCTAAATGTTTAATTAAGAAAGTCTGATGTGAAAAAATTATTCAAAGAATATATATTTTTGCCAAAAAAAAGACTAAATTTGTGTCAATGATGCATTTAAGTGAAAATAAGAAAATGTAAAACGGGCCAAAAAAAGGATAATATGCAATCTACAAATTTATGAAACAAACTCGCATTACTCGACATGTTACCACATTTTTCTTGGACTTTTTCGTTTATATTTTTTTCCAATAATATAAAAAACTCATAAGGAATTCCACAGATATACAAGTTTTTTTAAGGGAGGAAAATATCATTATTTATATATTCATGGAAATTGTGGATTTTTTCAGTTTTTATATGTTTGAACAATTCATACTTTTTAGTTATATATTTTAAAAAAATTAAATCATGTATATTTAATCAAATGAATATATTTGATATAATATGATTACAAGTGTCATTTTATTTCAAGTGTTATTTAATGCTCAAATATAAAAATATATAATAATATTATTTTTTTATTTCAAATAGAGGAGCATGTGTGAAGCTTCATGTCAATATAAAAAAAACTTTAGAAAGCAGAAATCAGTTTTTGTAATTTACCGAAAATTATTGACGTTTTTTCCGGCTTTCTCTGGCTTGCTGCATTATGGAAGATGTGACTCGGGCCATGCCACCATCCCACAAGCGGCCAACCGCTGTCTGGTGGAAAGCTGGCCACCACTGGGGAGCAGCCAAATGTGTACGACGGATGGTATATGCCTCTGCAGAACGATAAGGCGGGGTTGCCGAGATCGAGATCACGAGCGGTGGCGTTCAACAGCTTCTCCGACCTCGGTGGCCCAGGGCTGGTCTGGGGGTGGCTCACCACCCAGAGGTGATGGACCTACCCCGGTTGTTTTTCATAAGTCCGAACAGCACAAAGTTATGCCAAATTCTGACCACTCATGCGGTTCCCTTTGGGAACATCTCGGAGTCCGTGAAGTTATCTAATCAATTAAAGAAAGTGTAATATCCTAGCCTCATTTAAAGCCCAGTTTTTCTCTCTTCCGCGGGTGAGATACTATTGAACAATTTCAAGGGAAACGGGGCATTGGATTGGAGTGATGTCCTGAATGATCGGTTCGTAGGTACTCGAGGTGAGACATCGTCAACACAATGCAATGCCGTGCATAATTGGAAACATAAGGGATGACAATTCTGGGTGAGACTAGCAAAGGTAAAGGGTTGACAGGAAGGATATCATCATCTAGACTCCAAAGTACTCACCTAATCCTTCTACTAAAACTAATAGGACTTTCCGTGGCAAGTTTACTCTCATCCCACAGAGTTTAAACTACGCTTACAAATATGTTTGCAGGAGGTGGGTTAACAAAATTTGAAAATTACAAAAAGTGATTAATTGTAAAAAAAATAATTTTGAAGTGAAAATCATTTTAATGCCTTATAGAGTATCACACTCTCTCACATGAATATAACAAAGAATTAATAAAAAAAAAAAGAAAATTATTCTATTCTTCTTGATAATGTCGGGTCTAGGATCCAAGAACAAGAACAACCACGATGTCGGTCTCTGCAGAAGCGACATCTACTGTGCGCCCTTTGACATGATCGATAGCTTATGTGGTGGAGAAATGGGCAAGTACTTGAGAAGCACGTAACAAAAGGCGGACAGTACAACCAACACACATGCTTTCTTGTAATAAGAATTCATTTACCAGCCAAAGCCTTAGCTTTTCTTCGTGATCGTCATCTTCGAGCTTCACAGCATTCATTCTCTCACAAAGATAGCTCCGTGCAGAAGCGCATACAATGCCGATCGTCGTCTCGCCTGCAAAAAAATCCCATAGAGGTTTTTGCTATTATGAGAGTTCAATACTCTTGGGTCATCTTCAGTAAGGTTAAGGTTATGATGCCGATTTAGATTTAGAGCTCAATATGCAGTGGAAAACATAGAAGAAATGGAAATGTTTGAAGACCTAATCATGCGTATTTGAAGACCCATACCAACAAAATGGTATTTTGTTTAATATAATTTTGTATGTATTTTAATATAATTTAATACAAAATTTATCTGTATTATTTTATATTCAAATTCAATCGTATACCATTCTCAAATAAGCAAGCAGCTAGGTCGACTATGTCAATATCAATTTTTGGTTCTGTCCTCATTTGCTCTTCAATGTCAAGGAGGTGAACTGCCCTCGAAGAATCTGAGGATGCTGAAAGCAACAGCACAACGTCTTGGAATATATTCATAAGCTGTGGTTCATTTTATTTTCCAAGCTCCTCCGGACAAAGCCCGCACTGAAATAGTCAAAGGAAGGCAGACTCGGCCCACCGATGACTATCATAATGCCAGGCCGATCATGTCTAAATTCATAGAATAACGTTTTTCTTAAGCAAATCATGAACAAAAAGGAGGATTGTGTAGCACTCAATTAATTGTATCCTAGCTTGAGGGGCACTTTTTTTCTTCCCACTACAGTGAGTGTGAATGATTGATTCTTCAATATGTAAAATATCAATTATTTCATTATTCAATTTTAAATTATAATAATTCGATCACTTAATTTGCGTAAAACTCAATGGAAATACCCAATACTGATATCCATTACATGTACAAATAAATAGTCATATTCCATTCTATTTGGTTTAAATGGTAGTTATTTTTTTCTCTTGCTTTGACTATTTTATGATTATTTATGAAAATTTTCATTCTCTCTTCCTTAATTGGTGCACTCTCCTTAGTACGTATGTATCATAGGCAACCAGAGCCATCCATATTCTTTTGTAGAAAAACGTGGTGAATCTCATCCGGCCCAAGCCCATCAAAATGGAATATACCCTGCAGATCCTAGCATCCAAACACACTCCTATAAGAATGTGGCATAGCTTGGAGAAGTTGGCTAAACATCCAGACCCACCAGTGAAGGAGGAAACCAACCCGGAGTAACCATACATGTGTGAGGCACTCAAGGACACCTACCAACTCTTCGAGGAGATCGGCCGCGGCAAGTTCGGTACAGTCCTCCGCTGCTTCTCCCCGACCAGGAACGACTTCTTAGCCTGCAAGCTCGTCGAGAAGCGCCTCCTCGTCGACCCGTCCGACTGTGAATGCCTCAAGACCGAGCCCAAGATCATGACCCTCTTGTCTCCTCACCCCAACATCGTCCAGATCATCGACGCTATCGACTCCGAGGACTCCCTCTGCGTGGTCATGGAGCTCTGCAGGGCAGACACCCTCTACGACCGCATGGTCACCCAACATGTCCTATCCGAGGCGGAGGCTGCCGCTTACATGAAACAGCTCCTGCAAGCTCTTGCACACTGCCACAGTTTGGGGGTGGTCCACAGAGACGTGAAGCCGGAAAACCTGCTGTTCGGATTGAACGGCAGGCTTAAGTTGGCCGATTTTGGGTCGGCCGTGCTGTCGTTTTTGCATGGAGGGAAGGCGATGTTGGAGGGGGTAGTGGGGACGCCTTATTACGTGGCTCCTGAGGTTTTGATGGGGAGGTTGTATGATGAGAGAGTGGATATATGGAGCGCCGGGGTGGTTATGTACATAATGCTTTCAGGGATCCCTCCCTTTGATGGGGAGTCGGCCCAGGAAATTTTCGAGGCGGTGGTGAGATCGAACCTGAGGTTCCCTCCAAGGGCCTTCAGGTTTGTCTCTTCGGCAGCTAAGGATCTGATGAGGAAGATGGTGTGTCGAGATGTTTCGAGGAGGTTATCTGCAGAACAGGCCCTGTGTAAGTGTTACTTTCTCTTGTTACAGAATTCACTTAGATGTTCTGTAATGTATATATACTTTGCCGTAAATAACTAGAGATTTCTGCAGGATTCATTCTGATAACGAGCAAGTTCTATCCGAAATGGTTGTCTATCATATATACTAATGGTTTTTCTGTGAATTTCAGGTCATCCATGGATACTAAATGGAGGAGATACAAGTTCAATGACTGATATGACCGGATAAATCAGAATGGTTATGGAACCACCCAGCAACAGCCATTTCCCTTGAATGACTGTACATTATGCTGTCTATCACGCCTGCCAAGTACAATGTACGACTACTATGGAGCTGACATGTTTGAGTGAGGATACCTAGATATTTGACAATTTGAAGCCGCCTGAATAGATGGGTCTACGGGGACTACAGTAGCAGCTTTCTAGACATTGTACAAAATTTTGCTTATGTACTTTTTCCCCAAAAGTTTGGTGATATGTGAGTATTAAAAAATAGTAATGTTAGAGTTGTTATGGATGGAACTCTATTCATTAGCATTGTCTAGCATTTGGATTAGTCAATGCCAAATGAATTTCTAGATATCCATATACCTTACCAAAGAAAAACATGAGTTAAGAATGACACTCCTATCTACAAATCTGGTTTGGAGAGCGGAAAGAAAATGAAAGAGGGCTTATAAAGACACGTTTTGATTTACAGGCCACGATTTTCTATCGAATAATATATTCGGAGGTGTGAATCTCCTTTTCCATTATGAGAAGATGATGCTCTAACTTCAAAAAAAGGCATATGCCCACTTAGCCTATATGCTCTGGTACGAAACTTCTACTAAGAATCCAGATCCCTCCACCTTCCCCGGGAAGCAAGCAATATGCACAAGGATATGCCACAGCATGTGCCACAAAAAATTACACTTCCACTAAAACTTGTACGATGTGTAGCACTCTCTAGTCTACTTGGTCAAGAGTGGTCCCTCAAATGGTTTTACGGTCGCAGTCCCAAGTACCGGACAAAATGTCGCCCCTTAGAAAGATGTTGGGTGGAGAATTTTGCCAGAGAGGTTATCAAATTGAAGTCCGGAACCTCAGATCTCTAGAGCATTTGCCTTTATTATTGTGTCAGTGCTGCCTTGGATCACTGTATTTGCTGCACAATTGAAGTTTCCAAGCAGAATCTCTAAATCGCAATAGGCCTGCAGGGTAGTCTTGCCAAAGATAAAATCAGTAAATTAACACATGAAGCATTTAAAGTTTGACAAAATATACGAGTTTTAGACTTATCCCTTAAGTGGCCAAGTTTTCGAAAGTATGTAGAAGTGTCAAAAGTTCAAAAGTTATGATGCCTTGAAATTTGCTCTGACTATTTAAGTTAGTATCTAATTTTTGGCACTTAACCATGCTCAAAAGAAAACTTATTGCGTTCACTTTAAAAAAATTGGGTATTAAGTGACATTGATTTGCGAAATTTCTTTTTTATTGAAAAATTAATAAATGTATTTGTAATAAGCAAAAAAAAACGCCATATTAAAATTATCACATGAATATTTTAATCTAATTGTACTGATTAAATATAATACTAATATTTTGGATCAAAATAATGATAATAATAAATTATTCATATGATAACGTGTTTTTGACAAATTTATTGAATGTTATCCGGGTTAATTATTATTTTAGGTAATAAATAAATAAAATAACATATATTATGTATTTTTTGTGAATTAATATATAATTATCCACTAAAAATCACGATAAACAACTTACATAAAAAGGAAAATAATATCATCTAAAGACATTATCAAAATATTTTGGCAGATAAATAAAAATAATGATCTACTATTTAAAAATATTATCTTAATATTTTTATGAATAAATACAAATGATTATTCACTAAAAAAATAAGATGGGTGCACCATATTAATTTTAATCAAAATTCTCAATGAAAATATCAATATGATTCATAATTCAATAATATGAACTTTCAATGTGAAGAGAATCACAAGTATGATCAATATTGTCGACAACAACTAGAAAATAAGAATGGTCAATATTAACCAAACCTAAGAATGGTGACATGAATAATTTGCTTGTAAGCTATTTGATGTTATGTTTTTAAAGATCCAAAAAAAGTTTATTATAATTTAATAATAATAGAAATAAACAATCTTCATGGAACATCAATGTTGGGGGTGTAGAATTGCTAGAACATTTTGAATGCCAAAAAATTCCAAACATAATTGATAACAACTTTTGCTAACTTGATTCAACTAGGCAGGAATTTCGTTGAGTGAGGGTTGGACCAAATATTCTCACTTGAAGCTGAGTATATAGACATTCACCCATGAATATAAATGGTTGTATGATGATTTTTGGGGTATATTAGCTTCATCTAGCAAGTCAAGGATTGCTTCGGATGAGGGTTTAATATTATGTTTTCCATTGGAGTTAAATGTGGAGTCAACATAGCTTTTTTGCTTTCTATGACAAGTGAATGGCTCTATGATCGATATTTAGCTTAATATCTTGATATTGGTAACTCATGGTTGCTTCAAACGAGTGCTTGACAATGTATTTCCGATTGGAGCTGAGTGTAGATTTATTGTGACTTTTAAATTTTCCCTCACAAATAGAATAATGTATTATAATTGTTGGAGCCTAGCCACTTCATTTGTTTAGCCGAAGTCACTTCATTTGTTAAGCCTTGACAAATAGAATGATTGTAGTATGATTCTTGGGAGGGTCGTCACTAGTCACTTCATTTGTTAGGTCCAAGCCACTTTATTCCTTAAGTCAAAAGTTGCCGTGAGCAAGTGTTTAATTGTGTTATTAGTAGGAGTTGAGTGTGAAGTTGTCTTTTTTAGACTTTTAGTATCAAATTTAGATTATTAACTATGATAGTTGGAGAATAATAGTTTGATCTCGTGTGCAAAATGGTTGCTTTAATTGATAAATTGATATTCTCCGAAAAATCTGAATGACTATATTAAGATATTAGAAAATAATAAGTGGATTTTGAATATAAAGTAATGGTTACTTTTAAATTTTTGCAAACGAATTTAGATGATTGTATAGTGATTTTCAAGTAGTAGTAGCTTGATTCTACTGGTCCAGAGTATTGATATGGGTTGTCATAGAGGATTTTGAGAAAAGGAATAAAATTAGAGAGATTGTATGAATCCCTTAAAAATAGAGAATATTTTTACAATAAATATATATAAAAGTGAAGTATTAACTTACCAATTATTTATATAACATAACTATATAAACCCATCAAAATATTTACATATGATGTCATATTTTTACTACAATCCATCATATATTAGCATATTCAAGTTGGATTAAGGTAATAGCCGAAGAAATGGGAATACCATTGAATAATAAAAATGGATTTTAGTTTCACTCCCAAGTAAAGAAATTAAGATGTAAATATGTATTCTCTTTTCCCTATTGGAAGATGGATCTATAATGGAATTACCAAAAAAGTTTTTCACCGGTAACTAAGTTAAATACCTTCCATATTTTGTTATTTTTAGCTACTAATTTGTATTGGCCATTACATCAGTTTAATTAAAAAAATTCCTCCATAATAATCTTAAAAATGAGGCCTAAATAGATAGATCAAGTAACATTCAGTCCAAATTATATAAATTATTATATGAATATTTATCTCGAAAATTTTTAGTCTACTCGTGAAAAATTATACATTTTAATAAATTAATTCATATCATAAATTATTTATAAAATACCAATATTATAAGATAATCACTTTAATTATGTATATTAATAATATAATCATTAAGATCACACCAAAAATTCTAAACTTCATAAATAATTAGAACTAAGTTTAAGATGAAAAATCTTGAAATAGTTAAATATTTTATTAGATTAAAGATTTTTAAATTAAAATGAGGTATATTTATTTCCTAGATGAGATGCATATCATACTAGAATGTTGAATTATAAATTAATTGAAATTCAATTATTTAAAACCATATGGTCGGAGAAAATTTAAATCAAATACAATTTAAGGAATGTATCACAGAGCAGTAGGTAAACTCATTTACTTTTGGCATACTTGTTCATGTATTGCTTATGGAAGAGTTGGTAAGTGAATTCATACATTGAAGAAGGAGTATATGGAACTAATTAAATAAATTTTACGATACTTAAAATCATGGGAAAATGATTCATATTATCAAAACATAATAATACTAGAGTTAAGATTACAAAAAATAAGTATATCATAATCGTTCTCAGTCAAGAACTCTCAATAGTCAAGCCATCAAAGGTGGATGGTAGCTTGGTTTACCAGCCAACCAATATCCGATTTTATGTTGGAAGGCCTAGCAACCATGGCTAGGCATTTTTTGAGCGTAAATGACCTATCGGAGGCCAAGGAATGAGGGATGAGTGAGAGTTCCTCAAGGACAATAAGAAGGTGTTGCATATGCCTGTGGGATGGAAATTAAGTCAAATCCCTTCATTTTTCAACATAATGTAACAATGAGAGAAAGGGAAATACAACAATGGTGTTGAAAAGAACATTAACACTATTTATAGTTAAATTAGGTTAACTAAGTTGATTTGAGTTAACTTGATTATATTTTTTAATCTTATTTATTTATACTTTATATTTAAAATATTCTCATTTGGATATTTTTTAAAAAATATTTTGAGTTCGGATTGTATCAACATTTTTTTATTTAGCTACATGTTAGAGTTTTTGATGTTACAAAATAGTTGACTCTCAAATTCATAGTATAGCATAGATTGGGAGAAAAGTATAGCAAATTGTGTACACTTTTACCCCTTATGAAGTTTTTAAACTTCCGTTGTAGGAGCCAGTTTCTTGAATCCGTCCAATGAATCTCATGATGTCATTGACTTTTTCTTCTCCAAAAATCTCAACAATTATACATCCATATTAGTGTGGTCCATAAAAAAAATTTTGAGTGGTAGATAATAATAACTCTACGGAGTTTCACCAAAAAGATAACTATCCTTGGTGAAAGCCCATTTCCCTCCTCATTCCATTTGTCCTGATATGAGAATTTTTTTTATTTTCATTAGAAGAATTATATAATATTTTATTTTTCTAATAAGATCTCTTAGAGTTAAAATTGTAAAGATAATCTACCAACTTGATAATTCCAAAAAATAAACTTAATTGATCCCTTGTATATATTATTTTGGGTCGACCATCACTACCACTTCCTTTAGTCAAATTTTTATTAGTTACAACAAAAATAGACACAAGATACTAACCTTGTATTGGTTCTTCACACCCTTTATCAATTCTAAAAGTATTCTATACACTTTCCTTAAGAGGTTGAGTAGCTCATGTTTACCTTTTGTATCTTTTCACACGTTTCTTAGTAGAGTAGGGTGTTGTTTCTTCCTTATTGGCTCCTCAACTTGAGTTGGTAAGAAAGTGTTGTCCCTACACCTCTTCCTTTACTCTCATTCATTAATACTCAACAAATGAAATGTGATAAGGGTCATCTATGAATTACCCCATTAGTCTTACCCCTTAAACTCAATTATATATTTATTTAAATATAGCATTAGTATGAGATATGTACCATTTTTTTAAAGTGTATATATATATATATTTAGATCAACTTTAATTGTATACATTAAAGTATGGTTTTGTTCCTGTGACTTTCTTTTCGTTTCTATAACTGGATCAACTCTAATGGTATATATTAAAGTATGATTTTGTTTCTGTTACTTTGTTTTCGGTTCAATTGAATTTCCCTTGTCCAAATTGTTTTACTGAAATTTGTTTTTAAAAGGACTTTCTTATTTTAGTATGTGTAGCCTTTGGAGGATCATGCCACATCTGTGACCTTCCTTTATCCGTTTTCTTGTTTATAGTTACACTCTAATTTATAGTTTTCTATTTGTTTTATATTTTTTTTGTTAAAAGAAGAAAGTATAATTTTCTTTTAAGATTTTCATGATAAGATAAAATATTAAATCTAATTTTTTATTTTCTAATAATTTTATTTTTTAATAATTTAATTCATTAATTTCACCTCTTAAATTGGGTAAAAGAATATTAATTAAAAGTAAAATTGTAGTAATGAATTATTAAAAATTATTAATGGATAAAATATTAGAAAATATAAAATTGAAGCACTAATTTTTTAAAAAATGAAATTAGTTACAAATTAAAAAATTGGAAAACTAAAATTTTAAAGTGCTAAAAGAGTTTCTTGTTGGATGGCTTGCGGACTTGTGTAATCCTATAAAATCCGTGCTTGTGCCATCCATTAAGGTTTTAGGCCTTTCCTATTTTTGGGAATAGTTTTCAGGCCTTTCTTCATCATCGTCTCGTGGCAGAAGACCTGAAATATTGTCGGAGAGTGGTTGTCTGACTGACGACTCTCTCGCCGATTATCGACACGCGAAGCAGAGACTATGAAGGGCAAGAATCATGGAAACTTCACCAACCCATGCCTGACTATGCATCAGCCTTGGGCTTCTCTCCTCGTTCACGGGATCAAACGGATTGAGGGCCGCTCTTGGCCTGCTCCGATCAGAGGTTCAAATCTAGAAACCCCCGAATTCTCTTTTCCGGTTACCATCTTCTCCGACAATTATTTGCTCAGTTTTTTTTTTGTTTCTAAGGTCTCTGTCGTTCAGAGTATATAGTGCGAACCTTAAAATAACTTGCTTGAAGCTCTTTGGGACCAAAGTTGTAATTTTTAAATGTGCTTGATTCTTGAACCCAATGAAGAGACAGATATGTATACTCTGATTATATGTGGCAGTTGAATATTTAGTGAACATGAAAATGTTATTTCTAAAAGAAGGTGAATGTATCCATTGATTTAATATCTGCTCAAAATAAGATCCAGCTTGCATTCAGATATCCAAGGAACTAATCCATAATTGTGTTTCGCATATTTGAATTTTTCCATATGTTATGTGGTTAATTGATGTATTTCATGGGAATGTGGACAAGGATTTATAAATGAAGGTGCAATCTATTGTAGGTCGGCTGTGGATCCATGCTGCTAGTAAAGTACCTGATGAAGAAACCATCAAAGCAATGGAGGAATTCTACAGGGAAATATATGCAGTGAATGGCATTACCAACCTTAAGTTTCCCCAACATTATCCAGTTTCAAGGCTAATAGGTATCTCTATAGGCAACTGTCAATGACTGATCATTGCAATTTTGCACCCATGAAGTTCATCTAAAGTGCATATCTTCTTTTTCCATGATTTCCAATCAAATTATGAACATATGTATTATCATTATTACTTTGTATTAGGTTATATATCACAATAAAAATGCCCCTTCATAATTAGCTTGCCTCTTCCTATGATTTCATTATTAAAAATTAGTATGTTCGGGCTAAAGTTGTGTGGTAAAGATCATCTTAAATAATAATTATTTTGCCTTATTCGGGCATAGATTCTCAGAATTTATTTGGCTCTGAATGTCTTTGATAAAGGGTGTGTAGAAGTGGTTGGCTGTCTCAGACGTGAAGAGCTAGCAGCCTGGGATAAAATGCCTGAAGGGGTGTGTGAAATTTCTTATTCCTATTCTACGTTGATAATTTTATTTCTCCTATCCAGCTTGTTTAGACAATTTCAATAATCACAGGTGAGGCTTGAGGCACTAACAGACTTTTGCTGGCTCTGTGAGCGGCCACAGGTATATCACTAACTTCTCTTTTGCAGAGTTTTTCTGACTCTTCTATGAGGCTGTATTCTTATTTGTTCATCTCTGTTTTGAATAACACAGAGATTAATAATTCCATTTGAGATGCGAGGATACCAGGGAGTTTATAACTTGCAAAAGAAGGTGAATTTCCTTTGTCAACTTACCAATTCCAAGTTGTAGGATAATTTTCTGATACTATGTCCTTGCTGCAGATTTATGATGCTGCAGTTAGAGGTCTTTCTGCCATTGAATGTCCATTTCCAGTGAAGTTTCCACTTCCGGACACACGAGACCCGTTTTCTCTGAAACCAGGTTCCTTGGATTTCTGCCACTCTGAATCCAAAGTAGTAGAATTGGATGAATCATCAAGTCTCAGGTCTGCCATAGCTGGAGCACGGGCTGCTGCAACCCAGTTCTCAAAGAAGGATCAAAATACTATTGAAAAGCAGGGCAAATCTTACTTGATAAGAACAAATGAACTAGAAGCTAGCCCATTCAAAGAGGTGGAGACATCTGCATCTAGTTCTGACAGAATTTCAGCTGCAAACTCTCCTACGTTAGACAACAACGAGCAGACACAGTCTTCTCTTATCAATGGAAGCAGTAGTGGTGGTGAACCTTTCAAGATAGAGCAAAGGCGACGTCCTATCGTGTCTTCAAAGGTACGATGATTCTTAATCTTCAAAGATAAAAAAATATTGATAATCTTTAGTTCCAAAAATATGTTAAATTTGATGACGACTTTGCTTAAATATGATATTCCTATAATGGAAATTGTAAATTAAAACACCCATTTATTAATGTACTTATACTAGTGCTGAAAATGAAGGTCTAACCTTATAGGAGAAGGTGCTGCTATTGATTACTGAGATGTTGTCTTAGTAGCTTGTGTGACACATCTGGTAGTTCTAAGAATTTTTTGTTGAGGCCAGCTCGTAATAAACTCTCATGTCTTTGTTCTTCTGTCTTCCAGCTCTTTGCTGCCGCAGTCAGAGGGCTAAAACCTTCATGAGCGCTTCTGACTCTCTTGATTGGGCTTGTTTGTGTATTATTAAACTGGAGTAAGGATACCCATGTGGAGACTAGTGTAAAATGTGATCCTGCATCATACCCGTGACTGTACACGTAGTGTTTCTTCTGCCTGACTTGATGATCAAAGTAGGTGTCTCTTTTTTTCCAGCCCTGTGAATATTATATGTTATAACATGAAGTTGTATAGATGCAGCCTATTGATTTTGAAATTTCACTGTTGCTGAACCTAGAAAGACGCTGCTTGTAAAGAGCGTGCTCCAGCTGTGTTTTCATTCTTGGAAAATGAATTTAATCTTTAGTCCCTGCCTCTCTAAGACATAATATTGATTAAAGGAGGTAATTATTTTGCTGTTTGAAGCTTTTAGGCCTCAATCAACAAAATGAAAGAAACCTAATTAAGGGAAACATTTGTGAAAGATCATTTGATATGCCTATTCGATGTATTTAGTGCGATCCAACCAATAAAACTGTGATATTCATTTGAATGTATAGTGTCCTGACGCGGCCAACAAATAATGGTCTTTAATGACTAGGAAAAAGATGGCTCTCTTATGCGGTGCTGCCTTCCCAGTGCATGTGGCTCTTAATAGGCTTCACAGGGAGATTCTCTCTGCTTCCCATGGTAAATCATGTGCCACCGGGCTCTTAGCTATGAGCGTCGTCCCTATTGACACAGCCTCCGCCTCTGCCACCATCACCAGTGCCCGTTCTTTCCACGGTACACCAAGTGACGAACTTAGGAGCATAAGTTTGATTCAAATCAGATCCAGATAAAAAACTCGATTTAGGTACGGAATGGTCAGATTCGATAAAACCCCATCGGGTTTTATCGTATTTGCACCCAGTGAGACCGGACACCCGAGTCCCAACACTGTAAGTTAGACTCGACTATTGGGTCCAGGTCCAACCAATACTTTTGCCCCTAAGAGAACGGAAACAGCCCTTATAAACTCTTTGAATACTTGTGTAAAGTTAGAAATTTCAAAAGTTATATTTATAACCAATTGAATTGTACATATATGTTGAACTTGGTTGGTAAACACAAATTATGATTAAAAATCAAACAAAATTAAAAATGGATTCAGGATTTAATTTTAGAAAATGGATAATTATCATAAATTTCACTCAAAAACATCACTTGACAGAAAATAAAGAATAAGAAAAATTCTAATTAAAAATTAATTTAAATCGAGATCGAACTAAATGAGAGCATAAAATTCACGATTTTACAAAAGGATTATAAAAAATAGAAAATGTAATTTTTTGCCCAATGAGTAGAGAATTGACTAAGGAATTAAAAAAAATTGAGCTAATAATTAGTCGAATTCGAGGTAAACTAACAAAAAATTATCAAAATCAACCAAACTTGCCGATTTATTAGCTAGAAATCGATTCACTATAGTGTAAATCGGTTGGTGGTATGTGTGACGCACGACACATGTTGCATGTGCGCGTTTGTTATATTGTTCATCCGACTTTTATCCTAAACCAAACTCGAAAACCCTTTCTAAAACCCGATTTCATAAGAAAATCGTGTGATTTCTAACATACTGTTCCATAGGGAAATTAAATGGAAAGTGGGTCTATGAGGGTCTAATTCGACCAACTATGGACATGGCTTGATAGACATTGGTCCCCCGAGTTGTCCATATAAGACTAACCCTGCTTTTGTCGGCCAATGACCAGAATTCTCTCTAGAAGTGAGCTAACTTTGTTTTCCAGCAACTCCATTTCCAAAGGTCATAACTTTCAAATCTAGCCACCAAACTTAGTGATTCCAGAGGCATTAGAACCACATGGAAGACAAATTTCGAACACAACCTCTCTTCGATACCATGTGTCATCTACCAATGCCGACAAACTAGAATAATAACCTTACTCCCTCAACTGAAAATAAATTTCCCCTTCACGAGTCAACTCATACCTCTTCGATAGCCAACCAATGCTCAAATTAATTGTAAAGACCCCTATTGTTCCTTTCTAGCTAACAAACCATCCGTTCGAGCTGATAGTAAGCCTATTGGCCATGAAAATTCTAGGAATTTCTAGTGACACCCCTATTGTGAATGTTCTTTGTAAATCATGTTTTTCAAGCGACTTAGACCACTATTTTGGGTGACTCAAGAGGCCAAAAAAGTACAAGGTAGTCAACTTTCTAATCCCACCTATGTTGATTACCGATTCACCATCTTTGATGAGTGCCCCCTGTTTTATTGCACTTTGTTAATTTTCTGACGAAGGTCCAAAAATGGTCAAAAAGGCACTGTTCCAACTGATGCTGGTTGAAAAGTAACCGTTGAGATCCAAAGAACATGTTAAGGACCATCTTAGGGATTTTTAGAGGTTTTTTTGGGTGTTCTAAGGAAAGGAAAAGTTCGGGACTAAAATAAAATTTTTGAAAAGTTCAACGGTGAAAACAAACTTCAGAAAAATGGAGACTCGTGCGAGACTTAGTAGAAATCTTTAGACCTAAAAAGAAGCTTAAGAAAGATTTGGAGCCCGAAGTGGTAGTTTGGAAAACGTTAAGGACTTAAATAAAATTTTAGAAAAGTTTAGTGTTAGTTAAATTTCCAAAAAAATACCAATGGGCAAGTTTTATGACAAACTTTAAAATATATTGTATAGATATTTTGAGTATTGGTTGACTCGAGTACATGATGTTTTAGTATTAGTTGTTAGTATTTACTAGGCTTCAAAGTTCACCCACTCTAATATCAATTTCACAAATACTGAGTAAAGAAAAAATTGATGGTATAACATAAGTTGAGATTAACCGTAATAAAAGGTACAAACCTTTATTTATGAAGATTCAATATAGACGTTAATTGGTATTGTTGATAAATTATTTTTCATACTTTTATAAAATGATTTTGATTTTAAAATTTTTTATTATGAGCCTTACATTCTATCGGTTCTACAATGATATTGCGCCCACTATTATGGTATCAAAAGGATGCGACGAGTTATTTGTAGGTTCTACCCGAAAATTGGGTCGGGGTGTGATAAAAGTTGCATGAAATCCAAGGTCAACCAAGTTTAGCCGAAACTAAATGGAAATAAGAAATTCAATGGTGGTTTGTAGGTGTGAAGCTTACCTTTAGCTCAAATGGGTTACATTACTGGCTAGAGAATGTTGTGAGGAGTATGTGGCAGTTTCCTCGACTCATTTTATCTATTGGAGATGAAAAAATTGACCTTGAAAATAGGAGTGCACTTTTTGAGATTTCGAGTAGTGGTAATATTTTATCTCACCAACACCATAAGGTCATCATCCGTGTCAACTAGGAGTAGGGAAATGTAGAGCAGATCGTGTTGCTTCCCCTGCTACCAAGAATGCAAAATTTGGTAGTAAAAAAGGCTCTCTCGGAGCTCTAATATGGAGTTTCCCAAAAACACTCATTAATGTGTGTTTCAGTGATAATTGCAGTGAAATTCCAATGAGAGGGGTTCCTCCCTCTTATAAGGGGCTCTAGGGGACAAAGAGTCACCTGCCCATCATGTCAGTTGAGATCCCATCAATTGAAATTGGGCGACATCGCATTAAATTCTCACCGGGTTTGGAAACTAGAATTCACGATGTGCGACAATGTTGTGTTGGTGAGAGTCGGGTGAAGGAGACAACCATGTGCATGACACGTGGTTAACTTGCTTGGCTGCTCGGACATGTCATGTGTGCGAGGTTTGACCAGTCTGACACTATTTGTATTAGTTTAGATCAATTCGATCGATTCCTTATCAACCCGACTATTTTTTCTAGGCAATTCATCTAGGTTTTTTTTATGCAGTTTGACTAATTTAACTTCCTTTAACCCATTGGTCATCGTTTTAATTGAATTTTTCAGTCTGTTTGACCGATTAAGGTCTTATTTTAGTTGGTTCATGGTCGTGTAAACCCCATCCCTTAAAGATAAGAAAACCGAGGAAAGAACCGATCAACTCAAGAGAGAAAACTAAACCGGTTCATGAACCTTAACTGATAGAGAAAGGGCAAAATGGGAAATCGACAAACCCCAAGTGACTCAAAGAGTCATAAAAATGATGGAAAAGGACCTTGGGACAAATTAGAAGAGAAAACCAAACCGAATCAGGTGAACCGGATTGAACAGTTTGAACCATCATTGAACCGATTACTAAATTCATTTTTCTAGGTGGCTTAAAATAATTAAATTAGGGAATTGAAGCCACCATTTGATATAGAATAAATTGAGATATAGAAATTTTTAATTTTGAGAAAATTGGTCGAATTGTGCCTGAACCGGCCAGTTTAAGCATTGAATTCGATCGGACTAGTTCGATCCAGTTTGGAACAGTGTCGTCTTCTTCCTTCAGATGATGACATTGTTCATTCAATACAGAAATGGACAGCGCCGATAAAGGAAAAATGACTCTATTTAGGCTGTTTCAGGGCGAGGATAAGCTTGACCAATATATGAAACGGCCAGGCAGAGAGTTCCCGAGCTTCCTATATAAAGAGTTCCTCTCCATTCATACTCCTCACACATGAAATCTTCATTCTCTCTCAATTGCTCCACTTTCCGACGAAGCTCCAACCAGAGCTCCGACATAGGCATTTTTCTCAGCCTCAGAAGGCAAGGTCGAGTTCTTTAGACTACGGAGGAAGTCAGCTACTTGATAGCAGCCTTCGTTCGATCCGAGGACCACCAAAGAAGCGCTGGCGAAATCAAACAGTGAAGCAGCTCCGAAGGACCGAAGCTGCCCTGTTTCGGCCAAGCTAAAATCGACCAAATTCAGCCATCCTCCGACCAAACCAAGCCCTCTCGACACTCTCATGGCTCTCACACGATCACAACAGAGTTGAAAGGTAAGCCAATTCGGCCCCACTCTATCAATTCTAGTTGTTGTTAGAGAGAGGAACTACAAAAATTTACTGACAGAATTCTCCCTTGATTCGATGTCAATTGTAGAAATTCTTAATCTTAGAAGAAACCTCAAGACGAGATAGAAAGCTCGGACCGCTGCACCTCCGATTATAAGCTTTTGAAACTTTCTCTCTCTATGCACAATTTTTTAGTGAAGCTCTGTTTAAGCTTGTTTCAACTTCAATTCATGTGATTCAAAGCTTAATTGAATCGTATGGAAGTTTAGAAACTGATTTACACCTCCAATTAAAGCAATTAACCTCGATTGAATGGCCAATTTGAAGAAATCAAATTCGGTCAGTTTGAAAGTGGGAAATTGGGGGAAAATTTTGGGGAAAATTGGGGATTTCATAAAATTGAGGGACTTCTTTGCAATTTACCAAAATTGAGGGCTAATTGGCCATGAAAAAGATATTAAAGGACCAATTGGTTAATTTTTTTAATAATTGGGGTCAAATTTCCATTTTTGGAAAGTAAAGGCAAAATGGTAATTTTTGAAAAGTTGGGGACCAAATTGGAAATTTGGAAAACTTGAGCCCCTTAAACAATTTTGAGTAAATTGAGAACCAAAGTGAATTTTTGGAAGTTTCGGGACTCAATTTAGGGAAAAGTTAGCACTAGGGACCTAAAGTCAAGGAAAATGAACTTTAGGGACCTAAGTGCAATTAACTAATAATTTTGAGCCTAGTCGCTCATATGTGAGAAACGAATGCTGATATGCCAAACTCTAATAGATAAGAGTACCTAAATGGTGTAGGAACATGAGAGATCGAAACGTCAACAAGGATAAGCTAGCGTGGAGGCGAAAACCGACTAGAGAAGAATACGCCACAATTATCGTGTGAGTGGGCTTATTTACATCATACTTAGTTGGGATGATGAGCACTTTAGAAATGAAAAACCACTTGTAAGTGGAATTTTGACATCATACCCGGTTGGGCTGATGGGCAAACAAAGCTAAACCTACTTACCAGTTGTAAGTAGAGGAAATCATATCTGGTTGGTATGATGAACTTCCTTGAAGGAAGAAGAAACCCGCTTGTCGGTTGTAAGTAGAGGTATCATTACACCCGATTGGTGGGATGAAGTGAAAATTATATTTTGTCAGAAGTGTTCTCCCCTGATTGTGTGCCAATGCTTAAACTCTTTGGGAGACTTTCTTGATGGGAGCTAGAACAACTCAGATAGGCTAGATGCCTCGGTTTTTGAACTTATGGGGCTGTATGCTCAGTTTTTGGAAAATCATGTATAGTGGGCCCAAGGCCAATGGGCACGAGCAGGAGCTCGTAAACAAACATAAGTTATGAAAGCCATGAAAACTCTTAATGAAATGGTTGTGTGATTTTGCCATGGTACCAAGTCAAGACCGATAGTACTCGATGGACTAGCTGCATTGCATCAGGGCAGGTCAACGGACTGACCTAGACAAACAGCTGCAGGTCGGGTTAAGGGTCGGGACTATTGGACCAATGACACCAAAGATAAATGGTCAAATGTGAAAATTATTATTTTGTGCCTGCACTTGAGGAATAGGATCATCAAGACGCCCAAGTGGGGTAGTAATGTGTCCTAAGGGCTATTGGACAACATGGTGGAGATAAGGTCAGTTCGTCATGTCAGCAGTCGAGAAGCTCGACGTAGCTCCTACGCATGAGACTAGGGTGGGGTCGGAATGAGGTCCTTGTCCTCATACGGGCACGGAGTTGCTTTCGGGTCTGAGAGCCGGATGTCGCGAACGTCAACTCAAACCGAGGGTAGAAGTGGACGAGCTTCTATCTTGGTGGCCGGTAAAGACGCTACGAGCCATAAGTGAGTGTAGTGGATGGGTTGCACCTGCGAATGTGTGTTCCCTTCCTGATGAAGGACATGTGTTGTATGTTAAACACACCTAATATGGAAAAAGAGGAAAAATGTTTTGAAAACCGGAACATGAGAAAAACTTTCTTTGAAAGAAAACAACAATTCTGGTACACTTTAGTTAAAACTAATTATTTTGAAAATTCACTTTCAACCCTTACTCACTGAGTTGTAGAACTTACCCCCTCTTTTATATCACTTTTCAGGAATAGAGAAAAATATGATTAAAGAAAACACGAGGATCTACCATTTTTCAAATATGCTTAAAATTTCTTTTAAGTTTGCATTTTATTGATTTATGTTATTCCAAGGAACGATGTTTAAATTATGTCTGGTTACTCTTGATTAAGGGAAGGGGGAACCCTCTTAAACCTAAGGAGTGGTGGGTTGATCACGGGAATCTGACCAAATCGGGTCGGAGCGTAATAGTCGGTCTAACACGATTTTGATTTGATTTTTGCCATCAGGGGGTCCTTTTGAGTTTGGTTCAAGCTATAATGATTGATTTCCTAAGATACTAGTTCAAATTAATTTCCAATCCAATTTAATTTTTTCCTAATTTGGGTCCAAATTATCAATTTAACTCCAATTTTTTTGTCTAATTGGGTTTAATTCTATTTTTAAAAATTTTCAATGTTATAACTTCTTTCTCCCATTTTGGGAGTTTGATCCTCAAAACTTGATTATATCCTACAATAGTTGTGGTCCATAACACTTAAATAAATATGAATATTTATTCCTCTTAATCTAATGTAGTTCTCATTTCTCTTCTTCCACCCAGTCGTATCTACTTTACCTTGTTGATCTTTTTCCTTCGCTGGTATTTTTCTTGGTCGTTCATTATTCGTACGGGCTCCACCCTGTATAATAGCATCTCTTCTAACTCAGGTGGAAGTTGTTCTAACATGTGCCTTAGATTTGACTCGTATTTTCTTAGTACTTACATGTTCAATACATCGTGTATTCTTTCCAGTCCTGGTGGTAGTTGTAGCTTGTAAACTATTGGTCCAACTTTTTGTACTATGAGGTATGACACGATGTACCTTAGGTTCAATTTGCCCTTATGTTGAAACCGTAATATGCCCTTCCACATGGACACCTTCAAGAATATTTTATCACTAATTTTAAAGTTTACTTCCTGACATTACTTATCAGTATAGCTTTATTCCTATCATGGACATCTTTCAACCAATCTCTTATGATTTTGATCTTTTCTATGACATCTTCAATAAACTTGACTCTTTCAATTTGCATTCACCTACCCCTTCCTAGGACAAAGGTGTCAAACACCTACTCCCATACAAAGCCTCAAATGGTGATATTTGGATACTTGCTTGATAATTGTTGTTATAAGAAAATTCCATAAGACACAAGTAGTCATTCCAATTCTTCTTAAAATTTAGTGTGCATGCATGAAGCATGTATTCCAGTATCTAAATTATCCTTTCGGACTACCTTTCAGTATAGTGGTGGAAGGCGATGCTCATATGTATTGTTCCAAAGGAATTTTATAGGTTGAACCAGAATCTTGATGTAAATTGGGGATCTTGGTCCAATACTATTGACAGAGTTGCCCAATTTAATCGTACGATCTCCACTATATATAGTTTTGCAAGTTTCTCCACTTAATCTATCAATCAGATGAGTAATAAATGGGTTACCTTTGTGAGTTAGTCTACAATCACCTATATGCTATTATGTCATGTAGAAGAGGGAGGTAGAACGATCATGAAGTTCATGGTGATTTTCTCGTACTTCTATTCAAAAATAGGAAAAATGTTATAACATTCTTGTAGGCTTCTAGGGCTCAACCTTTATATGTTGGCACAACAGACACCCCACTACATACTCACAATTTCACACTTAATCCTATGACTACCAATATTATTCTTTCACGCTACTAAAGATGTGCATATTGGTAGTGGTACAAGATGGTGCCCTATCATGGTACATCGCATACACAAAAATACATGCTTATTTCAATATGCACCTCTTTAGTAGGGCACCATCTCGTACCACTACCTAACCCTTAAAGACCAGTAGCCCATCTTTTCGTACCACAAAGTCTAAGGTCTCAATTTCCATGATAATGTATACAATTTTCTTAAAAACCGGATGAATCTTCTACTTTTTTCTTATTTGCTCTACCATGGTAGGTTAGACGATTATATTTTCCAATAGACACGTTGCTTCAGTATTTGTGTCAAATGATAAATAAAGTCTACTCATTTACTCTATAAATGTCATGTATGTCATTCGAATATGAGTGATACTTGCATTGTACTTCCAACTCAATGTGTTTGTCACTATATTCGTCTTTCTTGGGTGGTAATTAATTCTTAAATCATAGTCTATGATCAACTTCAACCACTATATTTGTCTCGAGTTTAGTTATTTCTGCATCAATATGTACTTTAAACTCTTATGATTTCTAAAGATTTTGCAAGTGACTTTGGAAAGGTAATGCTGCCAATTTTTTAAGGTGAACACAATTGCAACAAAGTACAAGTCATGGGTAGGGTAGTTGACCTACGATTTATTTATTTGTCTTGAAGCATATGCAATTATTTTTCCCTTTTTCATTGCCACACATCCTAACTTTTGACTAGATGTGTCACTAGATACGTCATACTCTCCACCATTTGGGTCAAGGAGTGCAAGAACAGGAGCAGTCGTGAGCCACCTTTTCAATTATTCAAATGATGCATTACACTTCTTCCATTCATACTTGGTACATTTATGTTTCAACTATGTCAATAGAACTGCCAATATAGAAATATTCTCCACGACCTTTTGGTAGTACTAGTCTAGCCCTATAAAATTTTGCACATCAGTGTGGTTTGTAGGTGGTTTCCAATTGGAAACTACCTTGATCTTCAAGGGGTCACCCTTTATACCCACTCCTAAGACAACGTGACCTAAGAATCATAACTCTCGTAACTAGAAATTGCACTTAGAAAATTTAGTGAATATCTTGTTCTCCCTTAATGTTTGTAGCACAATGCAAATGTGTGATGCATGTTCTACCTTGGTTTGTTTCCTAGTATAACTATTGGTGAGATAGCAAGTTATTACTTAAATGAGTACTTTATCATGCATGACACTTGTACTAAGGATGGTAATAAGGGGAGAAACATGTTACACACATGGATGGTGATAAGAGAGACATAATAACTATACACCGAGTATGGTAATAAAGGGGTAAAACATGTTACATACGAGGATGGTGATAAGGCTGGCACTTTGAATCAAGGATGTATTATATCATTTCTATTTATTGTACGAATTTATGTGAGAGACACACTTATACTCAGGAATTCAACTTGATTTGAACATCACTAATTTAAGACTACAAATACTTGTATGAATCTTGCCTCTTAAGCGTATTCGGTCACATTACATGTGATAGGAGAGTATCGTGAAATCATTTAGAAATGAACTCGATACGATGATGATATCCATTGAAAATAGAGAATAATGAGTGTGTGTTCATAGACACCACTCGGTTAGTTGGTATCGGAGAGGTGTTCTCATCCAATGATGTTTGAAAAAAATATATAATAATAATTTGAATTGATTTATTGATGGTGGGTTATATGTCAAACCATTGTAGATAACGATTTTAAAAGATACATGGTGATGAGGTATATTACTCTTAAATAACCTTAAAAAGGAATTGAAAAAAAAAGGAAAATATTATTAAATTATATGTTAGTAATTTTGAGTAGAGACGACATTGAGGCCATGAACGACTCGATGATCGATTTTTGCACTAATTGAGTGCTACTCACCCCTCCCCGATACATTTCCAAGTATCAGATAGAAATAAAAGAGGAGAGTAATATCCCAAGCGTCGAAAAGCAACCCCGAAAAGAATTGCACGAAAACTTTCCATTTTGTATCAAATGCTTTCCCCATGATATCAAATGATTGTGAACTTGTTGTTAATTTTTGCTGAAAATTGTAAGTGTCTTTATTGTTAGTGTTGGTTATATCGATACTATTTTGATTAAGATATTCACCATTGTATAAACAAATGAATGTGGTGAGTTGTTATTGGACATCGGTCTTGGAAATGGTGTGACAACCATAGTATAAAATCATAAATTTAATGGCACAATTATGAAAAGTAAATGTTTAAAAGAAATTTTTAGAAAGGATAATTTGTTATTAATTTATGGTAATAAGAATTTAAAAGATTAAATTGGGATAAATGGGAAATTTTTAAGAAATATATAAAGTGTGTTATAAAAATTAGAAATTTGAGTATTTGGATCCAAAATATGGACAATATAGACTAAAATGGTGGAAATTGAATTTAAATAATAGAAAGTTTAGGGATAAATTGTAAATATTTGAAAGTTTGGGGAATAAAGTATAAATTATAAGGTTAAGGGTACAATTAAATTATAAGTATTTAAAGAATAAAAATGTGAGAAAGGATAATTTTGGAACTAATTTAGGGTAATAAGAATTTAAAGAACTAAATTGTAACAAATAAAAAAGTTTAAAGAAATATATAGATATATGTATGTATAGAAATTATGGATATCAAATAACTTATAATTGTAATGCTTATAAAATAAGTCACAATTATGGTGAAAAACTTTTGATCTAGAGTAGAATAAGAATACTTATCGGGATATTGAGATACATTAACTAGTGGCTGGATTTACTAATTTCGGGTCTGATTGGACTATTTTATGACCCTTGTTAGGCTATATTTTACTTTAATTTTTATTTGATTTATGTGTGATTATTTGAACTTAAAATGATGTATGAAAGTGTTGTTAATTGATACATTTTTTTTAAGTGAAAGTGAGAAAATATAATTTTAAACTATTAGTATTTGTAAATTTTGTGTGAGTTAAATAATCCATCTAACTTTATAAATTGCATATAAAATCTAAATTTACTAACTTTCAAGTGCAAGTGATGGATTTATTTACCAATTTGAATAATGATAATTTGCCGTAGAAATGGGAGAAATTAGGTATTTATTACTCGTTTAACTTACCTATTGAATACTATCATCCACTTACCCGAGAGTAAGGAATAATCACCAATTGATATTAAATTGTCACCCACAAAATTTATAGTATGGGTTGAGTTGTACGAGTACTGTGATGTATAGATAATATTGTGTTTTGAAGCCAATTTCGAATAATATGTGATATGGTTGTTTTATATATAATGATATGGATGGTAAAATAAAGTTGTATTATCCATTAATACACCTCAAATTACTAATTGAAATGAATTAGTTTTTAGATGAAAGAAATATAATAAATTATTTTTGTAATTTTAAAATCAATGACACGTGGGAAAGAAAATGTTTATTTGAATTGTTTTCAAAAAATATTGAATCTTCTTACTCCATTTACAAAAAATGTTTGTGAAAAATATATTTCAAGTAATAAATTATTTATATGAAGTAATTATTCAATGTTTATAAGTATTTAAAATTTATTATTATTTATAAATTATTTTATGTTTTGAGTTGAAATAATATTTAGTTTATGAAAACTCAATATTAGTATACTCAATAACTACAACAAGAGTGATTTATATTGCCAACATGACAATTCATATAAATCAAGTGCACAAAAATATCCATAAGACTATATTTTAAGGTAGTATAATAAGATTTTTGTTATAGTAGATGTATGATTATTAAACTTAGTAAAAAATTTTGTTTATTGATATTTAAATGTGAATTTATGAGTTTATAAATAATTATTTTTGTTGGGATGTTTTTGTTATACGAGAGTTGTGAGTATTTAACAATTATAATATAAGGAGAGTTGATGGATTATGACGGGTTATAGGTATGATCACTAAAAAGTGTTAAAAGATAATTAAAAAAATAAGTAAATTAATGAGTTAACAATAAATTAAAAAAAAACTCATATATTCCATAATTGTGACTTCAACGTCGAGATATAGTACTGTGTTGCAAGTGGATATTCCATAATTTCCCATAATCGAATCATCTTCTCCAACTCCTCGAAGTTGCGGACTTGGATTGGCCGTCCAAAATGTCCAATCAGCCAATAAGTTAACTTCTCAACTCAGTATCTAATAAATTTTAGGCTCACTCATCCTTTATACCTAAGAAGAAGGTGCAATTCTTTCTATGTAACTTTTCTCCCCAGCTATCTATCACCAGTTTCTCACCCTTTCATGGAATCAAACACATATACCATCCACTTACCTAACTATTTTTTTTAGTATAGCATTGATGGATCTAACAAGTACTGTATTCGATCAAATTTTATGATGAAAATTTATCAAACGGACAAATCTTCACATCTGTAAACCATTTAATGGAAATACAATTCTGAAAAACTTTTAGTATTACGTTATATGAATTAGACATTTATTTTTCTATTACATAAGCATTGCCATGTTAGCATATATGTTGATGGAGATCACTCGTTACTTTTTTTCTGTCAATTGATACCCGAAACAATAATGTTTAAGGTAGCTTTAACACCCTAAAAAATGCCCGACAAATGTCACCATCTATAAAAATTGAGCAAGGTATGCAGAACAAGGACTTGCCTCTGGTTGTATAGCAAAATCAAAGTGACACGACAAGCGAATCCATTTCACGTGGGTTGGTGTTTTATTTCTCACATGGTCTCCTCCGACCTACATGACTGCTTTTATTTCTAACAGAAATACATGCAATTAATTAGTCATTATATATTTGCCATAAAACATAATGCACTTAAACACTATGCATTCACATGTAGCCATTGTTGGCTAGAAGCCCACTATAGATGTGATGGACCATGTGACAGTTCCTGAGTTGATGCACAATTAATCCTTTTTTCAACCTAAAGTTCAAAATTTTGCCGTTATTAGAGGTCAATATAATCATTAAAAAAAGTTACTCCTAAAAATTTTTAATTAGTTAGCTCAATTATAGAAATTTCTTAAAATGTATTTCCATCTCGCTATTTAGAGATTCATGGACAATTTTTCTAATGCTTATACAGTGATAAAAATTTTTAAAAGGAGCATTACTCATTGTTAAATTTTAGATGGAAAATATCATTTTTTAAATATATAAGATTTAAAAAAACTATTTTAAAAAATATATAATTTGAAGTTTAACTTTTTAATATGTATGACTAAAAATATAACTTTCAAAGATATATAATTGAATAGTCAAAACAATTAAAAGATATAAAACTAATCATGTATTTCTACATGTTAATTACCAAGTTGAGGTTGATGTCAATGTGCTCGAATTGGGGAAATGCAGGTAAACATCCACCAATAGGTAGCTCAATTGATTGGCAGATCAATCCCCAACTGGCTTATGATCAAAGCACTCACTTTATTTTATTATACAAAACAAAATGTGTAGATTTTTTTTCCTTTTAATCTTCGGAATGCGACGGCCCTCATTAATTAATTTAAACTGAAGGTAAGATCAATAGTGTGTGTCGGGATGCGATGTCTTGGAGAGGGACGTGCAACCCAACCCACCAGGTCACTCACGCGCATGGCGGCCCCCACGAGAGACACGGGTTCATTCACCCATAGCCGGCCTCAAAAACCCTAATTCAAACCTAGTATGAGCTCTCACCACTCACTACCATCACCAATTCTTCATCACCATCCTCATCCATGTACTAATCAATCTGCAATGGTCAACCTCAAATTTGGAGCTTGTACACTAATATTTTCGTACATTACGTAGGAGCATATGGGCCTAAAAGATGTTGACGATAAAGAGAGACTGTGGAAATTAATTGACAACAGGTAATTGAAAATAATGAAACTGAACAAGCAATCTTTCTATCCTTATACACAAGTTTGGAAGGAGAGAAAGAAGACGACAATATAGCATAAAGGAAAGCCTAATTTTGTGGTTTTGCTTCGATCTAGTGATTAAAAAATTCAAATTTTGATCCATGATAAGGGAAACCAGTTTACTATGATGATTTTTTTTTCCTATAGATTTTTTTGGATAGAAACTGTTGGGTTTCATGACCCACTGTCCGTCTTCCGTCTACCTTGCTAGATAGATGCACCAGCAGGCATTCCAAATTATTATAGTTTTTAAAAAAGGACCTTATGCTCGTTCAGTCTTCTGCCGCACATGGTTCTCTCTCTCAGCTTTACTAGGTTTTCATATCTCTCCACCATTCATCCCTAGCTCCTCATCTATCTGGCTTTGTCATCCTTCCTTCTTTCTTGCCTTTTTCTAAAGATCGCCACGGGGAAGAGCCCCGTTCAACTTGCCTCTTTATATCTTCCCTTTTGGCACCTCTTCTTCACATTCAGCAGAGGCAAGATCAAAACCCAGTTTTCGATCTTTTTCGTGTCGGCTCCAGCTGAAGGAAAGAGAAAGAGATGGAAAATTCCATTTACAGCTTGCAGAAATTTGACCTATAGAGCTAGCAAGATCTCTTGCTGTGTCTGTAGGTAACAATTGGGTGTTTACGGGATTCCCCTTATTAGGGTTTCCATCTCTCATGGCAAATCCTTGGTGGACGGGGCAGGTAGGCTTGCCTGGACTTGACACCTCCCCGAGCTCTTCCATGGCCAGGAAGCCAGATCTCGGCATCACTATGAAGGACGGTGGAGGGGACGGCAGTGGCCGCGTAGAGGATGAAGGAGAGCACAGCGAGGATCCCAAGGAGGGGGCTGTCGAGGTGGCCCCTCGTCGGTCCAGAGGCCGGCCTGCAGGCTCAAAGAACAAGCCGAAGCCCCCGATCTTTGTCACTCGAGATAGCCCTAACGCCCTCAAGAGCCATGTGATGGAGATAGCCGATGGAGCCGATGTGGCAGACAGTGTGGCCCAATTTGCGCGGAGGCGACAGAAAGGCGTATGCGTGCTTAGCGGTAGCGGGACGGTGTCGAACGTCACTCTCAGGCAGCCAACCTCACCCGGGTCGGTCATGGCCCTTCACGGCCGGTTCGAGATACTCTCCTTGACCGGAGCCTTCTTGCCTGGGCCAGCCCCACCTGGATCGACTGGCCTAACAATATACCTGGCCGGAGGCCAGGGCCAGGTTGTCGGAGGCAGCGTTGTGGGCCCTCTGATTGCTTCCGGGGTGGTCATGCTGATAGCAGCCACATTCTCCAATGCCACCTACGAGAGGTTGCCGATAGAAGACGATCAGGAAGAAACAGGCTGCACCCAAGGCCAAATGGGTGGTGGATCTCCGCCCAGAATCGGGAGTACCAGTGGAGGACATCAGCATGCCGATGGCGGATTGCCGCCGGACCCGACATCGTTTGCAGCCTATAACTTGCCGTCCAATTTGCTCACTAATGGTGGGCAGCTGAACCACGAGGCTTTTAGTGGTTGGACTCATGGAAGGCCACCTTACGGCTAATCCAGACAGGGTGGAGCAACAACCAAGCCAGAAAATGTATCACCTGATCAGCTATCCGCTTATACTATGCTTTACTGAAAATAAATATGGAAGTTTAGTTTTTCTCTTTTTTTATAGCTAATATGTAAATTAGGGCTGAGAATAAGTGAGTTTTGATTATTGCAAATGGGTGAAAATTTATGCTGAAATAATTATAGTAAGTATATCGAATATTATGTGATAAATTCGAGAATATTGTGCAAGAATAAGGGTTTGTGTGGATAAGAGAAGAATATTAGAAATGTGCAAAGTATTTTCACAGGTAAAAAAACTGTACAAAAAACACATCTAGCTGAGTCACGTCCACCACTTGTGTAGATTAATTAATTATGACGATGGTCAATAGTCAAGTGCGTTTTGAAGTCTTTGGAACATACCTAACCCTTGCATAAATTTCAATTTAGGTGTTTTTCCCTTTATTTTTTTTCTGGGGAAAACTAGAGATTACCAACAACTTATATTTTGGATCCACTGAATGTGCTGGGTTTTGATCATATATATTTTAATGCAACTTGCATTTCTATACTGGAAATACTTCTTGCTTGCTGCTTCTCCCCTGCAATTTCAGTGTTTGGATATTTTTCCTCCTCTATTGCCTCTTTTTATAGAAGAGTATTGAACTTTATTAACAAAAAAAAAAATTGAAGTCTAGACCTCATAATTTGAAGTAGAGACTACTTATTATTGTCTTTTTGTTTATTGTCACACTAACATGATAGAATTCATCGTATTGCTAAACCAACATGTTTCTTACTCCCGAGGACGGGGATTTCCAATGTGTATATATATATATATATATATATATATATTATATTGTAAAGATTCTCTTAAGATGAAACAATTTAATAATTTATTATAAATTAATGACTTTTATGGTCAGTCCATTAATTCAATATTATATATGTATAATTATACTTCTTCCTATTTCCAATGGATATATATATTATATACTTTTTTTAGTGTGATTTTCATGCACCCTTTAACTCGAATCGTGATATTATATGGAGGACCGTCCACATATTTTAATATTATAATTGTGAGTATCACATCAAATTATATAGAGTATATAATATTATAATATAATCATCACATAACAATTACAAATTCTAATTTTAAAAGGATTTCATACAAAAAGAATCTTAACGTAAATACATTGTACAAGTATTTATATAATACAAATTCAGCCCTTCACATCCAAAATTTATATCGCATAAATATATATTAGAAAAAATATTTATAAATAATAAACATTGGGATATCTCTAGTACATAGGTTTTGCAAATTATAAATGCTTATTTTATTTCTTGCCAAAAAAACTCTTCAAATTTCAGTGTAATTGATGGCTAACTGAATAGCTCCTCTACCATTTTTTCCCATTGACCACAATTTTAAATTCCATTGGTGTTAGGTTCAAGTATTGGGAATTAGCTAGCTCCTTGTTATCATACAATTGTGACTAAACTTAGTTCCTCTACGCCATGATTTATTGGGAATAGTGATCAATGATTGATTGGTAAATAGATGTGACTTCTAATTGTAATCAAATAATAAATATATTCAAATTTTATCTATTATATTTTAGTTTACATAAGAAAATATAAATTTACAAAATATTTCAAGTAAAAATTTCTTTAAAAAAACTTTGAGCTCAAATTTTAATAATTACATCAACTAAATCCCATTGAACTCAAATATACTCAGTAATATATTTGTTAGTAGTTTATCTTTATACTAGATTATAAAATTTAGAGTAATTCCACCTCTACGACGAGTTAAATGATTATAAATTAAGTGATTATATATATTTCTATTTGTGTATTTCTTCTAAATTTTATCTTTATTATGATGTATTTTTAGAACTTTTTGATACTGTAAATTAGTATATAACTTCTTATTATCACATGTAATTTATTCACATTATGTTTTTTTTTTAATTTGGTTATCAAACAATTATTTTTTACAAATTGTTCTCAATTTTTCTTATTTATCTACAATCTTGTCCACAACCCTTATATTTCCACAATTTCATACCAACTCTAAATTTTAAAGTTGGTACTCTACTTTTTAGATTTTGAAATTGATTAGTGAACATTTTAGATATTTTTAAACTACTCACTAAATTTTTCATATTCTTCAAATTATCCACCAAATTTATAAAACTCTATATCAATCCATTTCTTCTACATGAATATTCAATTCTTAAATGGCAACATCATAATTCAATTTTCCAATCTTTCAAAATTTATTTACATTTTGAATATAAAAAATGATAAATATTGAGAACAATTAGTGAATATATCTATTTAAAATTTATAATTTATAATTAGCAAATTTTTTCAATTTTACAAATACACGTTATATTGGTGGTTAATCGTTTGAGATAATTGATCGTTTTTAAATAAAATAAAAATATACTATTAGTATATAATATTAAAAAAATATAATTAGAGAAGGGGTATAATTTTTTTAAATAAATATAAGTATAATTATTATTAACACATAATATTATCAAATATAATATTATATCGAGAGTGCTTACCTAATTTGGATTGTGATGTGTATGATTCTAAAAGAAAAATACTCAATTTGTAATCATTTTTTTATTTATATCGAAAAAAATTATACTTAACTTATAAATAATTATTGATAGTTAGTTTAAAATTTTATTTTAAAAATGTATTAATATTTTACCTGAAAGTGAATATTTAGATAATTAATAATATATTAAATAAAATAAAAAAAATATTGAAGTATACACTATTTAAATAATTACATCAAGTAATAAATTTTAAATTAATATAAATTAACTATTTATCCCTACAATATATTCATTACAACTCGTGAAATTGTACAAACATAAAAAAATTGTACCAAAATTATCTAAAAGAGTATAAAAAACATTTTCATAGGGTAAGAATTATATATGACCTATATATAGTTACTTAGTATTACTTTAAAATTGTAAATAACAAGGGTATAAATATTGATGTGAGTGTCATTATTGAAAGAATTAATCTAAAATTAAATAAAATAAAAATATTATAAGTAAATAAAGTGGAAAAAAATTATAATATAAAAATAATAACTTTTGAAATTTTAAATGTATATATGACCTAAAGGAACTTGTTTTGAACTTAAAAAAAGTAAAGTGCCAAACATTGAGTTGGGGGAGAGTTGTTGGCATTAGAAAATTTGTTCGGTAGACTCAACTATGGAAGTTGTCCATAGATGAACGAATCTTCATTTTTTGGCCAACCTAGTGTAGAGTCGATAGCTAAATCGCTCTTTTTGCAGCAAAGCAGAGCAAGATCTGTTGGGAGGAGTTTTCGTGGTCAATCCACGATGAATGAAGGGGAGTGGGGGGAGAGTTGACTGCATATTTTTGTCGTCATTATGGTGGGAGGTTAGCAACATCAACATTGATAAAGATGGAAATGGAAAAGCAGGGCACAAAAATATACCCTTTGAAGACGAGACCTTGGGGGTCAAGTTGACTCTGCTAGTATCACGACATATATTTTTAATATTTGTTTATTTATTTATTCCAAAAATAAAAATATATTTAATTTTAAAAAATAATAATAAATAAGTCAGGCTAGATGCGTACAACATAATTCATCATATTCATGTTATTTATAAGATTTCCGTGTTAATTGAAAATAATATTTACAAAAAGTTGTTCTACCATGGTATGACCACTATCATTTTTTCCTAATTATAATTTTTTGTGACTATTTGACTCTAAATATCTTATAATTTATTTCTATACATGTATAAAAGATATAAACACTAGTCGATAAATGTTGGATTCGAGGGTGTTGTGTTGGCCATGTTGCAATGACAGCTCAACTTCCTCTTCCCAATTTTGAGTACTCCTATGAATTCAAACTTTTTGACAGAATCTCCATCCAGATAATTGGATTGAGGTGTCTGCCAACCCCCAAAAAAAACATGCTTCCTCGTTTATGTGCTTCACTTACAGTTACGGAATGAGCAAATGGGAGATATTCCAGGATTCCAGTTAAGAAATTGATGAATGGAATTTCTATTAAAAGAAGCCACGTGATAAAGAGTGCAATTTGCACGTACCTATTGACAATATGATAAATGAGAAAAATAAGCAATTGTTTTTGAGATCAAGAATTGCCATGCATACCATATTAAATTAGATATAAGCTAGAGAAACACATGAAATAGTATATTTGAGGAAGATTGTACAATTGTATATAATAGTATTAATACTCATTTCATTATTAATTAGTTAAATATATAATAGTCCAACTAATAATATGATGATAATCTACCTTTAGATATGGTGACTTAATTCATTAGATCAATCTATACAATTTAATAATGTGTCTAAGACATTCTTCACCATATTTAAATATAATATATATATAATAGTAAATTACATCTTAATTGACTTAAATGTTCATATATCTCCCCTAAATAGTTTGCCATAATCATTAGAGGTGAATCATTGAGCTGATGGGAAACGAAATTGAAAATCTAAGTAGGGCTAAATGCTAATCCTAAGTGGGGTATCAATCAATTAATAATGTTGTCCCCCAATAGATTCATTCAATCAATCCTCAACCATGATGCACACATCACAATGACATGACATCAAAATCGTACTAGACATACATCAAACGGCACCATTTCGAGCAATGGATGAATCCCTCTCACCTTGCGTCTTTTTAACCTCCTTCATCCTCTCTTACTAGCCGAGTCTTGTAAACCTCAATTATTCCATTTAAAGATCGATGATAAAGTCAGTGATATGATGGCCCGATTCAATTGAATTCCAAAAATTTATGTTAAGCCGGCCTTATACGGAAAATGATATTTTAAATAAAATAAAAATATTATATTTTTAATATATATTATAATACAAATAAATTAATATTAATAATGAAAATTAAGATGAGAAAAATATAAGAAATGGTATAATTGCACGAGAGAATATATTATAAGGATAGTTTTTAAAGTAAAAAAAATTAAAATAATCTTTTGATTTTGTATATGACTATATATATATAATTCTAATTTATCTTAATTTTCTCAATTAATTATATCATTTTTTATCATTTATTTGATGGATATTTTGTTTATTTTCCATCAAATAGGGTCAATAATATTGAAAATAAGTGATTACATTTCAATTATTGGACTCCAATTACTCTAAGTGAATCAACCAATGATGATCAAGGATTTGTATCAAGCTATAATAGCAAATGAAAATGTCCCAAAATCATCATTATTAAGAAGATATGGGGCCCATTTAAATATTTGGATAAAGTTAAGCCATTGCATTAAGACATGTAATTAATTAATTAAAATAATCTAAAAAGTATGGACTTAAGAAAAAAAAAATCTATGATTGTAGCCAAAAGAATAATAATTAATAAGAGCAAGGCATAGTGGAATTCATTGCATCCACCCAAAATCAAACTCCAACCTGGTCTGGTCATTTCCATGAATGACCATTTGCTCCTCTAACTAGTTAATTCATTAATTTGAGTGTATTGTGTACCATATGTTTTGTAGGTGCACAATAACTAATATAGAACAAAAACATTTTTTACTGAATTATATTTAAATAAAAATAATAATGTGAAATATAAAAAAAATTTACATACATTTCACTCCCACACAATCAAATTTCAAAATAACTTGTAAAATTTATGGTAAAAAAATGCTGACGTTTTTTTATATTTTGACTAATTAAATTAATATGTGGTAATATAATATTAAATTTATTTTAAAAAAATGGACGACGG
Organism: Trapa incisa; assembly: GCA_030064435.1. Taxonomy (NCBI): domain Eukaryota; kingdom Viridiplantae; phylum Streptophyta; class Magnoliopsida; order Myrtales; family Lythraceae; genus Trapa; species Trapa incisa. The sequence continues at coordinate 19,978,048 of CM057771.1, forward strand.
GAAATGGCACGCTTGGTGCCCTCTATGGGGCCCACGCTGGAGGTCCCGGAATGCCCGGGAAAGGCTGTGGGGGTGAGGGACTGCGGATTGCCCCCAACTCCTCCAATCGGCGGAGTTGTTCAATTTTATGGGGTCTCATTTTTCTTGAATATTACTTGCCTTTCTTCGAGTGTAGAGAGTTGGCCATGCTCAAAGGCCGCTAGGATGGAGTTGTCTACAAGGGAATCAATCAATCTCAGCAGCTAGCTTAAACTTTTAATTTAAGAGTGCTTTTCAGTTTATGGTACAGTAAAAAAAACATTTGAGCAAAAAGGTAGACAAAATCAAGTGGTTCGAATCCAAGTGTACACCTGTGTGCTCTGCTGATCAGATGGCTGTGTTTACCATCTCGCCGTTGTTCTATATCAAAAATTTTCCTTATTCTAGAAAAATATTACAAATTTTTTTATTATGTTGATAAATTTTACGAGAATTAATAAATACTAAGTAATAGAGATTATAATATTTTAAAAAAATATTTTATATATTTACCTTATTTTTATTCGTATTTTTAATATTTTACACAAATATTATACATGAGCTATCTTATTATATATATATATAATCAATTAACAAATAAGGAAAATATTTTTCTTTTATATTATCAATTTTAATATAATATCAAATCACTAAAATAAAAAAAAATATCCCAAATATGAGCGGCACCTCCGAGCCATTTACATAAAATATCCTATTTTCTTATCACAATTTCCATATTCAACCCCTCCTTTAACACTCATTTCCAATACTTATTTTTCTTATATTATTTATTGTTTTATCAAGCCCTCGTGCCCCACCCGAACTTAACCCCAACTTGTGTCAGGTTCATGTTCAACCGCACAAATCCGATTTCAAGTGTGCTCAAGTTTGAGTTAGTCCACACTAACCTTAACTTATGACTGTTCGAGTTCGACTTAAGCTGTACCCGAACTTATATATATGTTCGAATTCGAGTTTAGTTGTATCCAAACCAAAACCCACTATTTTCTATCCATGTTCGCGGGTCCGTTTCAAGTCCATCATATGGACTCGAATTTGGGCGAGTTCGGGTTAGCATCTTGTAGACCAGAGATCAAGTCAGGTTGGTGCATGCCGCACGGATCCAACGTTGGATCCGTTGGAGGATCGAGTCCTACCAACAAATTGACAAGTCTATCTAGATACAACTTTTATTATTTATAAACATCATTATCTATTATCACAGACATACACTACTCTACCGTAACTATTATATCTCAACTTATTTCTCAATTACTTTTTCCATTTATTTTTAGCAGTATGTAATACTCGATTTCTAAAATATAATTTTTTTAGTTAAACGAGTTACGAATTAGAGTTAAATTAGCATTTAATGTTGAATCAAAATAATGAAATGAGGTGGATCGAAAACCTGATTAGATACTAAATGCGTGATACAGTAAAAATAAAATTAAATGAGGTTGAAAATACCTTTTCGGTAATTAAAAATAGAAAAATGGAGAAAAATCCCGATGATAACCTACACGTTTAAAAATAACAAAAAATGCTTATTACGGGAGGCCACGTTTGGGAAATGCTCACAAGCATGCCACACATCATCCTCACCCTATTAGTAACTTAAATCTAGTGGCGGACCCGATTTTATTAGATATTTTTTTCGACACTAAATTATTAAAAAGAAATTAATTCTATTTATGTCGGTGAAAATATATTTTAATCAGAAATATTAATTTAATATCGACTATTTACTATTTACCAGTTATTTAAAAATTTCTCTAAAATCTATATTAATCAGTTTTTTTATAACCACACTTTTACTTAGTATAATTTTAGATTCCTAACTACCAAATTAAGTAATTCAAACAAAATTTGAATCACATTAAATAAGTTTTATTCCGTATGAATCTCCGCTAAACATCTATAACTTAATGGAAAAAACACTTAACTACAGCTACCGATAATTATTTTGTGAGTGCCAATCCAATCAAACCATACATAAACTTAGGTTACAAAAAATAAACCTTTACTTTTATGAGCTATTTTTTATACATATGAGGTTAAGTATGATAAAAAAAATTCACATATTTCTGTTTACCACATCTAACAAATCCAATTATTACCAAAAAAATTCATATAATTCTCTTAACTACATCTAGCAAACTCCACCGAACTCTTAAGTTGAGGATATTTATTAAGAATAAATTAATTTTTTGAAGTATCAACTAGCTTATAGTCATCATTATGCTTAGTAAAACTTCATTTTAAGTAATTTAAACATTCCATTGATATGATTAAATAGCCTAAAAACTTATATGGAAATCAATTTTCAACACCATCAGTACCACTGGTTGAGTTGTTGTCTCAATCAAATTCCCATCGTTTATCGATTTTTATGAGTTTTTTGGAAAACTATAGAACCTAACAAAAAATGTACTATTTTGGTTGATAACAATTAGAAAATGACCATGGTAATGAGGCTGTGTATAGGGAAATAATATCATTTATTCATAATTTTTTAGATATGTTTTGATGTGGTATAAAGTTTAGGAACGAAAACATAAATTTAATAAAGTTAGGGGATCCATTTATGAATAAGAAATTTTGGGAGACCAAAGGAGGACCGATGAAGGTTTAGGAACCTAATGATAAGAATGGAAAAGTGTTTGAACTCATATGATAAGATTTGTAAGTTTAAACATTTAAGTAGAACTTTTGGAAAGATTTAGCAATAAAAAGATAAATATTTGAAAATTATAGTAACGAATATGATTTTAGAAAATAGGGAGCAAATGAGATCAAATAAAAATTTAGGGTATAAATGAAAAACTTAGAAAGTTTAGGGTATCAAAGGAAAATGTTTAAAAATATAAAAAAAATAAAACTAATTTTAAAAAAGTATAAGAAATAAAGTGCTATTTTATAAATGGATGGTAACCTAAATATAATATTTAGTGGCTCGGCCACCCTTTAAAAATTATGGTAATTTTATGGGAAACTTTAAAAATTAGAAGAAATTAAGAGATAAATAGTGTGAAAAGATTTATACATCCGATTGTATATTAAAGATAAAATTATAATTAAAAAAAATTACGTGTGGTATAATTCACCGATATAGGTTAATCCTAAACAATTTGTGAGGGGTATAATATGATTTATATAATATTTGCAACATTTTAAATTATCGCGCAAAAATAGCATAGCACGGAAGATTGAACTTATTATAGAACCTAATAATAAAACCTAATAAAAGAGATTTCTAATATGGTGTTAGATTAAACTAGTAAAATTAATACTTATCATTAAAAAAAAAATTGGCATGTATACTTTAAAAAATGTGTTTGGAAAATATTAAAACCATACAAATAATTTAGAAAGACTAAAATATCTCCAATGATTTTTGGAAAGCGGATCCTTACCCTGTAGCTAAAAAATTAAGGGTTTAAAAATGGATAAAAATCTCACCCTTTACAAGTTAAGAAGGTAGAATAATGACATACGAGAAAACAAACTTAAGTTCTAATATTTTGAAAAGTTGACTAATTTCCTATGTTTAGAAAATGAGGGTAGGCTCAATATTATTAGAAATAAGAGTAATGATCCACACATTTTAAGAAATAACAGTAATTATTTGAGAAAATGTCAAAGACATGTCAACTGGATATCTTTTTGAATATTTTTCTTAGGATTATTTATATGTGAATAACATAGTCTATAAAGCCATTACGACCTCAAGATATTGCATCTTGGAATTTGAGTTTGAGAAATATCCGTATGTGTGACGCGTACTTTTAGGTAATTCATTTATGACACTAGTGAACTAAGAGCATAATATATATGTTACATTTTTGTATTTGTGGTATTTGTAATATTTTAGAGCAATATTTAAACTAATATTCTAGCTATCTTATTATATATATATTGTAACTAAGAAAAAAATATTTTTCCTTTATATTATCAATTTAGGTACTAAGAAATGAAATAAGGAAAAAACGAGCAATTTTCTGATATGAAATTCACATCCACAAATTCTTATAGTATCCAGATAAATTCATCATTCACGTTGAGTTGTCTGTGCTTAAGAATGGATTTATGTGTGCATTATGCCCAGATTGGGAATTGGGATCCCATCTCAGCAAGTTGAATGCCATGGACAAAATTTCAAATATGGTGTATATGTTCCGTGGATATACCAAAACAAGTTGCATGCTTGATGGAATTCGTCATGCATGCTTAAGAGATTTCTCCCTTCCAGTTGAATCATTAGTCAATGCGATCGGTTAATTTACAAAGTCAAAGAATATGGCTCCCACATAAATGATAGGTTCTAACTTCTGCAGCTGTATAGATTGGTCCCAACAATGACTCTGACAAAAAAAACTCTTCTTTTCCCGAAAAAAAAGCTGATAATACATGTAAAGGGGGAATTCCCAGTATAGTTCACTGCACGGCCTCCGTAAAGGTGAGAATAAGTGATTCGACCCGCCTGGATCCATGGCTGGTACGGGGGCTTGAATCGGTTAATAATCTTGATCTTTATGTGGGCCTCTCTTGGTGTCTAATCCTGTCGATGATGTTTACTCGGTGAGGGGAAGCAAGAAGCTGAAGCCGGAGTTCTCCCGGATTAGCGGCGGAGGCTCAATGTCTGCTATGTCTATCTGCTCCATCGACTTTGATATGTCATCCACCGAAAATGGAATACTGCACCATGATACAAGCTTGTAAGGAGAACATTAGATAGCAACTTGACTGTTGTACCAAGCCTCCTTATGGCTATAATGTGTCAATTGATTGGAAATTCGAGGGTGTCCTTTTATTCACTGACCTTGAATCGTCATCCAGGAGGAAGGAGCTGCTGACAGCATTGTTGGAATCTTCCGTCATTAGCACCCTCATACTGGATATAACCTGGACAAGAAAATATCAGATAACAGGAAGAACTAATCATTGACTCTTTTATCTTCAATACGTGCGAATTCAGATGGAATAGACCTAAACTAGACCGAGTAATCCATTGATAAAGACTTACATCTGGCGATACACTATGGGTACCGTACTTGTCGTCCCAGTACATGGTACTGATTCGATACAGCTGCTGTATGCTAAGCACCTGTTTTTGAGTCAATGGAGAATAGTTTAGAATGGACCACATGGTATGGCTGTCAGACTGTCCGGTCTATAATGTGTCTCACTTACCGGACATAGATCATGACTTATTTCGTCTAAAGTCTTCTTTGGTTTCTGATGTATGACCTGAATCAGGATGAGGAAAAGTAAAAAAAAAAAAAAAGTCACATCTCTGGATTAATTTGAGCAATTTCTCCTGTATAACCTTTTCTTCTGATTTGAAGGGTTGGAAGATGAACAATAGCAAGAAATCTTTACCAGAAAACCGATCGCCTGTCTAATGTGCTTCAGCTCGTCCCAGGCGGAACCTGCATACTGTTCTTCATAAAATTGGATAGGTCAAAGATACTTTCTCATGTTCTGGATCTTCTTGGATTGCTAATGGAAGGAGAGTTGATGCATATGTGGGTACCTCATCTGTTGCTTTATAGCACCAATGTTCAAGTTCCGCTAGACCGGCCTTTACATACTCACCATTACTGAAAGAGCAGCATTCTCTTCTCAACAGCAAGCTGACAAAGTGAGGAAATGTTAGCAATTGCTTCAGTGGGTACATATTGGAATCATTTTTCCCTGGCCAAAAGTAAGGGGAGGTTGCAGTACCTGTTAAATAGCTGGACGTTGATGAATGAGAAGATCTGTATAAACACCTTACGTACCAAAAATGGCGGCACCTGGAAGAAAATAATAGAAGACAATAATATATCATAGGTCCAATGTATGCAAGAAAGGCAAACCTGCTGTTTAAACTGCAGATAATCCCTGATTCACATCAGAAGCTTGGGATGGAAGTCTTTACATGATTTGCTTTGAGGGTATCTAAGAAGTTGCCGAGGCTCTTCACGATCCCTTGCCAGTGAGCAATCAAAGTCTGCTGAGCCGCTGTGTTTGCTACTGAACGGGATGCTCCCTTAACTAAGCTTGCTCTGGATGTTCTAGGTGCCTAGATTCATCAAGATCATGCAAGTTGAAGTAATTCTGGTCTGTATGAGTTTAGATAGAGGTAGGGCATATGCAAAGTATTACTTGAATGCATAACCCTAGCAGGGGAGAAATCTCCTTCTTTAAATTATCTCGGATCATCCCGTAAATCTTCTCCACATACGCTGTGAGCTGCTGCTTGAAGAGCAAAGCTGGGTATTTTGCTTCTACTTGCCGTAAACTGTCTGGTCCACCAATGGATCCATTAATCAAGGCAAGACTGACTCCCTGAGGCGTACCTCGGAAACTCTACGTAAAAGAGTCATTGGTGAAATAAGAACTGACAAGTTGAAATCCGAGTATCAAAATCATATTTTAAGTGAAAAGTTCTACCTGGGTCATCCTCCCAAAGAGCGTAGCTGATGAAGATCTCCGTCTCTGTGGAGCCATGCCTGCAGCCCCACTTGCCTTCAGCGTGCGTTGGAGCAGTAGAAGAAGCGTCGAAGCATTCGATAACCAATAAGCCAATATGTCATTATTGTCTTGCGTCTGACATTAGAGTTCAAGATCAACAAGTCAGGAAGGAAATGGGAGAACTGACACAAGTTGAAGTACAACCAATAGGGAAAAGATTTGGGTACTTGTTGTAACCAACCAACCTCGATGGCATGACCTATTGTTTGAATGATCCGATCAAAGACACTTGTCCGCTCAACCTCAAATGAACGCCAGTGCAAAAGGCACTTGTATATGACGCATGCGGCGATTGGATGGTTCTTGGCAAATCCTAGGTGCTGAGCAATGCAACGGATCAGAAGATCCTGGTTTTCCTGCTGCTTCTCGTTCAGGGACTTTTGTGGCTTATCATCCACTTCAGCAAGGTCACGGTGGTTGATTGAGTGACTGTGCATATCCTGTGTTCATTCCATGCAAGGAAACCAGTAAGCAAAGACGCAAACAAACAATGCCAAGAAAAATATGCTCTCTTGGATCCATCTTATTACCAGGCTTGGTCTCGACTCTGATCCAAAACGACCACTTTCTCCGCCCCTCTGCAATTTGTCAAACAGTATAAATCAACCCCAAGTCTACTGACATGATTTTACATAAAAATGTCCATTATGTTGAAAAATGACTCAATATTGGCTTTTTTGGTGCAGTGTACTGTATCTTCTGGAGGTACCTGAAGGATTGATCTCGAACGACCAGAGAGGAACTTGTTGGGCGCCATGGAGACGGCCTGCTGTCGAAGAACCTGATTCTCTGATTCCAGATTTGTTATCTTCTCTTCTAACCTGATAATTTGCAGAACAAATTTCATATTAGTAATCCATCCGTCATAATCAAATATTATTCTTTCCAGCATAATAAGAAGGATGACGATGGAGTAGATATATTGCCCTCTAAGAGTATCCTGGAGCTGCTGAGCTTTCTTATCCGACTCTTCCAGCTTCTTCTGTCTTTCTTCAATCATTTCCTGGGCTTCTTTGTACTTCTGATCAAATTCATCTGCCCGTTGTTTCTCAGAATCAAGACCAGCCTGGAAAATAGAACAGCTCGAAAAGTTCCATACATATTTTTCTCTCTCGCATGGATGCTAATAATGGTCCAACCTCAAAACCAACCTTTAGGTTCTCCACTTCTGATTTCAGGGACTCGATCTTTTCAGTGTCCTCAACGAAGACTTTGGTCTCCTGGACAACTGGAGGGGCTTCCTCGATTGCCTTCTTTGCTGTTTCCCGTTCCTTGACGAGCAAGGTATTTGTTTCATCTACCTTGCTCTGCAATTCTTTCAACTGGTTCTGCAACTTGGCCACCTCCTGTGTTTTTGCCTCTTCCAGATCAGTCTGCACATATAATTTGAATCCTTGGGGATATTAAAAGAGCAACGAATATAGGAAACTATCAAAATGACGATAAGGAAGAATAAGAAGAATGCTACTCGTAAACGTTTCTCCAGCCCTAAACGCCATGTGAGTTCTTCCACATGTTTCTCAAGCTTGTCCTTTGCTTCTTTTAGAGCCCCAGTTTCTCTTGCAGCCTAAGAAACACATAACAGTTTGGTCCACCACCAAAAAGCAGTTGGCAAGTCGAGACAAAATGGAAAATCGACTATCTGATGAAATACCATTTTGAGTTTCCGAAGCTCCTTCTTGGCAAGTCGCCCCCTCCATCTGCATTGTGTGACTATCACTCCCCTCTGTAGCTTCTTGTAGTAGGAGTTTGCTCTGTGGCAACGATAACGTGCCTACATTTGTGATTATAAGCAAAGGAAATAAGATGCTTTTATAAGAAAAGCCAAAATCAGAATGACAGTATCAAGACATATTTTACCTGGATTATAGTTGAAGCTTTGGTGCGCTTCCTAAACATAAAATCCTTTCCAGCTGCCATTGCTCTTACACATGTCTGCAGGACAAGGACCGAAACCTGAAGCTTTTTATATTCATTTCTGGCATGGTGTCTCCGAGCATTCTTTTGAATTTTCACTGTAGCCGCCTCCTTTCGAATGTTATCGTAGACTTTACATGCCAACATTCCTGGGATAACAATGAATTGCTCCATTTTCAATAAATTGAAACCAATCAAAGCCCACACTGTAAGACGCCCTATGGCTATGGCAGATGCAAGTCATGTATTATACCTCTCCAACCCGATTGCAAGACAATGGCTGCCTCCCTCAGGGCTCTAAACCTTTTCTGTGCATAATGGGTCCTCACTCGTCGCTGGATGACTTTTGCCGCACTGTTGAGTACCTCTGCCCTTCTTGCATCTAATTCAGCCATCTGACCTGCTCTAAGGAAGACCTTCGTCTTGCCGATCTGCATTTATTCAACAAGAAAACTATTACCTTTCTTTGTAAAGTTACTAATGAATTATATGTTCCAATCTTTCTCGAACCTCCAATGGCACTGGCGATGAAGGGAACTCGTAGAATTATTACCTGAAATCCTTTGAGGCCCATCTTATCAAGAATTTTCTTGCAAGCGCCCTTCTCATCAGAACTGTTTACTAAATAAATCAGATTTTTTCGTAGATAATATCAATGCAAATAGGGGGAGAACGTCACTTACTTTCCTTCCACAAATTCTGTAGCTAGAAGCCCAAATCGATGTATGAACTCAAAAAAGGCACGACGAGTTGGGTAACCAGCACAGCTGATCCTTATTGCCTCTAGGACACCCTGCCGATACAACACCCATCATTACCAAAAAGAGGTAGAAGAAAGAGTTTCCAGATGAAGAGTGAAAGAGATATTCCAACAGAACTGAATCCGACATTGAGAATGAGATGTCATTTACTCACACCACAACGTAGTTGCTGCATGATGTTCACATTCTCGAAGATGGCAGGCTTCAGAAGGTTATTTGGCTTTACACATCTGATATAGTGTGGCTCGGTAGAATTTAAGGTTTCCATGAGCTGCTGCAACTGCAACTTGAAGCGAGATCCGATGGAAGAAAACTTTGAGGATTTGGATGTTTCCTCTGGAAGAGGGGGGAAGAGACCGGATACAAAGGAACACTTTGATGCACTCAACAGATCTTGATGTTCAGGGACAACATAATCCTTGTTCTTGTCCAAAAACTGGTCAGATTGGTACAAGACCTGATAGATAATACACAAATATAAGTCAGATTCTCTGTTGGTAAAACTATCACACAAATTGAAGATGTCTTGGCAGTCACATGTAATATGAACCTCTCCGGCGTAATGTGAAATGGTGAAATCGGTACGTGACAATTTTGGTTTGATGAACCGCTTGTGGTTCTTGAATGTCTGATACAGCTTGTTTGAGAATGTCTCGTGTGTCGACTTTGGGAACATACTGAAGCAAAAATAGAACAGCAATGTTGCTCTTTGATCCGGAAGAAACATAAACTGTAGAATATTGAACACGTTTCTTTACTTGAGAAGTAATTTAAAGACATGCAACCATACCAGGCTTCATCAAGCAGCGCAATGATTCCTCCTGGTTTCTGCAATAACCAGAGTAGGACCTCAACAGATAAAACAGACGTGATTCTGCATTATCAAGCTAGAAGTTGAACAAATAGCAACAAAGATGCGTTGGACAACCTTTTCTATGAGATCCAAGACATCTTGGTTATCGACAAACTCTATGTAGCTCCAATCAATCTGCTCCTTCGTATACTCTTCTTGTTCCATCTTGAAGACATGCTGGATTACAGTGAGACGCACAAGGAAATAGATATGCTCAAGTCAGAGGACCTAAGGAAAATTGTACGCTTGAAACAGATAAGTAGTATATTTCTTACCTGGTTGAAGTGCTGCTGCAACTTCTCGTTCGTGAAATTAATACAGAACTGCTCAAAACTGCAACAGTAATTTTCTTCAAGTAAGAATGGTTTTGACTGACAGAATTTTTGGTTGGATAGTTGAACCCTTACCTATTTGCTTTAAAACTTTCGAAACCGTATATATCAAGTACCCCGATCAGACACTTGGAATTGGGGTCTTGTCCGATTGAACAATTGATCTTGTCAACCAACCTGCATCTCAAGTAGGACTTGGTCTAAATTCTGACAAAAGTTATTTCACTCGGTATACCAACGCCAAGAATCATGTTCTTTATCAACATTAGTTCAAAAATTACCAGTCGAAGAGTCGAGAATATATGGTCTTAGCCAGCCCATCTCGACTAACTAATGCGCTCTGGGGATCAAGGCTCCTCTTGATGACCTCTTCCGGGGTGATCATGACACGTTTACACAATGCATCTTCCAGAGCCACAGGATCACACCTACAGAAGAAAGAAAAATGATAATATAATAATCTTTCTACTTTTTTTTTTCATATAATGGACGTGTGGATGCACAATCCTTTGGAGTAGGAAAAAAACACTGAAAATGAAAGCTCTCACATGAGAAGTTCAGCTGCCATTTTCAGATGGAATTTTGACTTTTCATCCTTGGGGACGGAGGAGTCAACCTCCTTCCCCTTGGCAAAATCAATATTTCCAATATGAAGGATTGCAGCAACAACTCTGAAAATTGCTTCCTGGTCTTTTGGTCCGATTCCGACAATGTCCATAGCTCGTCTAGTGGCAAGATAATCCTGTGCATCGCTTACACCGACAAGCTCATAGCACTTTGACTGATTGAGGTAATGGAAGGTTTTTGGGTTTCCGAGCTTGTACTTCTCGATTTCCTGTGAAAAGAATTGGAGAGACATTTATAAGATTAGCTAACTACACAAGAACCTTGGTAAGAATTCACGTTACAGTACTGTTGAAACAGAAGCTAAACTACCTCCTGAGGGGCAGCACAAAGGAGGTAGAAGCAGTGGTAATTGCGCTCAGGATCATTAATCTGACAAACCCGAGATCTCTCGAGGAGGTAAGTTCTAATGGCAGCACCCGATATTCTCCCTTGCTTATCAAACTGTATCTCCACGAACTTTCCGAAGCGACTTCAAAAGCAATACATGGAATCATATTAACTAACAGATACAAAGTTCCTCAACTTCACTGAGAGTATCCTTTTTTTTTTCATTGAACTTCACTTGGGGTGATGGAATGGTATAATATCTCACCTGGAATTGTTATTCCTAACGGTCTTTGCATTACCAAATGCTTCAAGCACCGGATTTGACTACAATTATGTAGTAGCTTAGTGAGAAAATAATACTTGTAAAATAGTCTGTGATCAAATTGCTGGCAATGAAATTAGAGACTTACCTCTAGAACTTGTTGTTCAACTGTCCTTCCTTCAGTTGCAGCTCGGCCTCCTAAAAAGGCGAGGTACCGCATGAGCATCTTTGTGGTCTCAGTCTTACCCGCACCGCTTTCACCACTTACAAGAATGGAGTTGCTTTTTCCCTCATTGATCATGGCCCTATATCAAGGAACGAAAGATCAAATACTATCCACCTATAGTCGTTTCACACCAGAAGGTAACAAACAAGATCTTGAAAATCGGAGGAGAATGGAACACCTGAATGCAACATCAGCGACCGCAAAGACGTGAGGGCTCAACTCTCCGAGGGGGGCCCCTTTGTACTGGTGCATCATGTGGCTATCGTAGAGGTGAGGAAGCCTTTGGAATGGATTGATTGCGATAAGAATGTTTCCTGTATAAGTCTACAGCAAGAAAATACAAAAATTCTTATAAAATTAATGGCGGTTTCCACGCAAGAAAAAAAGGAATCCGCTTACATAGATTTCATTGAGTTCGTATCTGGTCTTAAGATTCTCAAGGACTCCGGGCTCGTGCAGATACGATAACTTGGTCATGTCATCAACCCCGCCAGCAGGAGCCTCCATGTCTTTTGGATATATTTTGGATAAATTTGCCTTGATCTGAGAAGAGTGGATTGAACAACACAAGAGAACCCAAATGTGATCAAACTCAGCACAAGAACACTAATTGGCATAGTAGAAAATAAGAGATCTGAGCAATTGACTAACCTTCTTTCCATTAGTTGCTTGGATCTCGACTTGATTTCCAGTGATCTTCTCCACACTTCCATCAATCCAAGCAACATCTGGGTCCTCGACCCAGACGTGAGAACCGACAATTATGTTGACAGGAGTTCCCTACAGCATTATCACACAAGGAAAAATATCATACATTTTTTTACGTATCTAAATCATAGCATATATAGATAGAAGAGATCTGACATTCACTACATCAATTCAACATTCTTTCTGCGGAAATCTCTCATCCAACAAACCTTAATATATATATAGCTTGAGCATGCATAAATTTCACATTCTTTGCTCATGTGCATATATTCCGTACAAAAAATGAAAAAGGAAACCATGGGATGCTGGGAAACTATACCATCTTAAGCTTCCAGCAAGAGGTGCCTCAATTTGCTACAACATTATTGTCAATCTAATGATCATGATCAGTTTTCCAGTAGATCCAGAATGCCACTGGCTTCTTCTTTCAGAGAGAACGATCAAGAAAATTGGACAGAATAAAGAGATGGGGGTGAAGTGGGTGAGGACGAGAAAAGAGGAATAGTGAAGAGGGGATGGAAAGATTTGTGTGCATGGAGGCATGAGTGAAGTGAAAGGGTTGGAATTGTGGGGAGCAGCGAGGAGGTGACATTCTTCCACATGGCCGTTAATTTAGGTACCTTTGCTCCCGCACCTATTCCTGGCCTCTTGTTAGTCTTCGTCCACTTCCTCTTTCTCTCCCATCTCTCATCCTTGCCATTTTTAAGGGCACAACGGTAAGTAAATATTGCTGTCAAAATTTCCATATAATATTTTACCAACAATAATAAAGAGTTTGCATTTGGATTCACAATATAAAATTATCTATGTTCATTAATCTCTTATTGCCACCATCATTTCTACACAAATGGGTATCAAATTATAATTTAAAAAGAACATACACTTTAGTTCCTTATATTTGTCAAATTCAATACTTTAGTCCATTTTATTTTAGAACCCAAGGTTGAGCTTAAATGTCAATAAGTTACTCCACCTAAAATTCCATCAATTTTGCTTATGTGAAAGGGGAGGTTGTATAGCTCGTAGCTCCTTATTGAATATAAACATCTTAATTATTAACCATGTGGTGTGGCTGCTGGAGGGAACGATAGTTGGTCCTTGGTAGCAAGAGAAGACGGCAACTTCTAGATGAGGTGGCACTACAGGGGAAGTAGCACTATGCCATGGGAGTGGTGGTTGGATAACTTGGGAACTCTCAACCATGATTTAAAGGGGAGGGAAGGATGGACGACATCATTTAGGAGAAGGGACTACGTGTGTATTCTAGATCGGTTTGACCAAATCTAATCCTTCTCTCTTATTTTTTTAAATTTTAAATAGGAATCATAAAGATATTTCCACATTTTTAAGTGACTATACAATGGGTTGGACGTGTGTATAAAATTTTTCAACAGTTAGTGTTATCTCATTATGTAAAAATTTTTGTTTTCAAAATTTAGAATCATCATCCATTTGTGATTTTTTTATAATCATACCTTGTGATAGCTTAATCACTACTTAATTCTCATTTGTTGATTACAATAAATATTTATCACTAATATAACTATATTATTCTATAAATTACATTCTATCGACCTACAATATTGAAATTTCTTAGTATAGCACTTTTTATTCATACTATGAGAATAATAGATGGGCGGATACTACTATGAATTATTCTCTTTTTCTAATAGATTTCTTTGCAATTTGGATAAAAGAAGATGCCTTTGTGTATTTCATTTAGAAGGAAGTAGGCAAATTATCAAGATTTTTTTTTATCTTGATAGAATTTGACAAAGAATGTTGAGTAGTCAATCGTGTGACCAACTCAATGCAAGGCAAGGCAAGGCGTATACTGAAAAATCGAAACTAGAATGTCATTGCTGGAAATCGAAACTAGGAATCTGGTGTTGTCAAAGTCTATAAATACCCCTCTCGTATAACAAATTAATTTCCTTAAAAAAATCCTCACGAACAATGGTGTTACTACAATCCAATGTAAAACTCTCACAGCATTTTTTTTGTTCTTAATAGATCGGATCACAAATAAATGGACTCTAAAATCTATAGAATATAGGTTGACAAGTAGGGATATTGATATGGTGTTTGCATTATCATTGGATTAGGAAAGAATGATAGGTTGATATCACCTTTGACAAAAGATGGTAATGCATCTATAAAATTTGCCTATGTTTGTGTACTAGAAAACATTAGGCAGGTTTCATCATATTTCTAAATATTAAGTTATAGTGGAATATGATTTGGAACTGATATTATCGAATTAAAATATGGATTTTTTGTGGGCAATTTAGAAAGAACGTAGCCACTTTCAATTGTATAGATCCAGACATACTTCTAGTAGTTAATAGGGATGACCACTAGCCATCCAAAAAGGTAGGCAGGTGAGCACAAGGGAGTTGGCACATGTACTTGTGGTGCATGTGTAGGTTATATTGGAAAGATTGCTAGGGGGTTGTCTTTGAGGGTGGGGTTCCACCCATTTGATGCGAAAAGCCTGAGTTACTGAGGCTTTGGAGCTCCTCTACATATAAAGTATGAGACTATTATAGAAGTGAACTCTAAAGAACTATATGAACCAATAAAAAGTTCTAAAACTCTCTCACATTGAGAAGATTTATCAATCTTTCTATCAAAAAAGTCATTTTTGTTTGGATCCATAGAACATTACCCCTAACTAAATGGAAGTGGGATCTCAAGTAATTATTTATTGTACCTGCCCAATTTGTTTTTTGGGATAAAAAAAAGCATCCAAATTGAATTCATTACGGCAAATTGCAGTTTCCAATATTTTATTAATCAGACTAGCAGATTTTGTATTTATTAGACTTGAGTGAGTGACAAAAAAAATCAAACTTGATTTATAATTACAACAGTAGGAACAATTTTATTCATCGAGTAAAAGAAAGGAAAAAAATGTTGACTTGAGATTTTGCTAAAAGAAGGCTCAACTTAAATGGATCAATATCACGTTTCTCCATGAGTTTTCGCAACATTCACCCACACCTACGGTTAGCAGTGCCAATGACATAAAATTAAACTGAACATGATAAAAGTATCTCAAAATTATTTCTTACCACAGACGGAAGGGAAGATAACATAGTTGGATTCAGACTTGAAATGAGACCGGTGACACTCCTTAACAGCATCCAGAAAATAGCAAGGAGTTGCAACTGGGATTCACTAATCTTAACATGCTTTTGCTGCGTTTTGATTGGTCACTGGCTCAAAGTTTTGCAATACTACTTTATAGGTCTCATTGATTTGACAAAAACAAATCTACAATCTCTAGTTATGGTAGTTTCCACCAACCGCTTAATACCCATAATTGGATCCATAAACTGATCCATATCCCCCAGGTGGGTTGGAAGGTGGGGATGCATAAACAGATCCGTGGGCTTGGTAGGAGCTGTAAGCCTGCGTGCCATAACCCTGATCCATAGGTGGACCAGGTTGCTGGGGTGCTGGTGCAGCTGCTTCAGCCATAAAGTTCTGCAATACATAGGAAAGCAATGAGATTTATCCTAGATGGATTTATACTGCCATGAAATCCAAGGAAATGAATGACTGCCAACATGCAATTGATGCTCCATCTAGTATATTGACATAGAACATGACTTCATAACAAAACTGCAATCCAGTGATCGTCCAAATGGAACCCACCAGGATGGGTATTTACCTGTATCAGTTGTTGTGCTGTCTGAACTTGTGATGCAGTTCCACTGATCTCCACAGTCATCTCATTTGGAACACCTCGGGTTTCTTGAATAGTAACAGTTGCCCCACTGGTACGTCGAATGTAGCTTATGCTGGAACCAGCGTTCCCAATAACAGCATCAGCAAAGGACAATGGAATTTGCATTTGCTGTGTGAGCTACAAAATGAAAGAGGTCACACATTAGAGAGGTTTCCAATAAGGAAAATACATTCTTGACCCAATTAAGGGCATTTTCTTTCTTCTTTCTTCAGGCTGCTTTATATCAGTCATGAGTTGGCAACAGAAGTGGTCAAGGCAACCTGCTTGATCATGGAAGGTGCTGACTGGCCACTTGATGGTGCATGACCTCCAATTGGAGCTTCCCTTCCATAGGCTGATATGCCTTGATGGGTTTGAAGATCAGCAGGGGGCATCTCAGGAGGCGGATAGTAGTTGTCAAGTTGCCTCGGAGGTGGCATGTACTGGGGATTGTGTCCATAACCTGGACCAGGTGGAGGTGGACCTTGAGGTGGGCCCCAATGTTGGTGATGTGGCATGTGATGATCAACTGGTGGAGCTTTTGCCATTTGCATCTGATGGGGACAAATTGGAGCTTCAGCAAAAATTTTATAACTAAAATATTATTAGCATTCAGATAAAGATGAAATAAAAAAGTAGAAGAGATTACTTGTATCTCAAACAATGGAATTACACTACGGTCAACAAGAAACTTCCTCAAATGAGATAAAATAAGCTCAATTCCTTTGTGCACTCCAGATGCCTCTCCTACAATTTCAACAACTCTGTCATCTTGAAGAGCAAACACCGGCAGATCTTCTGCAGCAATTCACAGAAGAAAAGCTTGTTGAGAAAATAAATTCAGAAATAGGTGTGACAGACAGTAATCATTGTTCATTGATTCTTCCTGAATGACTTTAACTGAAAAATATGTTAAGTAGCCACCAAATATGTGTTAGAAAAAGTTACAACCTGACCCAAGAACTCTCACTATGCAGTTTGATTCTTCCTGAATGGCTTTAACAGTTGCTCCCTGTTTTCCAATTAAGCTTCCTGCTTGTGTAGCAGCAACAAGCAGCCTTGTAGAGATTTTGCCACTTGTACCACGAAGGGGATTACCCTCACCTTCACTACCATCAATAAGGCGTTTGTGAACCCTCAGAAGGCCATCCATCGCAGGCGGAAGAGGAGAATCAGGCTCCTCCTTAGCAGACACCATCACCTGAACAACAGCATAAAAAGTGAATTGGTGGAATAAGGTATTACTATACAAGCTACCTAAGATGTATCTTATAGTCTGTGTTTAAACAAATATATCTAGCAAGGAGTCCCCTAAAATACAGAACAAGGACACTTTCATTACAATCCAATCTATTAGACGATAAAAAGAATGACCAATTAACCATCAAGATAGAACCTAGTCAAAAGGTAGAGCATGAGAAAACCGATTAAATTCAATAAATAAATGTGAGCACAGAACTGAACCTTTATGTATTACTCTACAAAGTCACTTTACATTAAGCATCTAGTACCAAAAGAATTCCACAAAAACATTAAAATGCTTGAATAGATGTGACTGTATATAATGGCATTCAAGTGTAGTTTTTGCAGGTACAGTCTAACATCAGCTTTGTCTTCAGCCAGAGTGTGCAGAAAATATGTTTTTGTTGTAGTACAAGTTCTTCCACTCATCTATTATACAGAGATATTTATTTCATATATTTTTGTCTTCTGCACTTTTTCCCTTTTTATGTAACTACTCTGATGCCAGTAACTACTCTGTAGTACAATGTAACTACTCTTATTGTGTGTAATATTAAAGTTTGCATAACGTACATAGAGAACATAACTGTTCATGGATAAATTTCACTTGTGTCATTAGTCAACTAAGTCATCATTGTTCAATGTTGGATGGGTACATCAATTTAATTTTGCACCTTAACTATGTAGCTTTTACTTAAGCACCCTCAGATGCTGAATTTCATATATTTATTTTCTTGGTGGTTATCATCTTCAGCAGACATCAATCAGCCAGGCTCTGAAGTTACCCGATGGTTGCAGAGCTTCTTGGTACAGTTGATCATACGATGAGGGCCATAAATAATCAGACCAACTTATCAGCACTTTGCAATGATCAAAGATAGCCCCAGCAACCAGGATCACTGTTCCTTCAAATTTGAGGTATTATTGACCATTGATCAATTCCCTTAAGTTTGCAAAGAGAACCTGCAAGGATTCATCTGTCATTGGAACAACAAGATTATATTCATATCTCACGGTTCCTCTCATAGTACTTTAGTTTGATCCTTTTTTTGTCAGTTATTGGTGAGGAGTGTAATTATAGAATCAGTTTAATATTAATTAATTTGTGCATATGCTTGTGCCCTGAAATATATATTTTCTTCCTGGATAAGTATTTTTATGGTCAGTGTTATGAATTGATCTAAAGATTTATAATTTTTCATCACCCCCGTTTTGATGTATCTTTAGCATTCTTGAAAGAGTTCAAACAATTCAAGTTCATATCCTTTAAGGAATAATATCTGTGAATTGAATAAACAGAAATCTAAATATGTCGTTGTGATTCAAGACGTTCATTCACATTTTCACCTCTAGACTACATTGGGTGTGTTATAGCCATAGTAAACCAAAACAAACAGTCAAATAACTCCTATAGTTGACACTGGATGACGAGAGATAGCAGAAAGACAAGATGGAATTAATAGAAACAGACAGAAGCAATAAGGAAGTATAGGATATGTATATATATCAAAATTCCAGAGCTTTAACTATGGCCATATAAGAAGACAATTTTAAGCTAGTATCCCATAGCATAACTTTCTAGTATAATGGCAAAGCAAGATCCAAGTGAGTTTGATACTTACAGCTCTTTCAGCAGTTCCTGGAGGGCCATCAAGAATCTTTACACGAGCTCTAGTTTCTTCAACTATTTTCTTAATGAACTCCCCCTTGCGTCCAATTATACCACCCACTTTCTGAGCAGGGACGAGCATCCTGAAGACACTCTCTCCAGGCCACCCAGGCCACTTCTTATCTACGACTTCAGCCCCTGGATCCTCCTCGTGGACTTTCTCTTGAGGCACAGTGTCCCCTTCAGGGTACTGCTCCTCCTCATTAGGTTGCTCCTCCTGTTGAAGCGGTGCATCATCTGGCACCTCCTCAGGGTCATTTTCCTCCACTGCCAAGTTATGCTCTTGAAGTTCCTCACTTGGCGCATCAAATGTTTGCTCCACTTCAACTACTTCGTACTGCTCCGCATTATGCTCCACATCAACTACTTCGTACTCTTCCATTAGCGCTACCAAGATGCAGAGCAATAAAACGAAGTGAGCCAATCAATTACTTCATCAACAATGTACAGTGCATCAAACAAAACATAAAAGCAAGATTGACCAATTGAAACCATTAAGGACACTGAATATCGTCTTCACCTAAAGTTAGGGAGGAAAAAGAGCATCGAAACCCCAAATTATGCTCTAATTATGACCGTCGAATAAGTGATGGTTACAGAATCATGAAAATGGAATATAATCGCGGCGTAGAAGCGCACAATGAGCTCACATAAACAAAGAAGGGCGATGGAATCCACTTACATGAGTATCGAAGAGAGCTAGACGGGCAGAAGGAGAGGCAAATGTCGAGAGACTGAATAGATTAGGGTTTCGAATCTGAGTAAGAGAGAGCTAATTTATGAGGTTAATATTCAAAATTGAAAATACACAAAGTTTGATATTTTTTATCAAAATCCGTCACCAACATTTTTAACATATTTTCGAGTACTAAATTTTAATAATTTTATTCATTATATTATAAAATTTTCTTCAACCTAATCTAGAATAAATTTATTGCCAAAAAAATATGTATTTTTATTAATTTAATATTTTTATTATTATAAAAATAAAATATAAATTTTGTGTAATAATTTATTATATATATTTTTAACTTAAATAATAAAGTTCAAATTATATATACAACTTTCACTAGCTTAATTTTTTTTATAAAGGAATATATTTAAAATTATATTATTAATAAAAAATTTATATAAATTATGTCAGACAATAAATTTAGCAGTAAAATTTTATATCTTATATTAATTTTAACATTAATAAATGAATCAATTTGAAATGGTATATTAATTTTGATATTTCGTCGTATTTATTGATTAAATTATATTGAAAATTGGTGATCCACATATTAAATATTGCTCTTAATCTACCTCTTTATTTATTAATTTTCATGCCTAAATTAATAAAACGTTAAAATTTTGTATTAAAATTAATATAATATTCAAAATTCGTATCCTAATATATTAAAGAAAATTTGGTATCATTTAATAAAAGTAAATGAAAAGTAAAGTACATAGATGATTAAGTAAAATATAAAAAATAGGTACCAAAATTATAAAAATGTAAAAGTTCATACCTATTTTAGTTATTAAGATTTTATTATTGGTATTTATTTTAAGGGGATCAATCTTTCTTAATTGGCATAGTCAGCCCCTGTTAAAGTAGTATATTCTATTAAGTAGGAGTAGAACAGTAGTCCGTAGTAATTGTATGAGATCGAGTCATTAACTAACTCTGGGATCCATAAAGGACCCATCCTCCAAGAAAGAGAAACATATAAAGTGACAGAGCTTAGCTTACGGCAATAACGACCGTCTTTGTGTAAAGACAATATACAGAAGCCATAAAACATACTGCAACTTTTACTAGACTGACAAAAAATCATTCCTTTCATCCATGCAGTCAAGAGGGATCGCATCAATTCCCGTCCTTAGAAGCATCCTCCTTCTTGGGTGTTGCTGGAGAAGTGGGTGGAGTGTTGAATTTCTCAGATTTTCCTAGCACTATCTCGATCTGCAACAGTTGGAATGGTTTCAGATCAAGACACGAGCATGAAAAATGGAGGCGATGATGCAGTGTCCTTGACCTACCTTTGCCTTCTGGATCATCCGGCCTCGGTTCTCGTCCTTCATACCGATCGATGAAGTCAGCACCTCTGTCAATGCATTCGAATCAGTCAGATGACATATAAGTTGATTAATCAGTAACATTTTGGACTTCTTAAAGGAAGTGATGTGGCTGCTTACTCTTCTCTGTGGCGACTCCGTTGTTCTTCAGGATTTCTGCTATCGTCACAACGGTGGTAATCGCTGTGGACATGGATGGTCAGTCATGCATCGAATTCATGTTAACAGCAAGAGTTTTTCTTTTTTTTTGGAGGAGACTGAAGGGAGATACATACCCATGCCCAATGCTGATAGCTCGACCTCCTTATGTTGCTGTATGTACCGCTGCATGCGTTTACACAAGAACAATAATCAACAGCGTATACAATCAAACCGTTGTCAGAAGTAAGAAATCAATGGTGAGGAGGAAATAGCTACAAATTTACAAGGCGAGACATAGCTAGTTGCTATAAAATCTTACCAGACTTTATAGGATAATGATACCAGTATTCCCATTCTTCACCCATGTATTGCATGACTTCCCATGTATGTATGTATATATATATATATATATTAATACCGCCATTCTCTAATGTAAGGAGATTTAACACTTGCATGTACCCTTGATACCCTCAGTCTGAGTCTCAGACCACCTGGCCAGGGTAAACCCAACATGTGCGCATGCACGGATCTCATTTTGGCCTGGATGTGTCCGGCACCACCCCATTCAAATTCGTCCGAGTCGACCAAAAATGAAAGTTTTTGTTTGTCTAAATTAACGTTTTAATAAAATAATATAAACTTCATAATTAATATATAAAAATAAATTTTAGTTGAATTAATATATTTATATTAATGACTATAAAAATAAATTAATATAATATAAAAATTATTTAGGCATGGTGGTAGATTCTTATTTTTTATTATTTCATAGAAAATTTTAAAGTATAAAATATTTGTTTTAATATAAAGATATAATTATTGGTTAATACAAATGGCAATATGATGATTTAAAATAAATTATCATTTAATCACTTTATATTTTAATTAAAATATTATCTTCCATTCTAGTAAAGTATTACATTTATTAGATACTTTTAAATTAAAGGTAATTTATTTTTATATTGAATGCACCTTATTTAATTATTCTCATATTACTAAAAGAAAAGAAGGGTTTTCTCATGAACAAGTTAGACGGGTCGGACCTCTACGAGCTGGGTCTTATGCCCTCACTTGAATACATGTCCCAAAGCCCCGGGCCGCGATGGTTCTTCATGGTCATGGAATGGGTCGGGCATGCCTAGAGCCCACATCATAATTTGCTTATGATTTCATATATTTAACTCACAAAAGCTTCAGGTGAATGGCACTGCCTACTCGTTTATATGGGTATCATAATTTATCTCAAATTTCAGATATAATAATATTGATATATCTCAACAATTGCATGGTTTAGTTGAAAGTATTCATCAGAATAGATGTGCAACACCGGAAAAAAGAAGGAAGAAGGAAGAAGGTGCTAACCTTGGCAAGGTTGACATAGAAGAACAATGGTTTCTTAGTGTTGGAGACCTGAATCCTGTTCTTCTTCTGGGCTAGGCTGTCAGCTGTCGTCGGCATAATCTGGACCGTCTCTACTGCCATTTTTTTCCCTGTAAAATTCTCCAAATTAGAGTTTAATATGGTGGTATATCCTTGTGCCTCCTAATGCCTCACTCTCTGCCTTTTCTCCTTGCTCGTACAGGAGTAGAGATTGAGGATGGAAATGAAGGTAAAATTAAGGAATTGGAGACAATACGACAGACTGATGAGATTGAGAAATGGTGTACCAGTTATATGAAGACAGTTGGAGCAAAGGTGCGAGGAGTGGTAGGGACTGCCATGTGGCAGTTGACACGTGGGCGTTGACTTTTCCTTTTTTTCCATGTTAATGTTAATGGAGAGGAATCGAAGTAGGACGGTCGTAGGTCCTTGTTACACGGGATTGTAGGGTCAATATTAGATTACCAAAAATGAACGATGTTTTCCTCCTCTTCCCGCGATTTTGATCCGGCGTAGTCTGTGTCTGTGCAAGTTAACAAAAAAAGAGACGTGCTTTGCAGTTGGTTTAGTTTCACAAGCAAAAGTTGCATTGGGCCGAGGCAGGCCCATTTGATAGAATTAATACTTTTAGTTTTAAAAAATAGTATATATTAGAATGAAAAATATCACATTTTTATTATATATATGACTGAAAAAATATTTTTAAAATATAAAATTGTTAGTGGTATTGAAAAAAATACTATAAAATTCTAAGTGTGCAAAGATATAAAAATATATGATTAATGATACATTTAACCCCTTAAATTTGAGGTCTTATTAGAAGGAAATGGATAGATGTTTTACTATTTTAATCCATTTATATTGATAGTTTAGTTAATTTTATGATATGTGTTCAAGAAAAAAACCTAATTTATCAATAATAACTATCTTTTTATATTCCAAAAAAATCAAGCATACCACATAAAGTGGTCAAGCCAAACATAATTATCAAAAACAAAAGATTCCGTGGAGTCTCAATCCCCCATTTAAATTGATCAACACCGACCCTCGTATAAAAGATTGTGGTCCTCGCAAGAGACCATGTAGCCTTCGTTTCTCGAACTAAATACCAAAAGAAATACTAGCCGAATCGTGAAGCTTCCCGTATCAGGACGTAACTTAGGTTTTCAAACATGAGGAATAAAAGCACGTGCTAGATTT
This sequence comes from Trapa incisa, assembly GCA_030064435.1. Lineage (NCBI taxonomy): Eukaryota > Viridiplantae > Streptophyta > Magnoliopsida > Myrtales > Lythraceae > Trapa > Trapa incisa. The sequence goes on from CM057771.1 coordinate 20,002,024, forward strand.
GAGCACAATAACAAGATTATCATTCTAATATTCTTCTTTTTTTCATGAATGGTCCCTTTCCATGGGGTGGGTGGGAGGCAACTTTCTCTGCTTGTAAAACCTGATAAAAAGGAGGGGGCTGAAGATAAATACGAGGAAACTCGGAGGGCCATCCACGCAAAAAAAACACATCAATTCATCGACTTGATAAGAATAAGATTGATGATGATGATTGGTGGTGCTAATTAAGTGCCATTTGTAGCTATCGATCCTTCATCACATCGTGCTCATTCCGTCTTATAGCCATCACCTTTTTTTCCCCTTACCAAGCTCAATGAATGCACTCGCTATTAGTTAGAAACAAACTTGATAGTGTGGATGTTTAGAAATTCGGGTGGCAATTCATCCGATTGGAATCCGGACCCGACTTGTGGTAATTGTCACCGAATTCCGCAGTCCGATCTTCGGATCTCGCTCGGGCCGAAGTCGGTGGAACCCGATCGGATTCACATGTACATATCCAGTCCAAACCTCTATTTCTCTGTGAATTAAAACGAGGTTATTTTAGTTTTAAGCAATACTTTTTAGAAAATACCATCAATCCCATTAATCAATTGGCTATGACTCTTAAAAATTTGTCATGGGGACGAAAACAAGGCCCTTTGGTCCACCAAAATTTGCCATGCCAATCAAAACAACGTTACTCCATTCATTAGAGTAAAATCATATTATCTAAAACGACGAACGAGATCCAATTGTCGGGTATCGGGTCCGTCCCACGTGAATACAAACTCTGAAGGTATTGTGACCCTACAGAATTCGATCGGGTCCATGCTCTGACCGGGTGAAATTACCACACCTATTTGAGAGTGTTAAGGTTCTTAAGAATTGAAGTAGGATAGATGTACAAACTATCAAAAGGGAACATACTAACAAATGTACAAAACTATGCACTAAGCTAGCTTCATAGCTCGTTTCGTAAGGTCAAACTTACACCTTTTTTTAAAAGGTTGTGTATATTAATATGAGTAAGAGCTTACAAAAGATGTCTCGTGTGAAAAGAGCCTACCAAACTACCATATTCTGAGGTTGAAAGTATTATATAATGGACAAAGAGAGGATATAATAGAGAGTTCCACTTAGAAACAGAATCCATGGTAGCTAATCTATTACAAAAAGGCAGCCAAGAGATAGAGGCCAGTGGAATGCAACCTTTAAAACGAACCAGAGTGTACCGTGGGACAGGTTGCCGTTGAGACTTGATTATTTTCCATGCAGGCTTAATAGAAAAAATAGGTTACCCATGTCATAGAAGAGTACCTTCTTCGTCATAAAAACTGAGAGAGTGACTTTTTTGTTTTTGGTTTGTTCCAATTACAATGCGAGTATACTGCAACAATTTTAGAGGTAGGTGGAATGGAATGTAAGACTTGTCTATCAAACTTTGGGCTAATTACTTGGATGCTACATTAATTATTTTGAATGTTTCAAATTTGTATTTTTTTTATTTCTAATTAATACAAGACATCTTTAAAGAACAACTCAATTACCACGTTTAGGTAGATATGGTTAAACATGATTATGTGTCATGTGAGTTGGCATGTGACTTGGTAGTATCATGCTTAATTAGAGGATTGCACATATCAAACTCTATAAAATTGAAAAAAAAAAAGTACATCTTCCATCTTCCTCCTCGCCGCCAACCTTGGATTGTACCTCCTCCACCCAATTTCACTACCACAACTTCAGGTGACCATTGCTCCTCCATTGTCGATGGTATATGCTTCCTTTGTTGATGGTTACTTCTCTCGATATGAAATGTTACACCTACCAATACTAACACATTGTGATTCATACTTACAATTGGTGTTCCTCTCACATTCCATCAATCTCATTTTATCGATTATCACTCTTCATGCGGCAAACCACTACATCAATCTAACTCTATTTCATTTATTTAAGTGGTTACTTGCAGAATATGTGACTATTTTTCTTATTAAAACACATGTGTAATGTATTCACCCGATAAAAAAATCGTACCGAACCGACAACCACCATAATCTTTTAACGCTACGTTACTGTATAATCAATAGGTTAAAAATTTTATATTAGTACAAAATTACCAAAATTTAATAATATTTTAAACTTTTATAAATAAATTTTCAAAGTTTATAATTACCCCTAAATAAATTTGAGCGAATAAATACCTTGAACCATGTAATATTAAATACAAATACCTTATCTCGAATCTCTTACTCTGCATATGTCCTCTTTTATTGCGATCATATTTTTCGTATGCCACTAAAATATGTTAGGAAGAGCGAGTGAGAAACGCTTAGTGAGTGCAAAAGCCGCTTATCGAGTCGTTTATAATTTTAATATGATCGCAACTTAAAATAATTTATACAAAATTTAATATCTTGTTTTGTACAGTGGTTCATCGTTGAACCCATTGCTCATGCTTAAGTACAACTTATTAACCTATACTATACACAAAATATCGAATCTGAACTATTTTTTAAACTAACCGAGTGACGTCTATTAATGCACACTATATATTGTGCTATAGTATTCCCTTCCCTAACACAATATTCATATTCACAATAAAAACTAAATTTAGAAATATTTGAGGAGAACTATTCTAAGAAATAACTAACAAAGTGAGATATTTATTGATGGTTAATAGATATTGTGTTAAACTGTCTCCAATACTAATCAATTTAGAATATTTTAATATTTATCTTAATGCTCATTACGAATATTAAATGAAAATACTTAAATGCATACATATTTGGAGAAGAATACTAATGCATATAACATTCCTTCATATAATTTAGCACTACCTCAAGTAGTATGCCTTATTACATAATGTTAATTTAGTTAATTGTTAGTGATGATAAGTGGATAGATGCATATAATTATAACTTATAATTTTTTAATAGATTGACCACATATCATTATAACTTATAATATTTCAATATATTGACCAACTCAAATAAATATCGCTATCTCTCCATCAATTATACAGGTGACTGCATTTCAAGTTACTCTTGCGGACCTCATCTTATAACTCTATGTTCATACTAAATAAGAAAATCTAATTGCACTCCCCCTTATAGGTGTCAGTCAGACAACTCATCGAACACGTCTGACATGAGATGCATATATGTTAAATAATAGCATTCGAACAAGCAATAATTGATAAATTTGCTAACTGACCATCCACTCTAATGACATCATTATCAATTTGACCGCATAGGTTATAACATATCACATTAATTTTATTTGCTTGTAAAATATGATGTCATTCCCTTCTTTCAAAAATATATACTTTTAGCTCATTTTAAAAAGTTGTGTTTACATTAGTTTATAAACATAGGACATTCGCCCCTTTCGTAAACGTCGAATCTCAACACTTCATAAATATTGGGTATTAGCCCTTTCATAATGTCAGATTTTCACCTATTTTCAAAAGCTTGAGTTTACACCCTTCTTTTCCCAAAAACATTGGGTCATAACCTATTTATCAAATAGTTTTGGATAATTCCCATAGTTTGATAAAAACTTTCGTATAGCTTTTCAATAGTTTTATCAAAATCTTTTCCAAAGCATAAATACCAACAATATTCATAAAACGGTAAGTATTAACAACAATGGTCCAATCGAATTCGAAGTCGGAAATCACACTCACCATTATATTAAGGACATTTTCATCTTGGTAGTTTTTCCTTTGTCTCATGAGGTGCAATTCTTGTATGATTTAATATCAAATTTCTCTACAAAAGTCAAACCATAAGTCTAGGGTCAGCTTCAAACTTTATTCGGTACTAATATTGTAATACCAAGAAATCTCAATTCAAGAATAAGAGCAAGTTGAATCAGTAAATGAGATCGAATCAGGAGTGTAAAACTTAACCGAGAAGTGAAATTGAATCGGAAGGAAAGAGGGGATTGATGGAGAGGCCAAGAGGGGTGAGAAGGGTCGTGAGAGAACCCTAGGAGTGTCTTGTAGTAACACGAGATCAAGAATTGGTATAAAATCGAGAGAGAATCGGTTTGAATCGAGTTTAGGTTGAGAGAGTCACAAAACCCCCTGAATTTTTAAGGGTGTAATACAAATCCAAATTGAGCAATTCTTTTGTTAATCCAATAGTAAATTGAATGTATAATTTTTTAGCTATTTTATTTTCTCAAGAACCGGTTGAAAAATGGGTGAACTGAGCAAAAAATCGTCAAACCGATCGAGAAATTCGATGGAAACCAGTTTGATATAATGTAAACCGGTCGGCATGTAGCGCACGAACACACGCACGTGTCGTCTTCCTCATCCAAACAATCATACTGTATCCCTTGTTTTACTCTATAATGTATGATACACAGCCTGACTCCACCGCTTGGGGAAATTAATTCATTTACATAGCCACAAACTATGGAATTAAAGAAGAATGCTATGGATAGATAACCACACAAGTATAAAACACATCCAAATAAAGCTTGGATGTTCACTCATTGGAAAACACTCTGAATTCTCTCTAAAAGTTAGATTGCTCTCAATTCTGGTGACCCAATTATAAGAGAATATAAATTCTTCATCCGACCAACTCCGATGACCATCTTGGTACCCTTGAAAAGCTGAGTATCTTAACTTTCCATTGCCACCTCTTTTGATCCTCAACTTTATGTCTACAATTTCCGGCGAGATCATAGAGTACATGATCTCTAGTGCATGATCATAGGTAAATTATTTTAGAGGCCAATTTTGACAGTCTCGACAACCCTCGTGAGCTAATAAAAATTTAGGAAGTCTTTTGTACTACTAGCTTTCTATAGCCCTAGCCTTGCTTGATTTGAGTTAGTTTTGGGTATGAATTAATTTATCTAAATCTTATATCACAGGTTAAGTGGATGAGCTGACTAAAATGCACATTGTAGGAGCTACCAACTACCAATTGAGCTGATTCAAGTGGTCACTGACTCCTTAAGTAGTCAGCTTTCAAGCTACACTAGCTTCGATAATTGACGTGTCGTCTTCGGTGAGTTCCCAACTTTGAACCGACTCTTACTTGCTTTCATGTGAGTTTCTGATCAAGTTCAATTGAAACAATTCTGGTAAACCCTGACCAAACCAAGTTTACGATAATATAGAAAGAGTATAGGGGGACCTTGACACTTAATTTGTAAATTTTTAGAGATAGTTTTGGTATGGGTAAAAGGTTGGAGAATAAAATGCAAAGATTTAAAAGTTAGAAAACCTAATTATAATTGATCTTTTTGTGGGGTATTCCGAAGGGGCTGAATAAAGTTTTGAGTCTTATTGAAAAGTTTGGTGAAGTTTGAGGACTAGAATTGACTATTTTGGAAAATCTAATGACATGTTTGCAATAAATGCAAAGTTAAAGATTAAAGTGCAAATATGAGTATTTGTGTTGCTAAAAGGCAACTTTTGGGCAATACAAAAACCTAAACTTAATTAAAGGAAGTTTAGAGACCTAAATAAAAAAATGGGGCTAAATAAATCCCGATGCCTAAGTTATAAGGAAGAGGGGCAAAATGATAATTTTGCCAAAACATAGGGGCCATTTGACAATTTATGAGAAATAGAGCTAGGGGTTGTTCCAATACCTATTTGGGACCAAAATTGGACTCAAGAAAACTTGAGAGACCCGATTGAAAGACTTGTAAAATTCTATGATCCGAAAAGATGAAATTTTAAAGTATAGGGGAAAAATGGTAATTTTGCCAAAATTAAGGACCAAATGGTAACTTGGGGAATGTTGGACCCCTAGGGTGTAAATAAAGGAAATATGGAAACTTAAATAAGTGATAAGTAGAAATAGAGTGACTTTAAGCCCAATATATTAACCTTAGAAAATGTTAAGATTAAGGGTTAGGTTGTCGAGTAATTAGTCAGGTAATTGGGAACCATAAGGGCTAAACCATAAAACCGTAGAAAAAGTACGATAGGTTAAGTTGTGGAATGGTTAGAACTAAAACTAACCCCATTATTTTTAAACCTTATAGAGAACACAAGGGACACTCCTATAAAACCGAGAGCGGGATTTCTAGAACCTCACATAATGAACAACTTCCGTATAGTAAGGCAAATGGGTGTATTGACGACGTGTCTATTTTGATCGACCGAAGCATAAAATGAAATGTTGATTGATTGTGTGAAAATGAGTAGAATATTGGCCATATAACTTACATAAGAAGTGCAAATGAATAAATATATGCCCACTAAAAAAATATCACTTTAAAGGTAAAAGTAAGAAACAATCATAAGACCAAGGCTTATTGTGTTGCTATGATCTAGTAGGACTGGGAATTGTTGGGCCATGGGCCATTTTGTTGATTGAGAAGATAACCAAGTGACATGTCAGGCTCCTAAGAATGTCATTGTTGTGTTATGTGTTGATTTAAATGACTGGGGTACGATATATGTCATGAGACCCGAGTATAGGGTGATGTGTCCAACTATGTGATGTGGGGAGACGATGGAGTGATAGGTTGAACCCCCAAGTTTTATATGTTTTGTGTGGAGTCAGTTCAATGAAGGATTGTGCTGCTAAGTATGTTCTTGTTATGAACATATTGAATTGCGATACATAACAGTGTGTGATTGAGAAGTCGGGCGAGTGACGCACCGAGCTCCCGATAATGAGATATTATGTGCACCATTACGTGATTAGGACATGACTGCCATGATTATGACTGTGTCATGTGATTTTTATTGAGATACTGGTATAGGAGGGGGGGGGGGTAACGAAAAGACTCCTGATGAGGCTGTACTGTACTATCACCAAGGGAAAATGAAAAGAAGTTTAGGGAGTTGTTGTGAAATACTTCCATGTTTCTCAGGATATATGGATGATGTACATATATCATTCTAGTACATCCATATGACAAAACCATGGTGAAATTTAGTTGCATGTTTAAGGGGCATGTGACGACGTGTGGGAGCACTAAAAAAGTGTTGGTTGTGGTAGAGTGACTACGTGGCTCCTACACTCTAATTTTCTCGAACTTATATTGCCCATGCAACGATACACTTCGGGGCGTGTTATTGTGTGTAGGGCTGGAGTAATCCATTGTATGTGGGCCCGAGTAGTTTGGGATGAGACACTGGTTGTGAGTAGCTTGTACGTGTCGACCGAGTGCAGACTATACTTATGTGCGGGACATGAGATTTATGTGTATGCATACTTTGTGACATATGTGCTTACTACTACTGTTCATGTACAATCAATGGGGGAGACCAATAATAACCCGATCGTAGAGTAGACTACGTGTCAGTTGGTCTGAGAAAGAGGTCTCAAAAGGGGCAGAGTAAACCACGAGACTCGAGATCCTTAAGTACAAGAAAATGGATAGAAAATTTCATTAGGTAGTTTACGAGGAATGTTTGAGTCGTATGCCATGTAGTAGCCTGACGTTAGTACCACATTCACTAAGTTGTGAGCTCACTCCCCTCCCATAAACAAATTAAATGTTAAGTTGAGGATGCGCGAGGTAGCAAGGGGAAGAATTTTTGTGAGGTGTGCATCTCCTAAGGTAACCTCGTACACTGCTCATGAATGTGATTTAAATTTATTATCATGTCGCTATTTTTCCATGTATATTTTTTAAAATTGTTTTGGGGCTCAATTGAGAAACTTTAAAAGAAAAGTTTCGAAATTTCACTACATTTTACAAGTTGTTTTATCGGAAGCCTTGGTCACTCTGGTTTTCACTATGGTAAAGGTACCCACCATAGTGGTTATCGACGGAGACGGATGAACGAACACGTATCTCAGATCGATAAAATCGAGCCGGGGTGTGAAAAGTTTACTATCCTATAATTTTTTTCAAAATTACAACTTTTCCCCTCGAGCCTAGTTCACTCGATTCCCGCATATCAACGAACTCTTTTTGACTAATTCTCGTCTATTAATTCTTTTTACATATCTAAAGTTATACTATTATTAGGTTATATTTGATAAAATAACCAAAATTCTCTATATATTTCAGTTACATACTTGACTTTTTTAAAATTTGTATTATGATGCTTAAAAATGGTAAATTAATCATTTTGCCACTAAACACCCAACTTTTCTCATTTGGTACCCTAGACTTCTAAAATATTTCTCCTAGCTTCATGGACTTCATTTTGTCCTATTTGTGTTCTCAAGTTCTCAAAAACTTCCTAGTTTGTGCAAAACTTTTTCTTATTTGCTATTTGACCTTAAAGTTTTTCAAAGTTTTTATTTTGATCACTATCCTCTTTTAAGGTACTTTTCCAAATCCTTGACTTTTCTAAAACTTTTTTTAGGTACCTATACTTCCACTAAGTCTCATTTGTGTTACTTTTTACCTGAAATATCACTTTGGCCTCCAAACATTTCAAAAATTATATTTTAGTCTCCAACATTTTTTCTCCTTTAAAATAACTCCATAAACTTTCCAAAAATCCTTTATAAGTTTCTCATTACATTTTCCATGTCTCCACAATCACTTTTTGGTGAGCCTTGGTAAGAATAGTGTCATTTTGGCCACGATCGCACCTTTGTCGGAAAAGTGACACAATTCAGAAAGGTGTGAGAAACTTACCGGAGACGACGAGTTGGTCGTCAACATGGTCAGAGTTGGAAAGCTAACACCTTTGTGCATTTAGGGTCTCTTAAATCACTCCAAATGATGATATGAGCAACTTGTTGATCACACCATCGCTTGTATAGGGTACTCGATGTCAAGGAGAGGTGTGCTTAGAAAGTCGGCTTTCGCATGATTCTAACATCAAGAGAATCACCAAGTTTGGTGGTTTGAAAGGAAAGTTATCTATTCTAAAAATGAGTTTAGAGTAAATTGGCTTTTAGAGAGAATTAAGGTAACGACCAAGAAGAGTGGGCCCGAGGCTTATATTGATTGTCAATGGGACTAACTGTCTATCACTCTATGTCCATATCTAGTTGGATCAGATACCATAAACCTCACATTCCATTTAATTTTACTCGGAGGCATAATGTCAGAAATCATGCAAGAATTAGGTCATTTTTCGGGTTCCGAGTCAGATCGAGACCCTGCAGTCTAACGAGGAAGGTGAACATACGTATAGCGCGTACATGTGCCAGAAATACATGTGGACCAATTCATATTATAGCGAACTAATTTCTGATAAATAAATCAATCGCTTGGTCCGATTTTAGCCTTTTCTCGGCTGGTTCACCTAAAATTTGACCAGTTTTTTACCCAATTTATTTTTATAAAACTTTATCCAATTTTCTATAAATTAGGATAAATAATATTAATTTTCTAAATTATATAGTCATTTCTAAAAATTAGAGAATTTTACTGATTTAAGCTAGTTCGATCAATTTTGGTAGATTAATTTTTAATTCATCTAGTTTTTAATCAATTTATTTATCTAAAACTTATTTATCTGATTTCATATTAATTGATCTAAAAAGTCACTATTTTTTAACATATATAATCGTTCCTAAAAATAAAAAATTTTGTAACTAAACCTTGTTTGATTCCAATTAAAAATAATTTTCAATCAATTTTTCTCGATTCTTGATTTATAAATCAAATAATTATTAGAGTGAAGTTTATGTATTTATTCATTGTATAAGTTTATGGTAAGAACAATTTTCAATTCATTTTTATTTTAAATATTATTTTTCAAATTTTTATTCGTAAATTTTCGGTTCAATTCGGTTTAAATACAGTTTATAAATTCTAATTTTATAAATATGTCATGTTAATGCAATGGTGTCTAGCTAAATGTATTAATTTGTACGAGTGAGATTTAACTTTAATGACTTTAATTAGATTTCACACCATTGAATAACGAAAACATATTTTGTTCTAATTTAATCTATTTAAAACAACTTATATACTACCAAAGTAATTAATCTATCAAATTTTAGCAATAATAACAAGGGTATGGTAAATACCAAAGGTAGGTTGTAGTACCGATCGAAGTAGATGAAAAATGCTATGAGTTGTGAGCATATGAATGAAATGAAATGAGTTACATCACAAGCACTAATGATAATGATATCTTGTGAAGTTTTCTTAGGAAGTGTGTGAGGGAGGATAAAACATGTTGTAAAACCTAATTTCTCTTGAATTACTTTAATAATTTCAAAAATAATATTTAGATAAATTAATAATAGTTTTAATTAAGGTGGGAGCTAACATATTTACAAAAGAATTCCATAATGTTGTGTGCTCCATGAATCGCAAAGTTCCATTATTGAATATTATCATATCGTTTTCAAATACAAAACGTGTAGGATTTGCTAGTCTACAAATGGGGTTGTGAGTTACCCTCTATTGCTCTCTTAGCTAGATATAAAAAGAGTTTTTGAACTTTAGTGATACATATAAATATATTTTTATTAATTTAGTTTATAAATGAGCAATCTCTAGTAACACAATTTAAAATGCTTGTGCTCTATTAGTCCATATGATTAATCTCAAATAGTAATACTAACTAATAACCAAAATATTACTTAATCATTATATATATTAATATACATTTATCACACCATTTAATATAGTGATTTATTACAGCACTTAATGTATTAAATTATTTATTATTGAGTTGTATATAAATAGAATGTTATAGTACAGTCAATAACATAATACAATTTTATCTATCAAGTGCTCTTTCTCTCTACTATTTTTTTCCTAAATTTATTCATTTCCTTTATCGTATCAAAGCTAGCCTAAAGTTTCGCAGTTCCAGCTTTGAAGATCCAGAACACACTTGCAAGTAATCATCCATCACTCTTTATATTTCTGCTGGCTACTATTGAAGACGCTTGAGCAAAAATCACCTTATATTCAAAACCAATTTTCTTCGTATGTGGTATCAATATTCTCATCCTTCTCTACAAATATGAGTTCCTCTACCGCAGTAATCCTTCCTACTTCACTCCCTACATTGCCTATCAAGTTAGACAATACTAATTACTATCTTTAGCGAAATAATATCACAAATTTGCTGCAAGCATATCAATTATTTGGATATGTAGATGGTAGTATCCCTCAACCCAAATCCACTGTGATGCTGAAAGAAGGAGCTACTGAGCTTGAAATAATCAACTCGGAATGTGAAGCGTGGACTATCCGGGATAAGTTCACTTTAACAACTATAATTGCCTCTTTATCTACTGAGGTAAATTTACAGATAATTAGAGCTGTTACCTCTGTAGACGCCTGGAGCCGACTTGAAATTTTGTATAGCTCCCAAACCCGCGCTCAAAAGGATATCCTTAATCAACAGTGGAGGGAGTTGAAGAAGGGAGAACAACCTATGGTATCTTATTTGGCAACCATTTCCAACTTAGCTACCTCTTTTGGTCAAATCGGTTGTCCGAAACCAGATCATGAAATCAAGGACAAATTATTTGATGGTTTAGATAGGGAATGAGAAGCTCTTACCCTTGCAATATCACCAGTTCTCAAAGCAATGACTCTTGATTCGCTGAAGGCCCTTCTCCTTGCTCAGGATGCTCGACGAGTTCAAAAATATGGTATTGACTCCGGCTCCAGTAGTGCACCGCTCTCTGGCCTACTTGGAGATTTTTCTAAGTCTACATCTCATGCTGCTACCTTCTCTAGTCACAGACCACGAGGACTCCTTCCAACTCCACCCCGTCCTCGCTTCAGTGATCTTAGAAACCATAATCGTAGAGGAGGATGCAATGGAGGAACTGATAGAGGCTTGAGAAAACCTCTTGAAAATCGTGGGAATTTTTCTTTACAGGGATTCAAACCACGCGGATCTGGACCACATTTCAACTCACGTCAGACGGATGCCCAACCCACTACACATTCTACAATTCGGCCCACTTCTCCTAAGCCCACCTCTTCCTATAGTGTGATATGCCAGCTATGTGGGCTCATTGGCCACTCAGCCCATCACTGTCCATCATTCGAATTAAAGCCCACATCTTCTACTGCTCAGGCTTATTCTTCTTATGGAAATAAACCCAGTTCACATCATCTAGACTGGTATGTTGATTCGGGTGCTACGAGTCATATTACTAATGATCTATCACACTTGTCTATTCAGGATGATTCAACACTCCCTGAGCACCTCACGATCGAAGATGGGATAGGTTTCCCTATTATCTTTTCTGGATCTACCTATTTAACCTCACATTCCTGACGTTTCTCACTTACTAATATTTATTATGTTTCCAAAATTTCTCTCAACTTATTATCTATGTCTCGTTTCACTCAAGACAATTACTGCTATTTTGAATTCTATTCCACTCATTTTCTTATCAAAGATCTCTTTTCTCATCAGGAGCTGCTTCGCGGGAGTCGTAGGAACAGTCTTTACTATTTGCGCACTCGTTGTAATATTTCTTCTATTGCTTGTATTAGTCGCATAGAGTTTGTTCCTAGGTGGCATCAACGTTTGGGTCACCCTTCTTTTCAAATTATGAGTTGTGTGCTTTCAGATCATTTATCAATGAGTAATATTTCTCCCTTACCCTTTTGTGACTCATACTCTTGTGGTAAAATTACTCAACAACCATTTCCAGTCACTCACCATAAGAGTACCCATCCTCTCGAATTAATTCACACAGATATTTGGGGACCATCCCCCATTATTTTCTCTATAGGTCATCGCTATTATGTTCATCTTTTAGATGATTATAGCAAATTTTCATGATATTTTGTTATGAAACAACGATATGATGTTCTCTCTATTTTTCATGCCTTTCATTTACAAGTCGAAAGTTTACTTGGTCAACAGATTAAATCTCTCCAATCTGACGGTGCTAAAGAATTTCTTTCTAGTGCTTTCCAATCCGAGTTACAATCCTCTAGTATTCTCCAACGGATCTCCTGTCTACACACACCTCAACAAAATAGATCTGCTGAACGTAAGCATCGTCACATTATTGATATGGGTCTTACTCTTCTTATTCACTCTCATGTTCCCACCAAATATTGGTCATTTGCCTTTGAGACCGCTGTCTTCCTTATCAATTGCCTTCCCACAAGGTCTCTCCACTTTCGATCCCCCTATGAGGTACTTCACCATTCTACTCCTGATTATTAGTTACTTCGAGTTTTTGGTTGTCGTTGCTTTCTTTATCTCCGCCCTTATCTTGCTCACAAACTTCAACCTTGTTCAACTCCTTGTGTATTTCTTGGATATCCCTCCAATTATCTCGGATATCATTATCTTGATACTCAAACATGACGCATATTTCTATGTCACACAGTCCATTTTGATGAATCTGTTTTTCCATTTGCCTCCTCGAGTTCCACATGTATGTCTTCCCCTTCTCCTACAGTGCACCCTCCTATGGTGAATCTCTCTACACTCGTCCCGTCTCGACCTCCGGACTTAGGTATGTTGCCCCAATCTCCTTTACAAACACAAGTTGACTCACCTATTGTTTCTGTTGAGGATGATCATGCTGCACCATCTTCCTCTCCTATATTGGATCATGCTCCTGCTCCACCTCTAGTTTCGTGTATGGTGACTCGCTCTCAAGATGGCAGTCTACCTCAACGACGCTTCACTATTGATCCTAAAATGTTCATTACTTCTATGGAACCCCGTACTTATTCCCAAGCTTCTCTTCACTTCTTTTGGGTTAAGGCTATGCATACTGAGTTTGCCGCTCTTCTTCATAACCAGACTTGGGATCTCGTGCCCGCTCCACCTGGTCAGCCTATTGTAGGGTGCAAATGGGTTTACAAAATCAAGCATCATTCCGACGGCTCACTGGCTTGATATAAGACTCTTCTTGTCGCTAAGGGCTACTCACAGCGTCCTAGTCTTGATTATAATGATACCTTCAGCCCCGTTATTAAACTTGTTACTATACGGGTAGTTCTTTCCCTTGCTGTATCTTTCAATTGGACCATTCGTTAGCTTGATGTGGATAATGCTTTTCTTCATGGTTATCTTAATGAAGAAGTTTATATGGATCAACCCCCTAGATTTGTTGATCCTTGCTTTCCTAGTCATGTTTGTCGCCTATGCAAATCTCTCTATGGCCTCAAACAAGCTCCTCGTGCTTGGTTCTTCCGCCTGAGTTCCTATCTTCATCAACTTGGTTTTTGTAGCTTTGTTACTTATAGCTCTCTATTTATCTACTGCACAAGTGAGTTTGTTATTTTTCTACTTATTTATGTTAATGATATCATTCTCACTGGTTCTTCTGCTGCACCCATAGAGAACATCCTTCATGCCCTTCATAGAGAATTCTCTATTAAGGATCTTGGTCCACTTCATCATTTTTTAGGCATTGAAGTTACTGCTCACTCTCATGGTTTATATCTCACACAACAGAAGTATATTTGTGATCTTCTCTCCCGGGCTACCATGAGTACTTGTAAGCCCATTTCCACGCCAGTTGCCTCTGGTCCCTGACTTTCACAATATGATGGCCTTCCTCTTCCTGATCCTACTGAATATCGTCAACTTGTGGGCTCTCTACAATATCTCACTCTTACTCGACCTGACATCGCATATGCGGTTCTTCAGGTTTGTCAATTTATGCATCGTCCCACCACTACTCATTGGACTGCTATTAAGTGCATTCTCCACTATCTTCAAGGGACACTTCATCATGGTCTTACTCTCTGGCGACATCCTCCTTCTGGTCTTCACTATTTTTCTGATGCTGACTGGGCCGGAAATCCAGATGATCGACGTTCTGTTAGTGGTTTTACAATTTTTCTTGGCCACAATCTTATCTCATGGAGTTCTAAGAAACAACGAACAGTCACTCGATCTAACACTAAGGCCAAGTACAAAAGTCTTGCCAACGTAACCGCTGAGCTAATCTAGCTTCAGTCTCTTCTTAAAGAACTCGACATCTCTTCCACTCATTCTTCAGTTTTGTGGTGCGATAATCTTTCAGCCATTTATCTCACTGCCAACCCCGTTTTCCATGCTCGCACAAAACATATTGATATTGATTTTCATTTTGTTCGTGAACAAGTGCGTCAAAGTTTACTTAGTGTTCGTTTTATAGGAACTATTGCTCAATTGGCGAATTTGTTCACTAAAGGTCTCCCTTCTACCCGTTTCTCTCTTTTACGAGATAAGCTCAACATCCATGAACTCCCGTTTAATAACCAAAATATTTCTTAATCATTGTATATATTAATATGCATTTATCACACCATTTAATATAGTATTTATTACAACACTTAATATAGTAATGTATTTTGTAATTGTTTATTATTTATTATTGAGTTGTATATAAATAGAATGTTATAATATAGTCAATAACATAACACAATTTTATCTATGGAGTGTCTCTACTTTTTTTTTTTCTAAATTTCTTTATTTCCTTTACTAACCAACTCATTCATCATAAAAGCTAGATTATTACCAGTAACATGTCCATCAATAAATAATCTTTTACTTAACTCTATCAAATCGATCTCACTTATATTACTCAAATGCACATGTCAAATATTAGTAATATAATAATATGATAATAACTTTGAAACAATACCCAAATCATTTTAAACTTAACTATATAACACCTTACAATATTAATGTTTGATTTCATCATTATTGACTAACTTAATAACTCCATTAAAATCCTTTCAACTCATTTGTTCATATTCCCCAACATGTAGCATTCATTAAGTCTTAATTTTTTTTATCATAATTACATTTCTTATTCATATTTTCAACATTCCTCTAAAATAACTACTAGAATTCCTATTTCTTGGAGATCTATAACTTAGAACAACTAAGTATTTTTCTTGTTATAAACTTCCATCATAAATTATATATTTTATATTTTGTTTGGAATATAATGTTTCATAAAGTTCAACAAGAGTAAAAATGTTTCTATTATATAATATTCTATCCCTAAAAGTCAAATAAGAACTACACAATGGACATAAAATGATAATAGCAAGATCTTAATCATTATATTTGCCTCAATAGTCTACATGACATAGAAAAATGCTTGAATACCAACCATGAGGTGGTCCAACAATGGTTTGATTTTATTATCTTGTGGGAACAAAATGATGGTTTCATATACAAGTAAGGTATTTTTTCATATATAATTGCTCAGATTCTAACCACAATGTAGTAACATTTTTCTCATTCAAAACCTCCTATAAACATTGAGCAAAAGAACCTCCTACAAACTATTATTCAATTGATAAAGATGAATATGAGATGAAGTCCCATGAACTTTTATTTGCTTCTCCTCCATCCTTAATGAGACATCCATTTCCTCATATCCTTAAAATAACATCATTTACAAAGAAAATTTCATGTAAGGGTCCAATTATGAAAAATCATATACTTTAATATTCTAATGTTAAACTAAAAGCGTTACATCCAACACAAGCGTAGAGCTATAATAACACTTGTTACATCCAACACAAGCCCCCAGCTATTATAATAGCACTTGTTATAATATTATGCAACAAATAAGAAATAGTGATAGAATAAAGAATTGCTCATGTTTCATGTGGAAAATTCAAATTGAGAAAAAAATAACAAGCTTATAACCACAAAATCCACTATAATTGAGTAGATACACTTTTTTGTTACCGGTATGAATATTAAATATATAAAGAGATTAATATAATATATAGATAATCTTAGATTAACTTAGATAAGTTAAGTTATTAATAACTTTACTGAGACACATAAATATATTTTTTTTATCATAATTAGATTAATATATTGTCCATTCTTACCATTTAGGACTTATGTTAGGACTTATGTTAGATTCAATTCTATAATAGGTTTATAATATATTGAATCTAAAGTCCTCAAAATGTTGCACTAATTATTGACGAAAATATGCATCTTTGAGCTCATAATATCATATTAATGTTTATTAAGTTTGCTCAAAGGCCAAGATATATTAAATAGATTGTTGGAGAACATCACAATCTTGAGTGTCATACTTGGTTCTTATATGATACTAAGTTCTATGATATATCTACAAGATATGGAAAATTGTCCAATAATAAGGTTTAGGATAATGGGCAGTGGGTGACAGAATTACAAGGGGCCCAACCTGAACCACTCAACTTGGAAATTTATTTTCTAATGTATTGTCTTAATTCACCAAACCCTAAATTAATTTATAGAGTTTTATATCGACTTTTGGCCTAACCCTTGAACAAAATTGGTAGCTCCGTCCCTAAGATTAGTGATACATATAATCATGATATATATATATATATATATATATATTAGTTGATGACAATTCAGTCATGGCTTCATGCGCAATTAGCTGCGGAGGGGAGGCCAGGACCAGATATATTATTATTGAGTTGCATCCGTACTTGCACCCATGCCATTCGCTAACCTTATCTCATTATCCATATCTTTGTCATCTCTTGAATATCATTATTTTGTTCGGACGAGAGGTCTCAGTCTAGTACCGAAAGTATGAATGTACTTTGAATGGATCATTTTGAATTATTATCTTATTTATTGAAATGAATAAAAAATGGCTCAACCTTTTTACACAAAGTTAATGATATAACCAAAACACTTCTTCAAGATGTAAATATATTTCATATAAAAATTGAATTATCACTATCGTATTTATGTATTTAACCAAAGATGAACAAGAGTTGATTTCTCTTTTCCTAAATTGCCTACGTATTATATAATTAATGATATCTATAAAAATAATATTTAAAAGTGATTTTGACATAAATAATAATGTTAAAATAATCAATTCATTAATTATTTTGGATAGCATTATATGTTTCATCTCCTAACTTTAGTCTCAATTTTTATTTGTGTCTATTTATTTATATGGTCAAGTTTCCAATCCAATAATAACGTGGCGATAAAAAATAAATATTAAAAAAAATAAAAGGGGTGGCTAGAGTGGAACCCCGACTATGGGGCCGGTGGTTAGCCACTCTCCAACAAGTCCCCAACTGAACCATCGAACGGAAAGGATGACTATAGGATGTTGAATCCACGATGACATAGAGGGAAGATTCAAAGACCCTCTAAGGCACCCCTGGTTGACCCACCGGCATCTCATGGTTCTCTAGTGAGTAGTCCTTGGGTGTGAATGCCTAGGGAGGGCCTCAAACCCCCCTCTCCCATACCCATTAAAGACTTCGTGAGGGGATGCACAAGAACCCTCCCTGGCCACCCCATCCTCGTAGACCCATAGAAAGAGTGACTAATTTCCGACTTAATGACCAGAGGTAAGAGTGGTTGGGAAAGGTCACTCTAACAACTCTCCCTTTTTTGTTTATTTTTTTTATTGTGCTAGTAGTAACTTGACACTTCGTATCCTTTTATTACACTTACGTAAATATGTGTTGTTACAATTTAGAAGTTATGTACTAAAATGATATATTTTGAAAATATTATGTACATAATGTGCACTTTATCCTTATTACTATTGTATGTCCATGTATTTATATTTGTTGTGCTATTTTATGCCTTCTTCATGGAAGAAGATATGATTTGATTCTGAAGTAAAAATCTATAAGAGACACCACATGAGTCAACTTGTTCAAATTGTGATTCTTGGGAAATTGGTAGTTATGATGGGGTGGGGGTAAAAGAACGGCAGATCCACCCCTTACAACATGACATAATCGACTCAAACTTACTTTAATTACTTGAGTTCATTTGATTGATTATATACCCTATGCATAGTTTATATGTAGTTACTGGTGACGTGTTAATTATGTAATAGATTATGTTAATAGCTTATGGAGAGATGAGTAGGATGATAGTTTTTTAATTCGAGTTGTAGTAATAATATGAGTAGTAGTAATAAGTAACATTTTATTGATCTTCATGTCGATTTAAATAGCTAGTGCAGATTGGAGATGATTCAAAGATGGTGATGATTGTAAAAGGAAAGCTCATGCAAATCAATGGACTAATTCAAGTAATTATTAAAGTTTAATATGTACCTAAGATGTGAACTAATCTCGGAAGTAATTGAAAATTATAAGAGAATAGTCTAATTATTGTCTTTTATGATAAGCCTAAAGTTTATTATTAAAGAAATGGGTTAATTATGGCATCACAAAGATCAGCAAATAAAATATTTGCTAAGATAGCGGTTGTTATCTCTGCCTCTTCTATTTATTTTTATATTACATCAAACAATAATGCACAATTATGATATTTTTGGTATCAACAATTTAATTTAAAGATTTGAGAACTTTAATTTATAAGAGAATGGTGAGGGGTTCTCTAAAACTTAGCTTCACCAAATGTGACTATAAATTATATGGTTACAAAGTAAAATGGAGAATAAATACCTAACAAAGGCTTGTGTAGGAAATTTAAGAGAAATTAAATGGTTCATATTGATATTTGTATAATCTCAATCAAATGGAGGAGAAAAGATACATATTAACCTTCATTGATTACTATAGTAGAAAGAGTGGGTGTACTTCATGTTTGAAAAATAAGCTTTCTCTATTTTTTTAAATTTATAAATCTATTTTTAAAAAGAAAATAGTAGGAATTGTTTACTACCTATATACCAATTAAATATATGAGTTTTCTTCTAGTTTACCAAATTTTAAAATACTAATAGAATTAGAAAGTAACTTACCATAATTTATACCATATAATAAACATGTGTGATTGAAAGGAAGAGTCATATCATAATAAATATGATATGTGGTATATTATCTAAAAATAACCACCTAAAAATTTTTAGCATGAAGTTGTGAATTTGAAAAATATGTTATAAATAGGATCCCTATTTTAAATATTGAGAACGTCACTCCTTAAAAGGTTGAAGTGAGATAGAGCTTTTTGTTGAATATTTTGTGTATTTAAATGTGTGATTCATGTTCATGTACATATTAATCAAAGAACATTATTTGAAAACAAATGTAAAATGTGTGTTCCCTTAGGAGTAAAAAAGAGAAAAAACTAATAGTGTAAGAATTAAAATATTTTCAAAAGTATCATCAATATTTTCTTCAAAAGTTAATAATAACTTGCCATAAAATAATTTCATGAAAACATGACATAATATACTATCATACGTTTTGAATATTATTACATTGTAAACAAGTCGTATTCTATCCATATAAGTATTACTCTCATTTCTATGTTATAAGGGAATTTTGATGTGAGTGAGCATTTGAATTTATTGAGTAGGATAATTGATATTGTGAAAAATATTTATACCAGATATTTTTATATTTAAATAAGACCATTTTATCGACTTACTATTAAGCTTTTAGAAAGTTTTAGATTTCAAGCTCTTTTACTTTTGATAAGTTCCCAAAAACTTATGTTCAACCTTCTTCAACTTATTTAAACTTCGAATCTTTTATTCCATATCATTGGTTTTTAACTTTCAAGACATAAAAATATTTTCAAAGTATTCATAACATTAACACATAAATGTGAAATAAAGTTACATTAACATACACTCGTGGCTTAGAGTTACATTAGTGACCATACGTATTTTAGAGGTATGTTATCAACCACAAGTTTGTATGAAACATAAATATCATGTAGACGAATTCGTTCTATCATAGAAGGATATGATATATCATCACCAAGTCATCATACATTGAACCCCTCATAATAACTCCTTAGATCCTTGAAAGTCCCTAACAAATCCAAGAGCAATCTAAGATCATTACTAGCTCTTACTCTGTGTCTTATGGTTCTGCACTTATGTCATCCTCAAACTCAAACAATTCAATGAATAGTTTTATAATTAAGATTTGGGTTGTTATCATTTATTGATATTATTCACAAATCGATTTTTATGGGGCATGACTCGTTTCCAAGCTTGAAGTCATTACCTCGTTTCCAAAAATATAAACAAATCAATCAATAGTATTATTATCAATCATTAATTTTCTATCTAACCAATCTCGTCTATTGATATTATTTTTTATTAGCTTTATGGAACATGACTTGTCTCTAAGTTTTTTAATCAATATAGGGAGTGACACATTTCTTAGTTACTTGAATTTATAATCCACGCTCTAAAAATATAAGGGACTTGCTCCTTTCTTTCAAAATCTTAGGCCATGGCACATTCTCATAACATAGTGGGACTAGTTCATTTTTCTTAAAATGTGAGACTTGACATATGTTCATAAAATGTAAGTCTTGTGTCATTTCTTATGTTGAGATCGGGACTATAGTCATGTTTTAGGAAAGAACTTCAAAAAATTATCCCCATATAGTTTTCATCTTTCTTAAATATTGCATAAATATATACTTAAATTTTATAAAATTGTGAGTAATACACATCATTAGTCAAATTAGACAAAATGTTAGAAATCTCACTCATCGATTATTTAAAACTTGTTCATCCCAAAGAGATTCACGAGTCTTCATATTCCTTTATACACATTCACGTAGATGTAAGCCCTACAACATTTCACATATTTCTTGTGAAAATATTTGGGTTGGCTCATATGACCTATAATATGTTGTACCATAATATTCCCTTATTTATGATTTTGCCCCTAGGGTATGGCTAGCTCGATTTATTAATCGATGGACCCCTTCTTTTCAACCCGAACCTTAACTTCCCCTTAACATTGAAGTTTACCAACAAATAATCCATATTTGCGTTAATGTCCAACTTCACAAAATATTTACACTTAGGTCCCTATAATTTCCTTTATTTACAAAAAGGTTCCTAAATTTCCTTTTTTTTTCATTCGAGCCCCCAAATCTTTCTAACCTTTCCTTTTGGTCCTTAAACTTTCTTTATTTCTATTTTAGTCTCCAAAATTTCTCAAGAATAGAGATTCAATATAAATTCATTCTAGAGAGAGAAATCTTCGGGTTCTTACCAATGACGACACATCACTTGTAAATGAGAGTACGAGAAGCTAACTCTCTTCCTTATGGTTCCTCTAGGATCAAACACTACCTTAATTGGTTGTCTTTGATGTTCGTAATAGTGTTTGAAATAAATTCAACATTTATGGAAAAAATGAAGTTTTCTTGTGAACAATGGTGAAAGGACTTATCGAGATTATGTTGAGAAGACTTGGACATGACTTGAGAAGCTCTTAGAGGTTGGTGCAATTGAGTTTGACCTTGAAATTGACTAGAATACCTTGAGTAAGAAGGTGCACATTTTAGGACATTGGGAGAAAGGTTGCTGTGTGGTGGCTCTTACGCTTCTTCGGTCACCATCCAGCTCATGCAAGGCCGAGGTCGTGTAGAAGAACTCCGTAGAAACTTATAGAACCTAAGAACACCTTTTTTGGTTGCAAAAATAGCTCTTGTTAGAGCTCTAGTTTGTAGCTCACTAGGAAATGGAGTAGTGAATGATACAAGATGATTTGCGGTGTGGAGAGAATGAGGGAGGAGTTGCTCCATAGAGCTCAAGGACTCGAAGTGCTCTCCATCACCACCTCTTCAAACTCGAATCATTCCCAAAATCACCACTATCATAGTTATTCTTTTCACTGTTAGAGACATTTGTTTCGAAACAAATAGAATCACACCTTCTAAATGTGAAGTTTAGAGGAAGAAGACGATACTACATGCACACAGGTAGGCTCACATATGTGAGTTGTCACATGGTACACAATGATTGGTCGAGTCAGTTGACATGAAAATTACTCTATGATCCTTATAACTTTATGACCATTTGACCATTTACGTGGAGCCCAACCATTGGTCACCTTATCTAATGTGGTTGTTGACTAAACTTGGGTGTGAGTCGATAGTTTTGATATTGACACGTGACACCTGATGATTGACTGATTTAAATTTGTTAGATTTCTCACATGCTAACATGTGCGCTTACCACGCATCATCCTTGGATTGGTTATGTCCTATGATGTGGCAATCTGCCTTAACTCAACTTTAGTTAATTGTTGACTATCGTGTATCACTCATGGATTGATTAATTCTTTATGAATGACCGGAAGAGTGTGGTATATCCCTATTAGAATTTAGGGGTTTGGAAGTAATGATAGAGAGAAGTACCGAAGAAACTTCTTAAGATATAGGGAATGAACTAGAATGGTTGAGAAACGAGTGTGTAAACCTCGCTCTTTAGAGTTAAGGAAAATCAGAAAAAAGAACTAGTAAAAAAGAGTGAGAAAATGAACCAATTCACAAACCGATCATCAAGAGAACGAGCAATTTGGGAAATTTCAACTCCTGAGTGACCCAAAGGATTCATAAAACTATGGAAAAGAACCTTATAACAAATTGGAAGAGAAAAACCAGACCAGTTCAGATGAATCGGATCCAACAGGATTGAACTAGTTTATGATCCGAGCCGATTTATGAACTAGAACCGATAGAGAAAGGGCAAATCGAAAAATTTATGGATCCTGAGTGACCTAAAGAGTCACTAAAGTCATGAAAAAGGACTTTAGGATGAATTGGAGATGAAAACCAAATGGTTCAGGTGAACCAGATCTGAACCAGTTTGAACGACTATTGAACGAGGTCACCATTGGATAGAAAATTCAAATTTCATTTTTTTTAGGTGGCTTAAAAAATTCAAATTTGAAATTTGAGGTCACAATTGGATAGAAAATGAATTTAGATGAACTGAGAAAATTTTTAGATTTAAAAATTTTAATAAAATTAAGGGTGAACCGGCCGGTTTATGCTTTGAACCCGGTTTAGACCGGTTTGAAGGAAGAAGAGAGAAAGAAGAAACGAGTAACAACGGGACAATCAAAGAGAATAAACAAAACCCTAAGAAAGGCTGAGATGTAGTAAAGAATACACTCTATGAAGGACAAAGGATGGGCATGAAGGACGAGTGATACAACTGCCTAGATGATTGGATAAAAAAAAATGGAGAGAAGGAGACAGTTGAAGAATTGGTCTTCGAGAGAATCCTGGATTTAAACCACGAAAAAAAAGGGAGAAGTGAAAAGGCCAAAACATTGGAAAAAGAATAATGAAGTAAAATCCTTAAAGAAATTAATGACAAAAATCAGATTTCTAGTTTAAAGTCTTGAGATGGTTAAGTGAGCTTCACGAAGGATGAATAAGAGGTTTTGAAACAAGAAGGATGTAAACCCTCCTTAAACGAAAATAAGTTAATGGGTTAGCATAAAAAAGATGGTGTGAAAAGTATGAATGAGTGGACAACCCATACTAAGATAATAAAGTAAAGAATGTTTGAGAAACATTGGGAAAGTAAGTCCTCTAAATAAGATGTGGCTAAGGAGGAATAACCGCAATTGGTAAGACGGGTCATAGTCCACATGCGCATATGAAGCTTAAAGAGTGGACGACCGAGCATAGGGTCGAATGCACGGAATAAAACCAATAATCGAAAGTATCCCATTTAAGGAATAAGGGATAAAACAAAAGTTGTGGATAGAAAAGGATCCAAAGCAAACAAATGCCCTAACATAGGTAAGGGTGCGAAGAAATGGAGAAAGAACCATACAATGAATGATAAGGAGGTTGAGCATGTAACTCCTAAGATGAAAATCTCTATTGTAAGGGACATAGTAGAGAACAAAATCGGAAGGAGGGAACATTCCCAAGCAAAGTAATCGACACATAGATCGAAAGCAATTATTATAGAATGAAGAATCATGAAGTGATTATGAATAAGTAAAAGTGGATTAAGGAAAAAGGAAAAACCCTTGAATAAGGAATGCTAAGGACTTAAGAAGGAAATAATCCCAGTTTATTGGTAAACTATTGGGAAACTAAATAATTGGCACCAAAAAGACCCAATAAAGAAGTTGGGAAAGGACGAGTGGGTAAGGAAAATTGACACGATTATGTAAGACATGTTGTCAAGATACGAATGATAATTGGGTAATCCAAGCCTCCCAACACTTCCTAAGCCTTTCCACGCCGAATTAGGACTGAAAGGTAAGCCAATTCGGCTCTCCTTTATAATTTTTTATCGGTGCTAGAGAGAGAGTCGACCGAATTTCAACAATTAGAAGTGTTTGATCAGTCAATTTGATGAAATCAAATTCGGTAGTGTTGAAGAGTTGAAATTGGGGAAAAATAGGGGATTTTTGAAATTCAAGTGGCCAAAATGCAATTTTATGAAATTGAGGGTCAATTGGGCATGAAAATAATGTTGGAGGATCAATTGAGGAATTTTGGAATTTTTGGGGCAAAACTTACCATTTTTTGTAAAGGAAGGGCAAAATGGTAATTTTGGAAAAATTGGGGGACCAAGTTGGAAATTTGGGAAATTAAACCCCTTTTTGGTGAAATGGAATAAATTGAGGTCCTATGATAAATTTTAGAAGTTTCGGGACTGAATTTGAGGAAAAATCGGCATTTAGGACTTAAAGTTAAAGAGAAATAACTTTAGTGACCTAATTACAAATAAATGAAAGTTTGACTTTCTCATTTATTTGGAATGAATGAAGGCGATTAGGCTGAAGGATAATGAACCAAGATGTTCATATCGTGTAGGAACACGAAATACTGGGAACGCCAACAAGGACAAGCTCGCGTGAATACAAAGAAACAGTCTAGTGGAATTCACAACATTAACGGGTGAGTGGGTTTACTAACACCATACCCGATTGGGATGATGAGCACAACTTAAAGATAAAAACCACTTACTGGTTGTGAGTGGAAATTTTATATCATACCCGGTAGGGGATGATAAGTACCTCGGTATAATCATCACCACTTAGAGAAAGTGATGTAAAAATTATGTGAAAAAAACTACTTACTTGTTGTAAGTAGATCATACCCGGTTGGTATTATAAGAATTCCTCGAAGGAAGTTGAAAACCCGTTCATCAATTATGAACGGAGATGTCCTTGTACCGATTGGTATAATGGACAGTGAAAACCTATTTTGTCGGAAGTGTTCTCCCATGACTGTGTGCTAATGCTTAAACTATTTGGGAGACCTTCTTGACGGGAGCTCGAATAGCTCTTATAGGCCAGGGGCCTCAGTTTTGGAACTTGAGGGCTAGAATGCCCAGATTTTTGAAAATCTTGTACAGTGGGCCCAAGGCTAGTTGGCACGAGGAGGAGCTTGTAAATGAACATGATATATGTGCCATAAAACTTAATAAGTGAATTGTTTGGCCATAATACCAAGATAGGACCGACATGCTCAGTCAACTAGCAGCAGTGCGACATGACAGGTCGATAGATCAGTCAAGACAAACAACTACAGGTTGAGTTGAGAGTCGGGGCCATTGGAGTAGTGACACCACATATTACATGGCTTGATAAGAAAATATTGTTTGTGCATGCACTATGAGTACGAGATCATCAAGACGCCCATGAGGGGTAGTGATGTGTCCTAAGGGCCCTGGACGACCCGGTGAGTATAAGGGCAGATCGTCGTTCGAGGTGTCTGTGCGAAATCTGAAGTAGCACCAAGTGCATGAAACCGGGGTGGGGACAGGATGAGGTCTCTGTCCTCATACGGACATGAAGAAGTGATTTCGGGATTGTGGATCGGATGTCACATACATCCACTCATTCCCAGGGTAGAAGTGGTTGTACTTCTATCTGGGTGGCAGGAAAAGTCGCTTCGAAGTCACTAGCGGGTTCAGTAGTGATACTGACTTGTGAATATGTGTAACCTTCTTGATGAAGGATGTGTGTTGGGTGATGACACACCGTGGTAAATAAGAAATGGTGGAAAACCCGAATTTTTAAATGAATGGATTTTTGAAAAAAAAGGAGTCTGGTACACTCTATATAAATGTTTTTCTTAAAAGTTAAAAGTAGACCATTGAAAACCCATTCACTGAGTAGTCTTACTCACCCCCTCCCTTATATCCCTTTCAGGAAATCCCGGAAAGCCTACCTTGAAAGACCATCAACTAAGATGCTTGTAAGACAGGTATGTAAAGTTTAAAATTTCATGCAGTTTTGATTATGCTATTCCAGGAAATGGTGTAGGTTTAAAGGACGCCTTAGTCTTTACGGATTATAATAAGGGGAAACCCTTTAATAAACCGGGAGAGTGGCGGGTTGTTCACGGGGATCCGACCAAACCGGGTCGGGGCGTGACACTGTGTGCCACTGCTTAAACAATTTGGGAGACCTTCTTGATGGGAGCTCGAATAGCTTTGTTAGGCCGGAGGCCTCGATTTTGGAACTTGTGGGCTAATATTCCCAATTTTGAAAATCTTGAACAGTGGTCCCTAGGCCGGTTGGCATGAGTAGGAGCTCATAAATAAACATGATGTATATGCCATGAAAACTTAAGTAATTGAATTGTTTGGCCATGGTACCGACATACTCAGTCAACTAGCGATAGTTGCTTGTGCATGCACTGTGTTTACGGGACCTTCAAGATGCCAAGAGGGGTAGTGATGTGTCCTAGGGCACTGGACAACCTAGTGGATATAATGGCAGTTAGTCGTACCAGAAGCCTTGCGAAGCTCGACGTAGCTTCAAGCGCATGAGACCAGGGTGAGGTCAGGATGAGGTCTCTGTCCTCATATGGACACAAAGATTTGTTATGAGATTGAGGGTCGGATGTCACGAACATCCACTCATTCTCATGGTAGAAGTGGACGTGATTCTATCTAGGTGGCCGATAAAGTCGCTCCGACACCACAAGTGGGTTCAGTGGACGGATTGGCCTATGATTGTGTGTTTGACCTTCATGATGAAGGATGTGTGTTGGGTGATGATACACCGTGATCAATAAGAAATTGTGATAAAAACCAAAATTTGAAATGAAAGGTTTTTGAAAGAGAATAATAAATCTGGCACACTTCGAATCAAACATTTTCCTAAAAGATAAATTTTGAAAACCCATTCACTAAGTCGTTATACTCACCCCCTCCTTTATATCCCTTTTAGGTAACCTCGGAAAGCCTACCCCAAAGACCACCAGTTAATACGCCTTTAAGACAGGTATGATCATTGCAAAATTTTATACAGTTTAGTTTTATGTTATTATAGGAAAAGGTGCATGTTTAAAGAACAACTTACTATTCATGGTTTATAAATAAGGGGCAATCCTTAGTAAATCGGGAGAGTGGCAGATTGATCACGAGGATCTGACCAAATCATGTCGGGGCGTGACAGAGTGTGTTTGAAGGAGTAGGGGATCGAAGGAATATCGTGATAGGAGAAACTAAAACGTAGGGGATCGAAGGAATATTGTGAAGAAGCTAGAAAGTTTGTTTGAAGGAGTAGTCAAAGGGGATTACTATGAGTAACAATGAGTTGCACTCTAGACTAAATTGTAATGGAATACTAAAGGTTTTGATAACATAATGTATGAAATAAATATGTATAGATTGCACACAAGGTTAACAAAGAGTAGTAATTATGGAAGTACCAAAATAAGCAATCATACATGAGAAGGGAGGATGAACTAGATTACTACGCGGAGATGGTTTATGTAGCGTATTAGAATAAAAGAAATAGTGAAGAATGACCATGCATTAGGTTAGAGAGGTAAAGTTAGGAACTAGAAGTATATTCTCACACAAAATGAGCTAAATCTGGGGTGGAGACATTGGTTGGAGATAATAAAATATTATGATCTGATAATCGATTACCACTTGAGGAATGCAAATGTCGTGGCACAAACGTTGAGCTAGAAAAACAACACGTGCCTCACTGTCACACCCCGACCCAGTTTGGTCAGATCCCCATGATCAACCCGCTGCTCCCTTGGTTTAAGAGGGGTTTCCCCCTTCTTTTTATTCAAGAGTAGTCAAGCATAAATTCAAACCATGTTCCCTAGAATAACATAAATTAATCTAATTTAAGCTTCAAAGAAACTTTAAGCATACCTGACGGATGGTACATCTTTACACTCTTTCATTTTATCCTTACTCCTGAAAAAGGCTAAAAAGTGAGGGGGTGAGTTCTACAACTCGGTGAGCGGGTGTTAGGAGTGAGTTTTCAAAATAACTTTAGTTTATCCAAACCTTACCAAGGTTATCATTTTCTTTAAAAAATAAATTTCTTCATCCAATTCGGGTTTTCAAAACTTTTTCCATTTCCATATTAGGTGTGTTTTAGCTCTCTTAGCCCATCCCCTTGCCTTGGGAGGCATTTAGCAAACAAGCACACTCCATTCATCAGGAAGGGTACATACATTCGCAGGTGCAGCCCATCCATTGCACCCACTTGTGGATTGATGCGTCTTTACCATCCACCAAGATAGAAGTCCATCCACTTCTACCCTAGGTCTAAGTGAATGTTCTCAACATCTAACCCTTAGACCTGAATGCCACTCTGTGTCCATATGTTGACAGAGACCTCATCCCAACTCCACCCCGGTCTCATGCGCAGAAGTTACTCTGAGCTTCAAGACTCACTAGCATGATGAATTGCCCTTATTTCTACCATGTCGTCTAGTAGCCCTTAAGACCCATCACTATCCCCTAGGGCATCTTGGTGGTCTCGTACCACATGTGCATGCACAAATAAGAGTTTTCCACATATAACCATTATCGTTGGTGCCAACAGTCCATCGGCCTCAACGCTCAACCCGACATGTAGCTGTTTGTATAGGCTGGTCTGTCGACATGGCCCTGACGCACTGCCGCCAGTCCATCGAGCATTGTCGGTCTTGACTTGATATCGTGGTGAAATCACACAATCAATTTAATTGGAAAATTTTCATGGCTCTTCTTAATCAAATTTGTTTACAAGCTTTTGCTCGTGCCCACGGGCCTTGGGTCCACTACACGTGTTTTTCCAAAACTGTGCATTTAGCCCTATGAGCTCAAAAATTGAGGCCCCTGGCCTATCTGAGCTATTCTAGCTCCCATCAAGAAGGTTTTCCAAATGTTTTAAGCATTGACACACAACAAGGGGAGAACACTTCTAACAAAATTTATTTTCGGCTTCATCACAACAACCGGATGTGATGATATCTCCACTTACAACCGGTAGTCGGGTTTCTCCTTTTCCCAAGGAAACTCATCATACCAACCGGGTATGATTACCTCTACTTACAACCAGTAAGTAGGTTTCATCCGTTAAAGATAGTGCTCATTATCCCAACCGTTATGATGTGTAAATTAGCCCACTCACCCGATGACCATGACGTGTTCGTCCCCAGTAAGTTTTCTAAGTCCACGCTAGCTTTTCCTTGCTTGTGTTCTGGTCTCTCATGTCCCTACACGATATTGGCATCCTTATCAATTAAGTTTTAGCATGACAACTATCGTTTTCTCATGTATGAGCGACTAGGTTCAAAATTGTTGGTTTATTGCACTTAGGTCCCTAAAGTTCTTTTTAATTAACTTTAGATCCTTAATGCTAACTTTTCCCCAAATTGAGTCCCAAGGTTTCCAAACTTCCCTTTGGGTCCTCAATTTACTCAAAATTGTGTAAGGGGCTAAAGTTTTCCAAATTTCCAATTTGGTCCCCAATTTTTCAAAAATTACGATTTTGCCCCATACTTTTCAAAAATGGCTAATTTGGCCCCAAATATTCTGAAAATTGACCAATTAGTCCCTCAACATTATTATCATTGCCAATTGGCCTTCAATTTTGAGAAATTGCATGAAGGTCCATCAAAATTTTGAAATCCCCAAATTTCCCCAATTTCTCCCTTTCAAACTGACCAAATTTAATTTCTTAAAATTGACCATTCAATCGGGATTAATTACTTCAATTGATGGTTTGGATCAGTTCTTATACTTCCATACAATTCAATTGAGCTTTGAATTGCATGATTTGGGTCTGAAACGAACTCAAACAGAGCTTCACCAGAAAACTGTTCGTAGAGAGAGAAAGCTTCGAAAGCATATCGTCAGAGGAGCGGCGGTCCAAACTCTTGATTGGGGGAGGTAGCTCTCATCCTGAGATTCCTTCTAGGATCAAGAATTGCTACAATTGATATCTAATTGAGGGTGAATTTGGTTAGTGAAATTTGATACTTTCTCTCTCTAACACTGATATGTAACGACGAAAAAGGGCCAAATTGGCTTACCTTTCAGCTTTGTTGAGGTTGTGTGAGGGCCATGGGGGTGTCGGGGAGGCTTGGTTTGGCTGGACGAGGGCTGAATTTGGTCGAATTCAGCCCGGCCAAAACTAGGCAGCTTTAGTCCGTCGGAGCTGCAACACTGTTTGATTCAGCCAGAACTTCTCCAACGGTTCTCGGGTCGAAAGGAGGTTGCTATCAGGTAGCTGACTTCCCCCTAAGTCTATAGGACCCGACCTTGCCTTCTAAGGTAAAGAAAAATGCCCAAGTTAGAGTTCTAGTTCGAGATTCACTAAAAAATGGAGTAGTTAAGAGAGAATGGCGATTTGAGGTGTGTGGAGGATGAATGGAGATAAACTCTTTATATAGAGAGTTTAGGGACCCTCTACTCGACGACTTCCTTTTTGTTCGAGCTTATCCTCGCCCGAAAATGGCCTGATCGGAATGGTTACACCTTCATCATAGAAGGAAGTTTTCTGCATTAATGAACAGTGTTGTCATCTTGAGGAAGAAGATCAGCCGACTGGGTTCAATGGCAAAAATCAGCCGATTCAGGCTCAATTCAACTGATTATCTCAAAATAAAAAAGTTTAAATTAATCTAAATTCATTTTCTATTTAATGGCGGCTTCAATTTCCCAATTTGAACATTTTAAGCCACCAAGAAAAATGAATTTAGAAACCGGTTCAAGTATGGTTCAATTTAGTTCAGGTCCTGTTCACCCTAAACCTGTTTATTTTTCTCTTCCCATTTGTCCTGAAGTTCTTTTCCATGATTTTTATTACTCTTTGAGTCACTTGAGATTTTCCAATTTCCTATTTTACCCTTTCTTTACTAGTTTAGGTTCGTTAACTGGCTCGATTTTTTCTTTTGAATTGACCGGTTCATTTCTCGATTTTCTTATCTTTGAAGGGGCGAGGTTTACAACTCTCCCCTCCTTTTAGGATGGTAGTGTTGTAAACCCCGCACATTTGAGTTAAGGAAAATCGGGAAAAGAACCGGTCAAACAAATAAGAAAATCGAGCCGGTTTACATTTAGGAACAAGCAATATGGAAATTTACAACTTCCAGGTGATCCAAAGGGTTCATTAAACTTTGGAAAAGAAACTTAAGACAAATTAGAAAATATAAACCAAATTGGTTCAGGTGAACTAGATTCCATAAGAACTTTAAAGTTAAGCGTGCTTGCTTGAGAGTAGTGTCAAAATGGGTGACCTCTTGGGAAGTATGAATTTTTTTGTAGCCCGAAATTTCGGTCAAAAATTTTTATGTGAAGTACGGCTTATCATAAATAGCTATAAATTAATATATATTTAATTATTGGAATTAATACAAATAATTTAATACCGAAATTAAATTATTGAAATTAATACCAATAATTTATGGCAATATTAATACTAGTAATAAATCTCTCTCATTTAATACATGGTTTTACACTTATATAAAGAGGTCATCCCCATTTATTCTCCACACACCCAAAAACTTCTCTATCTCTCTACTGCTCCATTTCCCGGTGAAGCTCGAACTAGAGCTTCGACTTGAACAAAGGTCAGGCCCTTTAGAAGAGGGGAGAAGACAGCTATCTAGTAGCAAACTCTAGTCAATCCGAGAATTGTTGGAAAATCGCCGGCATGATGGAATAGTGAAGCAGCTCCAGCGGACCGAAGCTGCCCTATTTTGGCCAAGCTGAAATCGGCCATTTCAAGCCCTCCTCAAGCCAAACCAAGCCTTTCCAACACTTCCACAGCCCTCCCACGGCCGAACTACGACTGAAAGGTAAACCAATTCGGCTCCCCTCTGCAATTTTCGGTCGGTGCTAGAGAGAGAACTGGCATAATTTCAATAATGAAATTCTAACTCAATTCGGTATCAATTGATGCAATTCTTGATTCTAGGATGAATCTAAAGATGAAAGCTATCTGCCTAGATCGAAAGCTCAGACTGCCGTGCTCTCACCGGTGAGAAATCGAAGCTTTCTCTCTCTATAGTCTATTTTTCGACGAAGCTCCGTTTGAGCTCGTTCCGGCATTAAAATCTGTGATTCAAAGTTTCTTAGAATTGTATGAACATGTAGGAACTCAATTTCAACAATTAGAAGTGTTTGATCAGTCAATTTGATGAAATCAAATTCAGTAGTGTTAAAGAGTTGAAATTTGGGAAAAAATAGGGGATTTTTGAAATTTAAGTGGCCAAAATGCAATTTTATGAAATTCAGGGTCAATTGGGCATGAAAATAATGTTGGAGGATCAATTGAGGAATTTTGGAATTTTGGGGGCAAAACTTACCATTTTTTGTAAAGGAAGGGCAAAATGGTAATTTTGGAAAAATTGGGGGACCAAGTTGGAAATTTGGGAAATTAAATCACTTTTTGGTGAAATGGAATAAATTGAGGTCCTATGATAAATTTTAGAAGTTTCGGGACTCAATTTGAGGAAAAACCGGCAGTTGGAACTTAAAGTTAAAGAGAGATAACTTTAGTGACCTAATTGCAAATAAATGAAAGTTTGACTTTCTCATTCATTTGGAATGAATGAAGGCGATTAGGCTGAAGGATAATGAACCAAGATGTTCATATCGTGTAGGAACGCGAAATACCAGGAACGCCAACAAGGACAAGCTCGCGTGAATGCAAAGAACCAGTCTAGTGGAATTCACAGCATTAACGGGTGAGTGGGTTTACTAACATCATACCCGATTGGGATGATGAGCACAACTTAAAGATAAAAACCACTTACCGGTTGTGAGTGTAAATTTTATATCATACCCGATAGGGGATGATAAGTACCTCGGTATAAAAATCCACTGTTTAGTGGTATTTTAATCATTACCACTTAGAGAAAGTGATGTAAAAATTATGCGAAAAAAACTACTTACTTGTTGTAAGTAGATCATACCCAGTTGGTATGATAAGAATTCCTCGAAGGAAGTTGAAAACCCGTTCATCGATTATGAACGGAGATGTCCTTGTACCGGTTGGTATAGTGGACAGTGAAAACCTATTTTGTCGGAAGTGTTCTCCCATGACTGTGTGCTAATGCTTAAACTATTTAGGAGACCTTATTGACGGGAGCTCGAATAGCTCTTATAGGCCAGGGGCCTCGATTTTGGAACTTGAGGGCTATAATGCCCAGATTTTTGAAAATCTTGTACAGTGGGCCCAAGGCTAGTTGGCACGAGGTGGAGCTTATAAATGAACATGATATATGTGCCATAAAACTTAATAAGTGAATTGTTTGGCCATAATACCAAGATAGGACCGACATGCTCAGTCAACTAGCGGTAGTGCGACATGACAGGTCGACGGACCAGTCAAGACAAACAACTACAGGTTGAGTTAAGAGTCGAGGCCGTTGGAGTAGTGGCACCACATATTACATGGCTTGATAAGAAAATATTGTTTGTGCATGCAGTATGAGTACGGGATCATCAAGACGCCCATGAGGGGTAGTGATGTGTCCTAAGGGCCCTGGACGACCCGGTGAGTATAAGGGTAGATCATTGTTCAAGGTGTCTGTGTGAAATCTGGAGTAGCACTAAGTGCATGAGACCAGGGTGGGGACAAGATGAGGTCTCTATCCTCATACGAACACGAAAAAGTGATTCCGGGATTGTAGGTCAAATGTCACGTACATCCACTCATTCCCAGGGTAGAAGTGGTCGTACTTCTATCCAGGTGGCAAGAAAAGTCGCTCCGAAGCCACTAGCGGGTTCAGTAGTGATATTGACTTGTGAATGTGTGTAACCTTCATGATGAAGGATGTGTGTTGGGTGATGACACACCGTGGTAAATAAGAAATGGTAGAAAAACCTGAATTTTTAAATGAATGGATTTTTGAAAACAAAGGAGTCTGGCACACTCCATATAAATATTTTTCTTAAAAGTCAAAAGCTTTTAAAAACCCATTCACTGAGTAGTCGTACTCACCCCCTCCCTTATATCCCTTTCAGGAAATCCCAGAAAGCCTCCCCTTAAAGACCGTCAACTAAGATGCTTGTAAGACAGGTATGTAAAATTTTAAATTTCATGCAGTTTTGATTATGCTATTCCAGGAAACGGTGCATGTTAAAGGACGCCTTACTCTTTACGGTTTACAATAAGGGGAAATCCTTTAATAAACCAAGAGAGTGGCAGGTTGATCACATGGATCCGACCAAACTGGGTAGGGGCGCAACATTTGTCCTCAAAACTAAGTCAACAATCCTTTGCATCAGGAGTGACTTCCCTTGATGTCCTCTTGGGGTTTGCTCGACATGTTATCACTTTGGTTATTTCCTTCACTTAGTCCTTTAGCCACGCACTTAAGAAGTCTTTCTCCCTTTCCATTTTCCACTCACTCCATAGAGTGTATCACAATCAATCATGTTCTAACCACCAATCCCAAGGTACCTCCTTAGGTCTATTTCTTACTCTACTTAGGGTAAGACTCTTCTTCTTAAGGGTTCTTATTCATGTCATTGGGTTGGATGTTCCATATATATTCGACCGTCCCCATTTCCAATCATTCCCTTAGTTGTTGATGCTCGTAGCTTAGTATCCTTTAGGACTTTTCATTCTTAATCCCATGAGCTTTGTTATAATTTCCTCCTTATCTTATTTTGGTCCTTCCCCCATCTTTTGTTTACTACGACTCCTGTTCCAGTTCTTAAGTTTGACTAACGTACTCAGTCTTACTTGAGTCACCTTTCCTTGGGACTGTTGGAACTACATGTACTTTACAACATGACGTTCTAGAAATGTCTTTCTCCATTATAGTTCTAGAATATGTGTCCTTGATAATGGTTCATGCCTTTCCAACCATTTAGGAGTCGTATGGCTTCATTCCTTCTTATTACCCGATAGTGTTCCCCAACTACCTTCGGTGTTGTCCAATTGTCCTTTAAATTTTGACATCAGGATTGTGTCGGTTTCTCCTTATCTACTCATTTTCTACCAACGTTTCTATGGGTTTTTCCCTCGGTTCCAACCATCGGGTTTCCTAATAACTTACCAATGCATTAGGATTCTTTCTTACTTATGTCCTTCCTCATTTCCAATGGTGTCTTTTACTTAAGAGCTTTCCTTTCTTCCATCCATTCTTACTTGCTCGTGACCATTACACCATTCCTTATCCTGAGTTGACCCTTTTTGGTCTATTCTTTGATTCCTTGTTTGGGGAGGTCTCCCTTTGATGGTTTTCATTCTCTACTATGTCCTTAAAAGTAGAGACTTCCATCTTAGGGCTATACCTTCAATCTTCTTACCATTCCCTTAAGATTCCTTCCCTTTACCTCCTTACACTCTTTTTATATTGGGGCATTTTTCCACTTTTAATCCTCCATTGTCTTAAAATTCCCATTTCGTCCCTTATTCCCTATCCGAGGAACTTCCGATTATTGGGTCTTATTTCGTGTACTCCACACTATGCCCATCCGTCCACTCTGTAGGCTTCATTAAGTGAGCGTGGACTATGACCAGTCATGATGTTAGTGGTCATTTCCTTTAATCAATCCTTAACTTGAGGGCTTACTTCTCCAAGGTTTCTTAGATATGCTTTCTTCTATTTCCTTATTATGGGTAGTTCACCCCTCTCTTACTTGTACGACATTTTTTGATGCTATCTTCTCACTTACTCATTCCTTTGGTTTAACTTACTCTTTGGGCCCTCATAAGTACTTTTCCTTTGTACTTGATCTTTCCATCTCAACTAGCATTGCCTTTCTGAGCTTACCTTATCTTCTCACTTTAATTAGGTCCATCACTTCTTCGTTGGGGCATGTACTTCCCTTGGACTTCTTTCCTAGATTGGTTTCTTCCTTCTTTGCCCTTATAGGTATCCGACCTTGGAGCAACTTTATGACATTCGTTGATATCGTCCTTTCTGTTTACCCACTCTTTTGAAATCTCACGAAACGTCATTTGTACTTTGTCATCATCCCGACTTGCATCCTAGTACTCGTTTATCTCATTTAGGGAGGCGTTCAATTCCTCCTTGTTTCGAGGTCTCTTGATCACCTTTTAGGAGGCTTACTTAATTCTTCTCATGGCTTGAGTTTGGTCGTTAATCCATTTTCATCTGTTGATTCTTTAAGGATTTCTTCCATCCTTCTTTTTCGACGTTTGGCCTATTCACTTCTCCCTTCTTCATCGGGGTTTAAATCCATGGTTCTCCTGAGGGTCAGTTCATTAACTGCCTCGTCCCTACTATTTTTATTTTTCAATTGTCTAGGGGTAGCTATCTCTAGAATTCACTCATCCTTGATGCCCATCTAGTCACCCTTTATAGGGTGTAGTCGACACTTTTTCTCGGTCCTTCGTAGGACATCATTTGTTCTCCTTGATCATTTCATTGTTACTAGTTGCTTCCTACTTGGTTACTCTCTTTTTCCAAACCAGGTCATACTTGCCATCCTGAGATATCTTTAACCACTTATGCCCCTTTTTGAGGTTCCTTATTTTGGGTTAAACCTCTTATGATCCACTTGTCGGTTCCTTAGCTTGAGAATTTCCCTTTTATGGTCTCACTTCCTACCTTTATTTTTCTACCTAGGGACTTCCATCCTGGGAGTTTTACATTCAACTTCCCTAATGCTTCTTGAAGGCTCTTCCTGCTTTCCTTTCTTTCAACTTGTCCCTCTTAGAGGCAAACTCAGTTCCTCTTTGTTACGAGATTTCTTGCCTTTTTTACAAGGGCTCAATTAATCCCTTGCCAGTACTTAGGTTTTCTTTCTAGTGTTAATCCTCCCACTCCTACTAAATCTCTTGATGCCGCATTTTCCTTTCCCTTTTCCCAAGTTTATCTTATCATTTGACCTTGTAGAAGTATTGCTTCCCTTACACTCGGCCCTCTATGCAGACTCTTTCCTTTTCCCATTTCAGTTGGGTTATTTGTCTCTTGGTTAGGGCATGTCCCTTCCATTGACTCTCCTTCTAAGTAGGCTCTTCGTTCCTTTATGGAATCCTTATTCTTAGTCCTTTGACTTGTTACCTTGTTACTCTGCGTTGGGAGTTCCTAATTCTTGTGGGGAACTATTTAGGTTGGTTATCTTAGGATTAGTATTAACTATAGGTGGCCTGCAATCTTCCTTCTTAGGAGGCCTTTTCTCCACTTACTACCTCGGGTCCTGATTGGTATATACCAATATATTAGTGGTACTTTTCGTTAACAGGGAGACTAACTATTAAATGGAAAATTTTGGTTTTTTATTTATTCCAGGAGGTAGTTTCTTGCCGCACTCGGCCTATTACAGAAATCTCCCACTACTTCATATTCTAGTTCCTTGGGGTCATAGGCTGGGAGTTAGCCTATGATTTGTTTCAAAATTTGTAGTCTAAGGACTCTGATGAACTGGTTGACGTCCATCCATACTCCCATCTAGCTTCCCTGCTAGGACGGACTTCATGAATCACTTCGAGTCCATACCTCCCCATCACCTTTGCTTCACACTCATAAGCCCACTTAATCCATTGGGGAGGGTTAAAGTTGTATTGAGCCGGTGGGGGTGCCTGGTGAACTTTCATGAAGGTTGTGTGGGCATCCCAGTAGTTGTTCTAGGCCTCCCTCTGAATTGGGGTCCTTTTTGGCTGTCGCAGGGCTAGAATGGGTGTTGGGCTCCTTGGAGGAGGGGTAGGTTCTTCCTGCCTTGGAGGAGGATACGTTATGTCGCCAGACTCTAATAATGCCCCAACAAGCTTCCTATAATTCTCGACCATGTCTTTTGGCACTCTCTTCTCGACTTCCACAAACCTTTGAACATCTATCTTACTGGAGGTAGGAGCCTTTTTCATGATTTTGTACGTGTGTTTGGTTCGCACGGTGAACTTCCTAGGGACTCTTCTTCCATCATGTTAATTAAGTTTTTGTTAGTTTTAATGCATAGTATTGATAATGTTTTCAAGGGAACATAGTTATAATACCACTCAAGGTGTCATGCCCCGACCCGGTTTGGTCGAATCCCCATGATCAATCTGTCACTACCTTGGTTTAAGAGGGGTTTCCCCCTTCTTTTTATTTAAGATGAGCCATGTGTAAATTTAAACCTTATTCCATGGACTAACATAAATTCATTTTTCTAAGTGGCATAAAATATTTAAATTAGGGAATTAAAGCCATCATTGGATAGAGAAAGAATTTAGATGAATTTAGAAATTTTTAATTTTGAAAAACCTAGTCAAATCGAGCCTGAACAGGCTGATCAAAGCATTGAACCCGGTTCAGAACAGTGTCGTCATCTTCCTCTAGATGACAACACTGTTCATTCACCGGAAGAACGGACATCGCAGGCGAAGATGTATCACCTCCGTTCAGGGCATTTCAGGTCATGAATGAGCACCATCAAGATACCAAATAGTCGGGTAGAGAGTCCTCGAGCTCCTTATATAAAGAGCTCATCTCCAGTCATCCTCCTCACACCTGAAAACTCAATTCTCCCTCAACTACTCCATTTTTCGGTGAAGCTCGAACCAAAGCTCCGACTTGGGCAGTTTTCTTAACCTCATAAGGTGAGGTCAAGTTCTTTTGACTCTAGGGAAGTCAGCTATCTGATAGCAACCTCCGTTCAATCCAAGGACTATTGGAGAAGCGTCGGCGGAATCAAACAGTGAAACTACTCCGACAGACCAAAGCAGCCCTATTTCGTCCGAGTTGAATTCGGCCAAATTCAGCCCTCCTCCAGTCAAACCAAGAACTCCCAACATTTCCACAACCCTAATACAACCTCAATTGAGCTAAAAGGTAAGCTAATTTGGCCCATCTTAATCGTTGTAGGTTGGAGTTACATAGAGAAACTATAGAATTCTCCCTCAATTTGGTGTCAATTGTAGGAGTTCTTATGTAAACCCCACACTTTTGAGTTAAGGAGAACCGGGAAAAGAACCAGTCAAACCGAGTAAGAAAACCGAGCCGGTTTACATTTGGGAACAAGCAATATGGAAATTTACAACTTTCGGATGATCCAAAGGGTTCATTAAACCTTGGAAAAGAACTTTAAGAAAAATTAGAAGACAAACCAAATTCGTTTAGGTGAACAAGATTTCATAACAACTTTGAAGTTAACTGTATTTGCTTGAGAGTAGTGTGAGGATGGGTGACCTCTTGGGAAGTATGAATTTTTGTAACCCGAAATTTCGGTCAAAAATTTTTATGCAAAGCCTTATCATAAATAACCATAAATTAATATATATTTAATTATTGGAATTAATACAAATAATTTAATACCGAAATTAAATTATTGGAATTAATATAAATAATTTAATACCAAAATTAAATTATTGGAATTAATATCGAAATTAAATTATTAAAATTAATACCAATAATTTATGGCAATATTAATACTAGTAATAAATCTCTCCCATTTAATACACGGGTTTTACACCTATATAAAGAGGTCATCCCCATTCATTCTCCTCAAACCCGAACACTTCTCTCTCTCTCTACTGCTCCATTTCCTGGTGAACCTTAAACCAGAGCTTCGACTTCAACATTTTTCTTAACCTCGAAAGGAGAGGTCGGGCTCTTTATAACCGGGGAGAAGTCAGCTAACTGATAGCAAACTCCAGTCAATCCAAGAATTAATAGAGAAGCGCTGACATGATGGAACAGTGAAGCAGCTCCGGTGGACCGAAACTGCCCTATTTCGGCCGAATTGAAATTGGCCATTTTGAGCCATCCTCAAGCCAAACGAAGCCTTCTCAACACTAACTCAACCCTCCCACAGCCGAATTACGACTGAAAGGTAAGCTAATTCGGCTCCACTCTGCAATTTTCGATCGGAACTAGAAAGAGAACCGACAGAATTTCAATAATGAAATTCTAACTCAATTTGGCATCAATTGATGCGATTCTTGATTCTAGGATGAACCTCAAGATGAGATCTATCCGCCTAGATCGAAAGCTCGGACCGCCGTGCCCTCACCGGTGAGAAATCGAAGCTTCTCTCTCTATAGTTTGTTTTCTGGTGAAGCTCCGTTTGAGCTCGTTCTGGAGTTAAAATCTACGATTCAAAGTTTCTTAGAATTGTATGAACATGCAGGAACTCAATTTCAACAATTAGAAGTGTTTGATTGGTCAATTTGATGAAATCAAATTCAATAGTGTTGAAGAGTTGAAATTGGGGGAAATTTTGGGGATTTTTTAAATTCAAAGGGCCAAAATGTAATTTTATGAAATTGAGGGTCAATTGGGCATGAAAATAATGTTGGAGGACCAATTGAGGAATTTTGGAATTTTTGGGGCAAAACTTACCATTTTTGTAAATGAAGGGCAAAATGGTAATTTTGGAAAAATTGGGGGACCAAATTGGAAATTTGGGAAATTAAACCCCTTTTTGGTGAAATTGAATAAATTGAGTT
The DNA here is from genome assembly GCA_030064435.1 of Trapa incisa. Classification (NCBI taxonomy): domain Eukaryota; kingdom Viridiplantae; phylum Streptophyta; class Magnoliopsida; order Myrtales; family Lythraceae; genus Trapa; species Trapa incisa. The sequence goes on from CM057771.1 coordinate 20,043,154, forward strand.
CCCAATATAAATTTTAAAGGTTATAGGACTCAATTTGAGGAGAAACCGACATTTGGGACTTAAAGTTAAAGAGAAATAACTTTAGGAACCTAATTGCAAATAACTAAAAGTTTGGGTTTTCTCATTCATTGAAAATAAATGAAGGCTGTTATGCCAAGTAATAATGAACAAAGATGTTCATATCGTGTAGGAACACGAAATACCGAGAACGCCAGCATGGACGAGCTCGCGTGAATACAAAGAACCGGTTAAGTGGAATTCACTGAATTAACGGGTCAGTGGGTTTACTAACATTATACCCGGTTGGGATGATGAGCACCACTTAAAGATAAAAACCACTTACCGGTTGTGGGTGGAAATTTTATATCATACCTGGTAGGGGATGAAAAGTACATCGGTATAAAAACCCACTATTTAGTGGTATTTTAATCATCACCACTTAGAGAAAGTGATGTGAAAATTATGCGAAAAAACTAATTACTGGTTGGAAGTAGATCATACCGACAAAATAGGTTTTTACTGTCCATTATACCGACTGGCATAAGGACATCTCCGTTCATAACCGATGAACGGGTTTTCAACTTCCTTCGAGGAAGTCTCATCATACCAATCGAGTATGATCTACTTACAACCAGTAAGTAGTTTTTCCACATAATTTTCACATCACTTTCTCTATGTGGTGATGATTAAAATACCACTAAACAGTGGGCTTCTATACCGAGTTACTTATCACCCCCTACCGCTTATGATATAAAATTTCCACCCACAACCGATAAGTGGTTTTTATTTTTAATTTATGCTCATCATCCCAGCCGGGTATGATGTTAGTAAACCCACTCACAACTAGTAAGTGGTTTTTAACTTTAAATTGTGCTCATCATCCCAACCGGGTATGATGTGAATAACCCACTCACAATCGGTAAGTGAGTTTTAAATTATAAGGTGTGCTCATCATCCCCACCGAGTATGATGTTAGTAAACCCACTCACCCGTTAATGGCGTGAATTCCACTAGACTGATTCTTTGTATTCACGTGAGCTTGTCCTTGTTGGCGTTCCCGGTATTTCGTGTTCCTACACGATATGAACAACCTTGTTCATTACTACTTGGCATAATAGCCTTCATCCATTTCCAATGAATGAGAAAACCCAAACTTTTAGTTATTTGCAATTAGGTCACTAAAGTTATTTCTCTTTAACTTTAAGTCCCTAATGTCAGTTTTTCCTGAAATTGAGTCCCGTAACTTTTAAAATTTATCCTGGGACCTCAATTTATTCAATTTCACCAAAAAGGGGTTTAATTTCCCAAATTTCCAATTTGGTTCCCCAATTTTTCCAAAATTACCATTTTGCCCTTCTTTTACAAAAATGGTAAGTTTTGCCCTAAAAATTCCAAAATTCCTCAATTGGTCCTCCAACATTATTTTCATGCCCAATTAACCCTCAATTTCATAAAATTGTATTTTGGCCTTTTGAATTCCAAAAATCCCCAAATTTCCCCCCAATTTCAACTCTTCAACACTATCGAATTTGATTTCATCAAATTGACCGATCAAACACTACTAATTATTGAAATTGAGTTCCTGCATGTTCATACGATTCTAAGAAACTTTGAATCGCAGATTTTAATGCCGGAACGAGCTTAAATGGAGCTTCGTCGGAAAAGAAACTGTAGAGAGAGAAAGCTTTGATTACTCACCGGTGAAGGCACGACGGTCCGAGCTTTCGATCTGGGGAGATAGGTCTCATCCTGAGGTTCATCCTAGAATAAAGAATTGCATCAATTGATGCGGAATTGGATTAGAATTTTGTCATTGAAATTCGGTCGACTCTCTATCTAGCACCGATCAAAAATTGTAAAGGGGAGCCGAATTGGCTTACCTTTCGGTCCTAATTCGGCTGTGGAAAGGCTAATGAAGTGTTAGGAGGGCTTGGTTTAGCCTGAGGAGGGCTTGAAATGGTTGATTTCAGCTTGGCCGAAATAGGGCAGCTTCGGTCCGTCGGAGTTGCTTCACTATTCCATCATGTCGGCGCTTCTCCAACGATTCTCGGATTGACTGGAGTTTGCTATAAGATAGTTGTATTCTCCCTGGTTCTAAAGAGCCCGACCTTTGTTCAAGTCGAAGCTCTGGTTCGAGCTTTACCGAAAAATGGAGTAGTAGAGAGAGAGAGAAGTGTTCAGGTGTGAGGAGAATGAAATGGGGATGACCTCTTTATATAGGCTTAAAACCCGTGTATTAAATGGACGAGATTTATTACTAGTATTAATATTGCCATAAATTATTGGTATTAATTCCAATAATTTAATTTCGGTATTAATTTCAATAATTTAATTTCAATATTAAATTATTTGTATTAATTCCAAGAATTTAATTTAGGTATTAAATTATTGGTATTAATTATAATAATTAAATATATATTAATTTATGGTTATTTATTATAAGGCGTACATAAAAATTTTTGACCGAAATTTCGGGTTACAAAAAAATTCATACTTCCCAGAAGGTCACCCATCCTTACACTACTCTCAAGCAAGCACACTTAAATTCAAAGTTCTTATGGAATCTCGTTCACTTGAACCAATTTGATTTTTGTCTTTATTTTGTTTTAAGTTTCTTTTCCAAGGTATAATGAACCCTTTGGATCACCCGGATGTTGAAATTTCCAAATTGTTTGTTCCCATATGATCGGGTTTGTAAATCGGCTCGGTTTTCTTACTCGGGTTGACTGGTTCTTTCCTAGTTTTTCTTAACTCAAAAGTGCGGGGTTTACAACCAAGATAAACTATTATAGGTGTAAGGAAAGAAGGGGTGTTTCACACCTCATAACCTACTGATACCATGGCATGAGTTACGTAAACGGTTCACCAAGAGGTCAAGAAATGACAAGGTGAGTGCAAAAACTTCTTAAGAAGGTCAAACCAAGAAGGAGACCTCATGAATAGGGATAAGGTACATTAGTAACATACTTAGGACCCTCTCATAAGGGGCAAACACAAAAAAACGTCCCCCGAAACTCTAGGGAATGACACAGTTAGAGTGAAGAAGAGAAGGAATACACTATGAAAGGGAACTTTGGAGGGATGCATAGAACCAAGTGCCTTGAAGGAATCATTGATTGGTAGATAGGCATAACGAGGAGTGCAAGGAGCCAAACTCTCATTAGAAACTACTTGAAAGAAGGATGTACCGGAGGCCGAGATTGACCTAATTTGGAAAAGTGATAGAATATTAGGTACAACTTCCTTTGGAAAATATAGAGAAGTCAAAGTGGAGATTTGGGACAACATAACAAAAGTAAGCAAACCATGACAACGAGATGGTCAAAGAAAATGAACGAACCCTAAGGTGGACCGGGAAGTAGTAAGAAATACACCCTAAAAAGGTCATTGGAAGGATCATTAAGGACGAGGAGATTAGAGAGACAACTATCTCAAGAAAACTAAACAAGGTGAAAAGTAGGGTGAGACAGGTAACGAACTACTCTTGTAAGGGTCATAGAGTAAACCCCAGCAAAGAAGGAAGAGGTGGAAATGCCAAGTATTGGAGAAAAGAAGGATGAAAGAAATCCTTAAAAGGACCAAGGGCCAATTAATGACTAAAACTCAAGCCAAGAAAGGAATAGGCAAGCCTCTCACATAACGGTAAAGAAAACTTGAAACAAGAAAGATTTATACGCTCCATAAAGAAGTAGACAGATAATGGGTATGAATGAAGATGTAGATAGAGTATATAGGATGTGCCTACAAGAATTGTGGAGTAAAGGTAAATAGGAGAAGATGAAATCAAGGGATGTCATTTAAGGGTAAAAATCCCCTCGAGCAAATGCAAAAAGGAATGTCAAGAGAAAAGGAAAGAATCCTACCAAGGAAGTATCGTGATGTCCCAATATGACCTGTTTGGAGAAAGAGTAGGAGTATCAAGAAATAATTCCAAAAGAACCAAGTAGAAAGCAGAAACTAGTAACTATGGACAGCCAAAGAGAATGAACAAAACCCTAAGAAAGGATGAGATGCAGTAAAGACTACACTCTCTGAAGAACAATGGGATCGGCATGAAGAACGAGTGATACAGCTGCCCAGGCAATTAGACCAGAAAAATAAAGAGAAGAAGACAGTTAAAGAATTAGTTTTTGAGAGAACCATGGACTTAAACCACAAAAGAAGGGAGAAGTGAAAAGGCCAAAACGTAGGAAGAGAAGAACGAAGGGAAATCCTTAAAGAAATCGATGGTCAAAACTAGATTTATAGTTTAAAGTCTTGGAGCGGTTAAGTGAGCCTCAAGAAGGGCAAACAAGAGATTTTTAAATAAGGAGGATGTGAACCCTCCTTAACATAAATTATTTAACGGGTTAGCATCAAAACATGCTTTGACAAGTATGAATGATTGGACAACCCATACTCGGGTAATATAGGAAAAATGTTCGAGAAGATGTTGGGAAAGTAAGTTCCCTAATAAGGTGTAGCTAAGAAGGAATAACCACAATTGGTAAGACGGGTCATAGCCCACACACGCATACGAAGCTTAAAGAGTAGATAACCAAGGATAGTGTGGAATGCACAAAATAAAACTAATAATCAAAAGTGTCCTATGTAAGGAACAAGGGATAAAACAAAAGTTGTGGATAGAGAAGGATCCAAAGCAAACAGATGAACTAACATAGATAAGGGTGCGAAGAAAGGGAGAAAAAACCATACAATGAATGATAAGGAGGTTAAGCATGTAACTCCTTAGATGGAGCAACCTGCCCAGATAGAGAGCTCAAACCACCGCACCTCTGACGGTAAGTTTCGAAGCTTACTCTCTCTACACTCACTCTCTCTATGCTCAATTTTTCGGTGAAACTCTGTTTGAGCTCAATTAGGACCCAAATGATGCTATTCATAGCACAATTGAATCATATGTAATTGTAGGAACTAATCTATACCTTCAATTGAACCAATTAACCCCGATTAAATGGTCAATTTGATGAAATCAAATTCAGCTAGTTTGAAAGGGAGAAATTGGGGGGAAATTTGGGAATTTCGTAAAATTAAGGACTTTTTTCCAATTTCCCAAAATTGAGGGCCAATTGGCCATGTAAAAAATGTTGGAGTACCAATTGGTCGATTTTTGGAACATTTGTGGTCAAATTGCCATATTTGGAAAGTAGAGGCAAAATGGTAATTTTTGAAAAGTTGGGGACCAAATTAGAAATTTGGGAAAACTTGAGCCCCTTATACAATTATTAGTAAAATGAGGACGCAAAGAGGATTTTGGAAACTTTGGGAGTTAAATTGGGCAAAGGTTTCCATTTGGGGCCTAAAGTTAAGAAAAATAAACTTTAGGGACCTAAATGCAATTTATCGATAAATTGTGATCCTAGGCTTTTATCCCACCCGTTGGTGTGATGAATTAAAAGATATTTTTGTCAGAAGTGTTCTCTCCTAACTATGTGCTAATGCTTAAATCTTTTAGGAAACCTTCTTGACGGGAGTTGGAACAACTCAAATAAGCCAGAGAACTCGATTTTGGAACTTGTGAAGCTAAATGCCCGGTTTTGGAAAATCACGTGCAGTGGGCCCAAAGCCAGTTGGCACGAACAGAAGCTCATAAATAAACATGATATATTAAAGCCATGAAAATTCTAATTGAATGGATTATGTTATTTCGCCATGGTACCAGGACACGACCGACATACTTGATGGACTGGCAACAGTGCGTTAGGCCCAAGTCGACGGACCGACCTAGACAAACAGTTGCAGGTCGAGTTGAGAGTTGGGGTCGTTGAACTAGTGGCACCAATGATTAATGGCTTTGTGGAAAATTATTATTTATGCATGCACTTGAGGTTTAGGACTATCAAGATGCCCAAAAGGGGTAGTGATGTATCCTAAGGGCTACTAGATGACATGGTGGAGATAAGGGTAGTTTGTCGTGCCACCAGTCAGGGAAGCTCGACGTAGCTTCATGGGCATGAGACCCGGGTGGGGTCGAGATGAGGTCTAGTCCTCATACAGATAGAGACTTGATTTCGCGTTTGAGGGCCGGATGTCGAGAACATCCACTTAAACCCAGGGTAGAAGTGTATGGGTGATGCGAACATCGCCAATATGTTGACAACACCCTACACCAAATATGGCAAAGACCTCAAGACTTTTACAACGCAAGTACGAAAAGATGGAATATACCTTGTTTATGTGAGAAATAATGTATGAGATATATAGATGTCACACCTAAATCCTCTAAGAAGAACTCTTAGAAAACCCTGTTGATAAGTTTAATTGCTTGAACGCCACAGGTAAAAACCTGATAAGTTCAAAAGTTATTTTAAGAGAGAAAGATGACAAAACCTCACAAAATTGAATTTCCAAAGTGTGTTTCCTCCAATGCTTTGAAGTATGCCTTTTATAGGCATAGATAACAACTGAATAGTCTAAAAATAAGGAAAAATATATTTTATGGTTACATGCCAACCATATCTAATCTAAATATCTCTGATATTTTAATAATTATTTTAAAAATCTAAACTTGACTAATTAAATATCTAATATTATCATTTAATATCCTAGAAGATTTATTATATTAATAAATCTCTACTCATTAATTAAATTTGGACCTTCTTGTGGGCCTTTCTTGTGCTCTTCAATTGGGCTTCCACTTTGATTTTTCTATAATCTCTTTAATCAACCTATATAAAGCTTATTTTGTATCTTTTAACCCTTAAACTTGTCATTGGGCCCTCTTCAAGTCTCAAATGACCTTTTAACTCATTTTCTGAAAAAGTATTCACCTCTTTTGCAGGGGTTGTTGATCAGACTTGTGGATTCATTGTCTCCCTAGTTGGATTCACATCAGCAGGCTTCTATCTTGGTGGCCGGTAAAGTTGCTCTTAGCCACAAGTGAGTGCAGTGGACAAACTACCCTGCGAATGTGTGATCCTTTTCTCACGAATGGCATGTGTTGACTGTTAAACACACATAATGTGGAAATGAGGAATAAGGGTTTTGAAAACCGGAATTTGAGGAAAACATATTCTTAAATGAAATAAGGAGTTTGGCACAATCTGATCAAAACTGTTTGGTTTATGAAAACTCTCTCTCAACACCGATTAACTAAGTTGTCGAACTCATCCGCTCCCTTAAACCCTTTTCGGGTAACCAAGGGAAAACAAACCTAAAGACTTTCTGATAGCCGAACCTGCAAGACAGGTATGTAAGGTTTAATGTATTCATTTTTTATTAATGCTATTCTAAGAAAGATACTAGTGAAAACGACGTCTTACTTCTCACGATTTAGAGAAGGGAAAACTCCTAATAAACTAGTAAAGTGGTGGGTTGCTAATAGGGATCTAACTAAACTAAGTCGGGGCGTGACAACTTCAGTGGTATCAGAGCCTATTTGTTCGAATGTATTATGAAGACTATATAACATAGTAACTAATAGGAACAAATTTTAAAATTTTAGATGGCTCCCCATAGAGGAACCAAGAGAATAAGAGTTGTGGTCTTTGACATGGCCCAACCACCCCTTCCTATGGAAAATCCTCGAGGAGCCCAGACAACCCCACCTTGGACTAAGCTAGGAACACCAAAGATTGTACGAGGAATTCACTCGAGTATTTGGACAACCTAACCTCGTCCCTAAGGCAGACACCAACTCTCGAGTTGAGTCGGAGGTAGTACAATCTCATCTCCCTCCTATTAACCATCCTCCTCTAGTTGACATCACCAAATACCTAAAGACTCTCCATCAACTGGGTGTAAGCCTTTCCTCGGAGAGAAGGATGTTGGAGCCGCCATAGACTGGATGACTAACAACAAGAAGTTGATGGGGATAGTCAAGATATCACCAGAGGACATGGTAATCCTGACAAAATTTTTCTTAGGTGGTAGTGCCAAAAGATGGTGGGATAATGTACGGAGCCTACATACCTCCGCACCCACCTGGGAACAATTCGAGGAGAGGTACGCAGAGGAGTACCTGGATCTTCATCTAATTAATGAGAAGAAGCATGATTTCCTCCGACTCCAACAAGGGCTTAACTCTATATCGAAGTACGAAATTAAATTTAATGAGTTAAGACCCTTTGCCCCTAACCTGGTCGGACCGACAGACATCTACCAACCATTCATGGATGGTCTCAATATGGATATACAAGACCAGATGGGGGTAATAGGACGCCCCATGGATCTGGTAGCTGTGATTAGTATGGCTCATGAATATGAACGACTCGTACATAATCGACACCGCCGAATGGAGCAGGCAAACCGAAAGGAGGACAAGGGCCAAAGCCGTCATGGAGGATGAAAGGAGCATAATGGTCCAAGATGGGGAAATAGAGTGGGATTTCAAAAGAGGAAGGATATGCCACCACCTCTCCAGAGAGTAATCCCCACCCTTCCACAAAGAAACTCTCGCTGTCCTAGGTGCCAAAGGTACCACAAGTGAGCTTGCTTGGACAAGTAGGGCACTTTGCAAAGAAATTTCCCACTCTTAGGGAGAATAAGTAACGGAACATGCTTGGATCACCCCAAGGGAACCCCAGGACCCCCAAGCAGGACGCCACAGCTAGACTACCAGCTAGGGTATGTAACCTTACCCAAGAAGAGGCTAGGAAAGACCCTAGTACCGTAGCGGGTACTTCCCAAAACCCTCCCAATTAAGCTTGAGAAAAAACCTATAATTTGAATTTCATTCAATAAAAGAAATCTTTTCTTCTAAAAACATGCATTTCTTCAATCAGGGTATGTACACTTGTGGGGACGAAAGGTCCACACCCTCTTTGACTTGGGAGTAGAAAGATCATTCATCAAAGAAGATCTAATCTCAAGTATACCCCTAGAACTCACCTCTCTAGTACTAAGTCTCAACATCTTCACGCCCTTAGAAGAAGGGTTAAATAGGGACAAGTCGTCACGCCCCGACCCGGTTTGGTCGGATCCCCATGATCAACCCACCACTCTCCCGATTTACTAAGGGTTGCCTCTTGTTTATAAACCGTGAAGAGTAAGGCGTCCTTTAAACTTGTACCTTTCTAGGAATAACATAAATCAAAACTACATAAAATTTTAAACTGATCATACTTGTCTTTACAGGTGAAATAGAAGTTGGTCTTGGGGTAGGCTTTCTGGGGTTACCTAAAAGGGGTATAAGGGAGGGGGTGAGTACAATGACTCAGTGAATGAGTTTGCAAAATTTATCTTTTTAGGAAAAATGTTTGGTTCGGAGTGTTCCAGACTCCTTATTCTTTTTCAAAACCTTTCTTTTCAAATTTCCAGTTTTTATCACCATTTCTTATTAATAATGGTGTGTCATCACCAAACACACATCCTTCATCATGAAGGTCAATCACACATTTGCAGGCTAGTACGTCTACTAAACCCACTTGTAGCATCGGAGCAACTTTACCAGCCACCTAGATAGAAGCACGTCCACTTCTACCCTGAGAATGAAAGGATGTTCGCGATATCTGACCCTCAATCCCATCACAATTCTTTGTGTCCGTATGAGGATAGAGACCTCATCCTATCCCCATCCCGGTCTCGTGCGCTTAAAGCTATGTCGAGCTTCGCAAGGTCACTTGGTACGACTAACTGCCCTTATATCCACCAGGTCATCCTGGGCCCTAGGACGCATCACTACTCCTCTTAGGCATCTTGAAGGTCTCATAAAACACAGTGCATGCACAACCAGTATTTTCATATCATGCCATATAATTTGTAGGGCCACTAGTCCAACGGTCCCAACCCTTAACTCAACATGCAGCTATTTCTCTTGACTAGTCCGGAGATCTATCATGTCGCACTACCGCTAGTTGATTGATTATGTCGGTCCTATTTTGGTACCATAGCCAAACAATTCAATTATTCAAGTTTTCATGGCATATAATTCATGTTTGTTTATGAGGCCTACTCTTGCCAATTGGCCTATGGCCCACTGTTCGAGATTTTCAAAATTAGGCATAATAACCCCCAAGTTCCAAAGCCGAGGCCTCCAGCCTAACAAAGCTATTCGAGCTCCCGTCAAGAAGGTCTCCCAAATCGTTTAAGTAGTGGCACACAGTCAGAGGAGAGCACTTCCGACAAAAATATATTTTCAACTATCCATCATACCAACCAAGTATGAGGATATCTCCGCTCATAACCATTGAACGGGTTTTCCACTTCATCCGAGTAAGTTTCATCATACCAATCGGGTATGATCTACTTATAAATAGTAAGTAGTTTTTTCGTGTCACTTTCACACCACTCCTCTAAGTTGTGATGTTTAAAATACCACTAAGTATTGGGTTTTTATTTCCAAGGTACTTATCATCCCAATAGGGTATGATATAAAAATCACACTCACTCGTTAATGTCATGAATTCCACTAGATTGGTTCTTTCTATTCACGCGAGCTTGTCCTTGTTGGCATTCCCGGTACTTCATTTTCCTACATGCTATGAACATCCTTGTTCATTATCCCTCGGCCTAAGAGCCTTCATTCATTCCAAATGAATGAGAAAATCCAACTTTTTATTTATTTGCAATTATGTCACTAAAGTTATTTTTCTTTAACTTTAAGTCCCTAATGCCAATTTTTCCTCAAATTGAGTCCCGAAGCTTTTAAAATTCACTTTGGGACCTCAATTTATTCAATTTCACAAAAAGGGGTTTAATTTCCTAAAATTTCAATTTGGTCTCCTAAGTTTTCCAAAATTACCATTTTGCCCCTACTTTACAAAAATGATATGTTTTGCCCCAAAAATTCTAAAATTTGCCCAATTGGTCCTCTAACATCTTTATCATGCCCAATTGGTCCTCAATTTTATGAAATTACACTTTAGTCCCTCTAATTTTTGAAATTCCCAAATTTCCCCAATTTCAACATTCTAACTCTGTTGAATTTGATTTTATCAAATTAACCAATCAAATGAGTTTAATTGTTGAAATTGAAGTTACATTGGAGTTCCTACACCTTCATACAATTCAATTGCACTTTGAATCGCACAATTTGGTGCCAGAATGAGCTCAAACGAAGCTCCGCTGAAAAACTGAATTTAGAGAGAGAAAGCTTCGAAAGCTTACCATAGGGGGCACAGAAATTCAAGCTTTCAATCTGGGCATGTAGCTTTTGTCCTGAGTTTCATCCCAGAATCAAGAATTGCATCAATTGATGCCGAATTGATTGAGAATTTTATCATCGAAGTTCTATCAGTTCTCTCTCTAGCGCCGGCAAGAAACTACAGAGGGGAGCCGAATTGGCTTACCTTTCAACTCTAATCCAGCTATAGGAGGGTTGTGGAGGTGTTGGAAGTGCTTGGTTAGGCTTGAGAAGGGCTTGAATTGGCCGATTTTAGCTGGGCTAAAATAGGGCAGCTTTGGTCCACCAGAGCTGCTTCACTGTTTGATCATGCTAGCGCTTCTTCGGTGACTCTCGGAGTAAATGAAGACTACAAGCGTGTAGTTGACTTCTCCCCAGTTCTAAAGAACCCAACCTAACCTTGTTTGGCTTAGAAAAGTGCCCCAGTTGGAGCTCTGGTTTGAGCTTTACCGGAAATGGGAGCAACTAAGAGAGAATGGAGTGTTGAGGTGTGGAGATGATGAATGAGGAGGGGCTCTTTATATAGGGAGCTCGGGGACTTCTTGGCCATCCAATTGGCGCCTTAATGGTGGTCATTCATTTCTTGAAACCCCTTGGCTGGAGACTTTTCAGCTTCGCCGGTGTTGCGTGATTTTCCGGTGAGTGAATAGTGTTGTCTTCTAAAGGAAGAAGATGACACTGTTCCAAACCTGACCGGACGGGTCCGAACCAGGTGCAAAGTTTAAACTGGCTCGTTCACCCCAATTTGACCAAAATTTTCAAATCTAAAAATTTTTATATTCATCTAAATACATTTTCTATCCAATGGTGGCCTCAAATCTCAAATGTGAATTTTTAAGCCACCTAGAAAAATGAATTTAGCATCCAGTTCAATAGTGGTTCAAACCGATCCAAACTAGTTCAATCTGGTTCAGATCCGGTTTGTCACGCCCCGACCCGGTTTGGTCAGATCCCCGTGATCAACTCGCCACTCTCCCGGTTTACTAAAGGGTTTCCCCTTATTGTAAACCATAAAGAGTAAGGCGTCCTTTAACCTGCACCTTTTTCCTGGAATAGCATAATCAAAACTACATAAAATTTAAAACTTTACATACCTGTCTTACAGGCATCTTAGTTGACGGTCTTTAAGGGGAGGCTTTCCGGGATTTCCTGAAAGGGATATAAGGGAGGGGTGAGTACGACTACTCAATGAATGGGTTTTTAAAAGCTTTTGACTTTTAAGAAAAATATTTATATGGAGTGTGCCAGACTCTTTTGTTTTCAAAAATCCATTCATTTAAAAATTTGGGTTTTTCCACCATTTCTTATTTACCATGGTGTGTCATCACCCAACACACATCCTTCATCATGAAGGTTACACACATTCGCAAGTCAGTATCACTACTAAACCCGCTAGTGGCTTCGAAGCGACTTTTCCTGCCACCCGAATAGAAGTATGACCACTTCTACCCTGGGAATGAGTGGATGTACGTGACATCCGACCCATAATCCCAAAATCACTTCTTCATGTCCGTATGAGGACAGAGACCTCATCTTGTCCCCACCCCGGTCTCATGCGCTTGGTGCTACTCCAAATTTCGCACAGACACCTAGAACGACGATCTGCCCTTATACTCAACGGGTCATCCGGGGCCCTTAGGACACATCACTAGCCCTCATGGGCATCTTGATGATCCCATAATCATAGTGCATGCACAAACAATGTTTTCTTATCAAGCCATGTAATATGTGGTGCCACTGGTCCAACGGCCCCGACTCTCAACTCAACCTGTAGTTGTTTGTCTTGACTAGTCCGTCGACCTGTCATGTCGCACTACACTGTGCATGTCGGTCCTATCTTGGTACCATGTCCAAACAATTCACTTATTAAGTTTTATGGCACATATATCATGTTCGTTTACAAGCCCCTACTCGTGCAAACTAGCCTTGGGCCCACTATACGAGATTTTCAAAAAACTGGTCATTCTAGCCCTCAAGTTCCAAAATCGAGGCCCTCGGCCTATAAGAGCTATTTGAGCTCCCGTAAAGAAGGTCTCCCAAATAGTTTAAGCATTGGCACACAGTCAGGGGAGAACACTTCCGACAAAATAGGTTTTCACTGTCCATTATACCAACCGGTATAAGAACATCTCCGTTAATAACTGATGAACGTGTTTTCAACTTCCTTCTAGAAAGTCTCATCATACCAATCAGGTATGATCTACTTACAACCGATAAGTAGTTTGTCCGCAATATTTTCACATCACTTTCTCTAAGCAGTGATGATTAAAATACCACTAAATAGTGAATTTTTATACCAACGTACTTACCATCCCCAACCGAGTATGATATATATTATCCCACTCACAACCGGTAAGTGATTTTTAATTTTATGTTGTGTTCATCATCCCAACCGGGTATGATGTTAGTAAACCCACTCACTTGTTAACGTAGTAAATTCCACTAGACCGGTTCTTTGTATTCACGCGAGCTCGTCCATGCTGGCGTTCCCGGTACTTCGTGTTCCTACACGATATGAACATATTTGTTCACTATTACTCGACTTAACAACCTTCATTCATTTCCAATGAATGAGAAAACCCTAACTTTTCATTTATTTGCAATTAGGTCCCTAAAGTTATTTCTCTTTAACTTTAAGTCCCCAAATGTCAGTTTTTCCTCAAATTGAGTCCCGAAACTTTTAAATTTTATCTTGGGACCTCAATTTATTCAATTTCACAAAAAGGGGTTTAATTTCCCAAATTTCCAATTTGGACCCCCAACTTTTCCAAAATTACAATTTTTTCCCTTCCTTTACAAAAATGGTAAGCTTTGCCCCAAAAATTCCAAAATTCTTCAATTGGTCCTCCAACATTATTTGCATGCCCAATTGACCCTCAATTTCATAAAATTGCATTTTGGTCCTTGGAATTTTGAAAATCCCCAATTTTTCCCCGAATTTCAACTCTTCAACACTGCCGAATTTGATTTCATCAAATTGACCGATCAAACACCTCTAATTATTGAAATTGAAGTTGAAATTGAGTTCCTACATGTTCATACGATTCTAAGGAACTTTAAATCGTAGATTTTAATGTCGGAACGAGCTTAAATTGAGTTTCACCGAAAAATAAACTATAGAGAGAGAAAGCTTCGATTTCTCACCGGTGAGGGCAGGGCAGTCTGAGCTTTCAATCTAGGCAAATAGCTCTTATCTTGAGGTTCATCCTAGAATCAAGAATCGCATCAATTGATGCCAAATGCCGAATTGATTTAGAATTTCATTATTTAAATTCTACCGGTTCTCCCTCTAACACCAGTGGGAAATTGTAGAGTGGAGCCGAATTGGCTTACCTTTCAATTCTAACTCGGCCGTGGGAGGGTGGAGGAAGCATTGGGAAGGCTTGTTTTGGCCTAAGTAGGTCTCAAAATGGCCAATTTCAACTCAGCTGAAATAGGGCAGCTTTGGTCCGTCGGAGCTGTTTCACTATTCCATCATGTCGGCGCTTCTCGGATTGACTGGAGTTTGCTATTAGATAGCTGACTTCTCCCTGGTTCTAAAGAGTCTGACCTCTCCTTTCGAGGTTAAGAAAAATTTTCAAGTCGAAGCTCTGGTTTAAGCTTCACCGGGAAATAGAGCAGTAGAGAGAGAGAGAAGTGTTCAGGTGTGAGGAGAATGAATGGGGATGACCTCTTTATATAGGTGTAAAACCGTATATTAAATGGGAGAGATTTATTACTAGTATTAATATTGCCATAAATTATTGTTATTAATTTCAATAATTTAATTTTGGTATTAAATTATTTGTATTAATTCTAATAATTTAATTTGGGTATTAAATTATTAGTATTAATTACAATAATTAAATATATATTAATTTATGGCTATTTATGATATGGCCATAAAAAGTTCTTAGCGAAATTTCGAGTTATAAAAAAAATCATACTTCCTAAGAGGTCACCCATCCTCACACTACTCTTGGGCAAGCACGATTAACTTCAAAGTTCTTATGGATTCTTGTTCACCTTAACCAATTTGGTTTTTCTCTTCTAATTTGTCTTAAATTTCTTTTCCAAGGTTTAATGAACCCTTTGGATCACCCGAGAGTTGTAAATTCCCAAATTGCCCGTTCAGAAATGATTGGGTTTGTGAACCGGTTCTGAATCCTCACTTGGTTTGACCAGTTCTTTTCCTAATTTTCCTTAGCTCAAAAGGGCGGGTTTTACACGGTTCACCTGAACCAGTTTGGTTTTCATCTCCAATTTATTCTCAAGTCCATTTCCATGACTTTTGGGACTATTTAGATCACTCGAGATACATAAATTTCCCGGTTTGCCCTTTCTCTATCAGTTCTGATTCATTAACCGACTTGATTCATAAACCGGTTCAATTTAGTTGGATCCGGTTCATCTGAACCGGTCGGGTTTTTTTCTCTTCTAATTTGTCCTAAGGTTCTTTTCCAAGGTTTTATGAACCCTTTGGATCACCTGGGAGTTGTAAATTTCCAAATTACCCACTCTCTAATGATCGGGTTTGTGAACCGCTTCGATGTTTCTCACTCAGTTTGACCGATTCTTTTCCTAGTTTTCCTTAACTCAAAAAGTAGGGTTTACAACTCGCCCCTCCTTTTAGGAGTTTTGTCCCCAAAACTTAATCCGCATATTTCATGACAGGCCCCAACCCGGTTTAGTTGGATCCCCGTGAACAACTCACCGCTCTTTCTCGGTTCAAGAGGAGTTTCCCCCCTTCTTTTAGTCGAGAGGAGTCAAGCAAAATTTCAACCTTGTTCCCTAGAATACATATATAGATTAAAATGCAAGCTTAAGGAAAAATTAAGCATACCTGATAATGGGTGAGTTTCTACAACTCAGTGAATGGGTTTTTCAATACTTTTACTTTTATGAAAAAGATTTGTATTGGAATATGCCAGACTCCTCACTTTTCAAAAATCCCTTCAGTTAAAAATTTGGGTTTTTCCACAATTTCTTATTATCAAGGTGTGTCATCACCCAACACACATCCTTCATCATGAAGGTTACACACATTCGCAGGCTAGCACGACCGTTGAACCCACTTGTGGCTTTGGAGCGACTTTACCGGCCACCTAGATAGAAGTACGACCACTTCTATCCTAAGAATGAGTGGATGTACGTGACATTCGACCCTCAATCCCGAAATCGATTCTTCATGTCCATATGAGGACAAAGACCTCATCCTGTCCCCACCCCGGTCTCATGCACTTGGTGCTACTCCAAATTTCGCACAGTCACCTAGAACGATGAGCTGCCCTTATACTCACCTGGTTGTCCAGGACCCTTAGGACGCATCACTACCCCTCATGGGTATCTTGATGATCCCGTCTCATAGTGCATGCACAAACAATATTTTCTTATTATGTCATGTAATATGTGGTGTCATTAGTCCAACGGTCCCAACTTTCAACTCAACTTGTAGCTGTTTGTCTTGATTGGTCTAGAGACCGGTCATATCGCACTACTGCTAGTTGATTGAGAATGTCAGACCAGCCTTGGCACCATGACCATACAATTTACTTATTAAAGTTTTAAGGCACATATATTATGTTCGTTTACGAGCTCCTGCTCGTGCCCATTGGCATATGGCCCACTGTTCGAGATTTTCAAAAAAAAAATCGGACATATTAGCCCCTAAGTTACAAAACTGAGGCCCCTGGCCTATAAGAGCTATTCGAGCTCCAGTCGAGAAGGTCTCCCAAATTGTTTAAGAATTGGCACACAGTTAGGGGAGAACACTTCTAACAAAAATATGTTTTCACTATTCATTATACTGACCCGATATAAGGACATCTCCGTTCATAACCGATAAACGGGTTTTCAACTTCCTTCGAGGAAGTTTTATCATACCAACCAGGTATGATCTACTTACCACAGGTAAATAGTTTTTTCACATGGTTTTCACATCACTACTCTAAGTCATGATGTTTAAAATACCACATAGTAGTGGGTTTTTATTTCGATGTGCTTAGCATACCCAACCGGGTATGATATAAAATCCCACTCAAAACTAGTAAGTAGTTTTTAACTTTAAGTTGTACTCATCATCCCAACTGGGTATGACGTTAGTAAACCCACTCACCCGATCGTGCAGTGAAATTCCACTTAGTCGAGTTTTGACCCTTGCACGCTGGACCTCAACTGGCGTTTCCAATATCGCATTCTCCTACACGAAATGAACATAGTTGTTCATTATTCTTTGGCCTAATAGTCCTCATTCGTTCCAATAAATGAGAAAACCCAACTTTATATATATATTTGCAATTAGGTCCTTAAAGTTATTTTTCTTTAACTTTAAGTCCATATTGTCGGGTTTTTCCTCAAATTGAGTCTCGAAACTTTTAAAATTTATCTTAGGACCTCAATTTATTAAATTTCGCAAAAAGGGGTTAAATTCCCAAAATTTTCAATTTGGTCCCTCAATTTTCCCAAAATTACCATTTTGCCCTTACTTTACAAAATGGTAAATTTTGCCCCAAAAATTATAAAATTCCTCTATTGGCCCTCTAATATTCTTATCATGACCGATTAACCCTTAATTTTAGAAAATTATATTTTGGTCCTTCAAATTTTTAAAAATCCCTAAATTTCCCCAATTTTACCCCTAATTTCAACTATTTAATACAGCCGAATTTGATTTCATCAAATTGACCAATCAAACACCTCTATTCGTTGAAATTGAGTTTCTACATGTTCATACAATTCTAAAGAACTTTGAATCGCGGGTTTTAACGTTAGAATGAGCTCAAACGGAGCTTCGCCGGAAAATAGACTGTAGAGAGAGAAAGCTTCGATTTCTCACCGGTGAGGGCGTGGCGGCCTGAGCTTTCTATCTGGCCAGGTAGCTCTCCTCCAAAGGTTCTTCTTAGGATCAAGAATGACATCAATTGATCTTGAATTGGATTAGAATTTTGTCATTAAAATTCAGTTGACTCTCTCTCTAACACTGATCGAAAATTATAAAGGGGAGTCAAATTGGCTTATCTTTTGGTCCTAATTCAGCAGTGGAAGGGCTGAGGAGATGTCGGGAGAGCTTGGTTTGGCCTAAGGAGGGCTTGAATTAGCCGATTTCAACTCGACCAAAATAGGGCAGCTTCGGCCCGCCGGAGATGACTCTCGGAACGAACAAATGTCACCACCGTGTAGCTGACTTCTCCCCAGTTCTAATGAACCCGACCTCGCCTTCTTTGGCTCAGAATTGACCCTATATCGGAGCTCTGGTTCGACCTTCGTCGAAAAACTAAGCAACTGAGAGAGATGAGCTTTTCATGTGTGGAGAGAACGAATGGAGAGTGGCTCTTTATATAGAGAGCTCGGGGACCCGTTGGCCATCCGTTTGGCATCTTTATGACAGGCATTGAAGACCTAAAACGTACCAAACAGAAACGTTTCTTTTTTGCCGGCACTACTTCGATTTTCCAGCGAGTGAACAGTGCTGTCATCCTGAGGAAGAAGATGACACTGTTCCAAACCAGACCGGACCGGTCCGAACCAAGTTCAAAGCTTAAACTGGCTGGTTCACCCCTCATTCAACCGAGTTTTCCAAATCTAAAAATTTCTAAATTCATTTTCTATCCAATGGTGGTCTCAAATCTCAAATTTGAATTATTTAAGCCACATAGAAAAATGAATTTAGGATATGGTTCAATAGTGGTTTAAACCGGTTCGGATCTGGTTCACCTGAACCGGTTTAGTTTTCATCCCCAATTCCTTCACAAGTCCATTTCCATATCTTTTGTGACTCCTATGGTCACTTAGGGTCCATAAAATACTTGGTTTACCATCTCTTAATCGATTCCGATTCATAAATTGGCTCGGTTCTTAAGCCGGTTTAATCCGGTTCGGGTTCGGTTCACTCGAACCGATCTAGTTTTTCTCTCCCACATTGGTCTAAGGTTCCTTCTCAAGGATTATAAACCTCTTTGAATTACAAGGGATCCATAAGCGTCTTGGTTGACCCATTCTCTATCGGTTCTGGTTCAATGAATCAACTCGGTTTATAAACCGGTTCTATCCGGTTTAGACCCGGTTCTCTTAAATTGCTTCGGTCTTTCTTCCTTATTTCATCCTAGGGTTCTTTTCCCAAGTTTATGAACCTTTTTGAGGCACATGGGAATTAGAAATTTTCAAATTTGCTCGTTCCCTAACAATCATATTTTTAGACCAATTCGGTTTAAATATTCAAATTAATCAATTCTTTCCCCGGTTTTCTCATTACTAAAGGACAGGGTTTACATTTCACAGCTGGATTAATTTCTTTTAATATCCACTTGCTCCTCTACTTAGGATAAGATTTTTCCTTTTGAGTGTTCTTACCTAGGATTTCAAGATTGGGAGTTTCAAAATACCCAACCATTCCTGTGTCTAATTATTATCTTGGTAGTTGAAACCCTTAGCTCGATGTTCTTTTGAGCGTTACGTACTTGTTTTCACGGTTTTCTTTTTTATCACATTTTTGTCCTATTTTGACCATTCCTCCATTAATTGTTTATTATAACTTCGGTACAAATTTTTATATTCGACCTTATCGTGCTTACTAGCTAACTTTTTCTTATTTTGAGTCATATTCTCCTCGAAATTGCTGTGCTTACATGCCCTTTACAGTATTATATTTTCTAGAACCTATCTTTTTCTATTAAAATTTCTAAAACATCTCATTGGGTTTCTCTCTTAACTTTTCGACATTTCAGAAATTATATAACTTTATCCCTATTTTCTTTTAATAGCATTCCACAACTATATTTTACCGTTATATTCTCATCCATCATATCTTTAAAGTAATGCCTCACTCTTTGGTTCACTCGGAATTCTCATTAGAAAATTCTTGGATGCTGACACTAATTTACTGTTCATAATTTATAAACTAATAATTAAAATAATAAAAATACAAATTAATTTCAAGATAGGTTTGTAAACCTTTCAAATTATATTTTGTTAACTTTTTATTTTAGTAACATTTTGTAAGTTTTAATTTATATTGGATTCACATGGAATTTTTTCCCAAAAATACATTTAAAAAAAAGTGTATAATAGTTTGCAAAACTTTAAACGAAGTTATGAGTAAAAAAACACTTTAAAAATACTAGAGTTAAAATGAGAAGAAAAGTTTAAAGTACTGAAAATAATACTTACTATTTTATTTAAATATATTTAAAAGATAATAAATCTCATTTTACTCCATTAATATTCTTTTTCTATATTATTATATTATATTTATAATATTTTAATGTATTATGTTTATTTATTTAAAAACTTTATTAAGTATATATAAATATACTGTATAAATCTATTATTTAAGTATTAAAACAATATTATAGACATTATTTCTATCGTTTCTATTTTTTTATTATATCAATGCTCATATTACTAAAATACACGATTGTGTGTAACTTGCTACTTAATCTCGAATTAATTCCTTTTTATTATTTATATTATATATCAACTTTTTTTTTATTATTTTATCATTTTTATTATAATCTAAAAAATGACATGGAGAAAAAAATATAAGTAAATATCTTTTTTAAAATTTTAACTTATATGTTCAAAATAATTATTATTTTTAATATATTTATTCAATTAAGTTAAATTAATTTAAATATAGACATAGTTTTCTTATTTATCATTATATTTTTTTATTATATTCTACTCTTAATTCTATCAAATATTTTTTATTTAAAATTTTTTTTATTTTTAATATAATTATTATCTTCAACACTCTTTATTCTATCAAATATATATCTGATCACTCTATTAAACTTTATATCAATTATTTATTTTTATAAGTAAAAATTATCAATTTATATCATTATTTATTTATTCAATACGTTTTTTACATTTGGTCAATTTTATGTTAAATGAATAATTTTCTCTTTTTTTTCTTAACAGAAATATTCAATTTATGTTAATATTTATTTCAGCACAATATATCCATTATAAGTTTATTTTTATTGTTTTGGGTAATAGATCTCTTATTCATCAAACCCAAATAATTTTATTTATAATAAATTAATTTTTTAATTATTTTATTTATATTTAATCTCATTTTTTCGTTCTACACAATTAAATATAGGGTAATAGATAATAAATCACATTTGAGTAGTAATAAAATACGCACAAATTAAGATCATTTTTTTAAGAGACACTAACCACTCAGATATTATATTAAGTTTCTTCTTATATAATGCTAGAATATCTTCTTAAAATTTCAAGATATTATGTTTATTTATGTTATAAATTTATATTAAATATATTATTTCTACCCTTACTTGTTCTTTAGTATTATTATAATTATTTAAGAAATAATAAATAAGTTTTTCAATTAACAACTCCAATATTTATTTATTATAATAAATGAAGATTTATATTAGTTAACAACTTGGTGAAGAAGCTGACAATCAATTCTCAGATGGAGATGTTTGCCCACCTTGTCATTTTGTCACATCCAAATCAAAATCGAAAATATTAGAAAAATATTTTATTGGTGGAATCAGTCGGTGGCTGGTGAGATCCAATACTCCCATCGATTCATTCGGACAAGATGGGCTTTGAGGGCCCATCAATAGAAATTGACAAATTTGCCGACCCCACCTCACCTCCCCACTCTCCCCAAACAAGTATCCTTCCAATTATTAAAAACTTTATTGATCAAAAAATTATTAATATAACAAAAATTAAAAGTATGATTTTGTTCATGAGATTATATTATGATGGCTAATCACAATGTTTTTTGCCATAAACATGTTTACTTGTTTCCACGTTTCATATATATATTCCATTGATTGAATTAATTATTATACCCTCGGACCCATTTTTTAAGGGGGAATCTTTTAATCAAATTCTTGTAAAGATTGGTCAATTCGGGGGCTATGTGAGCATATATATATATATAAACAAGATGTGGAGGAAGGCCAACCTTTTTTTCCAAGGAAGCCAGCAGCTCCTTTTTGACCGCTGTGAACATATGGAATGTAGACAGACTGACTACAATTACTGTACACAGTAAAGCTGGCTGACTACAATTACTGTACACAGAATAAGGTTAACCAACCAGCCATAGGTTACACGGTTAATTTTAAATTCCCACAAATCCAACTTGGCCTTTTGTGTGTTTTGGGCACTCCGTATGGATTTACAAGATTGATTTTCACCATTCACCAATCTATTATGGATATTAGAGTGATAGGGAAGAGAGCTTTACAACTTTGACGTGCCATGAGTGCTTTGGCAAGTTTGATTTTCTTAGTGAAGAAGGAAGATGCATTTAAGACTCCAATAATTAGGTAAGAATGAGAATAGTATGAATATTTTTATTTAATTATATTATAATAATCTATTATTTTTTATAATATAATTACTTTTAAAATAATATTACATTTTTATTTTTTACTATCAATCAATTTATACGTGGGAAGATTTTGATAACTAAACCGTTCAATATTTCCCCATATAATATTATCCACGAATTATAATTTAATAAGTGTGTAAAAATATATAAAAGCTAGAATAAAATAAAGGAGTGGTAGACAAAGGGTACTGGCGCCAATCTGCCCAGTCCTCCGTCCCTTTCTTCATCTCTTTTATTTGTTTTTTTTAATTTCAATTTTAAATTGTTTTATAACACTTGTCTATGATATAATTATGATATATTTAATTATTAATTAAATAAATTCGATTAAAATATCATTTTTATTATATAAGATTAAACAAAAATATTTAAAATTTCAATATATAAGACACTGCCTTCCTTTCTTTTTAAGTTGTTGGGAAACTTCACGGTCACGAGACAGAGACACGGAAATAAAGTAAGTCAGGATTCATTACTGTCTGTTGATTTTTTTGGTCGGATACTGTCAGTTGAAGAAATGGACCTTTTTTGTGGTGGGGTGGAATGGCATGGAGTAGCTAGGGCCTAGGGTAACTAGGAGCGGGACAGGGCCGTGCACCATTGCATTAAGGCACACCGAGTCTCTTGTGAAATACAGTACAGTACTATAAAAATATTAAATAAAAGGCTCTACCTCTCGAGTTTCATGCGTGAAGTCTGTTAGTGCATGTTTTCACGTCACGGATGGATCATAATTAGAAAGAGAACTTGATAAAATGGTATTACAGTCGGTCCAATAATGAAAATGTTGTAACTATTATGAACTTGAGGGGTGTAAGAAAAATAATGGAAAATTTTGTAAAGAAAATTGTTGAGTTTTCATGTTTTAGTGGATGCTGGAAGATATAACGGGAAGAAAAATTGCCATTTTTAATTAATCATGATTTTTATATTATTAATAATTAATAAAGTGATATTGATTATTTTTCAGTGTGAAATTAAAATTTTATCTTTAATTATTTCATAATAATACCAAAATTGGGGCGGAAATTATAAGAAAAAATGAACTTTCCCATATTTTTCTAGATAAAAAGGAATTTGACAAAAATAATTATATTCGTATTACACATAAAAAAATTTATTTTCTCTTATTAGATATGTCATTAAATACAAATTACTTACCAAATAAATTGAATTTAGGAGGTTTGGAGGAGTGGAATTAACTCCAAACTCATCTAATCTAATTTATTTACACTACTGCCCATAATAAAGTGGTATTTAGAGTAATTGTTTTATTTATTGCTTAAATTATTTTAATACATCACCTATTTATTAATTATTATTATTATTATTATTATTATTATTATTATTATTATTATTATTAATATTATTATTATTATTTTAAATAAATTTATATATTAATAATATTTTATATAAAATTATATGATATAAATATATAATAAAAATATTATATATAAAAAATTAATTGTACAAAATATATTTAATATAATTTAATTATATATATAGTAATTAATGAATTATTTAATTTAATTAAAATAATAAATTTATTTTTTTAATTTTTTTATTAATATAAAAACTATATATTATTAAAAAAATTTAACCAGTACAAATCTATCACATAATTTTCACTTATAACAACTCACCTTTATATCACTCTATCCAAATATAGTATTAATTTCTTTATTTTCAAGATAAATTAATTATAATAAAACATGTTCTATCGATATTAACTAGTTTTATATAAAAAAAAAATCTCGCTTATAAAAGGTTTGCACCAAATTGTTATTTTTGTTAAATCAACTTCAATTTGCAAAGGCCAATTAGTCAACCTTGTGCAAGTCCCATGTGTTCTTACATAATTATTTTCCCTTGTCAACTTCTGGTCAATGTGTGCTCATGGTACAGAAAAGTTAGCTACACTGGTTCCTTGGCATCAGTAATGTGCCCAACATGACTGACTATTGGTCCATCAAGTTTGTGGCATTAAAACCGCTGCATGTGCATTTATACTTTACTATTATATATGAAAATGTCACACGCTAGGTACCACGTGAGTGGCATCTCGAGTGCATCAGTTATAGCTTGATATAATATAATAGTTTGATTCCATGAACACACAAATGGAGTATAAGTCAGGATTCTCCTAACAATTTATTCATCTAATTTTTTTATTTATTAATAAATTTTTATATTAATTATATTTTTTAATAATTTAGTCGTCCAATTTTCCTTATACTAACACTTTCGTCCATGCATTCAAATTAGACAAATATATTACAAGTGGTAATTAGACATAGAGACTAAAATGTTATGTGACTTTAACCGGTTATCCTTTTAAAAATAAAATTAAATTTATATGTTCTCTCTACCCTTTAAGTGGATTATCCCAAATTATTTTTAAAATAAAACACTTTAAATTATATTTTTTTGTCTACTAGTAGATATAAACTATATAGAATCAAATCAATAAATTACATTTTTAATAAACTAAAAGTAAGAGTATTAAATTATTAAGTTATCCATAAATAAAAATGAATAAAGTATATGCCCATGCACTGGATAATCTCCCTTAAGTTAGGTGAATGGCAATCACATACTAATAATGGGAGTATGTATGTATGTATGTATGTATTTTGACAAATATTAACTTATGTACAAAGGGGCAAAGGCCATGAAATCTTTATATGCAGCTTTGAGGGCATGGGCTGAAGAAATTGACCCGTGACACAAATTTCAAATGCAATTGGCATAGATTCCTCCTTCTTAATCTAAACATGCAATTATTATTTCATTTTTTTATAGTTTATAAGAAAAAAAAGGTAAGTGTGATGATAACTTTGTCACTATTCCCCATATAATATTCATTTTTTGTCAATATGTGAATTATCAGATAAATTAAACAATTATGATTGAGTACTAGATTTGCCCAAAGCTAGTGTATTAGAGATAGGATCATAGTGAATTTTGAATATCTACACTATTATCATTATCATCCATTCCTTTAAAGATAAACTAACCACGGTAAATAGTGAAAAAAACTCTTAGAATACATTTTTATTTACAAAATTAGAATATATAAACAAAAATATGTAATATTACTCAACTAACTTATATTTGTATTAATTAGAGAAGAATTGCATGTAGATTTTGATAATCTAATTTTCAACTACAAATGTCATTTTTTTCTAGTGAATTTGATAGCAACACCAACCATTGGATATGATTTGATAAGCAATTAGTTAGACCAACCGTAGTTTTTAAAAGTTAAATTGTGAATGACACCTTATATAAGTTACTCAGACAATCACATAAAGAAACTCTTGCAAGGAATGAAAATATCGGGTTATAACCTTATGATCCTCTTCCAAATGAAAACCCTAAAAGAAGAGTGGCATTGGGTCTAGCTGAATTCGAGGCAAGTTCAGTGGCAGCTAGAAGTCTTGAATCTTGATGTTGATGTTGAGCTCCATCTCCTTTCCTTCTATTTAGGATTTTGGGGATGACGATTAAACTAGTGAAATCTGCGAATTCTAAAGATTCTCTCTTTATTTATTTACATGTATAATAATGGTATGAGATTTCTGGTTAAACTAGTATTTTATCCGATTTTTAAAACTATAATGTTGATGGAAGAAAAATGGTTGGATTAATTTAATTATCAAATGATAAGTGGTGTAAATTAATCATTTAGAGTTGTAACATCACTATAATATTAATTTGGCAACTAAAATACTAAATACTACTTATTTGAATATATCAAATGATATAATCAGAATATGTCGTGTAGCTATAGATATACATGATATAACTTGGTTGCTGTATGATGAACCACACAAACGATGTGACTCAATAATAAATCAAACATGTCGAACCAAAATAAAATTTTAAACAATTAGTTATAATTCATGGTTTTTACACTTGTAAGTTGACAATGAGTAATACACTAAATACTAAAATTTAAAATTCTCAAATACAGGATGAATATAACCCCACTATTCAAGATATAAAGTCCATACTTATGATATATGTTCGAGAATAATATATAAAAATTAATAAAATTCCATTATTTAATAAAAATACTACAAAATGATGTAAGAATAAAGTAAAATTTATTTTTATATAAATAATATTTGAAAATATAAGTTAAATTTGAAAATATGTCAATTTTATCGAATAAAATGAGATAAATTATTTTATATATTAAAAATATAAATATTATATTATAAAATTTAATTTAATTAAAGTTTTAAAATTTTGAATTTTAGACGAAAATTTTAATTTGTTTGAATTTTTAAATTTTCATCAAAATCTTATTTATATTAAAAAAATATTTTAACTAAATAAATAAATCATCAATTATATTATTAATTCATTTATAATTACAAATTTACTTATTAAAATAATATATTTTAATTATTGAGTTAGTTCGAAACATATTTTATGTAATATTTAATGTTCAACCATTTAAGGATTATATTACAATTATATCGAATTAGTATAAATACAATTAGATATGTACCACATCAATTATCAATAGTGCTATATCCTTAGAGTTATCTAGAATAAGTTACCTCTTCATTTAATAAGACTGCGTGCCTTAAATACATGAAGAATAAGTTATTATATGCTTCTAGAATAAATTATATGAAAATATCGGGTTAACACATTTATCCATTGTAACTTATTTACAAATTTTGTACATTCTTCCAATCATAAACTTTGTGAAGGTACATGTGGTCATTTCGGGTAGCATTTTCAATGACAATATCTGAATTAATGGATAATGATAAAAAGTAAATATAATGAGAGTGAACAAATTTAGTTTTGAGTAGACATAACTTGCCTTGTACATGTGATGGTAGAATATTATACATGCATCTCCCATATTTTATATATTCTATATAAACACTAAAAATTGTGCGAGATAATACAAAATAGTACATTAGTTCTTAAATAAGAAAGATAAATACGAATGTGAGAAAAAAATATGATGGTAAGAATAATTTTAAATAATATACTAGCAAACTCATGTGTTAATATTTTTCTAGTGTATCTAACTAATTTAATCATTTATTTGACTCATATTTAGTAGATAATGTTTTAATGTGAATGATGAGTTATTATTATATATAAGTAAGTATTCGTTAACCTAATACATATATTTATATTTGAGAAAAAAATACCCATTAACCTTAATAGACTTTACCTCACCTCGCCCACTTTGAACCATGTTTAACCCACACCCTCATGATGTTAAGTACATATGTCCCATCCAATCCCTTTTGCCGTCCATTTGGAACATATATATTAAATAATTATATATTTAAATAATAGAATAGGTATAATATAGTAATTAAACACTTTAAATTATATCAATATTATTGTATTTAATTATAAATTTATAAAAATTAATAATATAAACGTATTTTTCTTTATTTTATTATATTTTACCTGTAAAATATTTATTATACTAGTTAATAATTGCTTTAAATTTAAAAATAAATGAATAGGCAAATCAACCGACGACTACTGGACCTACCTACCTGCCTTATTGCCATTCATGAAACATAGTCCTTCGCTAAGTTGTGTATGATCATCACTAGACAATTGAACGGCACATGATGCCATGGTTAATCAAAATGATAAATATTTTTTTTGTATTTTAAATGTACTATAAATTTATATATAAATATTCAAATAAAGCATATAATTTATATAATAATTCAAATAATAGTATATATAATAAATTTAATTTTAATACTCTAGCACTTTCAAAAAATCATAAATAATGTTATATTCCTTTTTAAGCTCAAATAAGGTTATAATTATTATATTATAATTAAATGTTATAAAATAATCAAAATAAAATAATGCATTATAAATTTAATTTTATTATACATATGACTGAATAAATAGGGAGATTACATTTAACAAATGTTAATACTTTATTTGAGTAAAATAAAAAATCTTATATTTGAACTAGGTTTAAAATATTTTGATCCTATTTAAGTTGAAAAATTACTGTTATTTGAATTATTATTTAAATATTAGAATTTTATTTAAAGTATAAATGTAGTAATTTTACTTAAAATTATAATTAATATTTCAGTGGATAAAAAATAAAAAACAGAAGAAATAAATAAATATCCATTATTTGGAGAATAGGAAAGTGATTAATTTGAAAGAGTTATTAAAATTTTTAAATTTATTTGTAATTTGGATGGAGGGAAATGCAAATATATTATTTTATAATTAAATTAAATTATTTTTTATTTAATATTATATTAATTTATATATAATTGAATTAAATTATATTATTATAATTATAAAATAAGTTAAATATTACTTATATAGTAATGTTTATATATAAAAATTATATAATAGTAATAATAAAATATTTTATATATGTAAAGTATATATTATTTATCTATCGTATAACACAAATAAAATTATTATAATATTATAATTGTATTATATAAATATTATTTGTATAAAAATAGTAATAAAAATATATAATAAATTATAATATATATATATAAACTAAATATATTTTATGTATTATATTTTTATCTATAACCATGTTATAAAATAAAAATCAGTAATGATTATAATTATAAATTAAATTATTATTATTAATTATATAACAATATTTATATATAAATATTATATATGAGTAATTATATTTTATGTATTATATTATATTTATTTGATAAGCTATATTTTATATGCATAATATATATTTTATGTATAATAGGTTATAACATAATTTTACAAAATAATTTTAATATATAAAATTATTTAAATTACATAATAAAATTGATATTAAAATAATAATTATATTAGAATAATTTTAATTAAAAATATTACCCTATCATCCCAAAAGCGTAATAATTCTATTTTAATTTAAATATAAAAATATATCAAAAGGAGTTATCGTGAATCAATCCAACTCCCTAATATTAGAATCATTCCATCCAAAAATATTATTAGTTTTTACTTATAATTTAGGTACAAATACAAAAACCAAAAAATCTAAAACATGGCGGAGCCCCACGTTTCCGTTTTCAAGCCTCGGTCAACCCTTTCGTCAGCCGACCCAGTCAAACATAAGTACCCCCACACGGTTTAGAATGAACTAACCACCGTCAACGGCGTGAACAGAAAAAGTAGACAGCAAGTTAAATGGTTTTTCAACGATAATTCGATGCACACATTTTTTTAATGGGACTCAAAAGTGGTATCAATATGATCCTTAATACATTAGTTAGGTGTTAAGGCATCTTATCACAATACTTATAAAAAAATAAGATCCTCATTCTATCTCATAAACCCATCAAAGCATTTGGTGAGGAAATTACAATAAAAATTTTATGATGATCATCTATTGAACTGCTTTTACATCAACTAATTAATAATTATTGTATAATCAAAGAATTATAATTAGTAGATTATCCTTATCTACAACTTTAAACTACTTAATATTATGATATCATATATAATTTAACTTTTAAATGAGTGGTACAAAATATTATACTAAATGAAATCCATATTTAAATCATTAATAATCTCTATTAGCTTAGTAAACTTCTATTATTATTTACTATGTATATCTATAATAACATCATATCCACTTATACTCTAAGCACATTGATCAATATAATGTTAGGCATTTAGTTTTGACATGCCCCATTTGGCAACCATGAATTTGGACAAAGATCAATATCCCTCTCCCCTACTCAAGAGAAAACATTCACCAAACCTTTGTATACAACTAAATGTCAAGTCGATAGTGCCTTCAAACAAGACTTTATTTTGTTATTTTTTTTGCAAGTATCACAACTCATACAACTCTAAGTCTTTGTGCATATATATATAACTCCAACTCATCCCAGTTGAATATCAACAACATCAATTGAAAAAGAAACCCTTTTTGGAGACCGTGCATTGTATCATGTTCCATATATCAAGAGCAATACTATATTTTCTAATAACACCCGTTTGACTTTATACTTGTGTCTGAATAATTTACACACGAGAGAAACATTCAAACCCCCATAGTAGCTTTGGGTGATGAACCTTATTTTCCCCTTCTTACCAATTCACTCCACTATATTTATCCATTATATCGAACATTTTCCATCATAATGCTACTGTAAAGATTCATATTTCAATAAACATTATAGTTTATGGGTCCAATTAATTACATTTTTATTTGATTTAATCATCCTTATTCAAGTAAATTTTTTAGAATTTACTCCAAAAAAACCCTAAAATAGGTGGGATCACTAAATTTTTTTATTTTTCCTATTCAATCTCATTAAACATTTTGTAATTTGATATGTTGTATTTGGTACATGGTAGATGAAGTACATATGATATTTTTATTTTTAGAATATGAAAAATAATATTTAACTACATCAATGTTTTACTTGGTTCGCTAATCACTCTTCATTAATTAGTGTGCTCCCGATAATGGGGGCAGAGGTGGGAGAGAGAGGTTAGTCTTCCCATTAAAAAAATAGGTTGAGAATCACTTATGAGATCCACCTTCATTCCCCAAATTCTTGTGGATTTGGTCCACTCAAAGTCAAAGTGCCCGGAGTTGATTAATCAACTATTGTGATTATTATTATAGTTAAGGTCGGTAAAATCAATAATTTTCTCCTGGTTCATTACCAAAAATAATATGGCCTTAGCTAAAACTTATTAGGACTAAATATAAATAATACTTTCTAAGAAAAATTAATTAGGATGATAAGAATTTCTTTCTTAAATAACATTTCAAGAATCTTACAAATATTGAAACAATATTATTTAAAGAACTTTTCCTCTATGAATTTAGGTTATTTTGTGGTAAATATATGCTAAAAAACTTTAACCTATACCAAACTCTTCTACTTAATAGGATTTTTGTTCTTGAGCCACTATTAATAAAAAAAATTCACCTTAAAAAAACTTTATTCACTCAATCTGGAATAACATGAATAATCACTGATTTATGCATTTTAGTAATTTGAATTTATATGAAAATTAAGATTATGCTTTATTTTTAAATAAAAAAAGATTCAACATAGAGAAATTTAACTAAGATTTTATATTTAATTATGAAATTTTCCTATATTCTATTATTATAACCAAATTTCTTAATAATTTTAGTATATTCTTCAAGTTCCAGAACTTCTCTCGATGTAATATTTAATATTTACCCTTTATATATACAAGTGTATTGATAATAAGTGCAAGGTAAAACTTCCAAAAAAAAAAGGGGAAATACATTTTTATCAGTTTTATTAAAAATGTTTTATTAAGGGTTAATTTTAATTTTTTATAATTTATGAGCGTTTCTTATCATGTTTATATTTTTTATTTAATAAATTTCTTATTTAAAATTGTATTAATCAACTAAAAAATCACCCCTAGAAAGTATAAATTATTATAATTTTATATAATTTAAAATTTGGTAGAATTCATTGCAAGTGGCCACCAAATTCCAAGTTCTCTCTCAGTCTTACCAATGACGACTCTGGCCCGCCCGCAGAGGTTGTCGCTTGCTTGGCATGATTCAAACTCACGGCCGTTATCTCCCCATAACGCCGTCAAATCTTCCCTCCTTTCCCCTCTCTCCTCTCTCCTCTCTCTTCTCTCTGTCTCATTCTCTCTCTAACAAAAGCTGAAACGACCTTACCTGATAGAATTGAATTGACGCCAGATGGAATTAAAAATAAAGTGAAAATCACAAAAGGGAAAACTGAGAAGACTGCACTATAAATAACCAATAGAGGAGGGGACAGCATCATTAAAAATCAAAACTTGTTCTGTGTCTGCGTGTATTTAGATAGAGGGAGAGAGAGAAGAGGGCAAAATCCCAGGAAAAACAATTCTTCTCGGCTTCCAAGAGAGAGAAGGGAGAAGAAGAAGAAGAAGGCGCATCCAGTTCGAAGATCTTGACAGATCGGTCTCCAGACCCGCCGCATTCTTTCATTACCTGGTCTGTGTGTGAGGTTCTAGATTCAAGTTTTTTTTGGGCGTCTTGCAATGCGAGTTGAACTGCCTTGTTTTGTTCTCGAGTTGTTTCTCATTTGACGGGGTAGCTCGAGCTTCCTCTATCAGGGGCAGTTTTTATTTTGTTATGTTGAATCCTCGGCAAAGAAGGAAACAAAAAGAAAAATATTTTCTAGGCAGCCACTGATTGTGTTGTTCGAGGGATGAGTTTCATGGCCCTTTTCATTTCCCAGTTGGTTCTGGAATTTTTCTGGTTATTACAAGGTTTTTATTTCCTTTTTATTTCCCAGCTGATATATTTGGCCTTTTCCAAAATTTTATCAATTATCTTGTATGTGAATATGCGACTTGCCATCTTTTTGCGCTTTTCTGAGGTATAGTATGGAGGAATATATTTGCTTCCATCTGTTTGATGTTAGGGTCAGGGTTTCTCCTTAACTTTCTGGGTTGGGGCTCCTTGATATGCGTCATTTTTCCTTGTTTCCTATCCGCTCTCCTCTTGATGGTTAATTATTGGGATAATTATAGTATTTTGAAAATAGAGCTCGAGTTAATGGAAGAAAATGAAAATCAGGGGCCGGGATTGAGAAAATTTCTAAAAAGTAGGGGGCGGCTGATTTTTATAGATTATAATTTCTGTATAGATGCGTGTAAGAGGTTCCTTCATTCTTCTGGTTCTTCTGTAGTTTCTGTAGCCCACACACCCACGGCTGCTTCCGAGGTTCCAAAATTCCATCATTCCTACTCTTTTCTTTAGTATTACCAAGAATAGCGTGAATTTCTGAAAAAAGATTCTCTGGTAAAGTGGCTGGATCTGTACTCTTATGCGCTGTCGGATGTTTTCCTCTCTTGGTGGTAGCTTGCTTTAGCAAAATCACGTTTTTCTTCTTTTTCATTCTGTCGGCATATTTCCGAGTTGCGTTTCTTTGGTATCCTTTTACAGCTTCATCTCTGTTGCTTTCATTCCTTAAGCAGATCTTGATTCTTTTTTATTTGTAATACAGAGAGATGGGGAGAGACTTGACAGATGTGGTGATCGAAAAGAAACCCGATGGTTCAAACTCTGGTGCATACGATGAAGTCCAAGTTGCTCCCAGGGTTGCTGATGATCATATCGAGAAGGACAGTGATGTAAAAGAGTGCACTTTAGAGAAGCAAGGAATTCTTGGACCTAAAATCACCAACTTCGACCAAGGAACCAACCACAGGGATGATCAGAAAATTGAGAATGATCATAAAAAGTTGAGCACACCTAACTCTAAACCAGTCACATATGGGAATGTTCGAGGAAATGTCACCGTCCCTCACCCCTTTTCCTTGGCTACTGAGAAACGTGGGTGCACTATCCGTCATGCTGGGACAGAATCTCCTCCTCGCCGAGTTTCATCTCCCAGCACTAATAACGAATACTCTCCTTTTAAGAATTCGCAGGTAACTCTAATCCCATAAAATGTTGTTTGTGGTTGAGATTAGAAAAATAACATGCGAGTCTGTTATGGTTGCTTGTTTTTTCTACTGCTTATCATCTCTTCTGACTTTTGGATCCTGAGGAATCTTTATCATTCAATCTTGTTCATGCTTCTGGATCCATTGCAGTTTACATTGCTAAATTGATTATCCATCCGTTGAGATGAGATGGTTCATATATTGATTATTAGTTTTTCAAATATAATCTTCTTTCTTTCAGCCAAGCTCCCCCTTTACTACTTCGAGGAAGCTACTGCAGAAATTTATCGATGAAGAAGACAATGTCTCTGTCACTTCCTCGTATCCACTGATTGTGTGTTTTTAGCTCATTTTTCATTTTCAAGGCACATCTATTTAAAGTCTATTGCTCCATTTTATTTGTGTGATTGCTGTTCCTTGACTATACATAGAGCTGCTGCATCGGTGGGAACTGGTAAATCAGTTAGGTCAAGGGTCGGTGTCACTGTAGGCACTGCCCCCACGTTTAAGTCCGAAGAGCGCGCAGAGAAGCGAAAAGAGGTATGTATCCTAAATCGAAATCCAAAGCTGCTTTTTTCCCCCTTCTGATATCTTCAATGGTTCTAATTAGGGCAACCTTTATCTTATTATTACCTTCTTGCTCTTCTAGTTTTACACAAAATTGGAGAAAAAACAGAGAGCATTGGAGGAAAAGAAACTCCAGTATGAGGCAAGACAGAGGGTGTGTAATCACTACATTGCTCCATGATTTTCCTTTTTGAGTTTGCAAATAGTGTCTGCCTCTTTCTTCCATCCAAGTCTAATGCAAGAACTTCAGGAGGAGCAAGAAGCTGCAATCAAGCAGCTCAGGAAGAGCATGGTCGTGAAAGCAAAACCAGTGCCGGACTTCTATTATGAGGGGCCTCCTCCTAAGGTTGAACTCAAAAAGGTGATTCACTTCCACCTTCTTCTTGTGTGTTTCCTAGACAATTCCGTTTCAGGACAGCATGATTTCTCGTTTTCATTTCTAAAGCTTGTGGTTGGTGAAAGCAGAACTGCTGCAAAAAAATTCCATTTCTTTTTTAGTACAAAACAGGAGAAGAAAGGAATGAGACTTCTTAGGCACTGGTTGTTCAGTCTTTTATTTTTCTGTAGCAGCTACCAGTTACTAGGGCTGTGTCCCCAAAACTGGGCAGGAGAAAGAGCTGCAGCGATGCAGTGAACACATTTTCTGATGAGAGGGGCAAAGGGTGTTCTCGGGCATTTCGCCATAGCCTCGGCAGTTTAAAGGAAGAGTCCAATGTCAGCCTTAAAACTAAGAGTCCAAACAGTGGCAAGAGCAACGGTAATGGGTCCCCCAAAACAAGAGAACTCCGATCCAAACTGGACAAAGAGTTAGCCAAGGGAACATTTCCCTGTAAAATTCTCGAGGAAACAGAGATGAATGCGGAGGTGGATGTCCAATCATGATATCTCAAATTTTAACCGAATGTTGAGGGAGAACTGATGTTGGGAGTTCCGTGCAAACTCCTAGCATAGTACTTGAAGGAAATAGGTTGTTTTCACATGCGGGGGCTTCTTGCGTCTTCGTGAACTGTATATTGTTGTTCTTAATCTACTTATTACATGTGTTTTTCTTCCCACGGTTTAGAGCATCCTGTACTTATTTGAATGCACTGCACTGTTGCACTGTCTTGTGAAGTATGACAGGCGATGTTATGCACGGGTAGCAGTAGCTAGAGCTCTTGGGTTTTTAATGACCATAAACTGTGTCTTGTATTGCCTTGTTGGGATGTCTTGGAGGCATAGATTTCTGTGGTTTGCAGCATTATAACCGATATTCTCCCTATTCCCCGAGCTTTAACTTTGGTGGAGGCGGTCTTGTTCTAGTATAGTAAAATTTTTATCAAATTCCGAAAATTAAAATTTATTTTCACCCATATGAAATCTAATAACCCTACATTTTCATTTGAATGGATGTCAACATTTTTATGAGATATTAAGATGGCTTTCTCCTTATCTATTCCAACAAAATTATGGTAATTTAGGTGCTCATACTGAACTGTCCAACTCAGGGCAGCTAAAGCATTCCTTACTCTGAAATTTTGATAGGGTGCCTCTTCCCCTAGCTCTATAACCATAAAGTAATGGGACACCATTGCTCGTGTTTAGGCCCGCTCTTCCTTTATGTACCCTTCATTCGTTGCTTATGCTTGAGCAAGTAACTCTAGAGCTCCTCCACATTCAATAGATTTGTATCATTCAAGTTGTCAGGAATAAACAATATAGTTATATCTTGACATATATCTCAAAATAATTTTTACCATCACTATTTCATTCATTTTTTCTTAATACACATTAATAATTATTTTTTAACACCATATTTATCGCCTCAAAATTTTTTCCCAATACTTGAATTCGTGCCCTCATTATGTACTTCCGATCTAATGTGTACGGTTAATAATAATATTTAATATTATTTAAGATATAGAACGATTGTGTTTATAAAAAAATTAAACTAATTATAAGTAATCATTTTCAAGGATATATAACATCTTAAACATTATTAGTTTATAATACCTTTTCGTATTTGTATTTTCATAAAATTTTATCTTATACATTTCAAAAGTTATATTAAATTATAAAATAATTCCCATTGTACTCTTTTAAAATATTAATTCTCCATTATTTTTTATCAAACTCATTTTTTTTATTTCGTTCCATCCCCATCTGCTTTTTCGGACTATTTTCCAATTACAACCCGTAATATACCCTCATAGTACTATAGTACTATGGTAGATATATTTCTTAAAATAAGACCAATTTAATAAAGACAAATAATTGATCCTTTAAACTAATTACTACTAAACTTCCTTACATCCAACCTATTTATTAGGTTTTGTACCAAATAATACTGTTTTTTTAGATACATTACATACTTGTAAAGGTTTTTAATCCCACATTTTCCTTATATATATATATATATATCGGTGTGCATGACCTATTTATTTTATTAGGAAAAACCTTAATCTCAATTGAGTTATTAAGTTGTACGAGTGATTTTTTTATATGTCTCCCACCTAACTTTTCATTAAATAGGTTGGGTTACTTTTTTCCCAATACACTTTTTATTGGTTGAGATAATTTTTATATGCTATTATTCAAGCCAGTATTCAAGAATACTGTACTAGTTCTCATAGTAGCACAATCACATTAACTGAATTGATTATTGGTATTTTTAAGGTGTTACTGGATACTTTCACGTTCTAAGTTATATATTATTCACATTCTCACTAAAAATTTAAAACTTTTATAAAAAATATAATAAACCTAAAAATTTTGGATTTCATTATTTGGTTGCGTGTATTTAGATATTACTAATAAATAAATGAGATTCTATATAATTATTTTAAAATTTTAATTAATTTAGTTTGAAAGATATTTATTTTAAAAAAATTTAATATATTTATAGATAAATTTAGATCATATTTATCAAAATTTGAACGATATAAAATATTTTACATTTAAATATCAATTAAATAATACATTATTTGGATTAAAGGAACTAACCCTGGAAATAATTAGAATTGAGGAAATTTTAACGGGTTGATTAATTTATTGGCAAACTCCTCGATGTTTGGGTTATTTTAATGGACAATAACAATAAGGCCTAAATAGTTACTTATGTCAAATTGAAGAGACTAAAATGTATACTAGGGAAATAACCTGTCACGCACCATTCGTATGAACCCGCCCACTCTTACACGGGTCGAGCCCTCCTTTTAAGCCCACGTTCGAGTCCGGACCTCACCTTCTAGATTCATGATGGGACTGGGGAAGGTTCGGACCTCTAAACCATTTAATAGGGCGGATCCGGGTCCGGGTCCTCATCCGACTCGTTTCCATCCTCGCGAAGAGACGTTCACCTTCTATCTTTGTTTCCCGCAAAATTAGATGAGGTGAGCTCTGTGCACTCTGCTCGCTCCTCTCAGCAATGGCTGTTTCGATTACTTCCATTTCCATTTCCATTACCTTCATTAATCACCCTCTCAGGCTCAAACTCTGTCGGTACAGTACACTCTCTTCCAAATCTTCTACTCCTTCACTCTGTAGCACCTCTCAGCCTAAACCTATCGAGAAGGACCACCGTCGCTCCAATCCCATGGACGGACGGAGACCCTCGTCGAGGAGCCGCCGTAAATCATCCTACGGGACCTCCCGGCGGTCAATTCTCAAGAAGACGTTCAATCAGGAACAGGTGGCTTTCACCGCCCCGGTTCCCGACGACCCTATTGTCGCCATAATAGGGGGCGGCATGGCGGGACTTATCTGCGCGAAGAACTTGGAGAAGAGAGGTGTCCGAAGCACTGTTTTTGACACGGTTGGCTAGTTTTCCTTTTATTTTTTTCAATAATACCTCATTCTCGTTGGATAAAGTGTAGCAATATGTGATCAATTTTCGATATTTTCCCTCTCTAATGTTCTCAGGGTATGCATGGGTTTGGAGGAAGAATGGGGACCAGAATAATTGAGCCTGAGGGATTGATTTTCGATCATGCGGCACAGTTCTTCACCGTGAGTCATCCTCTGTTTGCTGAGCTTGTGAATGGTTGGCTAGAGAAAGGACTTGTTCGAGAGTGGCATGGCTCCATTGGAGAGCTAGAAGCTGGTGGCCTGTTCATCCCTCTTCCCTATTCTGCTCCAAAATATATTGGTGTAAATGGAATGCGCCCTCTTGCTGACTCGCTGGCTCAGGTTAGTGGAATTAACCCCTATGCCCTATAATGGTTGTAGTTCTCCAAAAATTCACGGCATCAAATGAAAGTTGCTTCATCTCAAGTGATAAATGATTTGTTGATCTCATGGAAATAACGCTAATATGGTTCAAGAAAAGTAACGGTTTAATTTTTGGTATATATTACAGTCTAGAATCAAGATTAGAAAGTAAGGATTTTTATTATTATAGACAAGTTATCACTCTTTCAATTATTTATGAGTGTCCAACTCGGTACAAGTATAACGTGCATCATAGGTGATTAATTGAGGAATATCTAGTGCAAGAAGATCTAGCTTTCAAGGAATTATTGATTTGTTTTAGTTTTTTTTCTTTTAGTATAATTACTAAAGCATATTTGATATCCCATATAGACTTTGCCCAGTGTGGTAAGGCCTCGCTGGATAAGTAAGTTGGAGCCATTCAATGGCAAGTGGCACCTCAGCGAGAATGGAAAGAATCAGGGAGCTTTTGATGCAATTGTTATTGCACATAATGGTGAGATGTAGCAGTTAATATGCATGATGTTGATACTCTAATACCAACACCAGATATTTAACTTTGAGCATCAAACAGGTAAATGTGCGAATCGCCTACTTGCTTCCTCAGGATTGCCATTGATTGCCAGGCAGATGAAGGTATTTGAGTTTTGACCATGTTAAGCATATCACTTTGATGTGCTTCCTGTTCATGAATGCTTTACTTGTTTTTTTCTGGCTCCTTATTGCAGGCACTTGAACTGAGTTCCATTTGGGCCTTACTTGCAGCATTTGAGGATCCCCTACCAGTTAATGGAAGTGGAGGATCTACCCTCTTCGAAGGGGCTTTTGTGAAAGGAGTGGACTCTCTTTCATGGATGGCAAATAATTCAACAAAACTTTCAAATTCTGATAATAGAGGACCCCACTGTTGGACATTCTTCAGTACAGCAGCATATGGAAAAAAGACCAAGGTTCCACAGGTATATTATTTTCAAAATTATTGGGCCAAACTCAGATAATGTTTTAACTGGTGATATTGTACTTTACCTTTTCTTTCTCCCCATTCTCCTTCTTA
This sequence comes from Trapa incisa, assembly GCA_030064435.1. NCBI lineage: Eukaryota > Viridiplantae > Streptophyta > Magnoliopsida > Myrtales > Lythraceae > Trapa > Trapa incisa. Next base: position 20,082,829 of record CM057771.1, read on the forward strand.
TATCATGTGGTCTTTACTTTTTCTTAGGAAAATATTCCCACTGCTACATCAGAAAAGGTGAAGGCAAGCATGCTCAGGGGCGTTGAGATTGCACTTGGACTACCCGTAGGATCCCTTCCAATGCCATTCTACACTCGACTCCAACTATGGTACACTAATGACCACTGTTCCACTTTTAGTTTGAGGATTTATTGGAACCCCTTCCTATGTTGGTAGAGTGGTCTTCAATTCAACCTGTATTCTTTTGGTCCCATGGAATGCAGGGGTGCAGCTCTTCCAGTGAACAGCCCAAACGTGCCCTGTATCTTTGATCCTAAGGGAAGAGCTGGAATATGCGGTGATTGGCTACTAGGTTCGAGTTTGGAGTCAGCTGCTCTAAGTGGCCTAGCAATGGCCAACCACGTAAGTTTCTCTACTATCCTACCACCTACCCTTCTGTCTCCTGAATCAAATTTGAAGCAGGAGCTTGTTGGCTGTTCTATAAAATCCTTACCCAAAATCTAAATGGCTTCTGATTCTGATGTGCAGATTGCTGATTATTTCAAGAGCGGCGGAGCTCAGCCTGATGAGTTTGCTGTTGGTCTACACAATGAATTTCAAACCCTTTCAGGGCACGACATAGGACAATTCCCTGGGCTGGAATCTGAACAACAAACAAATAAAGTAGGAGACTACGAGCTAGTAACATAGAAGACAGGACTTCTACATTAAGGGCCCATCAAAGATCAATGAGATCTTCCAAAGAACATAATTACCATTTTTTTCTGCCATGTAGAATAGGATTTAGAGGTGTTGCGGAAAAACTGATAAAAGGCCATTACCAGTTTCCCCTATTGCCGATAAATCTTGTAGGCAATTTCATTGGAACAAAAACACTATTCTTATTCTTGATGGTTGACAAAAGATGGTGATCAGAGAATTAGGCAGCCTGATTTCATCATTACAATTTACCATCCATTTCTTCATTCCTTAAATGAGTGAAAGGACGCCCGTCTTAAAAAGTAGTACATTTCATTAAACCAGAAATGATCCAACAAAAAATAATTCACTACAATATCAGAAAACAAATATTAGTACTGGGAGACTAATGGTTTCATGCTAAACCCACGAAATCAAGCGTCAAACATTATCTACCTAACGATATCAGTCTTTCCAACTTGATATACACAAAATCAACCCCAACTGGAAACAAAAACCAGACAACATTGTCACGTCCGCTCATTTCTTAGCCTTTTTCGCAGGCGACTTCACGGTCTTAAGCTTTTTCGCAGGCGACTTTACGATCTTAGTCTTCTTGGCAGGCGACTTCACGCTCTTAGGCTTCTTCACAGCGACCTTCTTTGGCTTAACAGCTTTTTTCCCAGGCGTAGCTTTTGCAGCCGTCTTCGCCACCTTGGTCGGCTTAACCACCGCCACCCCTGTTTTCGTCTTTGGCTTCTCCTCCGCCTTCCGCTTCCCAGTCACCGGCTTTGGCTTTGCTACCGTAGCATCAGCCTTGGCCTTGGGCTTCTTGGCGGGTTCCTTTTTCTTTGGAACCGCTGCCGCTGGCTTCTTGGTTGCGGTTGTAGAGGCTTGCCTTGCCGTGGAAGAGAGCTTGTACGAGTATTTTACCTTGGTCAGCTTTCCTGATGTCACCAGACGCTTGAGCTGGAACAGAAGAAGCTTTCTGAAAGTAACGGGCAGTCCCTTATGCTTCTCCTCAATAAACTTCTGAATCGCGTACTGGCTCGACCCTGTCCGCTCCTTCAACGTCGCAATCGCCTCAGCAATCATCTGCAACCATTAAAAATGCACCAGTTAAGAATCCCTAGGAACATCAAAACCTAATCTTCGAAGAGACTTTACATCTCCCATACCTCATAAAATGGCGGGTGAGAGGAGGGCGATGCCTTCTTCTTCACCGACACCGACGCCTTCGCCTTTGTTGCAGATGCAGTAGCCATAGAGATGGTTTAATTCTCTCTCTCTCTCCCTCTCTGAAAATGGATATATTTTGGGGAAATCTCAACTCTGGTATTGGATATTGTGAGGTGGAGTTGTGACGAAGGTGGTTATATTATACAAGGGAAGGACGAGGGACAAGGAGCTCTGTTATTGGTTGAAATGAGGTTGCCACGGATCCTGAAGACTTTTTTACAATTTTGAATTGCAGCCCTTAGATTCATATTATATCGACGGTTGATAACTGTTGTTTTGCTTAAGATTTTTTTTAGGTTAAATATCTTCGTCCATGAACACATTATATTATTGTGCAAAAAAAAAATGAACACATTATATCATTATTAATTTTATATATAAACCATATTTAAGTGAATAAAGCTCTTCATACAACATCTATTTTATTTATAATACTCAAACTTTATCTTATAAAATAATGTAATATCTTACTCAACCATCTTATATATTATAAGAAAATTATTTAAAAACACATCAAATTTTGTGATTTTCTTTATTCTTTCGGCATCTTTTTCTATTATCTAATTAGTAAATATTTAATTTTATAGTCTCATTTAGCGCATTTCAGAAAATCATAAAAACTAAAGAAGTTGTTAACATTTTGTAATTTACATTTATATGTGATAAAAAGTATGACATATAATCGTGGCCAACGTTATACCCTCAATATAATTTTTTTAATTTAATCAAAATTATTTAATTATTCTCAAATTATTTTATAAATTACTATAATTAAAAAATATAATAATAAAATATTATTAATAGTGTGTCTAAATTAATTGGTTTGGAGAGTAGTTGTCATATTTTTTGTAATTCGAAATTTCTATCGAAAATTTTTCTGGAATTTTATTATAAATTTAAAATTTAATTTAAAATAAAATGAAAAGTATTGTTTTAACCAAAATAAATAAGTCGATAAAATGAATAGGGTAAATACTTAATAAATTATTTTAGGTGAAAAAAACAAGATAATTATATTAATTTAATTTATTACAAAACTATTAGCTATTAATCATACGCCACTACCATAAATATTCATAAATTAATATCTATAAATATTAATAAATTAATATTTATATTAGAATTAAAATCCATAAATTATTGGAATTAATATACATAAATATCCATTAATTTCTCAATTTAATGAGAATAATTGATAACATTAATACTTATAAATACCCATAATATATTAATAAATCTTCTCAATTAAATTTTTTTTTTATAGTTTAGAACAATTTATCAGAGTGACACCAACTAAACTAAAAGAGCAATTCGAGTAAAAAAGAGCTACTTACTTCACTAGTACTTGTTCACACCTTAAATATCATATTAGCCATTATCACATTATATCTATCAGATTAATACTATCTACTTATTAAATTCTCAATTTTGACATCCACCGTTCAACAACCAAATTTAAGGAAAATGGGAAAATATTGGAGTAGAAAAACACCAATAAGACCAATAAGAGATAAGTATCTAGGAATCTCTACAGGATGAACATATCTCTGAACAAAAGGTGAGTGAGCTTAATTATATATTATACCCGGTTGGGATGGTGAGCACTTTAGAAATGAAAAACCACTTGAAAGTGAGTTTATTCACATCATACCCAGTTGGAATGATTAGCACATCGGAAATGAAAAACCACTTATATGTGAGATTTTAACATCACACTTGGTTGGGGTAATGTGAGAACTAAGCGGAAACCTACTTACCGGTTATAAGTAGAGAAAATCATACCCGGTTGGTATGAAAAACTTCCTTGAAGGAAAAAGAAAACCTGCATTTTGGTTGCAAGCAGAGATATCATCACACATGGTTGGTGTGATGGATTCAAAAATGATTTTGTTAGAAGTGTTTTCACCTTACTGTGTGCCAATACTTAAAATTTTTTGGAAACCTTCTTGACGAGAGCTAGAACATCTCAGATAGGTTAGAGACCCCGGTTTTAGAACTTGTGGGGATAAAATATCCGATTTTAGAAAATCATGTACAGTGGGCCCAAGCTAATTGACACGAGCAGGAGCTCGTAAACAAACATGATATGTTAAAGCCATGAAAATTCTTAATGAATTAATTATGTGATTTCGCCATGGTATCAAGACAAGACCGACATACTCGATGGACTAGTGGTAGTGCATCAAGGCTAGGTCGACTGACCAGTCTAGACAAATAGCTGCAGGTCGAGTTGATGGTCGGTGCTGTTGGACTAGTGGCACCAAAGATAAATGACTTTGTGAAAAACTATTGTTTGTGCATGCACTTGAGGTTCGGGACCATCAAAACGCCCAAGAGGGGTAGTGATGCATCCTAGGGGCTACTGGACGACATGGTGGAGATAATGACAGTTAAGGAAGCTCGACGTAGCTTCACGCGCATGAGGACATGGTGGGGTTGGGATGAGCTCTCTATCCTCAAATGGACATGGAGTTGATTTTAGGTTTGAGGGTCGGATGTTGTGGACATCCACTCAAACACAAGGTAGAAGTGGACAAGATTCTATCTTGGTGGCCAGTAGAGTCGCTCTAAGCCACAAGTGGGTGTAGTGGACGGGCTGCCTTACAAATGTGTGATCCCTTCATCATGAAGGGCGTGTGTTGATTGTTAAACACACCTGATGTGGAAATGAGGAAAAGGTTTTAAAAACTGAAATTTGAGAAAAGAACATTCTTAAAAGAAATAAGGAGTTTGGCACACTCCGATTAAAGATGTCTTATTTATGAAAACTTTCTCATAACACCCATTCACTGAGTTATCGAACTCACCCCCTCCCTTTATCCCTTTTCAGGTAACCAAGGGAAAAAATAACCTAAAGACTTCCCTGTAGCCAGACCTGAAAGACAGGTATGTAAGATTTAATGTTTTTAGTTTTGTTTAATGCTATTCTAAAAAAGATACAGGTATTAGGATGTCTTACTGCTCGCAGGTTAGAAACGGGAAAACTCTTAATAAACTGTGAGAATGGCGGGTTACTCATGGGGATCTGACCAAACTGGGTCGGAGCGTGACAACTTGAGTGGTATTAGAGTCTGTTTCCTTGAATACATTATCAAGACTATATAACATAGTATGTAAACCCTGCACTTTTGAGTTAAGGAAAATCGAGAAAAGAACCGGTCAAACTGAGTAAGAAAACTGAGCCAGTTTACAAACCCGATCATATGGGAACAAGCAATTTGGAAATTTACAACTTCCAGGTGATCCAAAGGGTTCATTAAACCTTGAAAAAGAAACTTAAGATAAAATAAAAGAGAAAAACCAAATTGGTTCAGGTGAACAAGATCCCATAAGAACTCTGAAGTTAAGCATGCTTTACCGAGGAGAAGATAGCTATCTAATAGCAAACTCCAGTCAATCTGAGAATCACTGGAGAAGCACCGGCATGATGGAACAGTGAAGCAGCTCCGACGGACCGAAGTTGCCCTATTTCGACAAGCTGAAATCAGCCATTTCGAGCCCTCCTCAGACCAAACCAAGCCCTTCCAACACTTCCTCAGCCCTCCCACGGCCAAATTAGGATTGAAAAGTAAGCCAATTCGGCTCCTCTTTGCAATTTCCGGCCGGTGCTAGAGAGAGAATCGACAGAATTTCAATTTGGCATTAATTGATGCGATTCTTGATTCTAGGATGATTCTCAAGATGATAGCTATCTACCTAGATTGAAAGCTTGGACCGCTGTGCCTTCACCAGTGAGAAATCGAAACTTTCTCTCTCTACAATCTATTTTCCAGCGAAGCTCCATTTGAGCTAGTTCTGGAGTTAAAATCAGTGATTCAAAGTTCCTTAGAATCGTATGAACATGTAGGAACTCAATTTCAACAATTTGAGGTGTTTGATCGGTCAATTTGATGAAATCAAATTCGGTAGTGTTGAAGAGTTGAAATTTAGGGAAAATTTGGGGGAAATTTGGGGACTTTTGAAATTCGAAGGACCAAAATGCAATTTTATGAAATTGGGGGCCAATTGGGCATGAAAATAATATTGGAGGACCAATTGAGAAATTTTAGAATTTTTGGGGCAAAACTTACCATTTTTGTAAAATAAGGGCAAAATGGTAATTTTGGAAAAGTTGGAGGACCAAATTGGAAATTTAAGAAATTAATCCCCTTTTAGTGAAATGGAATAAATTGAGGTCCTATGATAAATTTTAGAAGTTTCGGGACTCAATTTGAGGAAAAATCGACATTTGGGACTTAAAGTTAAAGAGAAATAACTTTAGGAACCTAATTGCAAATAAATGAAAGTTTGACTTTCTCATTAATTTGGAATGAATGAAGGCGATTAGGTCGAAGGATAATGAACCAAGATATTCATATCGTGTAGGAACACAAAGTACTGGGAACGCCAGCAAGGACAAGCTCGCGTGAATACCTAGAACCGGTCTATTAGAATTCACGGTCTTAACGAATGAGTGGGTTTACTAACATCATACCCGGTTGGAATGATGAGCACAACTTAAAATTTTAAAACCACTTATCGGTTGTGAGTGAAAATTTTATATCATACCCGGTTGGGAATGATAAGTACTTCGGTATGAAAACCCACTATTTAGTGGTATTTTAACCATCACTACTTAAAGGAAGTGATGTGAAAATCATACGGAAAAATTACTTACCGATTGTAAGTAGATCATACCTAGTTGGTATGATGAGACTTTCTTGAAGGAAGTTGAAAACCCGTTCATCGGTTATGAATGGAGGAGTCCTTATACCGGACGGTATAATGGATAGAGAAAACATATGTTTTGTCGGAAGTGCTCTCCCTTGACTGTGTGCCAATGCTTAAACAATTTAGGAGACCTTCTTGACGAGAGCTCGAATAGCTCGGATAGGCTGGGGGCCTCGGTTTTGGAACTTGGGGGCTAAATGCATGATTTTGAAAATATCGTATAGTGGGCCCAAGGCCAGTTGGCACAAGTAGGAGCTCGTAAACGGACATGATATATGTGCCATCAAACTTAATAAGTGAATTGTTTGGCCATGGTACCAAGATAGGACTGACATGCTCAGTCAACTAGCGGCAGTGCGACATGACAGATCGACGAACTAGTCAAGACAAACAACTGCGAGTTGAGTTGAGAGTCGAGGCTGTTGGACCAGTGGCACCACATATTACATGGCAATATGAGAAAATATTGTTTGTGCATGCACTGTGAGTACGAGATCATCAAGACGCCCATGAGGGGTAGTGACGCGTCTTAAGGGCACTGGACGACCTGGTGTCTATAAGGGTAGTTCGTCGTTCTAGGTGTATATGTAAAATCTGGAGTAGCACCAAGCGCATGAGAGATGAATTAGATAAAAGAACCTGGGTAAAATTGTCCACTAATAAAATAAATAGTTTTGAGAAAAGATAACATTATCTTGAGAAGTTATTGTAGTAAAGTAAACAAATGTCTCTATAGAAAGTTACTGAAAATAAAATCACATAAATGCACAAAAAAAGGTAAAGTTGAGACTAATATTAATTGAGTTTTGGGGACAAAACTCCTAAAAAAGGTGGGGCAGTATTCGTCACGCTGTATTTTTAGTAATCTGAAATTTCAGTTGGAAATTTTTCTCGCTGAATTTAAGTATAAATTAAATATTATATATGTAATTATTAATTATGTATATATATATATAAATGTTGAAGAGATGTTTACATATAATGGTATATATATACCTATACAAAATTAATTTCTAAACAAATATAAAGAAGAAAGGGATTGGAGAGTTGAGATTGTACTATTATCAAATAAGTACACACATAATTTTATTAAAATGTTCAAAGTATCAATATAGTTATTTTATATAAAAAGGAATGAAACACAAGTCTACATGAGAAACTTAAATAACATTTCCACTCCATTATACTACTAAGTGAATTCCGATATAAAACATAGATTTATATAATGTTGGACCATAGAAAATAATAATTGTGGAATTAAAAGAGTACTAAAGAGCTTAGGCCTTGTGAAAATCCAACCATACATATTTACAATTTTATTTTATCTTATCGAAATGGAATGGATAGGTTAAATACCTAGTAAATTCCTTTAGGTGAAAATAATGAGATAATTATATGAAGTTGGTTTAGTACAAAACTATTAGCACTTTGTAGTATACGTTCCTATAATAAATACTAATAAATTAATAGCTACATTTAATTATTAGAATTAATACCCATAAATACCCATCAATTTATCAATTTAATGAGAATAACTAACAACATTAATACTCATAAATACCCATAATATAGTAATAAAATTTTTCCATTTAACAAATAATTTTACAGCTATATAAGGAGTTTAGAATAATTTATAGAGTGACATCTGAAAACTCCATTCTCTCAACTGCTCCATTTTTCGGTGAAGCTCAAACCAGAGCTTCGACTTGAGCTGTTTTCTCAACCTCAAAATATGAGGTCAGATTCTTTAGATTCCGGGGGAAGTTAGCTATTTGATAGCAACCTCTATTCGATCCAAGGACCACCGAAGAAGCATCGACGGAATTAAAAAGTGAAGTAGCTCCGACAAACCAAAGCTGCCCTGTTTCGACCAAGCTAAATTCTGCCAAATTCAGCTTTCCTCTGACCAAACCAAGCTCTCCCAACATCCCTCATACAACCTCATCGAAGCTAAAAGGTAAATTGTAGGAATTCTTGATCCTAGAAGGTACTTCAGGAAGAGAGTTACTTTCCTCGATAGAGAGCTCGGACCATCGCACCTCCAATGGGACAAGTGTGATCGAAACGCTTGCAAGAGAAAGCTCGCGTCAACTTGAAAATCCAACCGAGGACGAACATGTCACGCTTAACGGGTGAGTGGGCTAATTTACACTTTATACCCGGTTGGGATGATGAGCACCTTTTCTAAATTGGAAGCCACCATGAGTGGATTTATTCACATTATACCCGGTTGGGATGATGAGCATATCAGAAATTAAAAACCACTTATATGTGGGATTTTAACATCACATCTGGTTGGAGTGATGTGAGAACTAAGCGGAAACCTACTTACCGGTTATAAGTAGAGAAAACCATACCCAATTGGTATGATGGACTTCTTGGAAGGAAGAAGAAAACCTACTTGCAGGTTGTAAGTGGAGATATTATTACACCTCGTTGGTGTAATAAAGGGAAAGACGATTTTTTTCAGAAGTGTTCTCCCCTAACTGTGTGCCAATGCTTAAAATATTTAGGAGACCTTCTTGATGAGAGCTAAAATAGCTCAGACAGGCCAAAGGCCTTGGTTTTGGAACTTGTGAGGCTAAAATGCCCAATTTTGGAAAATCACATAAAGTGGGCCTAAGGCCAATTGACACGAGCATGAGCTCGTGAACAAACATGATATGTTAAAGCCATGAAAATTCTTAATGAATTAATTATGTGATTTTTCCATGGTACCAAGACAGGACTGACATATTCGATGGACTAGTTGTAGTGCGTCATGGCCAGGTCGATGGACCATCCTAAATAAACAGCTGTAGGTCGAGTTGAGAGTTGGGGCTATTGGACTAGTGGAACCAAAGATAAATGGCTTTGTGGAAAACTATTTTTTGTGCATGCACTTGAGGTTCGGGACCATCAAGACGCCAAAGAGGAGTAGTGATGCGTCTTAGGGGCTACATGACGACATGGTGGACATAAGGGTAGTTTGTCATGCTAGCAGTCATGGAAGCTCGATGTAGCTTCACACGCATGAGGATGGGGTGGGGCCAGAGAGAGAAGAAAGAGTCACCGAAAAAGCTCGGGTCTCTTACGACTCGAAAAACTCTCCGGTCACGTTGTCGACGGCTAAATCAGAGGTCAAGTCTTGCGTCGGCGGGTAGCTTGAGCCGTTTCTGAGCTCCCTATATAAAGAGCACCCCTCCATTCAATCTCATCATCCCACAATCAACCAAAGAAGACAAAGTGTTCAATTTTTCAATGAACAGCAAACTAGAGCTCCAACATCGAGGCTTTTCTCCACCTATGAGGCTGCATTTTGTACCATTAGAATTGGGAGGAAGTCCTCTACATAGTTGCACCCTCCATTTCACCCAAGAGCCATCGTGGAAGAATGAGGAAGCTCAAATAGTAATGCTGCTCATCGGCTGTCAATAGCCCATGCTGCTTGAGCTCAACTCGAGCCATCCCCAAGCTAATTCTGGCCAAACCAAGCCCCCCAAACACCACCTAAAGGTGCCCCAACCTTCCCTCGAGCTAGCATGGTAAGCCCCTCCACCGCCCCTTCGTCAGAAAACACAGTTCACGGCCGATTTCTGCAAAAACTTTAACACTAAAATTTACATTGCTTAGGTCACCAATTGAGGTGTGGTTTGATCTAGAGAGGATCCCTGGGAGGAGAGCAATCTAAAGAAAGCAAGAGCTCTGGTCGTTGGACCCTCACCTGTAAGATATCGAAGCTTTATCTCTTTAAATTGAATTTTCCAATGAAGCTTTATTTGAGCTCATTTCTAAGCCAAATTGAGTGGTTCAAAGCTCAAAATGATGAGAGAGACATAAGAAAGATGATTCATATCACGAATTGAGAAAATTAACCATGTTTTGGGGGTCAAATGAATGAAATTGTGATTAGGGGGCCAAATTTCCAATTTTTGAGAAATTGAGCAATTTGGGGATTTTTGGAAAATTGAGGGTCGAATTGCAATTTAAGGAAAATTGGGGCATTTTCATGAAATTAACTTCCAATTGGGCAATTGGATAAAATAGAGGGTCATTCGACAATTTTTAAAAGTTCAAGGACCAATTTATAATTTTTGGAAAATTAAGGACTAATTAGTAATTTTGGGAAATTTGAGAACCAATTGGTAAATTTGGAAAAATTAGGGACCCATGAAGGGTAATTGTAAGTCCTAGGGACTTACAGAGATTTAATGAAAATTGGGGACCCAAATGTGAGGTTATAAACATTGAGGGACCTATATGCAATTAAGGCACAGTACGAGGTCCTATGCGTAAATACCCAAAATTAGAAGTCCCTTATGTCGATTCTCTTGATAAGGGTACTCGAACCATGTAGGAGCTAATTGTTCACATACCGGTGCAAGGAGGCACACCACGAGTCAAGATCTCACCGAGACAACCACATCACTATTACCAGGTGAGTGGGAACTGCTATTACGTCTATTTTAGTTGGAATGACGATTCAGCTTTGAAAACTAATTTCTCAGAATTAGCATCCCCTGACTGGGTGACTCTGCTTAAAATATTTGAGAGCTAATTCTGAGCTTAGGCTCGAGATGCTAGTGGGCCCAAGGCCGATGGATATGGGTGTAGACCCATCCAGAATAGATATGTAATATATGATGCTAAAACACCTGAATAATGGGAACCTTGTGTGATACCCATCGAGCCAAGCTGATTTGTCGAGCTAGTTGGGTCGAACCTCTACTCTGTTGAAGCTAGGTCTTCGAACATGTTGGACCAGTACGAGTGGGCCGAAGTCAAACCGACAAACCGTTATGCTAGATGACCAAATATAAAGGTTATAATTTAAGTAATACCTATCGAGCCAAGCTGAGTTGTCGAGCTTGTTGGGCCAAACCACTGTTTTGCCAAAGTCAGGTCGTTGAACCTATTAGGCTAGTACGCGTGGGGCGAATCCAAGCCGACTGATTGTTGTGCTAGTGGGCCAAAGATATAGGTTATAATTTAAAAAGACATTGTTAATTGTGCATGTACTGTGACGTTTGGGCCATCAACACACCTAACATGAGGTAGAGATGGAGCCCAAGGACTGTTGGACGACCAAGAATGTATAAGGGCGGTTCTGTCGTTCAGTAGGTCGTGAAGCCAAGTACCTTCTTGCGCATGGAGACCAAGGTAGTAGTGGAAATGAGGTTTCATCCCATAAAGCGGGCATGGTGAAGTGATTGGGGTTTGATGTATTAGACTATTGATGTTCACTCAAACTCCGGGTAGAGGCAGTACACCTCTATTAGGGTGGACGGTAAAGGTGCTATAGTCCACAAGTGGCACAATCGAGTACCGTTTTGCGAAAATGTGATCCCTCCTATGATAGGAGGGCAATTGTTGATGTGAATTAGGAAACCTAAGTAGAAAAATACTGAAATATCAAATAATTGAAATTGTTGAATTGAACTTTCAGGAGAAACACCTTGCTACGACGAGTCTAGGCTGGAGAAGAGGCCAATGATATCACCGTCAGGTAACTTTTATGTTTTGTAAACTTTGTTATGGAAAACAGGTACTCCAATACCTTTACCTTCCTCGGACTATTAGTACAAGGAAGGGTGGCGAATTGATCATAAAACCTCGACCAAACCGGGTCGAGGTGTGTCTGCTATAAAGGGGTTAGACCTTTCACTTTTACTAGGTCTAATGTGCATAAGATTCCTAGAGCCCTTGTTGTACTAGCCCGATGATAGCTTTTTTTTATACCAACCTTGCTGATCAACAGTTCTCAAAATCATCACTATCTCGTATCGATTGTCTTATGATCTCGTTTATGATCTTATACAAACAATAGTCTTGGCTTATTCCATGACAAAAAAAAAATAGACGACTACACTTGGTCTCCTATCTTAAGGCCCAAACCATGCTACAAAAGGGCTATAAATCTTTTCTAGCCATAATAAAGAGTGAAACCATCACAGGGAAGAAGATAGATGAAATCCCGATTATTAACCAATTTGCTAAAGTATTTCTAAAAGATCTACCAGAACTCCCCTTAAATTGTATACTAGGGACCCATCTCTTATTCCAAGCCCCTTATAGAATGTCTCTTGTAGAGTTAACGGAGTTGAATGAACAATTGGACAAACTACTGGAAAAGGGTTTTATAAGACCAAGCTAATCTATTTGGAGTGTTCTAGTGCTATTTGTAAAGAAAAATAACAAGAGTATGAGACTATTCATACACTACCGCAAGTTGAATCAAGTCATAGTAAAAAAATAAATACCTCATCCCTAGGATAGAAAACTTATTTGACCAACTTAAATAAGTTGCTACTTCTCAAAATTTGACTTACGTTCATCACAAACTCAAGATAATGGAAGAATATATATACAGAAAACGACATTCAAAACACGTTACGAGTATTATGAATTATGAGTTATGTCATTTGGATTAACAAACACTTCAAATATATTCATTGACTTGATGAAATGAGTATTTCAACTCTACTTGGACAAATTTGTGATAATATTAATAGATGACATACTAATCTACTTTTGAATGAAAGAGGGTAAAAAATTACACTTGCGAACTGCATTACGTATCTTAAAGAAGAACAAATTGTATGTTAGTTTTTTGAAGTGTGAGTTATAACTATAGGAGGTAGAATTTTTTGGATATATCATTTTCAAAGAATAAATTAAGGTGGACCCCTAAACAACTGAGTTGGTATCGAAGTATAATCCATTCACCAACCCTACAAAGATATACAATTTCTTGGGATTAGTCAGATATTACCAAAAAATTGTAGAAAACTTCTCTATATTGACAACACCATTGACACATTTAACAAGAAAATAAGTGAAATTTTAGTGGGATGAAAAATGAAAAAAAACTTTCTAGTAATTGAAGATGCTTCACAACTACACATGTTAGTACTACCCGATTAAAAGGGAGGAGAGTAGACAATGTGTATCGACACTTCTGGAAAATTATTAGGATGTATATTGATGTAAAAAGGAAAAATGATAGCATATGCGACAAGACAATGAGATAAATTGTACACTCTCAAGATATGATGATACTATTTTTATATGGTTATATGTAGAATATTTATGAACAGTAAGAGTTTAAAGTATTTTATGACTCGAAAGAAACTAAATTTAAGATAAATGATGTGGATGAAACTAATTAAGTAATATGATTTGATAATTAAGTACTGCCATGGTAAAGCAAAAGTAGTCGTCACTGCCCTAAGCCGAAAGTTTTGAACATGAATGACTTATTTGAAAACTACTTATATACCCCTTTTAGAACATATGGGTATGCTAAGGATAAATCTTGACTCAGACCCAGAGAATAATGTATGCTGACACAAGTCACAATGAGATCTAGATTGGTGGAACAAATACCAATTAAACATAATTTGGACATTGGATTTAAACCTCACGTGAATCAAATAGTGGAAGGGGAAGCTATAGTCTTTAATATGTAAGGAGACATATTGTTGACATTTAAGGGATGAGTATGTGTGTCGAATGATGACATTTTAAAGAGAGTGGTATTTGAAGAAGCACAAGACTCCGTATATGTTATGCACCCGAGAAATACAAAAATGTATTGGACTTTGAAAGAAGGATAATGATGGAAATATATGAAACGAGATATAGAATAGTATATAGCTAGATGATTATCCTATCAACAAATTAAGGAAAATATAAAAAAAACTTGTCGGAATGCTGCAACTACTTCCCATCCCTCAATATAAATGAGAAAAAAATAATATGGACTTCATGAGATCCTAATGGTTGCACCTAAAATACATGATGCTATCTAGATAATTGTGTGCTAACACACTAAATTATCACACTTTTTACCTATACGGGTGACAAAGCTAATAGAGAAATTGACCAAACACTAAATCCGAATATTCATAGAATATTCTAAAGATTGTATTTTTTTATCATATTTAATAGATATTCATGCGTGATGATCACAGTTGCAAGTTCAACATGACATTCTTGCTAATCAAATTTGAATTCACTCTAATATCATTTTCTCCATTTGTAATGTTACGTCAATAAACTTCATAAATTGTTAACGAATATCACTTGTTTACCTTTTTGAACATTTACCCAAATATTTTCTCAAATAAATTTGTACATTTTTTACCACCCCAACATAAATGATTACAAATTAGTTGCATTTAACTTTGGTTATTCTATCTATTTTAACCTTTATAAAATGCTCACATGCTAAAAAGTAATCTCGCCTTTTCAACTTACACTTAATTATTATTTTGTGAAGTTGTCCTACTATTACTAGTAGCTTCCCTACCAACGATATTGATTATCATAGATTCAATAGCTGATCATGATTGTACGTTCACCTATATAGCATGATTATATTATACAATCAAACCCTAATGTACAAATAAATAATACACAATATCATATTTAACAATTAAAACTTGAATTTGGGTTATTGGCATCATATGAACAAAGTAAAATTAATAAAAAAGTGTAGAAATTCATCAGGATACTAGGAGTAGGGACTACACAGGGGGTTACAGCCTATCGGAGAGCTGAGGATTGCTCGGGCGGAGTTTGATCAGGGGTTTCTTGGGCAAGGTAAGGCTGCTTGGGCAAGGTAGATGTTCAGATGGTGGGGCACGGACTCGGAGTCAGGCTTGATGGCACAAGCAGGAGAGGGTGAGCTCGAACTCGGAGTCAGGTTCAGGGGCATAGGCGGAGGGGCAGGGGACTCGGACTTGGAGTTAGGTTCAGGGGTAATAACCAAAATATCACTTAATGTAGTAACTGTCCATATTCATATGGATTTATCACACCACTTAATGTAGTGAGTGTACATGTTTTGTAAATGCTTATTATTTATAATTTAATTGTATATAAATAGAATGAGACAGTCCAGCTTTGAAGATCCACAACACAAGTAATCTTCCATCATTCTTTGCATTTTTACTACCTACTATTAAAGACTCTTGAACAAAAACCAATCTTCCTTGTGTGTGGTATTAATCTTCTCATCCCTCTCTACAAAAATAAGTTCATCTATTGTAGTAATCCTTCCCACTTCACTCCCTACATTGTCTATCAAGTTAGACAATACTAATTACTATGTTTGGAGGAATAATATCACAAATTTGTTGCAAGAATATCAGTTATTTAGCTATGCAGGTAGTAGTATCCCTCAACCTAAATCCATTGTGATGCTGAAAGAATGAGCTACTAAACTTGGAATAATCAACCCATAATATGAAGCATGGACTATACAGGATAAGTTTACTTTAACAACTACAATTGCCTCTTTATCTATTAAGGTAAATTTACAGGTAATCGAAGCTGTTACCTCTATAGATGCCCGGAGCCCGCTTGAAATTTTGTACATCTCCCAAACCTGTGTTCAAAAGGATATCCTTGATCAACAATGGAGGGAGCAAAAAAATGGAGAACAACATATGGTATCTTATTTGGCAACCATTTCCAACTTAGATACATTTTTTTGCTCAAATCGATCGTTTGAAACCATATTATGAAATCAATGACAAATTATTTGATGGTTTAGATAGGGAATGGGAAGCTCTTTCCCTTACAATGTCACATGTTCTCGATGCAATGACTCTTGATTCGTTGAATGCCCTTCTCCTCGCCCAAGATGCCCGAAGGGTTAAAAAATATGGTCCTGACTCTAGCTCAAGCAGCGCACCGCTCTCTGGTCTAATGTAAGGTTTTTTTGAGATTGTTTCTCCTATTGCTACCTTCTCTAGTCACGAACCATGAAGACTCCTTCCAACTTTTCCCTGTCCTCGCTTCAGTGGTCACTCAATATCTCGATAACATGATCTAAAAAACCCTAATCATAGAGGAGGACGCAATGAAGGAACTGATAGAGGCTGGGGAAAGCCTCATGAAAATCATGGAAATGTTTCTCTGTAGAGATTTAAATCACGCGGATCTGGACCACGTTTCAGCCCTCGTCAAACGGATGCCCAACCTCTTATACATTCTACAATTCGGCCCACTTCTTATAAGCCCACCTCTTCATATAGCATATGCAAGCTATATGGGCTTACCGGCCACTCGACCCATCACTATCCATCATTCGAATTAAAGCCCACATCCTCTACTTCTTAGGCCCACTTTTCTTATGAACATGAAACCAATCCACATCATCTGAACCGGTATGTCGATTCAAGTGCTACTAGTCATATTACTAATTATTTGTTACACTTGTCTATTCAGGATGATTCGACACTCCCTGAGCATCTCACGATTGGAGACAGGATAGGTTTTCCTATTATCTCTTCTGGATCTGCATATTTAACCTCTCATTCCCGACATTTCTCACTTACTAATATTTATTATGTTCCCAAAATTTCTCTCAACTTATTATTTATGTCTCGTTTCACTCAAGACAATTCATGCTATTTTGAATTTTATTCCACTCATTTTCTTATCAAAGATCTTTTTTCTCATTAGGAGTTACTCCACAGGAGTCGTAAGAACGATCTCTACTATTTGCGCACTCATCGTAATATTTCTTCTATTGCTTGTATTAGTTGCATAGAGTTTGTTCATCGGTGGCATCAACATTTGTGTTACCCTTATTTTCAAATTATGAGTCGTGTGCTTTCCCATTATTTATCAATGAGTAATATTTCTCCCTTACCATCTTGTGACTCATGCACTTGTGGTAAAATTACTCAACAACCATTTTCAGTCACTCATCATAAGAGTACCTATCCTCTCGAATTAATTCACATAGATATTTGGGGCATCAACGTTTGGGTCACCCTTCTTTTCAAATTATGAGTCGTGTGCTTTACCATCATTTATCAATAATAATATTTCTTCCTTACCATCTTGTGACTCACACTCTTGTGGTAAAATTACTAAACAACCATTTTCAGTCACTCACCGTAAGAGTACCTATCCTCTCAAATTAATTCACACCATCCCCCATTATTTCCTCTACAGGTCATCATTATTATGTTCATTTCTTGGATGATTATTATAAAATTTCATGGTATTTTGTTATAAAACAACGATATGATGTTCTCTTTATTTTTCGTGCCTTCCGTTTACAAGTTGAAAATTTACTTGGTCAACGGATTAAATCTCTCTAATCTAATAGTGCTAAAAAACATTTTCTAGTGCTTTCCAATCTGAGTTACAATTCGTGGGTATTCTCCACCATATATGTAAACCCCGCACATTTGAGTTAAGGAAAACCGGGAAAAAAACTGGTCAAACTGAATAAGAAAACCAAACCGGTTTACATTTGGGAATAAGCAATATGAAAATTTACAACTTTCGGTTGATCCAAAGGATTTATTAAACATTGGAAAAAAAACTTAAGACAAACTAGAAAATAAAAACCAAATTGGTTCAGGTAAACTAGATTACATAAGAACTTCAAAGTTAAGTGTGCTTACCTGAGAGTAGTGTGATGATGGTTGACCTACTGGGAAGTATGATTTTTTGTAACCCGAAACTTCGGTCAAAAATTTTTATGCGAACGTACGGCTTATCATAAATAGCCATCAATTAATATATATTTAATTATTGGAATTAATATATATTTAATTATTGGTATTAATACAAATAATTTAATACCAAAATTAAATTATTAGAATTAATACCGAAATTAAATTATTGGGCAATATTAATACTAGTAATAAATCTCGCCCATTTAATACACGGGTTTTACGACTATATAAAGAGGTCATCCCCATTTCATTCTCCTCACACCTGAACACTTCTCTCTCTCTCTACTGCTCCATTTCCCGATAAAGCTCGAACCAGAGCTTCGACTTGAACAAAGGTCGGGCTCTTTAGAACCGGGGAGAAGACAGCTATCTGATAGCAAACTCCAGTCAATCCGAAAATCGTTGGAGAAGCGCCGACATGATGGAATAGTGAAGCAACTCCAGCGGACCGAAGCTGCCTTATTTCAGCCAAGCTGAAATCGGCCATTTCAAGCCCTCCTCAGGCCAAACCAAGCCCTCCCAACACTTACTCAACCTTTCCAAGGCCGAATTAGAACCAAAAGGTAAGTCAATTCGGCTCCCCTTTATAATTTTCGATCGGTGCTAGAGAGAGAGTCGACCGAATTTCAATGACAAAATTCTAATCCAATTCCGCATCAATTGATACAATACTTGATTTTAGGATGAACCTCAGGACAAGACCTATCTGCCCAGATCGAAAGCTCGGACTGTCGTGCCTTCACCGGTGAGTAATCGAAGCTTTCTCTCTCTATAGTCTATTTTCCGGCAAAGCTCTGTTTGAGCTCGTTCCGACATTAAAATCTGCGATTCAAAGTTTCTTAGAATCGTATGAACATATAGGAACTTAATTTCAACTTCAATTTCAATAATTAGAAGTGTTTGATCGGTTAATTTGATGAAATCAAATTCGGTAGTGTTGAAGAGTTGAAATTGGGGGAAAATTTGGGGATTTTCGAAATTCAAAGGGGCCAAAATACAATTTTATGAAATTGAGGGTCAATTGGGCATGAAAATAATATTGGAGGACCAATTGAGGAATTTTGGAAATTTTGGGGAAAAGCTTACCATTTTTGTGAAAGAAGGGCAAAATGGTAATTTTGGAAAAATTGGGGAACCAAATTGGAAATTTGGAAAATTAAACCCCTTTTTGGTGAAATTGAATAAATTGAGGTCCCACGATAAATTTTAAAAGTTACAGGACTCAATTTGAGGAAAAATCGACATTAGGGACTTAAAGTTAAAGAGAAATAACTTTAGGGACCTAATTGCAAATAACTAAAAGTTTGGGTTTTCTCATTCATTAATGAATGAAGGCTGTTATGCCGAGTAATAATGAACAAGGTTGTTCATATCGTGTAGGAACGTTAAATACCAAGAACGCCAGCAAGGACAAGCTCGCGTGAATATAAAGAACCAGTATAGTGGAATTCACGGCATTAACCGGTGAGTGGGTTATTCACATCATACCCAGTTGGGATGATGAGCACAGTTTAAAGTTAAAAACCACTTACCGGTTGTGAGTGGGTTTACTAACATCATACCCAGTTGGGATGATGAGCATACCTTATAATTTAAAAACTACTTATCGGTTATGAGTGGGTTTACTAACATCATACCCGGTTGGGATGATGAGCACAACTTAAAATTTAAAAACCACTTACCGGTTGTGAGTGGGTTATTCACATCATACCCAGTTGGGATGATGAGCACAGTTTAAAGTTAAAAACCACTTTCCGGTTGTGAGTGGGTTTACTAACATCATACCCGGTTGGGATGATGAGCACAACGTAAAGATAAAAACCACTTACTGGTTGTGAGTGGAAATTTTATATCATACCCGGTAGGGGATGATAAGTACCTCGGTATAAAAACCCATTATTTAGTGGTATTTTAATCATCACCACTTAGAGAAAGTGATGTGAAAATTATGCAAAAAAAAAAACTACTTACCCGTTGTAAGTAGATTAGACCCGGTTGGTATGATGAGACTTCCTCGAAAGAAGTTGAAAACCTGTTCATCGGTTATGAACGGAGATGTCCTTATACCGGTTGGTATAATGGACAGTGAAAACCTATTTTGTCGGAAGTGTTCTCCCCTGACTGTGTGCTAATGTTTAAACTATTTGGGAGACCTTCTTAACGGGAGCTCGAATAGCTCTGATAGGCTAGGGGCCTCGGTTTTGGAACTTGGAGGCTAAATGCTAGATTTTGAAAATCTCGTACAGTGGGCCCAAGGCTAGTTGGAACGAGCAGGAGCTCATAAACGAACATCATATATGTGCCATAAAACTTAATAAGTGAATTGTTTGGCCATGGTACCAAGATAGGACCGACATGCTCAGTCAACTAGCAGCAGTGCGACATGACAGGTCAATGGACTAGTCAAGATAAACAGCTGCGTGTTGAGTTAAGAGTCGGGGTCGTTGGACTAGTGGCACCACAGATTACATGGCAATATAAGAAAACATTGTTTGTGCATGCACTGTGAGTACGGGATCATTAAGACGCCCATGAGGGGTAGTGATGCATCCTAAGGGCACTGGACAACCTGGTGGCTATAAGGGCAGTTTGTCATTCCAGGTGTCTGTGCGAAATCTGGAGTAGCACCAAGCGCATGAGACTGGGGTGGGGACGGGATGAGGTCTCTGTCCTCATACGGACACGAAGAAGTGATTTCGGGATTGTGGGTCGGATGTCATGTGCATCCACTCATTCCCAGGGTAGAAGTGGTTGTACTTATATCCAGGTGGCAGGAAAAGTCGCTCCGAAGCCACTAGCGGGTTCAGTAGTGATACTGACTTGCGAATGTGTGTAACCTTCATGATGAAGGATGTGTGTTGGGTGATGACACACCGTGGTAAATAATAAATGGTGGAAAAACACAAAATTTTTAAATGATGGGATTTTTGAAAACAAAGGAGTCTGGCACACTCCATATAAATGTTTTTCTTAAAAGTCAAAAGCTTTTAAAAACCCATTCACTAAGTAGTCGTACTCATCCCCTCCCTTATATCCCTTTCAAGAAATCCCGGAAAGCCTTCCCTTAAAGACCGTCAACTAAGATACCTGTAAGACAGGTATGTAAAGTTTTAAATTTTATACAGTTTTGATTATGCTATTTCAGGAAAAAGGTGCAAGTTAAAGGACGCCTTACTCTTTACGGTTTACGATAAAGGGAAACCCTTTAATTAACCGGGAGAGTGGCGGGTTGATCACGGAGATCCGACCAAACCGGGTCGGGGCGTGACAATATCTCTTGTCCACACATACCTCAACAAAATGGGTTTCTCAAACGTAACCATCGTCACATTATTGATATTGGTCTTACTCTTCTTATTCACTCTCATGTTCCCACCAAATATTGGTCGCTCACCTTTGATACCGTTGTCTTTCTTATCAATCGGCTTCCCACAAGATCAATACACTTATCCCCCTATGAGGTCCTTCACTATTCTACTCCTAATTATAAGTTACTTTGAGTTTTTTTTGTTATCGTTGCTTTCCTTATCTCTAACATTATCTTGCTCACAAACTTCAACCTCGTTCCACTACTTATGTGCTTCTTGGGTATCCCTCCAATTATCTCGGATATCGTTGTCTTGATACTCACACATTACGCATATTTCTCTATTACACAGTCCATTTTGATTAATCTATTTTTCCATTTGTCTAATTGGGTTCCACATGTATGCCTTCCACTCCACCTACAGTGCACCCTCCTGTGGTGCATCTCCCCACGTTTGTCCCGTCTCCACCTTCGGATTCAAGTATGTTGCCCCAATCTCCTGTACAAAGACAATTTTACTCATATGTTATTTATGTTGAGGATGATCATGTTGCATCATCTTCCTCTCCTGCATTGGATAATGCTGGTGCTCCACCTCCAGTTTCATGTATGGTAACTCGCTCTCAAGATGGTAGTCTACCCCCACGACGCTTTACTATTGATCATACAATGTTCATTGCCTCTATGGAACCTCATACTTATTCTCAAGCTTCTTGTCACTCCTTCTGGGTTAAGGCTATGCATATTGAGTTTGCTACTCTTCTTCACAACCAGACTTGGTATCTCGTGCCTGCTCCACTTGATTGGCCTATTGTAGGGTGCAAATAGGTTTACAAAATCAAACATAATTCTGACGGCTCATTGGCTCGATATAAGGCTTATATTGTCAATAAGGGCTACTCACAGTGCCCTGGTCTTGATTATAATGATACCTTCAACCCCGTTATTAAACATGTCACTATCCGGGTAATTCTTTCCCTTGTTGTATCTTTCAATTGACCCATTCATCAACTTGATGTAGATAATATTTTTATTCATGGTTATCTTAATGAGGAAGTCTATATGGATCAACCCTCTAGATTTGTTGATCATTGCTTTCCTAGCCATGTTTGTCATCTCCATAAATCTCTCTATGGCCTCAAATAAGCTCATTGTGCTTGGTTCTTTCACTTGAGTTCCCACCTTTATCACCTTGGCTTTTGTAGCTTTGATGCCGATAGCTCTCTATTTATCTACCGCATGAGTGGATTTGTCATTTTTCTACTTATATATGTTGATTATATTATTCTTACTAGTTCTTCTACTACACCCATTGGTAACATACTTCTTGCCCTTTGTAGAGAATTCTCTATTAAGGATCGTGGTTCACTTCATCATTTTTTTGGGCATTAAAGTTACTACTCACTCTCATGGTTTATATCTTACCCACCAGAAGTATATTTGTGATCTTCTCTCCTGAGCCATCATGAGTACTTCTAAGCCCATTTCCACACCAGTTGCCTCTAGTCCCCGATTTTTACAATATGATAGACTTACTCTTTCTAATCCTATTGAATATTGTCAACTTGTGGGCTCTCTATAGTATGTCACTCTCACTCGACCTGATATCGTATATGCAGTTCATCAGATTTGTCAATTTATCCATCATCCCACTACTACCCATTTAACTGTTGTTAAACACATTCTCCGCTATTTTCAAGAGACACTTCATCATAGTCTCTCTCTGGCAACATCCGCCTTCTAGTCTTCACTGTTTTTCTGACGTTGACTGGGCCAAAAATCTAGATGATCGACGCTCTATTAGTAGTTTTACAATTTTTCTTGGTCACGATCTTATCTCATGTAACTCTAAAAAATAACGAACAGTTACTCGATCTAGCACTGAGGCCGAGTACAAAAGTCTTGCCAATGCAACTAGTAAGCTAATTTGGCTTAAGTCTCTTCTTAAAGAAATAGACATCTCTCCCACTCATTCTCTAGTCTTGTAGTGCAATAATCTTTCGGCCATTTATCTCAATGACAACTCCGTCTTCCATGTCCGCACCAAACATATTGAGATTGATTTCTATTTTGTTCATTAACAAGTTAGTAAAAATTTACTCGGTGTTCGTTTTATGGGTACTATTGTTCAATTAATGGATTTACTCATTAAATGTCTCACTTATACATATCTCTCTTTTACGAGATAAGTTCAACATCCGTGAACTCTACTTGAGTTCAGGAGAGTAATAACCAAAATATTATTTAATATAGTGACGATCTATATTCATATATATTTATCACACTAATTAATGTAGTGATTGGACATGATTTATAAGTATTTATTATTTATTACTGAATTATATATAAATAAAATAAAAAAATATAATTAATAATACAATACAATTTAAAATCTCATATCTATCAATTACCCTATTTCCCTTTTAACTTTCTTCATTTTATTTAATAAGCATGTGGGGCCTCAAAATCGAAGATAAGCTTGAGTACACAAGCCGGAGGTTCGAACTAGTGGTCAGACGGGTCGTAGGCGGGCTCCAGGGTGACACTATTCACTAAATAGTGTACAATACTCCACAAACTAGAGTTTTTGTGAGATTTGGGAGCCCCGATTGGAATGATACTTACTCAAACGATGTCGTTCTATGTTGTGCCCTTTATTAAATAAAACAACGTCATTTTATAAAAACTCGAAAAATTGTCATTTTATTTTGTTCACTTCATTAAATGAAAAACATATTTTATAAGAAATTAACTAAAAAAAATAAAACTTAGGTCAAAGTTGAGCTTACTTACACTCGAACCCGATGTTTAGGTTCACGAGAATGGACTTAGACCCGATAGAACTCGAATTTGTTTGAGTCCGGATCCAAGTAGGCCGGATCGAGAAAAGTGGTGCAAACCCTAAAAAGAGAGGGGGAGGGCAAGTGAGGTTGGGGATAGTGAATAAGTCAAGCCTGACGTGACGTGACATGCCTGCAAGCAGCATACTACACTGGAATAAAACGGAAAGTTTACATAGCAAGCACCCACATTTCCGGTCCTACATTTCTCTATGTCCACTTGCTAGTGAGAAATGATCAAGCTCCAACCTTCAATGAAAAGCAGCAACGAGAAGGACCTCTAACACGCTAGCAATAGAAAATGTCACTTAAATTAGGTGATATCTATTATATTTAATTATATATTTACGAATTTTAATTATGTCAATTTTTAAAGTATATGTATTAACATTTCTTAGATTCTCTATATTATGCATGAATATTTTACTAATATTTTGATGTTAATTAGGCAGGTGGGGTCGATCTGCCTGGGCCACAGGGCAGTCACGAGGCAGGATATGCCGGACACGATGCAGGTCTGAGCATGGAGAAGGCATGGATTGTATTTCTTTGTAAGGGTTCTACATGCTAATGTTGCAGGGGAGGGGAGATCATCATAAGTAGAGTAAAAACATTATTACTTTTGTAATGGTTATGTTTGGTGGGATACACTGAGAGGGAGATAACCTGCATGATGCACTTTAGTAACTGGATGACCAAGGAATTCTAACAATCTTTAAAGGGAGGTAGTACCAAGTTCATAACTTAATAGAGTAAAAAAGCTTCAACTTACGAGTCTTTGATGCTATATATGCTCCCATATGTTTTTCCTCCAGTTTACCTGCCTTTAGGGTTAGCAATCTGAGAGAAGATATCGGCTGGCGTGCCGTCCTCCAGCTCTTGGCTTAACTCGTGTTCGCTCCCGAGGCTCAGGTTGCTTATATGGAGCCTGATTTTGTTGTTGTTCTCAAGGCTAATCTCGTCGAAGTCGCTGGTCCTCTCCCTGGTCGAGTGGGTCGAGCCATCGGCACTCTCCTGCAGCTGGAGGGCGAACTCAAGATTCCATAAGACATCCCCCATGGAGGGGCGGTCGATCCCGGAATCCAATAGGCACTTCTGGGCCGTATCGGTGAACTTCTTGAGGCACTCGGGGTTGATCTTCCCCTTAATGTGCGGGTCGATTATATGCTCGAGGGTGCCCTTCCGGTGGCAGTGCTGGGCCCAGTCGGCAAGGCTCACCTGCAGGATCGATCCAAGAATTTAGATCAAGAATGTGAAAGTATATAGGGAACTACACAAACAAACAAATTGACAAATATTAGGTCAAATCAAGTAGCTTCATAACAATTCTCTTAGTCCATGAGCGATAGATCCATCCCTGCTCACCTGCTCCTTGGGGAGGTTAGGGTTTAGGGCTGGCCGGGCACACAGAGCCTCAAAGAGGACGACCCCGAAGGAGTACACATCGGACTTCTCAGTCAGCTGTTGCCTCCGGAAGTACTCGGGGTCTAGGTATCCGAAGCTTCCCTTGACGACGGTGCTGACGTGGCCCTTGTCCATGTTTGGCCCCGTCTTCGATAGCCCAAAGTCGGAGACCTTGGCAACCCAGTTCTCGTCGATGAGGATGTTGGTGGTCTTGACGTCCCGGTGGATGATAGTGTACCTCGCTCCGGTATGGAGGTAATGGAGTCCCCTTGCAGCTCCGATGCAGATCTCCAGCCGCTGCTTCCATGACAGCTGGGGGTTGTTGCCCTTATAGATGTGCTCCCTCATTGTCCCTCTTGCCATGTAATCATATACAAGACACATCTCATTGTCTTCCTCGCAGTAGCCTATAAGAGACACCAGATGCTTGTGCCTTAGCTTGGAGAGCATCTCGACCTCCGTCTGGAACTCGTTCACACCCTGCTCGGATTGCGGGTTCGACCTCTTGATCGCGACCTTGATGGTTTTGTCGATGACCCCCTTGTAGACCTTCCCGAACCCTCCGACCCCGATGACGTTGGACTCATCGAAGTTCTTCGTGGCATGTTTGATCTCAGGCAGCGAGAACCGACGGCTGAGGCCCTGGGCCTCAGACGAGAGGTGGCTGGTCACGGAGGCGTGAGATTTGCTGCCAGTTGTGTGGGAGAAGCCGGCGGAGATGGGAAGCCAGCTGGTGGTGTGGGCGTCCACTCCATGTTCCCTCCTCTTCCTTATGTATACCGATATACAGATGGCTGCCATGGCCCCGACGGCCGCTGCCCCGCCGGCGGCCCCTTCAATCACATGGATATTTCTGCTGGACGAGGAGAAGCCGTTGGCCTGCTTGTTTGCCTCAACAGCTGCCTTTGCCTCGGCCTTGAGAAGCATCTCCGAGGGTTGTGGGTTCGGGCCAGCGAGGCTGCCCTGCGGGTCAGCCATCTTGAAAATCTCCAGTCCATTAAGAATTGCATCATAGAATTCGGGGGGTAGGGCCGCATCGACCCTAGGATGTAGCGCCAATGTGACTACTTCATCGCCAGCTCTGTCGGAGACATAAATGGCGTAGTCCTTGTACACAGGCACTGACGAACGGGTAGCCCAGCCAATCACATCGGCCCCCTCCTGGGCCGTCTGGTTATTGATGTAGATATTGAAAGCCCTCTGGTTGATCCTGTCAGCTAGGTAATCACAAAAGTGGAGCCTCACAATGTAGGTGAAATTTGCATCAACTTGCAATTGCCAAGTCAAGTTGTAGTTCTTGTTGAGATTCCCATCATAGCCCATCGATCTCGCTGTGCTATAGACGTCCAAGGGGGCGATATCCTCTAGCATCCCATTGTAATCGATTTTCTCCGAGGTGTTCTTCACGGTTGCAACCCCGGCAATCGCCCCGTAGAGATAAGGGGTGTCATCGTACCAAGTTCTCAGCACCGAGTCGTTTGTTGGGGCGATGAATTGACCACCGACATTTAACCTGTACATGGTCTGCAAGCTCGCGGTCTTGACGTCCACTGGCTGGTCCTTGAACCCTACCACCTGGGCTGAGGTGAACAGGTCCGGGATCGGGATCAGCTCGATCCCATTGATGAATGCGTACGAGCCCTTGTGCTCCTTAGACGGCGTGAATGTCATGTTGATCACATCGGAGGCAGCTGGCGCAAGGGAGTACTCCTTCACAATGTATGCCTGAGTCAGGGCTCTGCCCGTCTCTGAAGCGCTAAAGTTCTTAAGAAGCTGGACCCCATTGGCTATGACATCTAAATAGGCATCGTGGGAGTCGAGGGTGCCATATGTGGCCGGGTAGAAGTGAAGCCGGACCCAGTACCGCTTACCGGCTGTTGTCGGAAGCCTGTAGGTCGCCTCGGCCGTGAAGATCCTCGCGGTCATGTAGGGGACTTCGGAGGGGAGAGATGGGTCCTGAAAGGAGGCCGTTGAAGGGGTGGAGGTCGAGGAAATAAAGTACTTGGTGTCGGGCTCCCATTCCCTTCCGTCAGCATCCTTGCCCTTATCCCCAGTTCCGCATGTGAGGACCAGCTTCGTCTCCACCCCGAAAACCGCATGCGAGTTTAAGAGAATGAAAAGTGATAGTAAGGAGAGCAAATCTGGGAGGTTATTGACCATTGTCTTTTATCTTAGGGGTGAAAATGAAGGTGGAAAACAGCAAAAGAAGAATTGCACTCGGCGTACAAGGAGAGAACCAGGTTGTGAGTCTTTTCCTTTCCTTCCCTGTACGCCGCAACAGAAGAACTCTTAAGGAAAGTTCGATGTTCTACTTCAACCGGTGGGGACGTTGTGGAGAGAGCTCTCCATGGACGAACTAGATCATGCTCTTCTTTCTCTGGATCTCACCTGGATGATGAGACCAGAAAAGAGGAACAAAAAACGATTGAGGTAAACCTTTTTTTCCTGGTATGTCTTTGATGGACATCCTTTTCTGTCCTCAGGGGAGGTATTCCCAAGTATTTCTTCCCCCCATAATTTGGAAGCACTTGAACCACCAGATAGTTATGGATTTGATTGGTGGAGGAGAGACTTGGGGATTCCCTAACAAGTTTGAACAGCAACAACAGGAACTAAAATTAGGATATATGTCCCTAAAATGTCTCTCTCCCGTGAACTTTGGGATGCTAAATAAGTGAATATGTTATTGGGAGAACCTCAAACAGATCAGGGCATATAAAATTGTTGAGCAGATGTGTACTGGATAAATAGTTGGATTTATAAGTGCCAAGTATTACATAACCATCACAGGGACATTTGGAAGTTACTGATAGATTAGATGACTGGAACCGCTAGGAGAGAAGGAATCAAAATTGTAGAATTTAAATATTTATGTACTGAATATGTATTAATTATAATTCAATTAATTTATAGGATCAACCACACAAAAAAATATCACTTTGAATTTGAAGCTAGGCTTAATGCTGTATTTTCTTCTTGGAGGTGAGAATAATGTTCCAAAGAAGCCCTCCAAGATTTTTATAATATTATGTCCCATTTTTCTATCAATTTGAGTCGAGTTCAAGTAATTTTATACTACCATCAAATTTTGAATAAAATTAAAATTTAAACCTATAATAATATAATAATATTTTAAAGAATTTAATCGCATATTTAATAAAATAAAAAATTATTATAAATTTATAATATTAAAAAATTTTCATTACTTACCACTAAAATAATTTTAACTATACACATATTACTATTATTTATCGATAAATAATATTCTTTTAATTTTGCTCGAAAGAAAAATATTTAAATTGAGAACATTATTTCTATTCGTACGGAAATTTAATAATAATATCGTTATTTTTAGCAAGTGAAATATACTGATTAGTACAAACTAACTTATTATAACTCTTATTTTTTTATTTACTCTTAATAATATTGAAAGTTATTTACCAACCATCTTAACACACCTCAACAAAATTTTCAATTAACATAACTTTAAGTAAAACTCTAATTTATTTGGCAAAGAATAAATACTGGTATGCTTATATCATTAAGTTAAATATTAAATAAGAAATGCATTAATTGCATATCGTATGTCCTTAAAAGGCATTGGATAAAGAAACCTTTTATAATAATTAAAATTTCTTATGGTGAATCAAAGTTCCATTATATATATATATATTATATGGATGAATTCACTAATTCACGAACAACCCGAAAAAGCCCATCTCGATGGACGAAGGGATATGCTGACCCGATCCCGGAATATTCTACACCAAATTTATTTGGGGAGAGGAGAGGCTGCTGCTGGAAAGTAGCTGAGCCTTCCATTGTTTAGTCCCTTAGCTAACTAAATTTGGCCTTCCAAGAGAGACAATTAGTCATAGAGGTCTCAAAGGGACCTTCTTTAATTGCCCTTTGGTCCATTAAATATCACACTTCTTCCTCTCTGAGTTGGCCCTTTGTATCCTCCTGCAAACCTGACATTCATAAGCCTCCAAGGCGCACGTTGACTCCTCCTCGTGACGATAAACATCCACCCGTCTCCCGCCGGCCGGGCAGCGTACCGTCGCTGCCTCGGCCCCCTAGAATTATCATCAGATAATGACGGACAAGGATGTGTCGTCCTCCTCATCGTCCTGCCAGTCGCCTGAACGCGACGAGCTGGAGAGGATGCCGCTGGCGCCTGCGAGGTGGAAGCAGGGAGGCAGCGGCCGCAAGAAGTGGCTATCGAAGCAGCTGTCGATGTGTGAAACGCCCCGGGATATTGCATGGGAGAGGCGAAGGCGGCAGATCCTCGGCCAGGGGAGGATGAATCGCGGCAACGGCCTCACCATCAATGAAGGCGGGGGCGGCAGCGCCGACGGTGCCATCACAGATGAGGACCTGAACGAGCTCAAAGGGTGCATCGAGCTAGGATTCGGCTTCAAGGAGGAGGATGGACAGCAGCTCTGCAACACCCTCCCTGCACTTGACCTATATTTCGCCGTCAAGCGTCAGCTGTCCCCGAGCCCGAGCCCCGATTCGACGCCGCAGAGCCACGGCTCCGCCTCTTCCTTGGGCGGCCGGTCGTCCTTTGAGAGCCTCCACAGCGAGTCGGACACTTGGAAGATTTTTAACCAAGGTAAGAAAGATCTTGCAAGTGCTTGTGTATGATTGATTATAAAGGAATCAACATGCTTTGGTTTTTTGGCCAACATCATCTTGCATGAAGCAAGGTAGCTATCAAAGTGCTTAATATCACCTGGATTTATGACCACAAGTCAGTCTAACTTGTTCTTGATGAAACTTCTGCAACTTTTAATGCTCTTTTTTTTTTTTCTGTTACGAAGTTAACTTTGGATGTTGTTTTGGGTTTGCAGGGGATGATCCTCAACACATGAAGAAGAAGCTGAGGCACTGGGCTCAGGCTGTGGCCTGCTCTGTGATGCAGTCCAAGTGATTAGAAGGTCAGGAGATATTGTGGGGTTGGCTCCGTGCACACATGGTTTGATTTATTCATGAAAACAAACAAACGTGCAGCTAATGAATGTGAAACAAAAGAGAAGAAAGGAGTGACACTGGCAGAGAGAGGAGAGGAGAGGAGAGGAGATGAGGAGGGTTATATTCTCTATAGGGTTCACTTCTAACAATTCTTTTTCTGAGATCAATCTATCAGTTTTTTTTTTCTCTTTTTGGGATTCCTTTATGATGAATGCCTATAAGGAGTTCCCGAGAAGAGGGTTGATATTTTGGGTTTTCAGTGTATTTGTCCAAGTCGTTAGGGAGGCTTGTTGATCTTGAGTGGACATGTTCTCCAAGAAACAAACCTATGCTGTTGGTTCCTCAGCATCTCCCTTGCTCTTTGCTATATATATATATATATATGTCTCATCCTGTTCGTCTCTTCACTTCCTAGCAAGTTTTCATTCCCCATCGATGCTATGGACATGAATTCTCCATTTGAGATGTGGTTGCACATGTTAATGTAGACAAATTTATTAATTTTATGACCCATAATATTTGAGAATCTAAATTTTAGAATCCAATAGTTTAGTTCTTCTCTTAAATTACCTATTGAAAAATAATTGACATGATGCCTCATTCCATCTAATAAACTTTATTTTTTATACATTTTGTAGAAACTAATAATTTAGCCTATAATTTATCACTGATTCATACATGATAAAATATGGATTGCAATTTCAAACCATTTGGTCTAAATATTTTAAAATTCTCTAACATTTATACTCCATCCTTCCTCTTGAGGCATAAAATCTTGTTTTTTTTACCCATTTCTCCCACCATACTCATTTGATCAAAATGAATGCAATTATCTTCTATGTAAGGCTACCATTAAGCCTTTAATTTGTATGTACTTTTTTTCTTCTTGTAGACCATCATAATAGGTTTTAGGTTGTAACAAATTTGAAAACACCTCACTAATTTTCTGTCCCATAATCCATCTGCAGTTCCTAATGTTTGGTGCTTACCATGATTAATGGGTGTAACATCAACAAATTGGCTCATCATCGATTTACATCCATCTATACTATATTATGTTACTTGCAGGTATTTTATTAATTTCCACATGGGCTCAATCTATCATCATTTTATCTTGAAAGCTCTTAAACCTTATTTTTGAGTGGTTTGAAGGGTAATGGGAGTGGTAGAATTTGTAGAAATTTGAAGGTGATAAAGAGTGTTTATTAGGTATAAACCATCATAATCCATGTTTATATTTAGGTGACAGTTGGTTAATAAAAAATAAAAAAATATTTTAAATTAAATTTAATAATTTATTAAATAATATATATAATTACAATAAATTATATTAAATATAATGTATAACAAAATAAACTATTAAATAAAAATATTATATATTATACGTAAAAAATTTTATTATATAATTCACTTACTATTAAAATAAAAAATAAATTTATATTAATTATATATAAATATTTTATAATTATAACAAGAAAATAATATATATGTATATAATAAATTATATTATATATATTCGACATATTATGTTTTTATTTATAATATTTTAGTATATAAGTATATTATATATTTTTATATAAATTATTATTATTATTATTTATTTAAAATATATAAGAATAAAAATAAATATATAAAAGACTATTGAAATAATTTAAAGAAAAAAATCGAATACATACTTAGATTTTAGTATAAGTGAAAGAGTTTGAATATTTTTTAGAATTAACGGTTACAAATAGCTTAATTTTATTTTAGATATTTTTAACACTTTCAAACTACTACTAATTCAAACCCTACCAAATCACTCAATTTAAATAATGAGTTAGACTTTTGCATTATCTGTTTTTTTTTGGAAACCCTTACTATTTATTAGGTCTATCCAAATATCGTGTTAGTTTTTTCATTATCAATTTTGTGGTTTTTTTTGGAAACTCTTATTATTAGTTATAGATAGATGATTGTTTGTGAGCAAAAAAAAGATGATTACACTTTAGATTATGGAGTCATTATCTTTATCATGTATTCTATTGGTGGGTGTTCATTTAAATAATAATAATAATAACAACAACGTCTATCTTCTCATTAAAAATATAAATGTTTTGTATTTAGGATCATATAATACAATATACCTATTGTAACATACATGTCGGGCCCCATATTTATGCCTCAGTCCATTGACTCTCCCAACATTGAAATCTCACTAATTTGTGTATTACTTGAACATTAACAAAATTAGTAACATAAGCCAGCTTTTAATGAATTTTCTTCTTTAAACCAAAATAAGTATACTCTTGTGATATTTTAACTTTCAAGAAGAACTTCTCTTGTATTCGTGTCCAAGAAATTTTAATTTATAATAGAGTGATATATAGTACTATCATGTTAGTATAAAATTTTACAATAGATCAAATCCACTATATTTTAAACCAATTGAAAAAAAATATATATAATATGATATTAAGATAGGTTTGTTGACTTGGTGCTCATTAGAAATCAACTATAATAGAAATATTTTTAATAATAATAAATCTTTCACAAATTGTTAGTTTTTTCTAAGAAAATGCCATAATACATTTAATCAAATTAGAATTATGAGAAACTCTAGATGAATATTCTTGAAAAATATTGTACTTATATGAGAATATAATATCTATAAGTAATCTTTGGCAACTTTTAAAAGATAAAACTATTGAAATTTGCTTTCTCAAAAGTATTACTTGTGGAATTTTGACTAATGCTCTTCAATCCATGATTTTTGTTAGGAAGTCGCTTAGACATTTTTGTGTAGCAATAATAATTTTTCTTGAGGAAAATAAGCACAAGATACACATACTAGCCTTTGTTCTTCTAGTTGAAGATTAAGTCAAAACGTAGGTCACCACAATTCATGTTGGTGATCTCCTTGCTTTCTTTTTTGATTACTCAATTTACCATTCATTGAGATGAGGCAATGCATTCACTTGTAGGATAACTTATGAACACATGTTGGTTGGAGACCTTGGTTTGTTAAATTCACCATTATCTCATTGTACATTGCTAGGAGGGTCAAGTGGAGGTTCGTACTTTGTGAATCACTTAATTAAAGCATGATTTTCCTATGACAAGTTTAGGTTTTATGGTTGGGTCATGCTGACTCCTTTGTAAGGTTTGACTACTATGAGTTGGTGATCATCCAAATATTATATATTTGGATCGATTTCAAGACAGTAATATCTCAATCGAGCCTTTCTCCCAAGGTAATTTGTTTGGGTGACATGGTGATCCCTCATATGAGTTTGGGTCATTGCATCACTTATTCATATTATTGCACTTAATTTAATAAGATACAATTCTAGTTTGTCCTTTCCTTCTTATGGATGGATTATCCCTTTCAAATCTTATCCATTCCTCTTTGAGCTTATATCCTCATTTAGTCCATACATGAAACTTGATTTAGCTTGCACCAATCCATCATTTTCTTGTGGAAACATATTGACCATTGTATTTTGTAACACTTCGTCTCTTAAAAGATGATTTTCTTCAATTTGTTCTAGCATGTTCTAAGAAGAATTATCCCGATGTTTTTAGGTGAATTGAGGAATTGGTGGGAGATTATGTGTCCTAAGATTGAATCAACTACTCAAAATAGTAGTTGATGAGGCTTGGTATCTGAAAGACTAATAGAGAGAAAATATATTAAATAACAATTTATCTCATACATTAAAATGATGATGTACAATATATAGATATAAGATTAAATACGATACATTAATAATATTGTAACGCTTCACTTTCTCTGTGTAACTGCTATTTATTCATTTGCTATTGTTGTCTTTAATATTATCTCTATTATTCCTCCACAATCTCAAGAGGAATAGTGATATTGAGATTGAATCTTAATCTGTAGTCGAAAAATAGTTTGAAACTAGTTGGATTTGCTCACTTGCTCTGGCCTAAGTTAGCAAAAAGTGAATAAGTGTCAACGTATTGACATAAAAGTGATTTCTTACATGTTGAACTGCACAAGAAAACATAAGTAAAGAAGAAATCCAAAAGTGAAATAATTAATAGAAGGATAGATTGATTTATAGACTAGATTTGTGGGTTATATCTTAAATAAGACCATCATAAAGCTTTGAAAGAAGTTTGATCTGTAAAATAAATGTATGTATATTCCTAGTTGTTTAGTAAATGTGTCAAATACAATTTGTGATTAATAAAAATATGGATGAGAGTATCATAGAGTGTTTGTTCGAATGAGTGCAAGTGCAACATAGATGAAGAGGGAGAGAGATAAGTGAAAACTAAGACATGAACTTTGGTGGGGATAGGATCTGAATGATAGAAAAAGGAAAATGATCTTGGATTAATTAGAAATTCTAGTTTGATCAAACAAAACTTGACAAATAATGTCGAGATCTAATGATAGTTGAGGATAGACTAATGATCAATTAAGGAGGAGAGATTAATTAAGGTGATTCAATTATAGAAATGACATATATGGATGGATATGCACAAAACATAAATATGGTGATGGAGAAGTTGTTATTGAAAAATCGGGATTTGACTATCCGACTAATTCGAGAATATGATAACTTTTGATTGTAGGAGATATGAGATATTATTGAGTTAAAAGAATAGATTTGAAAGCACATCGACTAAAACAATGACCACAAGTATTTGATGGAAAAGTCAATATTTTGCTCTAGGGTCAGGCAAAAGAAAATTGCAAGGGTGATGATGCATGAACATGAATTATTATCTAAAAATGAACAAACTATGGAAGACCAACAGAGTGAAATAAAGAATTCTAATTCTAAAGAGCACTAAGAGTATAAGGAGAAAGACAAAATTGGGCAAGAGAATAAAGCATTTGACTCTAAATTTATTGATGTTGATCAGGACAAGCTTGATTCCAATGGCAAATAAATAGATAAGTAGCAGGAGAACCACTCAATAGATAGTACTCCGAAAAAAAATAATCAGCTTCTGAAAGGAGTAATGATTTTAACGCTGAGAAAAGCTATAAATCTAGTGAATAACAACAAAAAAGAATGTGATTCATGAAAATTAATACTGAAAATCTTAATGTAATAGCATTGTAGAATGGTAAATATTCATCAGGTGTAGTTGTGATGTAGAAGACGATAAAACAACCAAATAAGATGTTACTCTAGGGTATACCATGAAATAACTAATAGAGAGAAAATATATTGAATTATAATTTATCTCATACATTAAATATAGATAGTGTACAATAAGTAGAAAACACATTAATAATATTTTAATCACTATCGTTTCAATTTAATATTAGTATTGAACCTTGGTGATTGTTATGAGCTCCTATGGTAGTCATCATTTGTTCTAAGAACTTCTTCAAGCTTAGTGGTTTGGAAGACTTTATGTGTTAGTACATTGGCTTTTTCAAACCTACCCCTGTCTCGTTGACATGGAGAGTGATACCAATTTGCCATCATATAAGTACTTCTTTGGGGATGGAAAATTATGAGAGTTATAATTATTTAGATAATAAATAATAATTATAAATACGATGCATGAAGATAAAAATATAAATATCAACACTTATAATTATTAAATGAGTTTAATATAATGCATGTTGAGAAAAATGATTTATAAATCCATTAGCTATTAGATGAACTTGACTAATGAAAGTGAATCATAATGAAAATATATCTAGTATGGCTCTTTTGCTCTATATTTAGAGGCTTGCTCAAAACTACATGTGCTTAGTTTAATTGTTTTATGTGTGGAGGGAAGTTTGTCATACAACATGAACTTAATTATTGGATTTCTCCCAGATATATTAGTGAATTGGTCATTTTGAGATAGACCATGATGCATGTATTACTAGTCATGGTGATATGATACAAATAGAATGTAAGCAAGAACTAGGGTTGATACATTGGAAAAGTAATAATGATTTATGGTGTTATCTTAATTTTTTTATAAATATGTATGTTGCACAAGTGCTTAAAATAAACACTCACATTTGAATATTTACACGTGGTGGTTTAAAAATACATAAATAATACATGATAACAAATGACAATAACGTATAACTATATAACTGATGGTTGGTTCATTAAATATAAGCTATATAACAAATACTATTTCCGAGTTCTTAATCTGGTATTTAGATTGCAAGTCGGATGAAAAAAATGACACATGTGCCTATGGTATGAACATGCGTTTGACATGGCGTGTCAATAAATATGTATCGTAACGAATCGGTTTTCGACAAATTAATCGACTGAATTGACCAATTTTAATATTTACTTAACTCTATTTTAATCTATTCTTTGTCCAATTTATTTTTAAAAAATTATTTAGTCAATTCTCCATAATTTGGACACAAAATATCTATTTTCTAATT
This sequence comes from Trapa incisa, assembly GCA_030064435.1. Classification (NCBI taxonomy): domain Eukaryota; kingdom Viridiplantae; phylum Streptophyta; class Magnoliopsida; order Myrtales; family Lythraceae; genus Trapa; species Trapa incisa. The sequence continues at coordinate 20,119,813 of CM057771.1, forward strand.
TGTATAACTTATTCTAAAAATTAGGAAATTTTATCGCTATTATCTGGTTCGAACCATTTTCGTCGTATTTTTGTCGATTTACTTCCTATTCGAGCGATTCTTATTCTAATTATTTTTCTAAAAATTTTATATCATATTTGATGTGTATTGGGTTCAATGATTACCATTTTTTAATTTATCAAATGACCTTTAAAGATCAAGTACATTTTACCTTAATTCGATTTCGATTTATACTAATTTTTACTTGGGTCTTTTTCCGATATTGATATTCGATTAAATTAATTTATTTGAAAGTAATTAAGTAAAATTATTCATTATTTAATTGTAAATTTTGAATCAGTTACCAATATAATTATATTACTAATTCTCGTTATCAAATTTTTATTATCAATTCAATATCGGATTTTCGATTCAATTGAGATTAAATTTTGCCTTTCCCAATATTGACATATGATCAAATTAATTTATTTGAAAGTAATTATGTAAAATTATTCATTGTCCAATTTTAAATTTTGAATCAGTTATCAATATAATTAGATTATAAATTCCCGTTATCAAATTTTTATTATCAATTCAATATCAAATTTACAATTCAATTGAGATTAAATTTCGATTTTAAAATTTTCAGTGTTAAAAAAAATATCTTATTGAGGGACTGATGATACGTTATTGACAAAATTATTGTGAGGTACTTAAAGATGACATGTTCTTGACAAAAAAAAAAGATACCTTATTGAGAGCGGTTAAAAACTAATCTATTACTATAGACAAAATAATTATGTATGTTTAATCACTTGAAAAATCTATTATATTAAAAGTGTGCACTAATTGTGATAGTGTAGGGTCATTGTAGATGAACTCTAATATTGGCGGATGGAAGCATGTTGGCTCACAAAAATGCATAGCAATTTGGTTGCAAAATTTAAGTATTGAATATTTAACATTCTTCATGTCATACATACAAAAATTTACTTAATATTTATTATTATTATTATTATTAAGTAACACTTAAATTATAATTTTGATATAATCCCTTTATATTCCTTATTTTTGGACAATTTAAAAAATATAACAATATAAGAATTTATATATATTTAAATTAATGAAATTATCTCTACAAATCCCAGCTAATTTATGTATAATTTCTCCCTCTATACTCCTCCCTCTAAACTTATACACCTCTTCTTTTCTACCAAGCAAAAGAACAACTATGACCAGCAAGATACTTTTATTGGGCCAGGTCGTCGTGGCTTGTAGGTCGGCAAAGCTTGGGCCTTTCAGAGACCTTTGACCGGGATGTACTCATCTCTCGCTATCTTCGCCACTATATTGTAGATCTATCTCCCTTCTCCAGCTCCTCTCCTCCTTTGGCGTGGGCCTTGCAGATCTACCTATCCCGTGCTGCCCCGGCAATGCACACAAAGTCCTCTTCCTCGTACGCCAACTACGCCGCCGCAGGCAGCAACAGCAGCCCCAACTACCGGCAATCCCCCATGGCCGGCTTCTCCTATTCCACTCGCGCCACCGAGTTCCTGGCCACGCGCCGCCCATGGCCCGAGTTCTTCGATCTCGGCTCCTTCTCCGTACCTTATGGCTTCGCCGACGCCATGTCTCGGATGCGGAAGAACCTTAACCACTTCCGCGTCAATTACACCATGATCATGCTCGCCATCCTCTTCCTCAGCCTCCTCTGGCACCCCGTGTCATTGATCATCTTCATCGTTGTCTTTGTCGCCTGGTACTTCCTGTACTTCTCTCGGGAGGAAACCCTAGTCGTACTCAATTACAGCGTGGACGATAGGATCGTCATTGTAGGACTCAGCCTCGTCACTATTATAGCCCTCCTGCTAACCGGTGTGGGTCTGAACGTGCTGGTGTCTCTGTTGATAGTGGTAGTGATTGTGGGCTTGCACGCAGCATTCCGGAATTCTGAGAATTTATATGTGGATGAAGAGAGCGCTAATGAGGGTGGCTTATTCTCCATTGTTGGGGACCAGCCCATGAGAACGCCACCGTACACTCGATTGAGCTAGTGATTATTTCCGATTTCGTCAATTTCTAGGGTTCTTCAATTGATCTAGTTCAATCAGAATTTACGAATGATTCATGTACTGCCGATAGTGTCGGATTAAGTTGGGAAGATTCAGGTGACAGTTGGGCTAGATAAAGTGGGCAAGAGGAAAAAGCTAGGGAGTGTGGTCCCAGTTCTTGAAGCTTATGGGGGATTGTCTTGCTTTTATTGGTTTATCTTGGATTCCTGTCTCTGAGGGAACAGAGTCCTTCTGTTCTGCTGCATAGAGAGACTTCATTGTAATTAAGATGCCAACGATTGAGATATAGAGAGACTGCATAGCGGAGAGATCCTGCTTATGTTCTTTTGTGTCATTTGTGGTATTGGCTACTTTGTTTTTGTTCATCCAGCAAAATTGTGATTATGAGACTGACTGTTGAAAGAATATGATGTTTTCTACTTTGGGGGCAAGTCTTGCTTTGCCATGAAATGCTCCTTTTGAAGTTATTGCCTTTCGTCCCGGAATGTGGTAGTGGTACTACTTGTTAGCTTGTTCCTATTGTTTTCTTTGGTTGGTTCCAGAGAACTAATGCTTTTTTTTCATTTCTTTGATAGTGCATCATTATTTTTGGCTTGTGTGGATTATTGTTCCATTACACTTCTTAACGGTTGCCAGTTGAGGACCTTTACCCCTTTCAATTTGGACTGCTTGCATTGATTGAGGAATTAATGTCATTAATGGAATTCTTTTGAATCTGTGAAGTAGAAAGAGTATCTGAAACAACCTCAACACCTAACAACTTTGGCTTGTTACTGTTTGTCTGTTTGAAGAAGAACTATACAACGTTTGCTTGCTTGGATAACTGTGAATCTTTGTTTGTGCATGAGATCTGCGAGCACACAATAGAACATTGCCCTTGATGACTTGTCTTTGTTCATAAAATAGCTACTCATCTGGAGTACTATTTGTCTCTGATGTTTATTACCTTACCATGAATCATCCTTGGTGGCATTGTAAGCTTACGTTGCACCTTATGAGCCATAATTTCATCTTCCAGCTGGTGTGACTGCTTCAGCATGGAGAATATGTTGATTATCTGTGCTTATCTTCCCTTGTGACCTATGTTTCATATGGGCGTTTTTATAATTTACACCATTAAAACATTACAATGTTCCACCTAATCCATAATAACATCTAACTCATGATACTTGGTGCAAAAAAAACATCTAATTCATGATACAATATTTTTTATAATGCACACCGGAGATATTAGTTAAATGAAGAAAACATCAAATAAATAGGATTCAACAATTATGAAGTCAACTGAAGATGGAGCTCAAATGGAAGCATAATGTGGATTAAGGCCGAAGGGAAGACATGAGTCACATTCCAAGAAATGGGTAGGATCATAAGTCCATATGGAACTATAGTATGATGTATATGAATACCTAAAAGATGGAGGCATATGCATTGAGAAAACTCTATCATGCAAATGAGAACAATAATTAACTCAATTAGTAATAACAATGAGTAGCTTTTTTTTATTGGAGAAATAGAGAAGAGGGACATGCAAATAAAGAGGTTAGAAGGAAATTAAACCAAGATGTCCTTATAAAAATAGATCTTTGTGGAAGCAGTTTGAGGACAAGTGTTGGGGAGTTACGTGGGGGTAAAAATAACAAAAGGCCTGAAAGTTATTTTCATTCATAATAAATTACATTAAGTTAGATACAAAATTGTTAAATTTTAATTAATTATTACTAATAGAGTATGATGATATGGTGTTTAAAATAATATTTAATGTATATATATTATATAATAATATTAAAAATAAATAAGTAAATCATGATAACCTCAAGAGGGGTCTACGGATAACCCCTCCCTTTATAAAGATATTATTAATAAAAAATTAATAATTTGTATTTAAGTGAAATATATTTTTAAATTTTTGTATCACATAAAAATATTTTAAACTAATTTATAATTTTATTATAATATTTTTTATAACAAACTAATTTACTCTCAAAATGTATCAAATAGCTCAAATATGACAACATTATTGAATCTCCTAATACTACCTAGATTGTTTGAACTTAAATAGGGCACTCACTACGTACATTCTCTTGGAGGAAGACCTGATAAATAACAGAGGTATAAATAATTGATTTGAACTTCAACATTTGATAAATCAACACTTAACATTGAGATTATTTATCTTATATTTTCTAATTTATTAAATTATTAAATTTATTCTTAGCATACATATAAATCCCATCCATTAAAGATAAGTAAATTGGAGAAATAACCGGTTAACTCAAGTGGAAAACTGAACTGGTTCACGAACCTCAACCGATAGAAAAATGGTAAGTTGAAAAATTCATAGATCTCGAGTGACTTAAAAAGTCACAAAATGCATGGAAAATGACTTTAGTATGAATTGGAAGAGAAAACTAAATTGGTTCAGGTGAACTATACCTGAACCGATTTAAACTATTATTGAACTAGTTTCTAAATTTATTTTTCTAGTTAGCTCATAAAATTTAAAATGGAGAATTGATGCCACCATTGGATAGATAATTAATTTAGATAATTTATAAATTTTTAATTTTGAAAAACTTGGTCGAATCGGGCTTGAATCAACCGGTTTAAGCATTGAACTCGGTTCGTACCGGTACGGTCCGATTCGGAACAACGTCGTATTCTTCCTTTAGATGACAACACTATTCACTCGTCGAAAAATCAAACAACGTCGGCAAAGATGAAAAGTCTCCGGTTAGTGAGTTTCAGGCAATGAATGACCGCCATAAAGGCGCCAATCAGACGGCCAAAAAGTCCCCAAGCTTCCTATATAAAGAGCTCCTACTCATTCATACTCCTCAAACCTAAAAACTCTACTCTCTCCCTATTGCTCTATTTTTCGGTGAATCTCAAACCAAAACTCCGACTTGGGCATTTTTCTAAGCCAATTAAGGTGAGGTCGGGTTTTTTAGATTTGGGGAGAAGTCAGCTACTCGATGATAGTCTCCATTTGCTTTGAGGGTCGTTGGAAAAATGTTGGCATGATCGAACAATGAAGCAGCTCCGACGAACTGAAGCTGCCTTGTTTTGTCCGAGCTAAAAACGGCCAATTCGAAACCTTCTCAAGCCAAACCAAGCTCCCCCAACACTTCCACAACCTCATACGACCGAATTAGAGTTGAAAGGTAAGCCAATTTGGCTCTAATTTATAATTTCCAATCAATGCTAAAGAGAGAACCAGCGAAACTTTACTGACCAAATTCTCCTCAATTTGGCATCAATTGATGCGATTTTTGATCCTAGGAGGAACCTCAGGATAAGATCTATCTGCCCAGATCAAAAGTTTGAACCGCCGCACCCCCGACGGTAAGCTTTTGAACCTCTCTCTCTCTAAGTTTAGTTTTCCGATGAAGCTCTGTTTGAGCTCAATTCGAATCCAAATGTCGCGATTCAAAGTTTAATTGAATCGTGTGGAAGTATAGAAACTCAATTTTACCTTCAATTTCAACAATTAACATCGATTGATTGATCAATTTGATGAAATCAAATTTGGATAGGTTGAAAGGGGGAAATTGGGGATTTCAAAAATTTGAGGGACTAAAGTGCAATTTTCCAAAATTAAGGGCCAATTGGGCACGGAAAAGATGTGGGAGGACCAATTGGTCAAATTTTAGAATTTTTGAGGTAAAATTTACTATTTTTGTAAAGTAGGGGCAAAATGGTAATTTTGGAAAAGTTAGAGACCAAATTGGGAATTTGGGAAACTTGAACTCCTTTTTGTGATTTTGAATAAATTGAGGTCCCAAAGTGAATTTTAGAAGTTTCGGTACTCAATTTGGGAAAAAAATTGGCATTAGGGACCTAAAGTTAAATAAAAAAGAACTTTAGGGACTTAATTGTAAATAATTGAAAAGTTTGGGTATTTTATTCATTCGTGATGAATGAAGGCTATTAAGCCAATGGATAATGAATTAAGATGTTCATATCATGTAGGAACATGACGTATTGGGAACACCATCCAAGACAAGTTTACAAGGAGGCAAAAAGACGGTTAATAGGAATTCACTGCATTAATGTGTGGGTGAGATTTTTATATTATACCCGGTTGGGATGATAAGTGTAAACCCCGCACATTTGAGTTAAGGAAAACCGGGAAAAGAACCGGTCAAATCGAATAAAAAAACCAAACTGGTTTACATTTGGGAATAAGCAATATGAAAATTTACAACTTTCGGTTGATCCAAAGGATTTATTAAACATTGGAAAAGAAACTAAAGACAAACTAGAAAAAAAAAACCAAATTGGTTCAGGTGAACTAGATTATATAAGAACTTCAAAGTTAATCATGCTTACCCGAGAGTAGTGTGAGGATGGGTAACCATTTGGGAAGTATGATTTTTTGTAACCTGAAATTTCGGTAAAAAAATTTTATGCGAACGTACGGCTTATCATAAATAGTCATCAATTAATATATATTTAATTATTGAAATTAATACCAATAATTTAATACCTAAATTAAATTATTGGAATTAATACCGAAATTAAATTATTGAAATTAATACCAATAATTTATGGCAATATTAATACTAGTAATAAATCTCGCTAATTTAATACACGGGTTTTACGACTATATAAAGAGGTTATCCCCATTTCATTCTCCTCACACCTGAACACTTCTCTCTCTACTGCTCCATTTCCCGGTAAAGCTCGAACCAGAACTTTGACTTGAACAAAGGTCGGGCTCTTTAGAACCGGGGAGAAGACAACTATCTGATAGCAAACTACAGTCAATCCGAGAATCGTTGGAGAAGCGCCGACATGATGGAATAGTGAAGCAACTTCAGCGGACTGAAGCTGCCCTATTTCGGCCAAGCTGAAATCGGCCATTTCAAGCCCTTCTCAGGCCAAACCAAGCCCTCCCAACACTTCCTCAGCCTTTCCACGGCCGAATCAGGACCGAAAGGTAAGCCAATTCGACTCCCCTTTATAATTTTCGATCGGTGCTAGAGAGAGAGTCGACCGAATTTCAATGACGAAATTCTAATCCAATTCCGCATCAATTGATACAATACTTGATTTTAGGATGAACCTTAGGACGAGACCTATCTGCCCAGATCAAAAGCTCGGACTGTCGTGCCTTCACCGGTGAGTAATTGAAGCTTTCTCTCTCTACAATCTATTTTCCGATAAAGCTCCGTTTGAGTTCCGACGTTAAAATCTGCGATTCAAAGTTTTTTAGAATCGTATGAACATACAGTAACTCAATTTCAACTCCAATTTCAATAATTAGAAGTGTTTGATCGGTTAATTTGATGAAATCAAATTCGGTAGTGTTGAAGAGTTGAAATTGGGAAAATTTGGGGATTTTTTAAATTCAAAGGGGCCAAAATACAATTTTATGAAATTGAGGGTCAATTGGGCATGAAAATAATGTTGGAGGACCAATTGAGGAATTTTGGAAAATTTGGGGAAAAACTTACCATTTTTGTGAAAGAAGGACAAAATGGTAATTTTGGAAAAAATTGGGGAACCAAATTGGAAATTTGGAAAATTAAACCCTTTTTTGGTGAAATTGAATAAATTGAGGTCCCACGATAAATTTTAAAAGTTACGGGACTCAATTTGAGGAAAAACCGACATTAGGGTCTTAAAGTTAAAGAGAAATAACTTTAGGGACCTAATTGCAAATAACTAAAAGTTTGGGTTTTCTCATTCATTAATGAATGAAGGCTGTTATGCCGAGTAATAATGAACAAGGTTGTTCATATCATGTAGGAACGTTAAATACCGGGAACGCCAGGAAGGACAAGCTCGCGTGAATACAAAGAACCAGTCTAGTGGAATTCACGACATTAACGGGTGAGTGGGTTTACTAACATCATACTCGGTTGGAGATGATAAGTGCCTCGATATAAAAACCCACTATTTAGTGGTATTTGAATCATCACTACTTAGAGAAAGTGATGTGAAAGTTATGCAAAAAAAACTACTTACGAGTTGTAAGTAGATCATACCCGGTTGGTATGATGAGACTTCCTCGAAGGAAGTTGAAAACCTGTTCATCGGTTATGAATAGAGATGTCCTTATACCGGTTGGTATGATGGACAGTAAAAACCTATTTTTGTCGGAAGTGCTCTCCCCTGACTGTGTGCCAATGCTTAAACAATTTGGGAGACCTTCTCGACGGGAGCTCGAATAGCTCTTATAGGCCGGGGGCCTCGATTTTGGAACTTGAGGGCTAGAATGCCCAGTTTTTTTGAAAATCTCATACAGTGGGCCCAAGGCCAGTTGGCACGAGCAGGAGCTCGTAAATGAACATGATATATGTGCGATAAAACTTAATAAGTGAATTGTTTGGCCATGGTACCAAGATAGGACCGACATGCTCAGTCAACTAGCGACAGTGTGACATGACAGGTCGACGGACTAGTCAAGACAAACAGCTGCAGGTTGAGTTGAGAGTCAGGGCCATTGGACTAGTTGTACCACAGATTACATGGCAATATAACAAAACATTGTTTGTGCATGCACTATGAGTACAGGATCATCAAGACGCCCATGAGGGGTAGTGATGAGTCCTAAGGGCACTGGACGACCTGGTGGCTATAAGGGCAGTTCGTCGTTCTAGGTGTCTGTGCGAAATCTGAAGTAGCACGAAGCGCATGAGACCGGGGTGGGGACAGGATGAGGTCTCTGTCCTCATACGGACATGAAGAAGTAATTTCAGGATTGTGGGTAGGATGTCATGTACATCCACTCATTCCCAGGGTAGAAGTGGTCGTACTTCTATCCGGGTGGCAGGAAAAGTCGCTCCGAAGTCAATAGCGGGTTCAGTAGTGATACTGACTTGCGAATGTGTGTAACCTTCATGATGAAGGATGTGTGTTGGGTGATGACACACCGTGGTAACTAAGAAATAATGGAAAAATCCAAAATTTTAAATGATGGGATTTTTGAAAACAAAGGAGTCTGGCACACTCCATATAAATGTTTTTCTTAAAAGTCAAAAGCTTTTAAAAACCCACTCACTAAGTAGTCGTACTCACCCCCTCCCTTATATATCCCTTTCAGGAAATCCAAGAAAGCCTCCCCTTAAAGACCGTCAACTAAGCTGCCTGTAAGACAGGTATGTAAAGTTTTAAATTTCATACAATTTTGATTATGCTATTCCAAGAACAAGGTGCAAGTTAAAGGACGCCTTACTCTTTACGGTTTACGATATGGGGAAACCCTTTAATAAATCGGGAGAGTGGTGGGTTGATCACGGGGATCCGACCAAACCAGGTCGGGGCGTGACAATAAGCACCTCAGAAGTGAAAACCCACTACTAAGTAGAATTTTAAACATCACATCTGAATAGAGTGATGTAAAAATCATGTGGAAAAAACTAATTATTGGTTGTAAGTAGATCATACATGGTTGGTATGATGAACTTTCTAGAAGGAAGTAAAAAACCCGTTCATCGATTATAAAAAGAGATATCTTCATACTCAATTGGTGTGATGGATAGCTATAAAATTATTTTGTCGGAAGTGCTCTCCCATGACTGTGTGCAACTACTTAAACTTTTTGTAAGACTTTCTTGACGGGAGCTCGAATAACTCAAATAGGCCGGAGGCCTCAATTTTGGAACTTGGGGGCTACTACGCCTGATTTTGAAAATTTTGTATAGTGGGCCCATGGCCAGTTGGCACAAGCAGGAGCTCATAAACAAACATGAGTTTAAGCCATGAAAATTTTAAAAGAATGATATGTTTGGCCATGGTATCAAGACAAAACCGACATACTCGATGGACTAGCTGTAGTGCAACAAGACAGGTCGATGGACGAGTCGAGACAAATAGCCACAGGTCGAGTTGAGGGTCGGGGCTATTGGACCAATGGAACCAATGATTAAATGGCTTATGAGAAAAATTGTTGTTTGTGCATGCATTGAGATTCAGGACCTTCAAGACGTCCAAGAGAGGCAGTGATGCATCATAGGGGCTATTGGATGACATGGTAGAGATAAGGGCAAATTGTCGTGCTAGTAGTCAGGGAAGCTCGACGTAGCTTCATGCGCATGAGACCGAGGTGGGGTCGGGGTGAGGTCTATGTCCTTATATGGATACAGAATTTCTTTACGGGATTGAGGGTCAGATGTCACGTACATCCACTCATTCTCAGGGTAGAAGTGGGTGGGCTTCTATCTAGGTGGCCGATAAAGTCGCTCTGACGCCACAAGTGGGTGCAGTGGACATGCTGCCCTACAAATGTGTGATCCCTTTATGATAAAGGACGTGTGTTGATTGTTAAACACATCCAATGTTTTTAAAATCGAGAAATTGAGGAAGAAATGGTTTTAAAGAAAATAAGGAGTCTAGCACACTCCGATCCAAACTATTTTTTTTCTAAAACTCATATTTCAAACACCCATTCATTGAGTTGTCAAACTCACCCCCTCCCTTTACCCCTTTTCAGGAAACTGAGGGAAAAACCGACCTAAGGAACTTCAGCAAGTTAAACCTACAAGATATGCATGTAAGTTCAAATTTTATGCAGTTTTAATTAATGTTATTCTAGGAAATGTACAGGTTTAAAGGACGCCTTACTCCTTACGGTTTTAAAGAAGGGAAAACCCTTAGTAAACTAGAAGAGTGACGGGTTGTTCATGAGAATTCGACCAAACTGGGTCGGGGCGTGACAACTTTAGTGGTATAATAGTCTGTTTCCTCGAATACATTATCAAAACTATATAACATAGTAACGAAGAGAAAATTTTAAAATTTTAAGATGGCTCCTAGGAGAGGAACTAAGAAAACTAAGAATGGTGTTATCAACACCACCCAATACTCTATCCCCATAGGAAGATCACCCTAAAATACCCGAGAAGTTCCAAAGATCCAAGAGACGTTAGTGTGAATATCTAGGAGGATGGCGTCAGGACCTCTTGAGGTCACAATCTTGAGTACGAAGGGAGCTAAGCCTAAGGCTAGGAACGCCATCAAGGGCATATAACCTTAACAAGGAGAATGCTTGTCAAGAACCCTATAGCTCCCCATATATTTTGTAACCACTTTTTATAATAGAGCTAAAACCACCAACATATTGTACTACTTCTCCACCAATAAAGCACTCCAAGTTCCTAAAAACTATATCTCTCAAAAATGATGTGACCTTGTGCCTCATCTATAGGAAGATTATCCAAGAAAAGTAACCAAACAAACCCGTGTTACCCTAGACATCACAGAGACCAAGGAGATTCCCATCCCGAATAAAGGAATGAATCAAGGAAATTATTGGGCAAAGAAGGCATGACAAGAAAACCGTAAAGGTAAGGAGTCTAGGAGAACTTTTGGAGTAACAAATGGGCAAGGAAACAACCTATTACAAGGTGTAAAGGAAATGGGACATGAAGTGAAGCACTGTCCCACACCACAAGGATTTAGAACAATACTTTCCAAGAATAACGCCCCCACAGCTATAGGAAATCCAAAAGGATACCATGCCTATAAACACGACTCCTGCTTGAAATTTCAACCACATCTAGGAGGAAGCTCCTCAAGATCCTAGCATAGTGGCAGGAAGGAAAAAGGACTAAAGGTAGGAACTCGATAAACTGCAAATAGAACAAAGTGTAGCTGAAGAAAAATTTTCCCTTAAGAAGAAATTTCCGGCCATTTAAGAGCAAAGAAGGGAACACCTCCACAAGAGAAAACCAACCGAGCATTTGACGACAAATGGGATTCTCGAGATGGCAAGTACGACTCACTTTGGAAAAAAGTAGTTGGACCAACATAGCGGAAGGAAGCAAGTCGTAATAACAAGATAGTCAAGGAGAATAAATGTTGCCCTAAGGAAGACCAGGAAGTAGAAAGGACTACACCCTAAAAGGGGCAGCAGGATGGACATTAAGGACAAGAAGTCTCAAGAAACAACTACCCTAAGATAATAAAACCAAAGGAGTGGTAGGGACGAGGTAGTTAATGAAATGATACTCATGAAGGTAATAATTTAATCTCCAACAAAGAAGGGAGAGGTGGATAGGCCAAATATTTGGAAAAAGAAGGATGAAGAAAATCCTTAAAAAGACCAATGGCCAAATTAATGACCAAACTCAAGCCAAGAGAGGAGTAGACAAGGCTCTCACATGATCAAGAGATCTTGAAACAAGGAGGATTTGAGCTTTCCCTAAAAGAAATAGACATGTATTGGGATACAAGTGAGGATAAGGATATAGTACAAAAAATGTTCCTGTAAGATTTCAAGAATAAGGGTAAATAGGAGAAGACAATATCAAAGGATGTCATTTAAGGGTAAATATTCCCTAGAGAAAACGAAAAAGGAATTTTGGAAGAAAGGGAAAGAGTCCTACCAAGGAAGGAAACCCTGGAAAGGCATATGTATCCCAACTGAGAGGTAATGGAACTAAGTGAAGAGGGATAGGGAGATGAACTTGCAAATGAAGCGCATGCTAAGGTGAAAGGATCGGGGAAGAATACTAGAAGGATCCAAGGAATAAGTTAAACCTAAGGAACAAGTAAGTGGGAAGATAACATCAAAAGATGTTGTATGAGTAAGAAAGGGGTGGACTGTCCATAAAAAAGGAATATAGTAAAGTATATTTAAGAAATCTTGGAGAGGTAAGTCCTCTAGTTAAGAAGTGACTAAAGTAAATGATCACTGACTCAAGACTAGTTGTGGTCCACACTCACTTGATGTAGCCTAAAGTGAGGATGGCTAAGCATAAGGTGGAGTACACTAAATAAGACCAATAACCGGAAGTCCCACATATAAGGGAATGAGTGAAGAAATGAGAATTTTAAGACAATGAAGGATTAAAGGTAGGCAAATACCCAATATAGAAAGGAGTGTGAAGAAAGAAACTTTTAATGAATGGTAAGAAGGTGGAGCATGTAGCTTCCAAAGTGGAAGCCTCTATTGTGAGGGACATAGTAAAGAACAAAATCTGTAAGAAGGGAACTTCCCTAACCAAAGTAATCGACACATAGACCGAAAGAGAATAACTCGGGATAAAGAATCATGAAAATGATCACGAGTGAGTAAGAATAGATTAAGAAAAAGGAAAGTCCTTGAGGAAAGAACGCCACTAGAAATGAGGAAGTGCATAAGAAGGGAAGAATCCCTGTGTGTCGGTAAGTCATGGGGAAAAACCCAATAATTGGAATCGGAAATACCCAATAAAGAAGTTGGGGAAGGACGAGCAGGTAAGGGAAACCAACAAGGTTATGTAAGGCATGACATCAAAGGCAAGATGGATGAGTGAATAATGATACAGGTAGTCGAGAATATACTACCAGACGAAGTTATACAACCCTGAAAGGTTCGAAAGATTAGAATAACCCTCAAGGAAGTATTCTAGAAATCTAATGGGCAGAGATAGGTTCTAGAAAATGTCATGACTGTAAGGGGCATGTAAGCCCAACAGTCTCGAGGAAAATGTGACTCGAGTAAGTAAGAGTCAATGAGTAAACATGATAAGGTTAAATAAAAAAATTTGGACCAAAATTGTAGTAAACAACGGATGAGGGAATGGTTAAAATAAGACAAAAAAGTGATAATATTGAAACCCATGAAAGAAAGTATGTAGCACTCGAGAGGACATAGAGATAATGGTTTCAATGATTAAGAGAATAACTAGATAAGGGAATGATTGGGCAGCTTGGAACTCCTAATCTTGAAATTCTGAGCAAGAACCCTCAAGAGGAAGAATCTTGCCCTAAATAGAGGAGGAAGTGAACTTAAGGATGTACCTTGGAGTAGTAGGTAAGACATACCAAATTATGATAAACTCCATGGAGTGAGTGAACAATGGAAAAGAAAAAGAAATTTCTTAAGTGAATGATATAAAAAGGGCTAACTGAAAGAACAACCGAAGAGTTAGCATATCAAGCAAACCCCAAGTTGACACCAAAGGAATTTATTCCTGATGCAAAGGTTACTAATTAAGTTTTGGGGACAAAACTCCTAAAAGAAGAGGAGAATTGTAAACCCCGTTCCTTAAAGACAAGGAAACTAGGGAAAGAACCGGTCAACCCGGGTGAGAAAACCAAACCGGTTCACAAATCCCAACCGTTAGAGAAAGTGTAAATCGGAAAATTTATGGATCTTGAGTGGCCTAAAGAGTCACAAAAGGCATAGAAAAGGACTTGAACCGGATTGAACCAGTTTGAACCACTATCGACCATATTTCTAAATTCATTTTTCTAGGTGGTTTAGAAATTTCAAATTGGAGAATTGAGGCCACCATTGGATAGATAATGAATTTACAAATTTTTAATTTTGAAAAACTTAGTCGGATCAGCCCTGAATTGGTCGATTTAAGCATTGAACCTAGTTCGGACTGGTCCAGTCCGATTTGGAACAGTGTCGTCTTCTTCCTTCATATGACAGTATTGTTCACTTGCCGAAAAATCGAGCAGCGTCGGCGAAGATGAAAAGTCTATGGCAAGGAAGTTTCAAGCGCCAATCGGACGGCCAAGAAGTCACCGTGCTTCCTATATAAAGAGCTCCCCCTCATTCATCCTCCTCACAACTAAAAACTCCACTCTCTCCCTATTGCTCCATTTTCCGGTGAATCTCGAACCAAAGCTCCAAATTGGGAATTTTTCTAAGCCAAATAAGGTGAGGTCGAGTTCTTTTGATCAATTTGATGAAATTAAATTCAGCCAGGTTCAAAAGGGGGAATTGGGGGGGAAATTTTGGGGGAATTTGGGGATTTCGAAAATTTAAGGGACTAAGGTGTAATTTTCCAAAATTGAGGGCCAATTGGGTATGGAAAAGATGTGGGAGGACCAATTGATCAAAATTTAGAATTTTTAGGGTGAAATTTACCATTTTTGTAAAGTGGGGGCAAAATGGTAATTTTGGAAAAGTTGGGGACCAAATTGGGAATTTGGGAAACTTGAACCCCTTTTTGTGATTTTGAATAAATTAAGGTTCCAAAGTAAATTTTAGATGTTTGGGGTCTCAATTTGGGGGAAAATTGGCATTAGGTACCTAAAGTTAAAGAAAAAGAACTTTAGGGACATAATTGTAAATAATTGAAAAATTTTGGTATTTTATTCATTTGTGATGAATGAAGGCTATTAGGTCAAGTTATAATGAACAAGGATGTTCATATCATGTAAGAACACGAAGTTTCGGAAACGCCAACTAAGACAAGCTCGCGTGGAGGCAAAAACACTGTTAATAGGAATTTACTACATTAACGTGTGAGTGAGATTTTTATATTATACCCGATTGGGATGATAATCACCTCGAAAATGAAAAGCTACTACTAAGTGGAATTTTAAACATCACACATGAATAGAGTGATGTGAAAATTACGCGAAAAAAACTAATTAGCGGTTGTAAGTAGACCATACCTGGTTGGTATGATGAACTTATTGGAAGGAAGTAGAAAACATGTTCATCGATTATGAACGGAGATATCCTCATACCCGGTTGGTGTGATGGATAGCTGAAAAATTATTTTGTCGGAAGTTCTCTCCCCTAACTATGTGCCACTGCTTAAACTTTTTGGGAGACCTTCTAGACTGGAGCTCGAATAGCTCAGATAGGCCGAAGGCCTCGGTTTTGGAACTTGGGCGCTACTACGCCCGATTTTGAAAATGTCGTATAATGGGCCCAAGGCCAGTTGGCACGAGTAGAAGCTGGTAAACAAGCAGAGTTTAAGCCGTGAAATTTTTAAATGAATTATATGTTTGTCCATGGTACCAAGACAGGACCGACATACTCGATAGATTGGCGATAGTGCAACAAGATAGGTCGACGGACCAGTCGAGATAAACAGTTGCAGGTTGAGCTGAGGATGGGGCCATTGGACCAATGGCACCGAAGATTAAATGGCTTAGGAGGAAAATTATTGTTTTGTGCATGCAATGTGGTTTTGAACCTTCAAGATGCTAGGGAGGGGTAGTGATGCGTCCTAGGGGCTACTGGACGACATGGTAGAGATAATGGCAGGGAAGCTCGACATAGCTTCATGCACATGAGATCGAGGTGGGGTCAGGATGAGGTCACTATCCTCATACGGACATGGAGTTTCTTTACAGGATTGAGGGTCGGATGTTGTGTACATCCATTCATTCTCAAGGTAGAAGTGGACGGGCTTCTATTTAGGTGACCGATAAAGTCACTCCGATGCCACAAGTGGGTGTAGTAGACGTGTTGCCCCGCGAACGTGTGACCCCTTCATGAGGAAGGGCGTGTGTTGATTGTTAAACACACCAACTGTGGATAATGAGGAAATAATGATTTTGAAAACTAAGAAATTGAGAAAGAAACGGTTTTAAAGAAAATAAGGAGTTTGGCACACTCCAATCCAAACTATTTTTTTTTCCTGAAACTCATATTTCAAACACCCATTCACAGAGTTGTCGAACTCACCCCTCCCTTTACTCGTTTTCAAGAAACTGAGTGAAAAATTGACCTAAGGATCTTCAGCTAGTTAAACTTGCAAGACAGGTATGTAAGTTCAAATTTTATACAGTTTTGATTAATGTTATTCCAAACAAGGTACATGTTTAAAAGACGCCTTACTCCTCACGATTTTATAAAAGGCAAAACCCTTTTGTAAATCAGAAGAGTGGCGGGTTGTTCACGGGGATCCAACCAAACCAGGTCAGGGTGTGACAATATATGTATTCTAAAATCTATTTTTAGCGTATATATATTTTATTTTATTAATAATTTATTTATACCATTTATTTCAAGCATTCTAAATTTTAAAGTGTAATTCATGTATTGAGTTGTAGAAATCTTTACTTGATACAATATATTTGTAAGAATATTCACTAGTTGGTTTTCATAATTTACAAATAAAAATTGAATTATCTTATTTTTAAATTATTCATGATGAAGTGTATATTAATGTGCACGATGGATATATATAATTTTAAGAAATCTATGTTTTATAGAACAAATTTATTTGGGAAGTAAGTGAAAACTCAATTTATGTTGAAAGTCTATTAATCCATAAAAGTTCACAAAGTATTTTAAAATTTCCACAAATTCTTCTTCAACATTAGATAATGCAACTAGCTTATGTTTCTTACTTTTTGTGTAACAATCTCCTATTTACTATTTACAACCCAATTTGTATCAATATAATCATTATCTCTCAGATGTATATTTTTTAGAACATTAGTTATTTTCCTGATAAATATTTTAAGAATAGTAAAGTTTGAATTACTGATTCCATATCATTCTTGTTTGGTTAATGCATAAATGGACTTACTAAACCAATTGTATACATAATATTTGGATGAGTATATGAGAGATAAATGAGTGTACTAATTATTATATTGTACATTCGTTTGCCTATTGGTATTTGACTTTGATCTTCTCTGATCTTGAGGTTTTGATCAGTTGGAGTTTCTACTAGTTTACAATCCAACATTCCCACTTCACATAGTAAATCTAATTTGTATTTTTCTATGAAAGAAATATACCTTGTTTTGATCTAGCAACCCTTATTTCTAAGAAATATTTGAGTATTCAAAGATTTTTCATCTCAAACTCAATTGCCAATTGTTTCTAAAGTTTGAAGATTTTGTACATGTCATCTCCTGTAATGATCATGTCATCAACATGTACATGATCAATTGCCAATTATTTAAGAAGTGGTTATCTTGCCCTATTTGTATTTTATTAATAATGTATGCTTCAAATTATTTTAGTGGAATCCATACTTTTTCTTCAGTAGACTATATATCTCAAATCATGCTCAAGGTGATTATTTTAATCCATATAACGATTTTTACAACTTGCACACAACTTCAGTTTTTACGAATGTTGTATAGCCAAGTGTAATATCCATGTAGACTTCCTCTTCAAGATTACCATGGATGAATGTATTTTTACATCAAATTGATGTAGTGGTCAATCCAAGTTCACTATAAGAGACAACAAAATTCAAACAGTATTTAACTTGGTCATTCATGAGAAAGTTTATTAATAATTTATATTATAAGGTCAAGTATATCCCTTTGCAACTAGAATTGTCTATAGACCCATATGCCTTAAATATGACAGATGAGACCCATTTGTATCCTATTAATTTCTTTCCTTCGAGTAATGGAACAACGATCCATGTTTTATTTTTCAATATTGCCCCAATTTCTTCCTCTAGTTTTTTAGTCCATTTTGGATCAACTAATTTCTCATTGATCATAGTAGGAATATGGCATGTGGAAATCTCTTTTACAAATCTCTTGAGGGGTTCAGATAGCTTTGTAGTGGATACATAGTTTTCAATTTAAAACTTCGACATTTTTTCTCTACGTCGAGAGAGTATCGATTAGGTGGCTTGCCTCGATTATGCCTAAAAGTTAAGGTATATCCAAGAAAAATATATAAATTATTCATATATATGGGTGTAATTGAATTACTTACCCTAGGAATATTCTAAGGAGATGGGTCTAGTGGTATTGAGATAGAGATATGAGAGGATTCCGGTCCTCCAAGAGTAATCGACTAAATGTCATGCCCCGACCCGGTTTGGTCAGATCCCTGTGAACAACCTATCACTCTCCCTGTTTATTAAAGGGTTTCCCCTTATTATAATCCGTAAAGAGTAAGGTGTCCTTTAAACCTACACCATTTCCTGGAATAGTATAATCAAAACTGCATGAAATTTTAAACTTTACATACCTGTCTTACAGGCATCTTAGTTGATTATCTTTCAGGGTAGGCCTTCCGGGATTTTCTGAAAGGGATATAAGGGAGGGGCTGAGTACAACTACTCAGTGAATTGGTTTTTAAAGGTCTACTTTTAACTTTTAAGAAAAACATTTATATGGAGTGTGCTAGACTCCTTTCTTTTCAAAAATCCCTTCATTTAAAAATTTGGGTTTTTTCATTATTTCTTAGTTACGGTGTGTCATCACCCAACACACATCCTTAATCATGAAGGTTACACACATTCGCAAGTCAGTATCACTACTGAACCCGCTAGTGGCTTCAGAGCGACTTTTCCTGCCACTCGGATAGAAGTACAACCACTTCTACCCTGGGAATGAATGGATGTACACGACATCCGACTCACAATCTCAAAATCACTTCTTCATGTCCGTATGAGGACAGAGACCTCATCCTCTCTCCACCCCGGTCTCATGCACTTGGTGCTACTCCAGATTTCGCACAAACACCTGGAACGACGATCTGCCCTTATACTCACCGAGTCGTCTAGGGCCCTTAGGACACATCACTACCCCCTCATGGCCATCTTGATGATCTCATACTCATAGTGCATGCACAAACAATGTTTTCTTATCAAGCCATGTAATATGTGGTGCCACTAGTCCAACGGCCCCGACTCTCAACTTAACCTACAGTTGTTTGTCTTGACTGGTCCGTCGATCTGTCATGTCGCACTGCCGCTAGTTGATTGAGTATGTCGGTCCTATCTTGGTACCATGGCCAAACAATTCACTTATTAAGTTTTATAGCACATATATCATGTTCATTTATAAGCTCCTACTCGTGCCAACTGGCCTTGAGCCCACTGTACAAGATTTTCAAAAATCTGGGCATTCTAGCCCTCAAGTTCTAAAACCGAGGCGCCCAGCCTATAAGAGCTATTCAAGCTCCCGTCAATAAGGTCTTCCGAATAGTTTAAGCATTGGCACACAGTTAGGGGAGAACACTTCCAACAAAATAGGTTTTTACTATCCATTATACCGACCGGTATAAGGACATCTCCGTTCATAACCGATGAACGGGTTTTCAACTTCCTTCGAGGAAGTCTCATCATACCAACCGGGTATGATTTACTTACAACCGGTAAGTAGTTTTTTCGCATAATTTTCACATCACTTTCTCTAAGTGGTGATAATTAAAATACCACTAAATAGTGAATTTTTATACCGAGGTACTTTTCATCCCCTACCGAGTATGATATAAAATTTTCACCCACAACCGATAAGTGGTTTTTATCTTTAAGTTGTGCTCATCATCCCCTACTGGGAAAGACCTCACACTTGCACGTTCACATCAGTACAAACACAGCTCAATACTTAATAATGCCCTAACTACGATTATGTACCTAAAGTTAATAATTTTGTCTTTAAGTCCCTAATACCTCATTTATCTTCAATTAGGTGCATAAGGTTTCCAATTTCTCTTTTAGATCCCTAATTTCATTTTATTTCTACTCAAGCACTTAATTTTCTTTAATTGTGATTCAACCCCCAATTTTTCTAAAAATTCTCAATTTTCTTAATTTTTTGCATTTTGATCACCGAATTTGTGTTTTATCAAATTGACCACTCAAATCCAGTTAATTACTCCCTAGCATGATATTAATCATTTTTTCCACTTTACTAAGACTTAATTATGTTTTGAATTATTGATTTTGACGTTAAAATAAGTTCAAATAAAGATTTACCAAAAAACTAGATTTTTTTTGCACAAAATGCAATAAAGTATTCAAATAAATACTAAAAAACCCTAAAGGTGCACAACATTTGAGGGTTGTTGCATGTACATCTCACCAAGAAAACCCATAAACAATGATATTATTGGCGTTCAATTGTCTATCTAAGGGAGCAATTGTGAGAGAATGCAAAGGAATAACTCCTCCCATTGTAATAAACTTAATCAAAGAGCCAAAAGTCTAAAATAGATATAGGCTTATTCACATGTCCAATTGTGTGATGAACCATTGTTTTATAAAAATACTATTAATATGTATTTTGATTGCTATGATTTCCTTCATTACCAAATGAGACCATGTATTAGAAGAATTATGACTGAATTATAGTTTTGGTGAAATCTTCAAGGGTTGATTGTAATAAGCAAACTTTTATAGCGTCCCGAGTACAATTGATTGGTGCATCATGGACTGATCATAGGATTTGAAAAATAGTACCCAAGCAAGGGCTGCCATCATATGAGGAACGCCTTTCAATTGTTTCATAGTCGTCTCAACCATACACTCGTCAACCAGAACAGACATGGGTCGCATTGTATCCGGTCCTGAAAAGGATAGCTCCACAATTAAACAAGTTGAGGATATCGAACATATCTTCAAGGGATGTCCAATTGCAAGGCGAATCTGGGCTTCGTGGGCCTGCCTCAAGAAATGTACTTTTACCATAACATGCAAAGAGTGATTGCACTTTTCTATGAACACCTCTTGCTAATACCCTTGGTCTATGCTTACATAGCACAAACTTTTAGGAAGACTAATGCAGCAAGTGATCTTTTGGAAAAAGGGCCATTTGGAGTATTACCCGTCACCTACCGATCTGCAAGGAGTATGCTACTATTGTTTTGTCAAACGCTCTGCCACTGTGGCTATATCTGATGTTGTATGTAACTATATATCTGCCTGGAGGCTGGAACTAATGTATACTGGATAATTATAAGCATATCTCCAGTTATATGTTCCCTTTATATCCCAAAAGAAAAAAAAAAAAGGATACACATTGATGTGCACTACACTTGGTGGGTTGGGGCCGGAGGCTGACATCTGTGGACACTCATCTAAATCAAAAACCATTCTGTCCTTGGCTTTCCGTCAACCATCAATCGATCATCCTGCAAAAGCTACTTTGGCAGAAACAGCCAACAAATGGCACAGATGTATTTGAGAACAAATGCGCAGTACTATCTAAAGTCGTTAACTTTAAAAAAAATCACATATATTATATTGATATTATCAAACATTTATTAAAAGGGATAGTTTAATATCAAAATTTAAAAAAAAAGAACATATTTTTAATAGAAAAAAGTTTGAAATAAATTATATTACTAAGATCAAATATTTATAAAAAATAATAATTTAATCCTAATAAAATGTTTATTTTAGTATTGATTTTTTTATAATATAGATATATTTAATATTATAAGCAAACATTAAAAATAATATATTAAAAAATTAAATACCAAACTCATAATGTTTACAAATATTTGATATAATTAATATAATTTAATTATTTTAAAAAATATATTTAATTTATTTTAAAATTTAAACTTTTATGCTATTGAAAGGTTTATAAAGATTTAAAGGGAGGTGAAGGGATGATTTAGAGAAAATAATGGATTTTAAGGAGTTAAAATTTTTTAATAATTTATTATTTGGATAGTGTGTAAGTAAAAAAAAGGATTATTAATGAAAAATAAGAAATATAAGTTTATTTTTTAATTAAATTAAATAATGTTTACAAATATTTGATATAATTAATATAATTTAATTATTTTAAAAAATATATTTAATTTATTTTAAAATTTAAACTTTTATGCTATTGAAAGGTTTATAAAGATTTAAAGGGAGGTGAAGGGATGATTTAGAGAAAATAATGGATTTTAAGGAGTTAAAATTTTTTAATAATTTATTATTTGGATAGTGTGTAAGTAAAAAAAAGGATTATTAATGAAAAATAAGAAATATAAGTTTATTTTTTAATTAAATTAAATAATTTATTAATTATTATATATTATTAAATTATATTAAAAATATGTTTTATAATAATATTTTATTTCTAATATTTATATTATAAAATAAATTAAATACAAACTTCAAATCATGTGTACTTTTTTCTATCTAATGATGTCACGATTTTTTTTAAGATAATTTTATAATTTTCTTGTTCACCTCAGATTGCACCAAATACTTTCCCCCGTAGACATCAATTGCACATAGTCATCACTTTTATGAAGCCCCGTACCCCACTTTCCTTTTGACTCGTACAAAAAGAAAATCAAGAGTTCCTCCCTCCATCATAGTTTCAGTCATCAACCACTATACTAAACCCAAATCACAAGTTGAGTAAGAGTCCTTATCCATTAGTATTGATCTAATCCCTAAGTTGATTTGATCATGACCATTAATGGATAGGTAAACTAATAAGAATTGTGGGTTGATATCCTCTTGTGAGATATAGTGTAAACTAATTGTTTTTGGTATTAAATTATTATTATTTTGATACAGATAAAATTATAATAATATAGAAATTATTAGAAACTTACTTAAATATAAAAAGTTTTAGATTATATTCAACACAAAAGTTTTCTTTTTATTTCTAGAGTTACACTCTTTAAAAATTTTAAATACATAAACACAATATTTTAAAAGATATACATAATATATTATATGGATAAGGTGAGAAAAATTCTTTATTAATAACGTGTGCAATAAATTATATAAATATGTATATATTTACCTATTTGTAATAATATAAATATAAAAATAAATAATATAAAAATATATATAATATTAATTAGTAAAATTATATCATATATATTATAAATATTTAAAATATTATAATAATATATTATAATATTTTAATACTTATATACTAAGATGAACATAACTATTACTCACCTGTAAGTTTATAATTTGAGCATAAATACCAATAAAATTAATATTAAAAAAATTATAACTCACTTGTTCTCAAACAAATTAATAGTTGATTTCATACATTTTGTGCGAGTATAAAAAATAAAATTAACTATAAAATAGCTAAATGATAAGTTGTCGGACTAAAGTATTTGAGAATTAAAAAGTGCGAGACCAATTTATTAGAAAATAGATCGAATCTAAATAAATTCAGTAGTTATATTAGTAATACTTTTATATTCAACTTTTGTACTAGAACGTATTATAGTGTGTTGTTTCTTAAAACTTTAGAAAATAAGATTGCTATTGAAAAAGATGACATAATAACTAATAGAATGATGATTATCAGGATTCACAGCCTATTCGACGTTAGAGATTGTAGTGGAGAGTAGTAGGGGAGTGCCGTCAAATGAAAAGGTCAAGATGAATAGTGTTTTGAAGGTAGTGAATGATGTGTTTGACATCAATATAATGAAAATTGTTAGGTTATTATAAAAATTGGCAGATCTAATGCACAAGGTAAGCAAAATTAAAACGAGTGATAGTGATATATTGAAGTGAACCTATAATCTAAATACATAGTAGGATTCGGAAGTGGTGTGTGGGGCTTGAGAGATAGTCATGATCCAGGAATAACGGGCATAGATACAAACTTACAAGTATCCATTACAATTTTAGATAATAAATCTTTAATATACTTAGATTGAGTGAGATAAATGTCGTGAGATAAATGTTGTGAGCATGATTACAAACTTAAATGCCAACGAAATGATGGAGAAACCTCAATTTTTTTTATAGATAATTCACGTTATAGAATATGAATAGTAGAATTGAGAGGGGCATTGAAAGTTCTAGTAATAATGAGATCATCGACATAGATGAATATAAACATGATGAAGGTGGGTGTACGACATATGAAGAGAGAGTTATCAGCAACAAAACTATGAAATCCTAGTTGAATGAGAAAATAGTTGAGGCATATAAACCAAGCACAAGGCACTACTTGAGATTGTAAATTAATTTACGAATATGGTAGACATAATGAGGAAAAAAGGAGTCAACAAAACTTGTTGTTTGTTGCATGTAAACTTCTTCAACAAGTGACCATGATGAAATACATTAATGATATGCAACTGATGAATAGGACAATGAAGTGAAACAATAATAGAAAAAATCACTCAAATGACAACCGACTTAATAATAGGACTAAAGGTCCCATCATAATCAAGTCTAGGTTACTAGGAGAATCATTTGGCAAAAAGATGAGTCTCGTGTTGAGCAATAGAATCATGGAGATTTTTTTTTTATTTTGTAGACACACTTGCAACCGACAAGGGTCGTGTCACACCCCTACCTGATTTAGTTGGATCCCCGTGAACAACCCGCCAATCTCACGATTTATCAAGAGTTTTCCCCTTTTCTAAACTGCGAGGAGTAAGGCGTCTTTTTTACCTGTATCTTTTCTAGAATAGCATTAAACAAAACTGAGTATATTAAATCTTACATATCTTTCTTGGGTTAGGCTACAGAAAAATCTTTAGGGTTGGTTTCCTTTAGTTACCTGAAATTCATAAAGAGATGGGGCGAGTTCTACAATTCAGTGAATGGGTGTTGGAAGTGAGTTTTCATAAACAAAACCACTTTAATCAAATTGTGCCAAAAATCCTTATTTCCTTTAATAATGATCTTTCCTCAAATTATGATTTTTTAAAACATTTCTCCTCATTTTCACATTAGGTGTGTTTAACAATCAACACACGCCCTTTATCAAGAAGGGATTAAATATTTATAGGGCAGCCCATCCACTGCACCCACTTATGGCTCGAAACGTCTTTACCTGCCACCAAGATAGAAGCATATCCACTTCTATCCCGGATCTGAGTGAATGTTCGCTACATTCGACCCTCAGACCTGAAAATAACTTTGTGTTTGTATGAGGATAGAGGTCTCATCCCGACCCCACCTTAACCTTATGCGCAAGAAGCTACATTGAGCTTTCCAACTACTGGCATGACAAACTGCCCTTATCTCCACCATGTCATCCAATAGTCCTTAGGACGCATTACTACCCCTCTTGAGCGCCTTGATGGTCCTGAACCTCAAGTGTATGCACAAACAATAGTTTTTCCACATAGTCATTTATCTTTGGTGCCACTGATCCAGCAGCCCTGACCTGTAGTTGTTTGTCTAGGCCGGTCCGTCGACCTGGCCCTAACGCACTACCGCCAGTCTATCGAGTATGTCGGTCCTATCTTGGTACCATGGCAAAATTACATATCCATTTCATTATAAGTTTTCATGATTTTCATATCTTATGTTTATTTACGAGCTCCTGCTCAGGCCCACTATACGTGATTTTCCAAAACCGGGCATTTAGCCCCACAAGTTAAAAAACCGAGGCCTCTAGCCTATCAGAGCTAATCTAGCTCCCGTAAATAAGGTCTCCCAAAGAGTTTAAGCATTGGCACACAGTTAGGGGAGAACACTTCTAACAAAAATATAATTTTCACTTCATCACACCAAGCGGTGTGATGATACCTCCACTTACAGCCGGCAAGCGAGTTTCTCCTTCCTTCAAGAAAGTTCATCATACCAAGCGGTGTGAATAGGTTCACTCATCCGTTAACCGTGACATGTTCGTCCTCGGTTGGTTTTCCAAGTCGACGCGAACTTTCTCTTGCTAGTGTTCCGATCACACTTGCCCCTACAGGATTTGGGCGGTCTTTTCACTTTAGGTTTGGCAAAAAAGTCTAGGTTCACAAATTACTAATATATTGCATTTAAGTCCCCAAAGTTTATTTTTCTTAACTTTAGGTCCCTAATGCCAACTTTTGCTCAATTTGAGTACCAAATTTTCCTTTGAGTCCTCTTTTTACTCAAAATTGCATAAGGGGCTCAAGTTTTCCAAATTTCCAATTTGGTCCCCCAACTTTCTAAAAATTACCATTTTACCCCTACTTTCCAAAAATGGCAATTTAGCCCCAATTGTTCCAAAAATTGACCAATTGGTACTCCAACATCTTTTCCATGGCCAATTGGCCTTTAATTTTGGAAAAATGCAAAATGGTCCCCCAATTTTACGAAATCCCCAATTTCTCCCACTCAAACTCACCGAATTTGATTTCTTCAAATTGGTCATTCAATCGGGTTTAATTGCTTCAATTGAAGGTATGGATCAGTTCCTACACTTTCATATGAATCAATTAAGCTTTGAATCACGTCATTTGGGTCCAAAGTGAGCTTAAACGGAGTTTCGCCGAAAAATTATGCGTAGAGAGAGAAAGCTTCAAAAGCTTACCGTCGGAGGTGCGGCGATCCGAGCTCTCTATCGAGAAAGGTAGCTCTTTTCCTAAGGTACCTTCTAGGATCAAGAATTCCTAAAATTGACCTTGAATCAAGGCTAAATTTGGCCAATTTCAACTCGGCCAAAACAGGGAAGCTTTGGTCCTTCGGAGCTGGTTCACTGTTTGATTCCGTTGGCACTTCTCCGGCGGTCCTCTGATCGAATGGAGGTTGCTATCAGATAGCTAACTTCCCCCGGAATCTAAAGAACCCAACCTCACCTTATGAGGTTAAGAAAACTACTCAATTCAGAGCTCTGGTTCAAGCTTCACCGAAAAATGGAGCAGTTGAGAGAGAATGGAGATTTCATGTGTGAGAATAAATGGAGAGGAGCTCTTTATATAGGGAGATCGGGGACTCTCTGTCCGACCATTTCGCGTCTTGGTCAAGCTTATCCTTACTTGGAAACTACCTGAATGGAGATGATTCCTCTTTGATGGCGTTGTTCGTTCATGTATTGAATTAACAATGTCGCCATTTAAAAGAAGAACACGACACTGTTTCAAACTAGACCGGACCGGTCCGACCAGGTTCAATGCTTACACCAGCCGATTTAGGCCCGATTCGACCGGTTTTCTCAAAATTAAAATTTTCTAAATTCATCTAAATTCATTCTCTATCCAATGGTGGCTTAAAATTTTCAATTTGAATATTTTAAGCCACCTAGAAAAATGAATTTAGCAATTGGTTCAATGATGGTTCAAGTCGGTTCAATCTGGTTTAGGTCCGATTCACTTGAACTCGTCTAGTTTTCTCTTTCAATTTGTCCTAAATTCCCTTTTCATGGTTTTTATAACTCTTTGGATCACTCGGGATTTGTAAATTTCTCAATTTTCCCTTTCTCTATCGGTTAAGGTTCATGAACCAGCTCGGTTTTCTCTTTGGAAATGACTTGTTCTTTTCCCAGTTTTCTTTTCTATAAAGGGGAGTGGTTTACAGGAAGACCAGGCATAACAGGAACTAAATCTCATGTGTGATTATGGAGAAAGGTAGAGAATTCTGCTTGCATGATATGCATCCATGGGGCATGATGACATGCTTGTGTGTAGGTGCGTGGTTCTTGTGGAGTTGCAACAAATACAGAAGGGTTAATGGTAAAATGTCGTGGGGGTAGTGAGACACCTTAAGAGCAAGTGACCATACGAGGAGGAGGAAGCATCACAACAGGGTATGAGAAGGGAGGAGAGACAGCTAAAGAAGTAGGGTCAACATGTATAGTGAGAGAAGAGTGAGGTGATATACTAAGTTTGAAACGGAAGTCGGGATGGTTGGGGGATGGGTAGGGGAACGACGAAGTGCTACGCGAATGCGGAGGGAGACATACTATTTGTTGAAAAGGGAAATGATATTTTGTTAAAAAGAATAGTGCGACAAATGAATATATGATTAGCACGAGAATCCAAAACGTGGTACCCAATATAATTATAAGGATAACCAAGGAAAATACAAGTAGTGGACCAGGGCTAAAGTTTGTGAGACAGTCAAGGACGAAGGTAAGGAAAATAGAGACACTCAGACACACACACAAATTTGTAATCATGTGGGGTATAATAAAGTACCTGATAAGGAGAACGAGTAAGAATGTGGTTAATTAGACAGACAGATGTCTTGAAAGCAAAATCCCAAAAGTTTGTTGGAGCATGAGAATAAATTAAGAGAGTGGGTCACATGTCCACAATATGACGATTTTTACGTTTATCTAATCCATTTTATTGAGGCGTGTGTGGGCACTAGAGGTTGTGTGACTAATGTCGGCAAGCTAAAGTTCAGACTGAAAAGAGGTATACATAAATTCCTTGGTACCATCTAATTGAAAATTTTTAATTTTGTAATCAAGCAATTTTTCAACTTGCAAATGAAAGACTCAAAAAACAGATAGAATATCATAATAATTTTTTATGACAAAAAACCATGAGAACTTACTATAGTTATAGAGGAAATGAACATAGTAAAAATGACATGTGTGTGATGTAATGGGAGCAGGTCCCCATATGTCGGTATGAATGTGCTCAAGAGGATGAGTGCTGATATGATGAGTTAAAGGGAAATAATATTGAGAGATTTTAAACAATATGGATAACATAATGGTAAAGGTGTGGTGACATTCATTGATAAATGTTTAGAAAACACATCACTCACAATAGGAAAAGAAGGATGTCATAATCATTGATGTCATAATAAAATAGACTTAATATGACTAAAACAAGCAACTAGAGACAAAGCAGAATAATTACGACTGGTACAGAAACAATATAATACTCCCTTACGACTTGTGCATAGTAGCTCTTGGTGAGAAATAATATCTTTTATAAGAAAGTAAATAGGGTAAAATTGAAAATAGCAGGCACTATATTTAGTAAATTGTGAGACAGGGAGTAAATTAAGCAAAATTTGAGTAGCATAATAGATATTGTTAAGATTAAAGCTACAAGTAGAAAATTAAGAAAAATATATTAGTAGGATAAAATGGTTACATGTCTCATCTCTAATTTACATATGCTTAGGAAGCGTTTGATTCTCCTAAATAAACATGTAAGATAAATTATTAGTAATATGGGTTGTCGCTCGTGAATCAACATACCAATTAAGATGATATAAATTGAGTTCATTGCTATAAGTAGAGCGAACTTGAGGGGTGGATAGAGAGGTTTCAATTGATATGAAGGACAACAATGGGTTGAATGTTCATGTTCAGCACAAAATTGACAGATGGACTCTAAAGACTGAGAAGTGATAGGTTATCCTATGAGGCCAAATGAAGTGGGTCAATTAAAGCATGTATTACATGAATTAAAATATTGACGCGACCTAGGTCTAGAATGTCTTGGAGAATATTCAAACTAATAATGAGAGTGAGGCCCAAGCCTAGGTGAAGTCGTCCACCCTCACGCACGTGAATTGTCATTTGCACCCATTTTTCAATGAGGGTTGGGAGAACTCCATGGCGAGGCAATGAAGGATGATCAAACTGTCGAGGATGCGCATTGATAGGAGGTGGGAGAAGGTCACGAGCTTTGTAGGAGACTGAAACAATTGGAGGGTGCACAACCTGAGTGTTTCTAAGAAGGCTGGAGAGAGGGAGCAGTAGTGTCATGCCATGGTCCGGATACACGTGTTAACCCGCCATATTCTTCCAATATTACCATAGTTGGTACCATCACCAAAGTAACACCGATATGACCAATGCTCAGAATATAAAACATATATCATTTTGCAATGAAAATTAAAACTTTTTTTTACAAATGATTGACCTCTCGTAAGTAGAATTGTTTAACCCTTTAAAAACAGTGACTTAATAAAAAATCCTTGTGTCATTCCATTCGAGGTTTTTCTCCTTAATTATTGGCTCTATCGGAGCTCATTTCGGATATACGGAATCTTACTCTACTCCTTCGTTCTTCCCGAACACCAGGAAAACGTATTGGGGGAAGGGTGAGCCAACGGTCGGTGTCACCTCTATTCAAAATGATTATAAAACTATAACATTTGATTTCTTTTAAGTGGTTTTTATCAAAACTGTACTAGATTTGTACCTCATACAAAATACTTATATACCGTGGTTACTTCTGGAACCTTCATTTTGCAGTTTACTTGACCTTCTTATGCGGTATTTGGATACAATTGGGCGAAAATTATTTAATCAATTAACCAACCTTATGGTATTTTGTACGCCTCTAATCTTCATATTTAACTTTAACAAATTTTACATTCATACCATTTCAATTTCCAAATGATTTTAATATCATTTTCGGTTGTACTTATCACAACTGAACCATTTCTAGATACGCAATTTATAAAGTTATTCATAGTAGGATTATGTAACATTTGAAGTATTCAATTTATTATTTAAAATAAATATCTAGATAATATAATACAAAATTTTCTAATACACTCTTTATTGTATTGGATGAAATAATATTGTTTCTCATCTATCAAATTTGCTTAAATAACCCAAATGTTTGTTTAGGACTTAGGGAAAAAAATATTTTTGAATTGTTACAAGGGACAATAATTTAAGGTTGTAAACTAAGTCCGACATAAACTAAGTTAGTAAACTAGAGTAGGATATAATGTATGAAAAGCTATAACAATATAGGAAAATAGTAGAAAAGTTTATTTATCTAACAATAACTAAACTGCACATATATTATGTTATGCACAGATTATCTCAAATCCAAAACATATTCATTTTTTTAATGTTGCAATTAGAGTACTATATTTGAAAGTTGTTTGTTCTATTCTTCTCTTCTTTTTCTTTCTTCCAACTTAAAGCATTTATATATGCAAATTAGGCCTCGGGTGATCTTCATTAATAAAAAAAATATATAATTGGCTTTCAATTAAAGATTTTGAACACTACTATAAAATTAATGTGTTTTACTATATTGTGATAACCAAACGGTTATAAATATTGTAAATAATTTAATATATTATGAGAGAATATAAATATATTAATTTAAAATGTCATGTTGTGAAATAAAAGATAAATGCAAGTAGCATAAAGTTAATGCACATCGGATTACCATCTCAAATATTATCAACAAAATTTTGCATCCTACACTAGCTTAATATTTTGCTTTCCCTCGACGTTGAGGGAGAGTAATGGTGATTGTGGGCTGATGTACTCAATGAGACAATGTGTAAAGTAGCAAGGGTATTTATGGTATTCAGTTATTTATATTTTGATACGATTAAAATTATAATAATATAGAAGTTATTAGGAATATTTATAAATATGATAAATTTCAGGATTAAATGAAAAAAAATACCGAGTTTTTTCTTCCATTGATGTTCATTAATGTTTCCAGATTCCTTTCATTTTCTTCCAATTTTAGGGTTAAGCTTGAAGAAGTCGAGCATCAAATCTGTTAGCAGGAGTCCTACTGCTAAGCGATCAAGAAATTTCGGTAAAATAAACTGAGGCAAAGTGAGTTTCAAAATTTGAAGCTCAATACAGTTCCGGTACTGTAGTGAAATTGGATAGATACCCGTGACACTTATTTCAGGGACAATGTTAACGGACAAGAAGAGTTTCTTCCACTTGAATTAAGTGGGTGCCATGGACTCGGGCTCGAGGAGTAACTGCGAGTCAGGTTGGTTCATGGAGAAGACTGCAGAGGCGAGCGATATGGGCATTATGCAGAGGGCCTTGGATTGAAGGAACTGCATGGCTGCCCCCACGTCCTCTTCCATCAGCTTGGCCACCCGCTGTTCGGTCCCATCAGTCGACCATTTGTCCCATGCGGGCTGAACGTTGTTTAGACCCTCCATGCTTTCTCCCTTGATCATCAACAACACAAGTAATTAGCTATACAAATGCTATGTTAAAGTGCGTTGATTAGGAAAAGATGACATTAAACAAGCCAATCAACTCCTGCGCCGACCTCAACAGAGGACAAGGGAACATCAGCTATTAGTTTGGCCACAGCCCCAGGTCCACCCATTCGACTCACACTCAGAACCTGTAAGTTCAAACAAATGTGGCAGAACTTCATCAACTATGAGCGTATGACTTTATTGCAGTCTTCAGATTCCTCAGCATAGCTCACATCGACTATGACTATCATCAAATATTCAAGGAATCCTGGAGTGTGGTCCTAACATGAATATAATCCTGGAAGAAATTTCTTCTTGAGATTGGAAATTGAGAATCAACATGATTGTACTAATTTAAAATTCCAAGTGGCAGATATTTCCCATGACAAATGATTCGAAGAATTGAGCAAGAGTACCTTGACCTGGAGCTTCAAGAACTTAACGTAATCCACAATTTCATCCAGCATAGCTGCTCTATCCATCTGCAGTTAAAATTCAAAAGAAATGGCCGAGAAAATCGATATTTCTCAGTATGTAACTCTCCTCAGAGCAAGAATACAACTTTTGGTTGATTTCAGCAAGTCCATGCCAATGAGATGATTACCTTATTGCAACTAGGGACCAGTTCCTGCAATTCTTTCATCCTCTCTGCTATTCTCTCCCTTCGCAGCTACACAGTGGTTGATTAGTTAGTAATACAATCACTGCATTTATTCATTCAAAAAGACAACGATTGCTTAGAAACAAATAAGGAGCTCACTTTTTCCACATTACGGGGTTGAGGGATTAACTTACCCGCTCAGCAATGCTGTGAGGATCTGTGGCCTGTCCCCTTCTTGCTCGGACCCTCTGCCGGACTGCTGGTGGGATGGGTGCAGCAGATATTGAACCACCTGCTTGTTGACTTTGAAAAGGCTGTTCAAGCATCGGGACACTCAATATGGTTGTAAAAGTTGAAGAGCAAAATGAAATATAAGAGTAGCAAGCTTTTGAAGACATTTGGTTATCAAAGTCATTGAAGTTGCTGATTATAATATGTTTAGGAATGATGATTTGATGGCATTGGAATACAAGTAAATCGTTAAAGATAGAGGATTAACTGCTAAATAAGTCTTAGAATTGAGGACCACAAAACAAGTAAGAACCCCATTAAAAGTTTATTTGAAAAGACCTTAAGCTAACATACCCACAAACTGCCCTACTCCATTTTATCTGTTTTCCATGACTGTGATTATGGGAGCAGCTAGATGCCCCAAGTTCAGAACCAAGATCCATAGGTTCAAAGATGACAACAGAGCTCAACCAAAAATTCATATCTAATAATTCTATTTCATTGTCCAAATTATAGTTCACTCCAGGTATTTCCATATCTGACACCAAAAGAATTAGAGAAACTAGAAAAATTAGTCATTAAAGATGCATTGAACATCAATTTAGTCCCTAAAAGGTGTGCACCAATTAGGTTTATGAGAAATTTTGTACATCAGCTCAATACATCAAGTAGATCAAATCAATTCAGACCTTGTGCCACAATGGAAACACCATTTTGTACAAAACTAGCTGGCTCCTCTAAGCAAATTTAAAGAATTTCTCCGGGACCAAATTAATGAAATTGATGTACAAAAATCTCATAGGGATAAAATTGATATTGTGAATGCATCTTTCAAGGAGCTCATTTTTTTTATTTTCTCAAAAAATTATGACAGAGCATAACATGCTGAAAAGAATAAGAAGTAGCAACTGAAATCGAGCCAAAGAGGTAACAACTGAGAAAATCTAGCCACAATTGGATTTATCATAAGTTCCCAAAATCTCTACTTCTCTTTCTGCCTTTTTTGTTGGTGAAGAAGATTTTCAGAAGTATTTTACATTATAAAGAAAGTGTCCAATAACTCTCACAAGCAAGCATTTGTTAAAATGGCTGAATGGCATTATGTAAAGGGCACTAGGTCCAACCTAAAAAGGAAAATGCACCATTAAACTATTAATGGGATAAGAAGAATGATCAGTGGAATCAATAACGAATGCTGGAACCAAACCCATTTTTGTATTATAATATTCTCTGATGACCCTTGTAGGCAAAACCAAGAACTTATGAGAGAGAGAGACAGAGATTGTCAATGAGTCTTGTAGTTGCTCCCGGCAATCCTGCAGAAATTGTGCTGCATCAAGGGGAAAGTTTGGCACAATCTAACTATCATCCGCCGAAAGTCAAAAAACTTTGACTTATTTATGTATGAATGAGCCCATGCGTCCTTGCCAGTTCAATCCATTAGCCCTAATCCATTAACGACCCAACTAATCAGTCAGTTTTTTTTATGGGATTAACCTACACTTACTGTTTAATAATCTATACCTATCAAAATCAGAAACTTCATCCTCTAGTACTCAAATGTTCTGTCTATTTGTGATATGTAACCTGTTGTGTTGCTATTGAGTTAGACAAGGTGACAGCAAAAAAGTTGGAATATTATTACTGGCGCCAATAGGGACTAAGATATTTATGTTTTCAAACATTGGGGAGTAATCTGTTAACGCCAATCGGACATAGATGAATGATTTCAGAGTCACGCGTGAGGAGGGCACTCACGTGCGGGACTCATGCCACTTCGCTCACCACTGAACCGCCACTCGACCACAAGCCCCACCAGAGTTCGCCGCATTAAATCCCAAGTTACCATTCAATGTGTGCACGTTTTTTCCACCGTGTACTGACAACGTTTTTCTGTTTTGTATAATTTTTTTAATATATTATAATATCTGATAAATTATTTGAATATTATACTATATGTATACTATTAATATAAATAAAAAAATTAATTTCTTTTTTGTCTCAAAAGTTTTCTTTGGTATGAGGAATTTTGTTCGGTAGAAGTAGAGGCGAGAGTGAATAATTATATCTTTCATATGAGACTCAAATATTTGCCATAAATCTTAAATAAGTCATTATTTTTTTCAATTCAAATAATATCTTAATATTTACATAATAATTTAAATAATATTTTATCATTTATATAATTATTCAAATAAAGTCTTATAATTTATATTTAATTTTAAATATTTTACATATTTTGTACTAATAGAAAGAGAACGTGTGAAACGAATTAAGATCATGTTTGAGTAAATTCAAGAATATGAAGATTTTATTTGAATAGACTTATTTTATTAAAAAAACAATATTCTTAATTGAGATCTGGCTATTTGGGATTTAAACAGAAAAGGCATGGAAAATGGGAGCTCAAGCATGGTCAGCAAAGGGTATTTTCGTCCAGACAGCGAGGGAGGAGCTGGGGATCATTTCACCTGGTGAATCGGTGGGACTGGTGTCTGTGGTCGGAGAGGTTGAAGCTGAGGCTGTGGCTGCCCGTACGCCGGAAAGAGACCCGTCATGCTGTGCATAAGCTCGCCCCCCATCTGCTCATTAAAAAAAAAAAGAGAGGAAAACAAATATTAATTAAGGACAATTTGATTCGGAATAATTTATAATTTTCAGTAATAAAAACTTACATTAACAAAAGAATTGGAAGGAAGTGAGTGGTGGTTACTGGCCAGCCTGTCCGTGAACCTCCGTACGCCACCTCCGCCGTCTCCCTGGGCCGCCAGAAGGCCACCGATGCTCTGTTCCAGGTTCAGCCCCAGTGGTAGCATCCCCATCCCTCCGCCGCCTCTCTCTCCGGATCCTCCGCCGGAGGAGCCTGACTGGAGCACCATGTGCATGTGACCTATGTCACCGGGATCTCCTCCTCCGCCTCCTCCGTAATCCGTCGATCCAGCATATCCCCCAAGCGGCGACGCCATAATCTGATCAAATAACTCGTCCGCAATGTCCTCATGGCCGCTTCCCGCCATGCGCACTCAAGCGTAGCCTCCGGTGAAGAAAAAAAATAGGCAGAGAGGAAAGAAGCTCCTCCACCGGAACACTGATAGATTCCTCGTCTCTTTTAAATATCAGTGAAAAGGCCTTTTTTTCTTACCCTCCGCAGCTTTTTCTCGATGGGTAAGAGTATCTCCTTTAGGTTTCCAGTATGCTCTGACTACTCACCTCAGTTTTCGTTTCTGACTATGCGACTCTCCGGCATACGGAACTTTAAAGAGGCGAAACTGAAAGAGAGAAGGAATTGAAAGGCACTTGGACCACGCGCATCAGTAATGCAAATTTCTACGCGCGAAAGTGCAATCCTCCTCGCGTGTTTATCTAAATATGTTGATTAAATTGGATTAGATATTGACATGAACGCTGCACGCACCTAAATCACTTTAGGATTGAAGTATTAAGACAAGTTAGTTCAGAATTTAATTAAATATATCGATTTTAATGGAAAAAAATCCATTTTAGAAAAAAAAGAAGATTAAATTGAGGGTCAAGTTCCATCAAATTACTACATTCAATATATAATAACATAATTTATAATAAAATAAAAATTATTCACTAACAATAAAACAAAATTTTCAGATTCATTCATGTAAAATATTCTAGTATTCTCAAATTTAAGAAAATTACATAAAATATATGTTAATATGAAAATATATACTCATACTAAAAAATATGTATATATTAAAAAAAATTTACTTAATATTTGTATTTTTCTATTTATTATAAATTTAAGAAAATTTTATCAATCTAATACAATTGAGAATTAATATACATTTTAAAATATTTTTTTAATCTAAATCATTTTACCTATTTTATTTTACTAAAATATTAATGCGAAATCTAATACTAAATCTAAAGACTTTACTCAAAATTTTCAATTAAACCAAATCACTAATTCAAAAATAAGTTGTAAAATTAATCAAGTACAGTTAATATGATATTATCTTACTCTAATATTTATTATTTAAAGTATGTTTAATATAATTCTCTTATTTTAATTTTTTTATTTATTAAAGTAATTATCCCATAAATCTATAAACTAGATATTAGTTGACCTAATATTAATGTTAAAATAATATTTGGACTCTACCAATTAAATTAGACACTATCAACTATTTATTATAGCATAATATCATAATATCATTTTTGGGCTGATTGCACAATTACAGGGAAGCCTTATTAATTAGGGTTTTTTAGGGTTGCACATTTACTCATCCAAGATTCTATGATCCATCACTACTGTTCTAGTTCTAGGATCCATCACTACGGAAAGCAAAACAAATGCACTCTAAATCGACTGGACTGGTTCATTCACTTTCTAACTTCCTCAATTGCCTAAGACTTAGTAGGTTCTAGCATAGACAAAGCTAAAGTTTCCGGAATGCCTTTTTTTCCTTGATCATTATTCAGGAGGGGCTTTGCATATTGGGTTTCCAAAGAAAACCATTTTGATCAGGCAACCCTCAATCAAATCTCGAGTTTGACAGTGAGAGCCAACTAGTCATACTTGGGAGATCTAGCTGAAAGGTTATCATTCATTCCACACAACAAGTTGGTCCACAAAGATTTCCGAAAGGAGAATTGTCCAGGTAGATCGCACAGGAGGACCTTAAAGGCTAAAACTTCCTCTTACTGCACATTATGGTAGAAGGTAGTTGGATTGAGCTCTAAGCTAGTCTACGCATTTATCATCACCAACCTGATTTAAGCTTATTATTCTTTTCTTCTAGCAACTTGGGCCACCGACTCTACCTAAGCCACCACCAAAGCTTCCAAGAAAAGAAGAATGGGGACCTTCAACAAAGACACCAAACCAATACCAACCCATAGGCATATGAGTATGGAACTTTGCAGGTCAAAACTGGACCTTCCAATGCAGAGATACCTGATGACACGATTATAAATATGGCAGTGAAAACACATATGAAGATCCATAGCGTAGACTCACCCAACTTCTTTTACATGCATTGGAAGCATTTCCATGACTCTGCCAACAAGATATAAATCCCTATAGCCTCAAGTGCTCTCCTTTGAACTTGAGATGGTATCCTCTTTTTTCTCCTGGCTGGCTGCTTTTGGCACAGGAGCGGGGGTCTCAGATATGGAATCTGGATCTTTCTTGAGCTCAGACTCAAATTCTTTAGCCGCCTGTACAAATATGAAAACAAGATCATAGTGTCATCACTCAGTTTTATTCATTTGTTTTCACACTGATGAATAGACACAACATCAGCAACTGCACATAGTAGTAGAAAGCTAATTGTTGCCCTATAATTTATCTACACATATATTCTCATATCTTATACAGTTGCTGTCAACTCTATCCCTCATGAATTTTGTCACCTCCTCACAAATCTTGGATCCTTTCCATCCACAGTAGAAGATTACCAATGAGAAATCCAATCTTCTCAAGCAACCCTTAAAGAACTCGTTGTTTTACACTCTCAACATAAATCCAAGACTTGAGCAGTATATCTATAAGATGTGTAATCGTCAGATATGTTTAATGCTTCCACAACATCTCCTTTCACATGGAAACCTGACATGGACTAGCATAAACATAAGCTTCTTCATATCACAGCAGCAAATCAAACAGATCTATGGAAAGCCCAGCTCACCTGTTGAAAGCTCTTCACTGTCTTCCCAATACTCTTCCCCACTTCCGGCAATTTCTTGGGCCCAAAAACCAAGACGGCGACACCAGCTATGACGACTAGCTCAGGCACGCCCAGTCCAAACAGAGCATTGCAAGTCAAATCCCTCCTTTCCTTGGTGGCTCCGCTTCTTGAAATCCCGATAACCAGCGAACCTTTTTTGGCTTTGCAGTAAGCCGCAGCCTTGATCTTTCTTGAGAGGGAGAGAGAGGTAGAATCCGTGAAGAAAGCGGAACCGGAAGCAGAGAAAGGGAAGGAAGGGAGTTGAGGGAGCGAAGAAGGAAGAGAAAGGGTAAGAGATGAAGAGATCTCCATGGTTTTTTGCCTCAAAAGGTTTTTTCTTTTCTAGGTTTTATGAAGATTTTTCTTGACGTTTATGTGTGTTACCAAATTGATGAAGATGAGATAAGTTCTTGTTTCGTGGGCTAGTTTCAGATTCTCGGTTGACTCTATTGGCGGCCGCCTTGGGGGATTCAGAAGGGGGCTCATCTTTAGATGAAACTATTGTATTTCCGAAAAAAAAATCTAGTTTTTCTACCATAAAAATCTACCAATATATATATATATATATATATTATGTATTGAATCTTTTAATATATCCTTGGTGTCACAGCCTTCAACCAGTCTCGTGTAATTCTGCAAAAAAAAAAAAGTCTCGTATGAACAGAGCACCTTCACCTACACCTGAGTGCCTCTTGATGCTAGATTATGTGAATATGAACAATAAACTGCATCATCAAAGACCCGAATCACCTTAGACAGGCTTCTGTAAGTCCTCTAAGTTTGACATTATCTTTCATTTAGGATGATTCCATCCAATTAGTTGATGTTAAATTCTGTACACTATTTGTAGCTGCAGAAGCAATGTCTACAAAGTTGTTAAATCCAGGAACATAGTGGATTGTTAGGATCCACCCTAATATAGTTATAGTCATGCTAGATTCATCATTTTCCCATAATGAATTTTTGGTCAACATCTTTCACATATGAATAAGCTTACCCTGAAACTATCTCAACCTATGTGTATCCTATATTTCACCTCCATGAGATGACAACAAACAGGGGATTACCCACAAACAGATTGGAAGAATTCCAGGAGAAAATGTACCTGGATGGCAAATTGGGATTTTACAGCTGCTGCCCAACAGAGGGAAGGTAACTAAAGAGCGAAAGGAGAGAGGAAGCAGGAGGACAATGCTCGGAGCCCTCTCGTTATTTATAGGTCAAGCCAATTAGCAGACACTCTATTTAGCCACCTTCCTTGCTCATTTTTCTCCTATAAAAAATAATTTTAGAAATTTTCAAGTGTAATTTAACTTATTTATTTAGTAACTATGTTATTATATAGATTATATATGATTACTATATATTTTAATTGAGTTAATTATTAACATAATATCCGAATTTTTTTAAGAACTTGGCCCAATCGAAAATTTTGTTTTGCCGCACAAATTTCTAAAAGTTTATATTAACTAAATCAATAAAACAAACCTGGTCAAAACAAAAAAAAAAGGAAGTAAAGTTTATATTTGGTATGTAATTGGTCCAATATATAAATAAAAAATATTAATAATTTAAATATCCAAGGAGTTAAGCTTGGGATTCAACTTCAAGGGGAGCAAGTGAATTTGGACCTTTGTGGGCTATCCCTGTAAGTCTGCATCATTAGTCCATTCACAGGTGGGATGTGTAGAGGTTATGGGCAGGCTTCATCTAGAGGTGGTGGGTAGGTGGCAGTATCTTGTGGAATAGGGTTTTTAGTGAAATGGCTTATGCAACTATGTTAATGTTATAGATGGATGAGGCCTCAAACGGAAATGCAGTAGCAGTTGTGGGCTTTGGAACGCCGAAAGACTTGCACTTTGAATCTCACCTTGAACTCCATTAATCACATCTCAATTCATTGGAAGAGATACAGCACAAGAAAGTTCCATGTCAGAGATCCAGAAAGTCGAAAGGCCCTAACAGGCAACCCCAAGCAGCCCTAAAAAGTCATCTCCCATATATAATCATTGGAGAATAACGTAATAATCACTCAAGTCCATCACTCAACATACTATATATATAGAGATGCATAGATAATATAATCCCACCCACCACTCTAAGAAATTATATCATACATGCACATGTATTCAACATTTCAATAGTCATATCAAACTAGTATAGTGTTCATCTAATTACTCAATAAGTTAATATAGATTTAAATGTTTAAATTAGTATAGTGTTCATTCAACTACCTAGTCATATAAATCAAATTTTATTAATATTAGTAGTAACCACGTGACATACCTCATAAAATGTACAAATGTTCTAATAAAACGTATAAGGATCATTATATCGTCCTCAATCTGCAAACTAGTGAGGAAGCTTCTAATATTAAAATTTAATGATAAGTAAATACTAATAAAGAAAAAGCAAAGGCAGAGTGTATGCCGTACACACATCAAATGCCAAATTGAACTCAATCTCAAAGGTATATTTGATAAATTTTAGGCTATTTTTTGGATTAAATAGTTTGGAGTATTGGAGTAATCTATTATTTGTTAAAATAAAATAAATTCATTAAAATAAAATAAAGTAATTTAGATTGTTAAAAAATAATTTCTAAATTATTAATAATGCTAATTGGTCGGGTTGATTTCACTATACACGAGATTGCTCAAATTTAATATTTGAGTTTGTACAAAATTTATACTTGATATTAATTTCGAATTTCGAACTCGTACTTAATAAAATTTAATTTAAATTAATACTGTAAAACTTGTGTTATACAATAAAAATGTATACAAGTATTTTAACATTTACAAGGAAAATTTAAATTTATGTATTTAAAAGTAACATATATTAAATTTTATACCATTTTAGAGATTAATAAATAATATAATTTTTATTTTAAAATTTTTAGATTTGAATAAATAAATTATTAAAAAAAATTAACAATTTTAAATATATCACTTAATTTTCACTCAAAATAGGTTGATTACAAATTAATATAAAATACTAAATTCAAATATAATATTACAATCCGTTTCAAACCATTATAACTGAAATAAGTAATAAATTTGAACCTGAACTTTATATATAAAAATACACCTTAAGAAATAAAGGGAATTTTAACTTTATTAGGACTAAAATTGAAAGAAATAATACATTTTTATTGAAGGACACATGGCGTGGATTGAGTTTCCATAAGAATTTCTCGAGCAATGATGTTTATTTGTCCAAAGAGGGAAAAGAGTGTCATGCACGACAAGTAGACTTCCGTCTACGCCAAGAAGATACTAAATGAGGTAAGTTCACTTTTGTTATGGAGAGTCAATATCCCAACAACCCAATATCTAAATCATAATTTTGTATATAAATATATAATGTAATGATACCCTTAATTCACTCATATTCGTGTTATTTCATGCCTTTTATATTATATTTTTAAAAAAAGTATCTTGTCAATTTCATATTTTAATCAACTCTAAAGTATGGTTCTACTTAATTGTAAGTATTTTGAATATAAAATCTTATTTAAGGCAAAAAAAAATACTACTAACCATTACTAAGAAGCCATACTTTGTTTACAAAGTATGGCGGGAGGACAAAAACTCAATCAAAGAGAATGACCATCTTCCATCTTTCTACCAAGAATGGAGAAAATAGTGCCAATTAATCGTCCTATATTTTTTGGTGTAAATTATTAGTTTATTTTTTGAACGAGCAATTGGATCATGTTTTAGATTATGGTAATTTCAAATTATGGAATTGATGCATTAATTGGGAATGGATGACTGAAAATGTGGTGTTGAAATGTATATGAAATCAAAGCATCTACTGTTTATCTAGTTTTTATCCACTTTTTCCTTTTGTCTTGTGCTTTAAATTTAATTAAACTTTATAACTTTCATCTTGTTTTATGATCGCTCTATTGTCCGTGTTTATCTAGCTTGTTACCTTTTTCTCAATTTTTCATGGATTTCCAGGTAACCAAAATAAAACTTATATTGGTTTCCCAGTTTTTTCTCCTTCCTATGCATGAATGTTCAAAGTCCTGTCCTCTTGACTTATCTGTTGTAGAATTATGGTTTTGGTGGTTGGATTAAAAAAAAGAAAGAAATATACAAAATTGAATTGAATTATATTTTCCTTTCAATTTGATTGCATATATAACTTGTAATTATTTTAAAAAGAAAAAAATGACCATTAAAAACCAGTTTTTTAATCGTTTAACCATTTATTAAGGAGTATATGTGATTAAAATTTTAATTTGATTATTATATATGATTACATCATAAATAAATATATAGTATAATTAAGCAATATTTTGTATTTACAGGTAATAATACAAGAATTCAAATTATTCAAATAAAATATTTATACAAAAAAATGACATAGATGTGTATAAGTTGTAAATTTAGGGATGAGGATGGGAAGCTCTTTATTTTCTTGCTTAGTATAGCGTTTTTTTTGCTTAATATAGCCAAAATGTGGTTGTTTTAATAAATGAGATTGATATCTTCAAACCATTTATTGGTTAAAAAAATTATTTAATTTTAAATTATTAATACTATATTATATATTAAAAAATATATTATAAAATTCATAATTGAGAATGACGCTGAAAATTATAGAAAATATTCTATAAAAAATTATTAGCATTTAATTTTATAATAAAATTTTAAAAATATATTTTAAATGGGAATTAGTAAATGAAAAATAATAATCAAATTACTAATATCTTATTTGAAGTAGTATTAGTTAAGTTCGAATTTTTTTATTCATTTTAAAATTATAATTTTAAATTAGATAAAATAGAAAAATATTTAGATTTATAATATTTAAAAATTTTTACTAATTATAATTTATGATATTTAAGTAAAATAGACTAATTATTTTTTATCGTTTCACAATATTTTTTTAAATGTTATCAAATTTAGTTGATTCAAATTAGTGAACTAAATAATGTGAACTTGCCTATTGTTATTAAGAGTATTTAATGATATAATAAGAAATATACAAAATAGAAATATAAATAATTTGAAGAAATATGAGATGATAATAGGATGAGAGATGGAGATAAACTTTGAAATGGAGGGCATCTCATTCACGCTTCATTGTTTAGAGTCAAAAGAGCATACCTACATGCTTAACTTTCCACATTTCATTGACCGCTTTTGTCAGGCCAAGACTTTCTTGTTAAGTTATTTGCATGACTTGCTTCTCTTTCAATCTCAAACTATACATGGCTAAACAATATTTGACCACTCTTTTATTACTTTCCTACTTAATTTAAAACAATTCATTTT
Organism: Trapa incisa; assembly: GCA_030064435.1. Taxonomy (NCBI): domain Eukaryota; kingdom Viridiplantae; phylum Streptophyta; class Magnoliopsida; order Myrtales; family Lythraceae; genus Trapa; species Trapa incisa. The sequence continues at coordinate 20,163,670 of CM057771.1, forward strand.
CTTATTATCAAATTATTTTATGTTCTCCTTCCCATTTCATCCTCCTAATTTCACTATGAAATAATTGACAAAGGATGGGGTGAAAAATAAGAAAACAGCAATACAAGGGCAAGTTACCTATTAAGTCCTCGTCACAAATATATATATATATATATATATATATTTTGTTTAGCTTTTGAGTAAATTAATTTAGTTCACCCATTAAATTTAATAGACAAATAAAAATATGAAGTTCTTATTTAATATACAGTCATGAAAGTTATGAGTATGTACAGGGTCTTGATTCATGGAAATGCTGTGAAGCACCAACAACAAACATATGAGCTATATGATAATCAATATATATATACAATTTCAGCTTTTCTTTATATTTTTGTGAGCTTAATTAATCACTTAAATTGACATATTATTCCATCATAAATTAACATTTTTTAATTCTTTATTTGTATATTAAAATGAAAACTTTGTATATTATTTGATATTTTAGAAAAAATGAATAAAAAACAAAAATTGGAATGAATCTGGATGCTTGCTATCTGGCATGAAACCTCCTCCATCTTCAATTTTAACACTTATTTTCCCTTTTAATATTAGTGTGAATTCCTCTTTCTGTTAGCAATATATATAATAATAATTTTTTATTCAATATTAGTTATGACGGTAAATTAAACTATAGGTACAAAATATTTAATATAATTATAATTTTATACAAAAATTTAAAAAGTTGTCTGGTAATGCAAAATATTTTAAAATTTTTACGGTGCAGTACAAACTATTAAATTTGACTAATAATGTTAATAATAAGTGTTGTATTGTGCGTGATAAAAATTGGTGTGATAATTAAACAATTAAAATATAGTGAAGTTTTTTTGCTCTTAGAAAAATATAATGAAGTTGAGAGAAATACTAGAGGCGTCCGAAGGGGCCGCCTTATCCTCTCAATTTTCTTTTAGCTTTTTTCATTATTTCCAAATGTTTATAATAATTATTTAAAATATTACATCATCTTTTAATAAAAAATAAATACATATCAAAATAATGTAAATAATAAATGTTATATAAATGTAATATGTAATATGAAAAAAATATATTTTGTATTATGAAGTAATTTAAAAAAAATCTATCAAATGATAATCACACTAAAATATTTTATATACATTATTTTTGTAAATTTAATCATTAATATGCCAATTCCATTTAAAGGATTGTTCACCCAATGTAATTAATAGATCTTTATCCGGTACTCTAGGAAAGGATAAAATTCCTAACACGGTTTACAATTAATTTCCTATTAATATTAATGCCATGAAGCTTCTCGGAAAATGCGGTAAATATTACTAATCAAAGTTCTTCAAATTACTGCCCCAAAAAAGCCTATTTAGATTAGAGGAAAATTTCTAAATCAGCTGAAATGCAAAATATTTACATATTAGGAAATGCGTTGCTTTGTAAGTAATCTAAGCAAATTTCCAAGAAGCTGTTTGAAGTTTCGAGGAAATTAACAGTCTTACCTTACCATAACGCTATAAGTACGATCTGCAAGAACAGTGCTTTCATCAAGATTTATATATTTAGCTCTTGCACTCCTCCATCTTGCTATCAGCCATGGCCATGTCTCTGAGGCACCGAAACCCGGGAGAGATCGTGGAGGACCCAGTCGCAGAACCAGCTTGCCTTGTGTCATCCATCCCACGGCTAAGCCACCAAAGGAGGCGGCTCCGCCAGGCCTGCACCGCCATCTACTTCACCAAGGTCCTCGAGTCCCTGACCAAGAAGGTCATTGGGAGGAATCTCGGGCTCATCAAGTCCCTCTCTTATATTGCCATCGACGTGTCTCCTCAGGTTGGTGATGGGTGCAAGGAGATGATTGACCACAAGTCCCTGAGCTGCATGGTGAGGGAGAAGAGCCATGAGGCATTGGAACATCTTGGTGGAGTGGTTGGCCTCGCTTCAGTCCTTAAAACCGACTTGGAGGCCGGCTTGGACGGAGATGATGAGGCCGATCTTGTGCGTAGAAAGAACACCTTTGGCGAAAACAGGTACACCAAACCGCCGGCAAAGCATTTCTTCAGCTTCGTTCTTGAAGCATTCAAGGACATGACCATACTGATCCTCCTGGGATGCGCGGTTCTCTCTCTGGTGTTTGGCATCAAGCAGCACCGCTTGAAGGACGGTTGGTACGATGGAGGCAGCATCATCTTGGCGATATTCCTTGTTGTGGCCGTCTCGGCCATCAGCAACTACAAGCAGAGTAGGCAATTCCAGAAGCTCTCAAGCGTGAGCAGCGACATAAGGGTTGAGGTCGTCCGAGGCGGCAGGAGGCAGAAGGTGTCCATCTTCGAGATCCTCGTGGGTGATATTGTCTGCCTCAAGATTGGGGATCAAATCCCTGCTGATGGAATCTTCATCGACGGGCATTCCTTGAAGGTCGACGAGTCGAGCATGACCGGAGAGAGCGACCACCTGGACGTGAATGGCGGTGAGAACCCGTTCATGCTGTCAGGGACGAAGGTGACAGATGGATATGGCCGGATGTTGGTGACCTCCGTGGGGATGAGCACCGGCTGGGGCGAGATGATGAGCTCGGTGGCTCGTGACCTGAACGAGGAGACTCCTTTGCAGGCTAGACTCAACAAGCTTACCTCGAGCATCGGGAAGATAGGGCTCACAGTTGCACTGGTTGTCCTTGTAGTCATGATGATAAGGTAACAATACTGTATATTATATATATATATATATTATAATGGTATTCTCCAGTATATACATATTTCCATGATATTAAGAAGATATATGCTTCACATATGATTCAGGTATTTTATGGGGAAGACCCTTGACGAGAGCGGGCGAGTGGAGTTCCAAAGCGGTCAGACGAAATCAAGTGATGTGATCAACGCCGTCCTGAGGATAGTGGCTGCAGCAGTCACCATTGTAGTGGTTGCGATTCCGGAGGGCCTGCCTCTGGCAGTCACTCTGACTCTTGCCTACTCGATGAAGAAGATGATGTCCGATAATGCCATGGTCCGGAAGCTCTCTGCGTGCGAGACCATGGGGTCAGTCACAACCATCTGCACAGACAAAACGGGGACACTGACCTTGAACGAGATGAAGGTCACGGAGTTCTGGATTGGGAAAGAACAAGTGCAGGACGGTGTCATAGCACACAATGTTCTTGAACAGCTACTAGTCGGCGTCGGGCTGAACACGACAGGGACTGTTTATATGCCAGGGAGTCCCACCTCTGTTCCAGAAGTGTCAGGGAGCCCGACAGAGAAAGCAATTCTGTCATGGGGAGTGATTGAGCTGGGCCTTAGGATGGATGAGCTGAGGCAGGATTGTAAGGTTATCCAAGTGGAGGCGTTCAACTCGGAGAAGAAGAGGAGTGGGGTATCACTGAAGAAAGGAGCAGGGCCCCGCATTCATGTCCATTGGAAGGGAGCAGCTGAGATGATATTGGCACAGTGCTCTGAGTTTTATTCCAGTGATGGATATAAACGAACACTTGATGCTCATGCAAGGGCAGATGTCAGGGAGATAATAGAGAGAATGGCAGCAAAGAGTCTCCGTTGCATCGCCTTTGCCTACAGAGCATTTGCCGACCAGCAAGCTCATGACAGTTGTTTGCAAGACTCTGACTTGACACTTTTGGGGATTGCGGGGCTGAAGGACCCATGCCGTCCAGAGGTTAGATCAGCAGTTGAATCAAGCAAGGCTGCGGGAGTGAACATCATGATGATCACAGGAGACAATGTCCACACAGCAAGGGCAATTGCCATCGAGAGCGGGATTCTTGATTCTGAGGAGGAGGATACCTCAAACATAGAAGAGGCGATTGTTGAAGGGGTAGAGTTCCGAAACTTCTCACCCGAAGAGAGAATAGTCGCAGTAGACAAGATCCGCGTGATGGCCCGATCATCACCATTTGACAAGCTCCTGATGGTGCAGACTCTGAAGCAGAAGGGCCATGTGGTCGCTGTCACTGGAGATGGGACAAATGACGCCCCAGCCCTTAAGGAGGCTGACATTGGCTTGTCCATGGGAATCCAAGGGACCGAGGTGGCAAAAGAAAGCTCTGATATAGTCATTTTAGATGACAATTTTTCCTCCGTGGTGACAGTGATCAGGTGGGGTCGGTGCGTGTACAATAATATCCAGAAGTTTATCCAGTTTCAGCTCACGGTAAACGTGGCTGCCCTTGTGATCAACTTCGTAGCTGCAGTATCCTCAGGTCAAGTGCCCTTGACTGCAGTCCAACTGTTATGGGTCAACCTGATAATGGATACTCTGGGCGCCCTTGCACTGGCTACGGAGCAGCCCACAAATGCTCTCATGGGCCACCCACCAGTGGGGCGGACGGACCCTCTTATAACTCTTGTTATGTGGAGGAATCTTATTGCCCAGTCTCTATATCAAGTTACCATCCTTCTCGTCCTTCAGTTTAAGGGGAGAGCCATTTTTGGGGTGGAAGAGAATGTCAAGAACACGATCATCTTCAACTGCTTTGTATTCTGCCAGGTATTCAATGAGTTCAATGCCAGGAAGCTTGAGGAGAAGAATGTCTTTGTGGGACTTCACAAGAATAAGCTGTTCCTTGGAATTATTGGCATCACAATAGTCCTCCAAATAGTGATGATCGAGTTCCTCAAGAGGTTTGCAAACACTGTGAGGTTGGACTGGGCACAGTGGGCTGCATGCATTGGGATAGCATCCCTTACCTGGCCCCTTGGTTGGCTTATCAAGTGCATTCCAGTTTCCTTACTACAGTCCCTCCTTCCAAGGAAGCGAGCTTCTTCAGCCTAACAAGATCATGGATCTCAAATTATTAGGAAATGAAGTTTCTCTTTGATTTAGCAACAAATATTAGAATCCTAGGAATAAAGTAGGTACTCATGTAAATTTGGATATATTAAAAAATTTTCAGCATTTTCTGCTTCAGTATTTTTTTCCCAAAGTCTTTGTACATGAAGTAATGACAGATTCAAGAGTCCTTAGGGTTTAATGGCTCATGTGACATTCCATATCCTTGTGGGAAAAAAGCATAATCATTTGATTATTACATGGATAACCAACTATTTGTCTTCTCAACTTACCAAAAAACTTTCTTCTTCTCTTGTTAAACCATGAATGATATCAATCATGATGGTCCTCAAAGTAAACCTTCTCATGTTCTACCACCCATTGAAACTTTCAAGGAACTTAACCTAGAAGTATCATATTCTGCAATATTATAGACTATTGCAACATGGTTGATTGGAAGAAGCTACTTGGGAATGGTAGCAGGATATGCAAAGCCAATTACCTCACCTTTTTGAGCCAAAATAAAGGTGTAAAGTAAATGCCACTTCAGATGAAAAGAATCAAACTTATCACAAGAGAAATTTCTAGAAAGTACTATGCAATGTAGTGCATCATGGACTGAGATACAACCATGAGTCATTTTTACTACTATCTCAAGAGGCATTCTCTTGGAAATTAAAGGGAATAAAGATTGTGGAGCAAAGAACATATGGTCTGTCTATTTTCAGTTTTCACATACCAGATAGTGACTTGTATATTTCAATAGAAAGAAAAGATTTTCAGTGAATTTCGGTGGCAATTTATACAAACAAGTGTTACAAGATTAGAACAGCTGATAACATCATGGTTCTGTCATGCATGTCTCAAGGAACTCATCTAGGTAGACATTTTGTGGACTCGTAACAGTGCCCACTGCTAAGTTTTAGTTGGATGGTGAAAGGACGTTAGGTTACGGTGACGGCGCCGTGTGAATTGTTCTGTGTTACACCCTAACGGTGACGGTTAGCCTTTCTGCCCACAAACTCGAGATATAGGACCCAGGTTAGTGAGAATTAATCGACCAAGGTACAAGAATGCTTTCACCATAATAGCTAAATTACTATTTGGTAAAGACCGGTTCAATCCTTCAATCGGGTTAGAATCGAATTATTTATATAACAGTTAAAATAAAATTTAACTCAATTTAAATGAAAATTAAGTTTATACGATTCATAATTTAAACTTAAATTAGCATTAAAAATTGATTACCCATAAAAAAATGTCATTTTTTTTGAAAAAAATCTAGAGACGGTAATATAATTTAAATTACTCAAACAACTCCATAGTAAAAGTTTACTTTTAGAATAAATATAAAATTTAATATATATATATATATATATAAAAATATTTCCTTATAAAGGTTAATGGATCCGAATACGTTAAATAAACTTGCGGTTTTATCTTCTACTCGACCCTCTCTTTTCACATACTTTATTATTATAATTTTCGAAATTGATCAAATTGTGCTTCATAAAAACTATTATTGAGCTAACAATATTTATATAAGTTTTTCTATAAAATTAATTGTGTTATTTATTTTTTATCATATTAAATTTCTCTCACAAAATCGAAAAAATGGTTATAGAATACCACTTTTATTATTTGATCTTCGATTTCCAAAATTTCTCTCAATTGACGATCAAATGAGACAATTTTTGTCTAGAAAGAAGGCTTACGTACTTTTTTTTATTTTTGTGGCGTACTGAATCGAAAGTGGTCGGAAACCATAACTTTTTGTCGACTTTGTTTTTGGGAATGAGAAATTGTGCATTGTCGACGACGACTAAATTCCATCGCCTCCGACCATCACTCGGGTTGGCACCAATGCTAAAAGGACCACGTATGTCACACCTAACCTAATTTTTCAGTCGGTAAACAATCGGCCACATACTTTTGATACCACAATAGTGGGCACCTTCACTACTAAAGTATTCATAATACATAATCCACAAAATAAAACCTGTAATTATAATATTTTAAAAATAAATATTTTGAATAATATGAAAAATATTTTCTATAAATAATATTGAAATTATAAGCACTTAATCTTAATATATAAGAGTTAGCCCATTATGATTCCTTGATTACTGTTTATGCTTTGATTTTTTGAAAAGGGTCGTTAGAGGTGTGAGCTATGAGGTCGAGTGAGTAGAATTAGCTGACATCGAGACGTTATGTTCACGATTCAACACATACTCAAATATTTATAAAGAATATATAGATGTTTTTATAAATCTTTTGACATAGGGGTAAATCTTAACACATATCTTATAATGTTAAGGTTTAGTTCCTTTAAACATTATCAACAATTCACAATGACCTTGTATGTATTAGTTAATTCATCACAAACACATTAATTCTATTTGGAAGGATCTCACAGTCACATAAACGTGATACTTTTCATTATACTTATGATTTAGAGCGAATTTATCAATTATTATAGTACAAGGACGTATCTTCGACCACAAGTCTGAATGGATCATAGTATCCATGTTAGATTGATTGTGTGAACTAAGTTACCCACCACATGCATACAAAAGTTGTCCCCTATTGAGGGATGGGGCATTTTCCATTCACCAAGTCCAATGTGCATTGGATTCCGAGAGTCCTTAATGTACTGAACCAATATCCTCTCCCCTCTCCCCTTACCGTCCAATAGTGAGATCATCACTATCTATTATTAGGTGTCTCATAATCCTACTCATTACAAATAGATACAATGGTGTTTGAATTACTCGAGAGTTCCTTGCTATCTGATCAATACCATCTATTTATCTTTGCTACTATCAGCTCTACCAGGTGAGTTCTATTTCTAGCTCGATAGGAGTTATCGACATGAACCGTTTCACACAATAGCTTATTGGGTAGTTTTATTATACAGACTTGACTTACTATTTGATCAATCCCACTACTATTGTTATTTATGGGACAAGACTCGCTTCCAGGTTTTTAAATGGTACGAAAAGGTACTCATTTTCCTTTGGGATTATGACCGCTTTCTTTCAAATCATAACATTAGACCCCAACTTTCAGGAGTGTTTTCAAAACATGACTTTGTACCTACTAATTTTGAAAATGATGACACTGGACCTATTTTCACGAAAAATTGATCCAACCTATTTCCATCGACCATGTGCTTAGCTTATTTCTACTGTCAAGGATGAGACTAGACACTATATTTAAAAAATATTTTTAAAATCTATCTTATTATAATTTTTTTTATCATCTTAAAATATTTTCTAAAGAGTACTCATACTTTAGAAAGAACGAGTAATATTAAATTATTGGTCCAATCGAATTTTATGCTAGAAATTACACTCGCCATATTTTGTATACATTTTCATCCCGTATTTCATGCTACTCTTATGATAGGTAGTTGGACCTTACATTGAGTTGGACAAATATTTGTAAATGGATTTTGTTGGCTTATGGGGTATATTCAAGTCATACAATAATTCTCCCAAAATTATAATTTCACCCATAGTGTCTTGTTAGTTTGAGTTACACAAACTCTTCCTAATATTCGAGCCTTAACTTCTTACAATTTATAAAGTTTTTTCAAAACTAGATTATACTTAATAATTTTTTATTTTTCACAAAATATTTACACTTTAATTCCCTATACTTTCTTTTAATTGTATATAGGTAATTAAGTTTTATCTTATTTCCAATTAGATCTCTAATGTTCTTAGATTTTTTTCTCATATCCCTAATCTTTTCTTTATCTACACTTGAATTCCTTAAACCTATTCTTAGTTGTAGTTTAATCCCCAACTTTTCTAAATTTACAAAATAGTCCTCGGAACTTTAATCTTCATGTAATCAAGTTTAAACATCCATATTTCGACTCCATTATGATACTAATCATCTTTTCCATATCCCAATTATCATTTTAAGATTTGAATCACACAATTGTAATATGAGAGGAGAATATGTTGAAAGATAGGTTTGTTAGCCCATTAATATAAGACGCCTTAGCAATTATTTATTGATAAGTGACACAATCAATTATATATAAATGTACTTATTTATAGTATTAAGATAATATAAGTATAAAAATAAATAATACGATAATATATATAATATAATCTTAACTAGTTAAAATTATATTATATATATATATATTATAACTATTTAAAATAATATAATAATATATTATAATATTTTTCTTAAGATTAGTATCTCTATTAAATATAATTAAATACCTAAAATATGTGATAAGTAAAATGAAAAAAAAAATCTATTTACTTGAGATAAGTCTTAAAAAGAAAAATTGTAAAAATCGGATTATAAGTTATTTTATGCCTAGAAGTTGATAAACACACTCCCCAACTATAAGCTCACCTAACTCCATAAAACATTTTTAAGTACGCACAAAGTTGCACCAATAACATGCAAAATATACTAAATAGACATATATCTGAAATGGTATGCACAATTGTTAAACTATATTTATTAGTTATATTAAATTTTTTGTTTCATGATATGTTTTATAAAAACTTTAAATTTAAAAAATTTGTGCATTTTTTGTTATTAGTCTTAAATTTTATCGTTTTTAATTTGATAAAATTACTAACTATTATAGTGTAGAGTGAATTTAGCTATTGTTACGGGCACCTAATTCGAAAATTCGAGTAATAGTGTGATATAGTACTCAATTATCTTGATGATGAATAATATGAAATAAAAAATTAGAACTAAAAAAATAACACATTTGGCGGGTTGACTGGGCAACCAACATAATTGCGTGGACTCACATATGGATCTCATCCTTAGAAGATAAAATGCTTGTCAATCCACCTATCTAAGAAAAGTTGTTATTAGGTGAAGTCATTGATCCAAGAGGAAATATGGGAATGATATATGAGACTCATAGAAGATAGAATCTCCACGGAAGAGGCCGAACCTATACTATCAATCTCACTTTTTGTGAGAAGTATGGGAGATCTATTACTATGACCGTGGGAAAATTCAGGGGAGTTAACAATGAAATCGACATCGATGAAAAATAATATCTAGATCGGTGTTTTATTATGAATATTGTAGATAGAAATAGAGAGGGAGATTGGGGAATATTAAGTAAGCACATCATAACAAATGCAAAGTAACACTATACTTGAAAGTGATGTAATAAGAAAATTAAATAGTCTATTCCCCAACAAGAACAAGAGTAACTTAGAGAAATGAGAGCTTTATCAAGAGATTGGATACTCAGCCAAGCTTGTTCAGCCAATTAATTACATGTGTTCAGCCAAGCTTTAAAGTCGACATATTCTAACAAAGACCTCAAATCAGAGCAAATATTGAGTGTGTAAGTCGGCAAAAAAAATGGATAGGTATTAGGCTGAGTATTTGTAATTATTTAAAAATTTTAGATTATTTAAAATCATTTATGTTTATCTAATTAGCTTTATTTAACTCAACAATGTGATTCATATACTCAGTCCAGTCATCTAGAGTAGATGAGGAATCCAAGTGGTTTCATGGATTCTTGACTTTGATCAAAGCACAATGGTCCCAGAATGGGTGTCTCTAATGCCCTCTTCATAAGGCCATGGTCAGAACTTGCAAAAAAACAAGCACGCAAAGAGGATTCATCAATTTCATGTTTTGTGGCTACAGCAGTCAGAAAGAACACCAGATTTACCCATCATTAGAAAGCTAAACAGGAAACTAAAACATACTAAATTGGCGATATCATTTTTCATTAATGGTCAATGTTTACATACTGTATGTCAACATGCTACATTGAAAAGCAAAATGTTTTCCTCCTGTATATTGGACATATGTCCAGTGTATCAGAACAACAAGAAACTATCAAACTCAAAACAGAAGTGAAGGAAATGCTACAATAACTTGAGCAGATATTGATTGACAGCATCATCCAAAGAGAAAAGGAAAAGGAGAATAGCTTATATTACCGAATTTATACCTTGATCATCTTGATCCAGGTCTTCTTGATGGCAGAAAGTTTTCGTAGACATATTAAGTATGGTGCTCACCATCAGCAGGTGAAACTGTCACAAGATCTAGATGATTTTATCAACTATACAATAGAAGATCTAGATCATGCTGGCAGCTTCAACTACTGCTGGTGCACCAAAGAACCCCCAAACTACTAGTGTTGAACCCTAATTCGGCTTTGGCAAAAATAAACCCTATTCCTACTCCTCCATCATCTTCTCCATGTGAGCCTCTCTCAGCTCTTTCATTCCCCTTTGCATTTCTATGCTGGAGGATGGCCGAATCAGGAGAAGAAAGAGAGGGGAGAGAGGAATCAGGAGAAGAAAGAGAGAGAGGAATCACAAGACCTAATGATCCGGCATCATGCTCGGATCAATCGCTTTTGTTAGTTCCAATGCCATCATTCACTTTTGTCTCGTTTGACCAAAGTGGCACATTTTAGTTTGTCGAGGGAGAGGGTTAAGGAAACGACAGACATGTCCCTAACTGGCAAATACAATATTATATCGGGTGACATCGGATCCCGGAAAATTTCCATGTGGATAACATAGAGTCACAGCATATTCTTCACTAAATGGGATTTTTTTTGTACACAATCATTAAATAGGTTAAACATTTCACACTTAATAGTTCATCTTAAAGGTTTAATACACAAACGTAGAATTTTGCAAAAAATGGTCTTCAGTGTTTTATCATCAATAGCTTTTATTAAGATATATTAATCCCACACTGCAAATTTGAGATAAATAGTCGAATAACCTGAACATGATAAAGTAAGAGGACGAGGAGGGTGGGAATAAAGAGGCGGCGTGGTCCTGAAAAGTGACCAGTGAGCAGCAGATTGAATATTGTCACGCCAAGAGGCATCCACATGCGAGCAGGGTTTCCACATTTCTTATTCAGAGACGTTATGACTTTTTCTTTCTTCTCCTTTTTTGCTCCTTTTTTTCCTTCATATTTTAGTAACTTATATATCTTGTGTGGTTTTGTGTGTTTGTTGGGTGAACGTATCAGTTTGACCAAAACCAAGTTGTTCGGGGCTTGTAAGGTCTTGATTGTTTAGTCTTTTCACTTGAACAGTGAAAGAGAAGGAAGTGGCTTTCTTCTCTCTCGCCCATCCTCTAGACCGTCAAAGAATATAGGATTGACAATATTATAAATTACCAAATTTTCCCTATAAAACCAAAGTGGTCATTTTTCTCGCAAAACAAATTCTAGAGCTCCGAGGAGCACTCTATAGGCCACCAAAGAACCCAGTCTTAAATTTTATATAATTCTTTCCGTCTTATTTACATAATAGTGACCTGGTCCCATGTTAATAGTGTAGCACCATGATTTTTTAAAAGTAAAATTTAACTTAATTGGAAAATAAATTAATGTTAAATTGAGAATTAGAAATGAGAATTAAAATTAAAATGGATTAAAAATCGAATTCCTAAATAATAAACTATAATTTTTGGAAATTATATTTAAAATAGTTGGAATTAGAGTAAGTAATTTAAATTATCGAGATTATTAAAAAAAAATAATTTTGGGATAAATATAAAATTATAATAAAATAATAATAATAAAAATGATATCTTCGAGTTGGGTCGTACTGGTTTTAATTAGGTATGTCAATGGGAACTGGTATTTGAGAAATCTCGGGTATGCTCGGATCGGCTGGTTGGACCGGATGTTCAATTTCAGCGTACTCGGATCCCGCTAGTTGAACCCGAGCCTCTGTCCAAAAACTAGACCCACCCTTGTGGTTGCGACGTCGTTTTACCGCGATGTTTTATTAACAAGGCACACCGTGCACATTTAAATAAGTTGACACCCAAATTGAATGAGCCCACACCCTCCGCCACCACTGCTGTGTGCTGCTGCATTGAGCTTCTCTCTCGGGGAAGGATGGAGGGAGGGCAACAACAATAACAACAGACTCCATTTTTCTGTAACTATCATCCTCTAAGGTTCGTCCGACAACAATATTGTTGGTCCATCTTTCTCCTACTATCCGTGCCGGTTGTCTCCTTACTGTCCCCGTGCCAATCATCGCTGGTTTTCGACCACAGAGAAGCCCTCACCAAGAGCCTACTCTACTTCGAGTCCCAGCGCTCGGGGCGTCTGTCGCACAACCAGCGGGTCATATGGCGCTCCGACTCCGGCCTCACCGACAGACTCGAACAAGGGGTGAGAATGTAAAAAAACATATATACATTGCAGATGTAAGTCACTCCACTTGTTCGATTTGGTGTCTGATCTGCGATCGTGGTACGTATGAAGGTGGACTTGGTTGGAGGCTACTACGATGCCGGGGACAATGTAAAGTTTGCCTTTCAATGGCCTTCACCATCACGATGCTGTCGTCGGGCGTCATCGAATACCACCAGCAAATGGTGGACGCTGGCAAGCTTCGCCACGCACTGGAAGCCATCAACAGGGGCACCTATTACTTCATCAAAGCTCATACCCATCCCAAAGTTCTATGGGTTCAGGTTTTAACCTTTTTATTAGTCTTTCCTCTTACCTATCTACGATCTCCCACTCAAAAATTATATGCCGGAGAGACCCGTAATGACCAGGTGGGGGATGGAGACACCGACCACTACTGTTGGCAGAGGCCGGAGGACATGACGATGTCGACGACGTCGAAGAGGGTATACAAGGTCGACACAGAGAATCCTGGGACGGAGGTGGCGGCGGAGACAGCCGCGGCAATGGCAGCAGCGACCATCCTGTTTAGGGAAACAAACCCACATTACTCCCACATGTTGTTGCACCATGCACGACAGCGTGTAGGTATGCAATTTAATTAATTGATAGTGGGTTAGATTAATTAGTTCATATAGTGGGTGTACGTGTTAATTAATATATTAAAAAGGGAAATTATTGATTTTGGGACCCCTTCTTCTCTTTCACCATCACTTCCATTTCTTACGCCTGTTTGAGACGAAAACCTCTCCCAAAAACCATTTAACTTCGTCAAGAGCTCTGATCTTATCTATACATTTTCTAGTAAGACGGTGACGAAATGATTGGTTGATACATAGATGTTCAAATAAAAAATAAAGTGATAAATATAAATTATTGTAATAGTTTGGAATTTTTTATGAATGGTAAAAAATATATATATTAAAAATAAGATCAACCTTACTGGCATCCAAATGAATTCGAGCAGCAGGTTCGAGTACAGCAAACCCGAGATCGGGTTGTATCTGAACCCGATCAAATAGACTCGAAGCTCGGGTTCGTTCGGGTACAGGTCCGCCAAAACTCACCCTTACTCGATTTATTAAAATTCTCTTAATTTTTGTGGTCGGATCCCGATTACCATTTTTACTGAATTTATTTTAGGGAAAAAAATTATGTGTAGTTATTAGCCCTTTGGGGCCAATTTCCACTAGATTCATCCAACCCTCTCGTTAGCACTAGTTCCAACCATATTAACAACCTTTTCTCTACCCAACAAGCCTCACCTAACTTCTCATAAGTTTACTTTTGGTTGTCCGAGCTATTTTTTCGATAATTTGTCTTATCTACAACTCATAATTGTGATGATTTGAAGCTAAAATTTGACCAAATCCGACGATTCCCCGAGTGACTACTATCATAAAATAACTTATTTGATCCTTAAATTCATTTTGCATACCCCTTGGTCGCGAGTCATATCATCACTTGTGAGTATTTTTTACCACACTTCTAATAGTTCAGTTTCGATCATATTTTAAAAAAAAACTAAATTTGATCAAATTTGATCATTATAATACTCAGAACTCTTATGAGCCCTTAGTAGATAAATGAAACTATTTATTAAAAATTTATAAATTTTGATATTTGTTAGGGTAATTTTTAATATTAAAGGACAAAAGTATAAAATTTAAAATTTTTAGGTCTAATTTATAAAAAATGAGAAAATTGTGGAAGTAATCTCTAACAAAAGCCTAAAAGGCTAAGATATGAGTTTTGAAAAAATGGAGTTCATATATGAATTTCGAGGTTTAGGTACAAAATGATCACTTTTAATAAATAAAGGGAAATTTTGTTATTTTTATTAAATAAATAGAAAAATAATCATTTTTAGTAAATATAAGAAAATTTTGTCATCTTTGATGAATGGTGGGCAAAATGATCATTTTTGCATAAACGGAGTGCAAAATAGTAAATTTTACATAAAAATAGGTAAAATGGTCACTTTTATTAAGTGGGTAGTACTTGGTAAAATAGTAAATTTAGAAAGTAAAGAGGTAAAAATGGAAAATTGTACAATCAAGTGGTAAAATGAGAATTTTAAAATTGTAATAGATTTAATGTAATTTTTGGAGAATAAGTTTTATAAAGTTTTGGGTAAACTTCTCTAATTGAATACGATCAAGTAAAAGGTTATTGAAAAATGGTCTGTGGATGCACAAATTGGGTGAATAGTACCTTAGGAACAAAATTGTAATTATGAAAAATTACGAGTCAATATAAGATATCCTAATAAAGATCAACTCGAGTTTTTCGTTGTTGTAATAATGTGCATATATCGTTTGTGGAAACATACATACTTATCATTGTGTAAGTGAACACGAATATTGAAAATAAATATGAAAAATGAACAAGTCCGAAATAATGAGTTAGTGAGATTTTTTACCTTGCATACAATTTAATTGATAAAGTAAATGCTTCTTGTTTTAGAAATACCAGTATGCATGCTTTGTAAATATTTTTTAGAAATACATAGAAAAAGTATGCATAGGCTTTTATTGAATTTTGAAAAGTGGGTTGTGACCCAATAGCTTAGAAAAGATGGGGACAAACCCAAGTGTTTAAAAAGGGTGATAATCTAACCCTTTAAAATAAGCTTGGAAATAGGAGCAACAGTTTGAAAGGGGTTAATATAATATGTTGAATGATTTACTAATGGACTAATACCAAGTTTTATGAAAGGATTAGAGTCAAATGTTTATGAAATGGGATGTAGCCCAATTTTTATTAAAAGGGGTAGAGTCCAATGTTATAAAAGGAGCTAACACCCAATATTTATAAAATGAGGTAGAGTCCAATGTTTATAAAAATGAGTAGAGCCCGATGTTATAGCGGGCTAAAACCTAAGGTTTATAAAATGGCTAAACCTAATTTTTATGAAATGAGCTAAGGCCAGGTGTTTATCAAAGGGGCTAAAGCCCAATTATTATAAAAATGAGTTATATTTCAATATTTATGAAAATTACTAAGGCTCATTATTTATCAAAGGGATTAAAACCCAATGTTTATAAAAATGGGTTAAGAGCCAAGGTTTTTAAAAGTGATAAGGCCCAATGTTTACGAGAAAGTGTCTAAAATCAAGTTTAAGAAATGTGATAAGGGCCAATGATTTAAAAAGTGAGTCGAGACTGAAGGCTCGAGAAAAAAATGGGTCAATTCCAACATTGTGGAAATGAGACAAGGGCTTAAGTTAAAAGCTAGTCAGAAATAATGGGAAGGGACCCATCAACATTTGGGAAAGGTCGTGGCTCGATTGAGATTTCAAAGATGGGCCATGACAAAATGATATTATAAGTGAATAACATTTAAGGTCTATCGCCAAGATATGAATGTGGCCACTAGTGGCAAGGATAGTCAAATAGCAAGTCTATCCTCCATTTATAAAAAAAAAATATGTGTGATAAGCTTTAATAAATCAATGTGTTGTGCTGATGCACCTGCATCAAATTTTATGCTAGTAGAAGGGTTGACTAGATATGAAGTCAACCCTAGTATCATACTTTCTTGAATGGAGCTCATTGAGTCAACCCTTAAATGATGACATTCATGTATGAAAGACTGAACTGAGATAACATATCTATAATTATAAGATATGAGAAAATTATTTAAGATTTAACAACCATTGTCTAGTGTGTTCATCGTGATCATACAACACTCAAACAATCGATCTATAATGATAAGATATTAGAATATTGGTTTAGAATTAATAAGCATTGTTTGAAGTTTTCATCATGACCGTATGACACCCCGTCAACATATATGAAATGATATAATATGAAATAATAAGTTAAGATTCAACAACAACCATTTGAAATATTCATTGTGATTATATGACACCCATACCACAAATCTATAATAATAAGATATGATAAATTTATTAAGATTTAACAAAATTATATGTAGTGTTCATTATAATCGTATAACACCCATACAATTGGTCTAGATAATACTAGATTGCATTAATGGATAGTCGTGACAATGCTAGCATTGGGTAATAGTGTCATGCATTCATTGTGATGGTATGATACTCAATCCACTGGTCTTGATAGTTTTGGGGACTTAATTGTATCACGATGATAATATGCCGTTAGTCCAAATAAATAATAAAAAATAAGGAATTTGTTAAGATTTAATAAATATTGTCTAGAGTGTTGATTGTGTGATACCTGAACAACTAGTCTGGATTGTGTCAAATTTTCTTAATGCATCATCATGATCGTGTAAATATTGGATAATAGTATTGTGCATTCATCATGATTATATGATGTCCCGTTCACTAGACTTGATAGTTCGAGGGATTTAACTATACGTTGTGATGGTGTGACATTTAGTCCAACTATTAAGAGGTATTCTAATTTGACATAGATGATCATTATGAATGTGTAACACCCAAATAATTCATAATGGTTTGTGAATTTATACATCGTAGGGACAACTTGGTCCTTAAACTTTATTTATCTTATTTATATTTGGACAATCAAACCTTCCCATAATTACAATTTGGTCCCTAAATTTTACCAAAATTACAATTTAGTTTTTAGACTTTTCATGTATTTCTCTTGGATTTCCATACTTTTCTTTTATTCCATTTGAATCTCTAAACTTCATTTATTAGTATTTGGCCCCTAAACTTTCCCAAAATTACTTTTTAGTCCCTAGATTTTATACATCTTCAAATCATGACTTTAAACCATCAAATAAACCATAACATCGTCATAAACATCTTCCCCATTGATTATTTTTCGACGTTACTTGTCTAGAATAATGCATTTTTCGGTTAGTTATAAAGGTCACAAAAAAACTGCACAGTTCGGAAAAATGGTCGAAATCTCACTATAGAAAGTGAGTTGGTTAATGCTAAGTGTGAGGAATGATCTTAGATTTCTCGAGCATCTCCTAGCCTCATTTGATGTCTCAAATGGTGGTAGTAAGTACCTAAAATTTATGTTTTATTGAGCACGACCAAAACTAAATAGAAATCTAATTTTCATGATAATTTTTATTTGTTTAGCTTATCCTTAGTGTATGATGACTCAAGGAAAAGGCTAGATCAATCGTGAGGAATTCATAGCACTTTTCCTTAGAAAATTTGATCAACGGAGGCATCGAAATTGGCTTCAAAATCAAGGGTTATTTTTTTTGGATCATTGGGCAAGCTTGTTTAACCTCATTGGCCATGTTGTAGTTATCGTTAATGTCGGACAAAAATGAGGTTGGGTAGAGAACTTCCACATGAATTCAATGCCACTAAGAACATGTATTTTGGTGGAGGAAAAAGGCTTTATCCAAGCTTTAGTTTAAAGATTAACGATAAATGAAGTTATTAATATTTTAAAGAGAAATTTCCACAAGAAAGAGACCCCACCGTTTTATAGTGAGATCTAGGGGACAAAGAGTGACTAGCACATGCCATGGGTTGAATTGTTGAATTTAATTCAATTACAATTGGTTGCTTTCTATTTATTTCTCACGTTGGCGGCCATATCTCATCTCACATGACCGTGGGTCTGAAATCGTAATCTCAGGCGACTTGACTAACCCGATTGAGCAAAAGGAGATGATACTATTCACATATGTATCATTCATATGCATGCGTCGTTGGTACTACACATGTGAGCTCTACTGAATAATTACGTTAACTTGGATGGTCCTACCATTCTAATTAACCAATCCAATCAAATTTTGACCGATTTGAGGTCGCTTTGACTAGTTTTTTAATTTCTTTAATTTCTAAATATTCATTAAAATATTTATTTACACTTTATAACCTAAAATTACTATTTTACTTTTATTGGTTCATTTCAAATAATAATTTTCTAAATCAGTTTGATTTAATTTATTTTAGCTCGTTTTATCCAAATTTCTAATTCAATTTTCAATCTGATTAATTCGATCATTCGTCCTTTCCAAATTGATTTAACTTAGCTTGATTGATATTAAGTTTTCGATTCGAATCAATTCAATTTAATTCTTAGTTAACAGTTCCATGGGATAAATAAGGACAAAGTGTTGTAAATAAGGTTTTTCTAAAAAATATTAATGTAAAAGGGTATAATATAGATCTAAAGTTGAAAGGCTAAATCTCGTTATACATCACGATATATTCAATAATAAATAGGATGGAGTTATAATTATTAGAGCTATAAGGATCTAAGATATATTCCACATATACACATTAAAAAAATAAATCAGAACAATGTCAAGTATTTGATAAGAGTTTGAAGAAGCTCTCATGTACATGGTAAAAATTGGTACGAATATTATACTAATATGAGAAATACTTAACACAAAGAAAACTATTAATGTTAATGAAGGTGTTATAAGTTAGTGATGTGGTAAAAGTAAAAGTATAAAATAAAGTCAAATATTAAATCTTTGCACACAATTCTAAACTTTTGAGTACAAAACATATAAAATAAAAGATGTGAGTTATTGTAACATTAGAACATTAAAAATTAAATCAAACTAGAAATTCATTCTAATTGAGAAATTAAAAACCTTCAAAATAAATTAGATCAAACTTGATAGTACTGTAATGATAGGAAATAAAGGATGAGATTAACTCTTTATTTTTATTTGAAATTTTTTGAGCATTTAATTTTTCCGTACTATCTATTGTTGAAAAACAACAAATAATTCTCATAAAAAAAACTTTTTACTAATTTTTTAGTAGAATATAATTGAAGTGCATAATATAATAAGTATTTATATCTTATTCGTAATCAGGTAAAAAATTAAAAATTTGATTGAATTAAACTAAATCAAGAATTAATTTATCAGTGAAACTAATAATATCAAAATAGTAATGTTAGTACTAAAGCATAAATAAATTATTTTTGGAAAAATACATAAATTAAAAAATTAGTAAAAATTAAATCGAACTGATTTAATTAGATCAGGAGAACGAGATAGAACCATCTCGGTCAACACATGTCAAACCTGCATAAAGGTGCATTATGAGTGACATGTGTGGTGTCCGCATGTGAAGGCAAATAAACGGAGGGCACCTGACCTCCACAAGAATAATAGCAAATTTTGGTGTTTTTAAGCCAACTGAACATCAACCAAGCCTATGACTAGTTGACCCTTTATCCCTTTAAAATACTAATTGTTCCATTTTTTTTATGAACTATAAACTTGAACTCTGACAAATCCTTCTGAACATCAAATAATTACCTCTTAGACTTCATAAAACACTAATTCACATCATTTGAGATATGCTTAACATATGAAAATGTTCATTTCAGGGATCTGCATTTCCAATGGATATTTGATTTTGTAATGAAAAATATTAGGGAGCTTGGGATGGGTGGAGTTGGCATAGGAGGCATATTTTTTTTTTGGAGAGAAGACATTCAAGAAAGTTATACGGACTCGCTCTATACAAGTTGATTTTAGCTTATAGATAAATAAATTTTACTCTTTTCATATAATTTATTAATATTATTTAAGTGACAAGTCAACAAATATCTCTAAATCAAGCACCATGTCACTTACCATAAAATATGACAAATTATTATACTTTTGAAATATTTTTTTACCCCTGAGTTTCATCTTAAAAGTTTTGTGGATAAGTGTATGTGTTTGTATAATTTTCCCAAAATATAAATTCAAACTCCTCTTTGAATAAAAGTATATGGCTGTGTATTTTAGGGATTGATACGGAAGTTTTCCGTGGAGAACTTGGAGAAGAACAAGACCATCTACTCCTGAATTAAGTGGTTGACCGAGAAATATGTATGTAGCCTTGCTCAGCTAGTCCCTTTCATGGCATCTATTACTATTCATGATGTGTATTTTTGAGAAGTCGTTGTAGTCTACCACTACTTAATTCTCTCAACTTTCAATTCAGGTTTCCTTTTCCAATCACCACTAAGATGAAGAATCTATACAATACCGTATCCTTAAGGTTGCTCTGACGGATTATTGGAGAACGCTCTTAGTTGCACACGAAAATACACCGGCACCCTACCTACGGGGAACACACGAGTAGAGCATGAATGAAGACTTCATTGTCCTAGAACAACTTCACTTTTACAATTAACAACTTCACTTCCTTGCCATATTATATGACCGACTGATAAGTCAACATGAGGCCAACAGGATCCATCACTGCAACCACCTCATAAACCAAGCATCCAATGATCTCTCCATAAGGCTACCACCTCATAAACCAAGCATTCACTAGGCTAGCCACTCTGGTGCCCAAGCCTCGCGTGGTCTCATCCTATTAGGGTAGCCATCCTAGCACCTCAAGCATTCACAACACTTCATTCAATCAATCTCCATGCAGTCCAAACTCGTTTCTACAAATGTCTTATTCAATTTAATCTCAACATATAGAGACCAATGACTGGACAACTACTTACTCCCAAGACCCCGTTGACCGCTCAAGCAATCATAGCTTTTACCACCGCATCTTCTCAGGGGCAAATTCTTTAGTTTTAATGAATTCTCCTTTATGGAATTTTAATCATCCTTTTCTTACCTTAGTCCATCATCATTAGGTATGTCCCTGCGTATGAAATTTTTTTTTTGTGCTTAGCTCTCATGACTAAGACATGTTCTAGATATAAAATTATTTTTGAGCTTAGCCATCACAAGGATATGTCCATATATCTAAAGAATTTTCTAGGCTTAGCCCATCAATGGGATTTATCTACATGTAAAATAATTTTCCTGTTTAGCTCATTATCATGTTCATCCCTATATGTAAAACCATTTTTTGACCTATCCCATCCCCAATGTTCATGTAAAACATTTTTCCGAGCTTCCCCCATCACCATGGTTCTTGGAATTTTGGGCTTTAGCCCTCCATTTTGTGTCAAAGATTTTTTTGGATTAGCTCATAACGAGTCTCTGGGTGTAAATTGATTTTCGTAAATAGCACCTCACCATATGTCCCAAGCGTAAAAGATTTTTTTTGGCACTAACCCAGTTAGTGAGGAGGAAAAAACGTCCTGGTCAACCAGATAAAATTGATTCTTAATCAAAACCTACAGGTTCTCAAGGTGACCCGAATACACTGCTATTTGATAAGTGGAACGACCAGCTAGATTCTTGTGCGGGAACAACGAGGGAGAAGAGCTGAGAAGATGGAGGTGGAGAAGAAGGTCGAGTTGCCCGTGGTGAAGCTCGGGACTCAGGGACTTGAGGTAAGGAAGATTCAAGATTTGATCTTTTAGATGCCCATTTCCATTTGATCGCACAATCTTCAGCGGGGTCCGGCTTTAAGCTTATGATCACTTCAAAAAAAATGAAAGGTTTATGATATTAGTTGTTCCATTGAGATTTCTATCTTCTCTGGTGAATCTGTGCTGAAGGATCGCTCCCTCTTCTTGGTATGATTAGTTAATATTAGCCTTACATCTGCTTTTTTGGAGGATTTTGATTAGATTTCACTCTAATTGTGAAGGTTTTCAGCTTCGATTTGTAATATATATGTCGTCAGTAATATGATGTTTCTGCAGAAGTTGGAGGAGACGTCCATAGATAGGCTATCTGGTTGAGGATGTTTCAGTTGTGCGAAAAAAAAGTTGAGGATGTTTCTGCAATTCCTGTTGAACTTGACACTAATGCTAGTGCTAGACATGATTAAGCTAAAGTTAATGGAGTTATATGCTTATACTGACACATTTCTTAGCGTCTCCGAGCTTTGAGATCATTATAATTTATGCAAATTAGATGTTTCTGACCTACGACGTTCTGTTGCATTATCATTTGGCATCTTCTATTGTTTGTGAGGACATGATAAAGGTTGCTTCTTTATTTGGCTTACTTCCAAATTTTTTATAGCACAAGGACTTTATTGAGCTTCTCCACAGGGATGGATACTTATCCCATTAAATGCATGTTCTTCTTCAAGATTTTTGCTCTTGTTGTCATTCCTTGTTACTACACCTTGTTCTAGGTATCAAAGCTCGGATTTGGATGCATGGGCCTTTCTGGTGTCTACAACTCTCCTGTAGCCGAGGAGGAAGGAATTGCCATAATCAAGCATGCCTATAGCAAGGGCATCACCTTCTTTGATACTGCTGATGTCTATGGAGCCAATGCCAATGAGGTTCTTGTAGGAAAGGTCTGTATTTTCATTATATTCAAGGTCAAAGAGTATCTATCCATAAGTTCACAACAATATTAACTAAGATGACTTACCAGGAGGATCTGATTAGCCGTACTTTTCTTTGAGTTTATATCGATATAGGCCTTGAAACAACTGCCACGTGAGAAGATTCAGATAGCAACAAAGTTTGGGATTGTGAGAGTTGACGCTTCAAAAATGATTGTTAAGGGCACTCCTGAGTATGTTCGCTCATGTTGTGAAGCAAGCTTGAAGCGTCTTGATGTGGAATACATCGATTTGTATTACCAGCACCGTGTAGACATATCAGTTCCCATAGAAGAAACTGTGAGCACTGATTTCAACACATGATTGTAAATCTCCTGTTTTTTTTATGCACTGAGATCTTCAGACAATCAAATTAAATTCTTATTTGACAAAACAAAACATTTTATGCATTACCTTGCAATTTGCCCATGTAAAGATTGTGTATCTAAAATTCCAAAAAAATGTGATTGTGGATCTCTTTCTTGACCTTTTCAAACCGAAGTGGATTTTTCTCTGTTAACTTTTATAGCAATAGTCAGGGCATGCATTCGAAAAGTCTTGACAAATGTATTTTTGATGATGCAGATGGGAGAGCTCAAGAAATTGGTGGAAGAGGGGAAAATAAAGTACATTGGTCTGTCTGAAGCAAGCCCTGACACTATCAGGAGAGCGCATGCGGTTCATCCGATTTCAGCAATTCAAATGGAGTGGTCTCTCTGGACACGTGATATTGAAGATGAAATAATCCCCCTTTGCAGGTTTGTCTGCAGAGCGCACAAATGTTTCATTTCAATTTTGTTTTTCAGTTTGATCTTAAGTTTATCAATTATGTACAATTGCAAGTAGTCCATTTTCGGGATCCATTTATTGAATAGGGAGATTCAATTTCAAAGTTTGTCTCTGACTAGGAATTATGAGACTTATTCTGATGTTTATGAGATACAGGGAGCTTGGCATTGGAGTTGTCCCCTACAGTCCTCTTGGTCGAGGCTTTTTTGGTGGAAAAGCTATTGTTGAAACTTTGTCCCAAGATTCCTTTCTGGTATGCATTTTCATCTTTTAGGAAAATCATTTCTTGAGCCTAATAAAGTATCAACGCCCATATTTTAAACATTGGTGCAAGTCGTGTTTAAGATGGAAAACTCGATCAACAACTTAGGAATCTTTTATTGCATGATCTCGATTTCTGATATTATTGTACTTAACAACCCTTAAATCTGCTTTTCTGCAAGGCAAATCATCCTCGATTCTTGAAGGAGAATCTTAATAAGAACAAAGAAATATATTTTCGGATTGAGAACCTTGCAAAGAAGCATGGGTGTACCCCTGCACAGCTGGCACTAGCTTGGGTTTTAGAACAAGGAGAATACGTTGTGCCCATTCCTGGTAATCTTTATATAATCATTTCCTTTACACGAGTCCACTTTCAGGGCACACGCCACTTCACATCTTTCTAATATGCCATTCTGAGAATAGCTGATCATGACTCCCTTAGAGACATTTTTTGCTAGCATTGACAATATTATGCCTGTAGCCAGTCCCTGACAATATTCGTGAGAAGCAACCCAGATTCTCCATCTTCCCATCTTTTCTAGTGAAAAAATGAGATGTAAAGTCATGACAGTTTGACATGTCCTGCAATTTTCTGGTTCCCATTGTACCTTTCCAACTTTTCATTGTGATGCTTATAGACTCAAGAATGGATCCACTGTCAATCTGGGGCTTATACACACTAGGGTGGATCTTAGCTGTGCCTCTGGTCCGTGTCTTTGAAATATTCACTGGTAGTTCTGCCTTTGGCACTTTGCAGGTACAACTAAGATAAAGAACTTGGATGATAATATTGGTTCAGTCGGGGTGAAATTGACGGAAGATAACTTGAAAGAAATTTCCGATGCAGTGCCTCTCAGCGAGGTGGCTGGCAGCAGATCATACGAGAGCATGGCTAGCGCAACATGGAAGTATGCCATCACTCCCCAAAAAGCTTAGGATCTTAAAAGTGCTCATGATCTTGCTTGGAATGTATTATGTCCAATATTTATCGAATAATGGAATAGGCTATACATTTTTTTCTCTTGATATTAGCAAAACAATCTTTCTTATTGTGTACTCCAAATGCCTTACTCTTGAAATGGTTGCATTAGTGGCTAAAATGGGAAATAAGGTGATAAACTTTGTGTGATATGTTAATTTAGGTGTACAATTTTTTATTTTGTATTTACAAACAAAACTTTCAATTTAAGGAAACCATTAGTGTGTGATATGTGATGTTAGCTTCAGCAGTATAGGAGGGGGTTTATCATCATTTTGTTTCTCATATGCTAAATTGATCATATATATAAAGAAAATGTAGGAGTACTAACAAGTGTTATATAAATGTATCTTTTGGTCATAAACTTAGAGCTACAGCAATTAAAAGCTACTCATAATTGGATTGCCAAAGGAAGTAAAGGTATTATCTTTGCTCATATAATTAGCTTTGATTATCAAATTGGTAACTTAAAAGCTTTTATTCCTCGTGATCTAATTAATGATATGAGGAAGGGCATTTGAGCTTAATTCTAGTGATTTAGTCGGGAGACTGGAGGATAGTTCTCCCTCTCATAGTTTTCAGATCCAGTACAAATATTTCTGACTCTAACATATTCATTATAAGAAAACCATTAATTTGATATGTTATAATAGTGGAATAACTAATTATGTTATGATCGCCATTATATATGCAATTAATCTATATAATAAACTCATTTAACATGTTGAGCAAAAAAACTCATTTAACATTTGAGTTTTTACCTTTCCCTCGTTTGAATCCCTTCAATATATACTACCATTTCCATCTTCTTTATCAGTGCCACGTCACCTTCTAACATACCTCCACCTGCAAAATCCTTACTTGCTGCTGTTTAGTTGGGACAGTCAAAGAATTGGTTCATCCTTGGCATTTAGAGCACTAAAGCATCTTGAAAATACTCATAGGCAAAATTTAATTTTTTAATGAAAACTAAAAATAAAAAAAATGAAAAGTTAAAAAAATCCCTAAAAAACATGATCAAGAGTTTTTCATAGCTTCTATAGGTTTAATAGGACTTTCAATTTGGAGGAATAGTTGTTGGGTGAATGTACTCTGCGTTGATTTGAATTTCATAGACGTTAGGTTAATCTACCTAGAAAAAAACAAAAATGTCATAGTAACATTTATCTACCTTGCTTGTGATGACTAATGGATCAGATTAAATAACTAGAAAATGTTATTTAATATTGGGTGATTTCAATAATATTTTAAGGTCATGGGAAAAAAAAGAAGGGGGGAGTTAGGAGCTTAAGGATTTGATTTCTGATTTAGAATAAAATGATAATGAATTCAACATGCATCTATTTACCTGTATAATAATAGAGAAGGTAGTGACTAAGTTTATGAAAGGTTTTTTTTTGCAATAAACAAATTACTTATATATATATATGAGACCTGCATAAACTCAAATTGACTGTATAAAGAACAAATTGAGGAGGGCTTGTTGCGCTGTGAAACCACCTCCACGACAATATGTATCCAATCGAACTGATTCCATACTACAATCTCGTCATTGCACTTGTTCCCTTTCGTTCCGACCAATAAAACCAATACTTGCAAACACAGTGTAAGATATAAATTACCATCACACTTTACTTTTATTGTCATTAGGGAGGGTATAGTCCATCTTGCCCTCTCCTTACAGTGTTTCTAACAAGGCCACCTCTTTTGTTATTAAGCATAACAAAATATTCATTTAACAAATACAATATTTCCTATATAACAATATGGGACTAGGGAGAGATCTCTCAAAAAGGGTTGGGATCTTACTGTTACATATCAACTAACTAGTATAAGCCATTTAACTTAAATTATTATATAATTCTTGTTTACTATATTTTTTATTATAATAAAAAACAAGTATATACTAAATTAACAAAAGAACTAACTGATTCAACACGGATACCACAAGTATAAAATCATATCGGTCTAGTTCAATGACACTATAGCATATAATCTAAAGTTTCATATTTATACATAAAGAAGAGTAACAGAAGAATTGATTTTCCTATCATAAATATTAATATTAAAATTAACAAAAAACTTATTTGAAAGGATACAATCCTAGATACATAATGTATATCTAGGTAGTAGTCCAATCATATTTAGGAATGTGAGAATAAGAAGTAGAAGGTACCTACATGCAATGGCTTTGCTTCCTAACCAATAATACATATGTCGATTTAAATAAATTTATTTCGGCTTCCTTTTATTTTGAGTTTTAACTTGCCGACCGTCTATACAATAAAATAGATCTGATAAGCGTAAAAATCGTTATATTATGAATATAAACTCAAGTCTCTCAATTTATTTTTATATTTTATCAAAATTTTATAATTTTTCCTTTGATAAATTTAGGGTTTTTTAGGGTTACTATAATTTCGTTCTCTTTATTAGGTATTTTATCATACTACTTCTCATTATAAATATATATATATATATATATACTTGGGTATATTTTTTTTCTACCTTCGTCCGTACATATCTCACAAACTTCAACCCCGGTTCGTTTATTATATTTTTCTTGACTATCCTTCTCATTATTTCGAGTATTGCATTT
The DNA here is from genome assembly GCA_030064435.1 of Trapa incisa. Classification (NCBI taxonomy): domain Eukaryota; kingdom Viridiplantae; phylum Streptophyta; class Magnoliopsida; order Myrtales; family Lythraceae; genus Trapa; species Trapa incisa. The sequence goes on from CM057771.1 coordinate 20,191,438, forward strand.
TGAATTTTCGTACTAATCGCATTTTCACGTACTGTTCTTTTTAACGAAAGAGTATTACCCTTCTCAACAGATAGTACCTCTCGCTCCGCTTTCGTGGCTCCAATTTTAAACTCAAATATGTCACCTACCTCTTCTTCAATTGTCTTTCCTACCAACTAACACCCTATTATGGCCCCTCATCATATGTTCACTCGCTTGCAAGATGACTCTCTGCCCCCGGAGCGTTTTACTATTTGACTACTGAACCCGTTAGTGGCTTCAGAGCGACTTTTCCTGCCACTCAAATAGAAATACGACCACTTCTACCCTAGAAATGAGTGGATGTACGCGACATCAGACCCACAATCCTGAAATCACTCTTCATGTCCGTATGAGGACAGAGACCTCATCCTATCCCCAGCCCGGTCTCATACGCTTGGTGCTACTCCAGATTTTGCACAGACACCTGGAACGACGATCTGCCCTTATACTCATTGGGTCGTCTAGTGCCCTTAGGACACATCACTACCCATCATGGGTGTCTTGATGATCCCGTACTCACAGTGCATGCACAAACAATATTTTCTCATATTGTCATGTAGTCTGTGGTGCCACTGGTCCAACGACTGCGACTCTTAACTCAACCCGCAATTGTTTGTCTTAACTAGTCCGTCGACCGGTTATGTCGCACTGCCGCTAGTCGACTGAGCATATCGGTCCTATCTTGGTACCATGGCCAAACAATTCACTTATTAAGTTTTATGGCACATATATCATGTTCGTTTACGAGCTCCTGCTCGTGCCAACTGGCCTTGGGCCCACTGTATGAGATTTTCAAAATTGGGCATTTAGCCCCCAAGTTCCAAAACCAAGGACCCCGGCCTATCAGAGCTATTCGAGCTCCCGTCGAGAAAATCTCCCAAATTGTTTAAGCATTGGCACACAGTCAGGAGAGAGCACTTCTGAGAAAACATATGTTTTCTCTATCCATTATACTGCCTGGGTATAAGGACACCTCCGTTCATAATCGATGAACGGGTTTTCAACTTCCTTCAAGGAAGTCTAATCATACCAACCGGGTATGATCTACTTACAATCGGTTAGTAGTTTTTTCGCATGATTTTCACATCACTTCCTCTGAGTAGTGATGTTTAAAATATCACTTAATAGTGAGTTTTCATACCGAGGTACTTATCATTGCCCAACCGGGTATGATATAAAATTTCCACTCACAACCGGTAAGTGGTTTTTAATTTTAAGTTGTGCTCATCATCCCAACCGGGTATGATGTTAGTAAACCCACTCACCCGTTAACGTAGTGAATTCCACTTGATCGGTTCTTTGTATTCACGCAAGCTCGTCCATGCTGGCTTTCCCGGTATTTTGCATTCCTACACAATATTAACATCCTTGTTCATTATTACTCGACATAACAGCCTTCATTCATTTCCAATGAATGAGAAAACCCAAACTTTTAGTTATTTGCAATTAGGTCCCTAAAGTTATTTCTCTTTAATTTTAAGTCCCTAATATCGATTTTTCCTCAAATTGAGTCCCATAACTTTTAAAATTTATCTTGGGACCTCAATTTATTCAATTTCACCAAAAAGGGGTTTAATTTCCCAAATTTCCAATTTGGTCCCCCAAATTTTCCAAAATTACCATTTTGCCCTTCCTTTACAAAAATGGTAAGTTTTGCCCCCAAAATTCCAAAATTCCTCAATTGATCCTCCAACATTATTTTCATGCCCAATTGACCCTCAATTTCATAAAATTGCATTTTGGCCCTTTGAATTTCTAAAATCCCCAATTTTCCCCCAATTTCAACTCTTCAACACTACCGAATTTGATTTCATCAAATTGACCGATCAAACACTTCTAATTATTGAAATTGGAGTTGAAATTGAGTTCCTACATGTTCATACGATTCTAAGAAACTTTGAATCGCAGATTTTAACGCTGGAACGAGCTCAAACGGAGCTTTGTCGGAAAATAGACTATAGAGAGAGAAAGCTTCGATTTCTCACCGGTGAGGGCACGACGGTCTGAGCTTTTGATTTAGGTAGATAGCTCTTATCTTGAGGTTCATCCTAGAATCAAGAATTGCATCAATTGATGCTGAATTGAGTTAGAATTTGCGGTTCTCTCTCTAACATCGGCAGGAAATTGTAGAGTGGAGCCGAATTGGCTTACTTTTCAGTCCTAATTCGGCCGTGGGAGGGCGGGGGAAGTGTTAGAAAGGCTTGACTTGGCCTACGTAGGGCTCGAAATGGCCAATTTCAACTCAGGCAAAACAGGACAACTTCGGTCCGCCGGAGCTGTTTTGCTATTCCATCATGTCGGCGCTTCTCTAGTGATTCTTGGATTGACTAGAGTTTGCTATCAGATAGATGACTTCTCCCCGGTTCTAAAGAGCCTGAGCTCTCCTTCCGAGGTTAAGAAAAATTTTCAAGTCGAAGTTCTAGTTTAAGCTTCACCAAGAAATAGAGGAGTAGAGAGAGAGAGAAGTGTTAGGGTGTAAGGAGAACGAATGAGGATAACCTCTTTATATAGGTGTAAAACTGTATATTAAATGGGAGAGATTTATTACTAGTATTAATATTGCCATAAATTATTGGTATTAATTCCAATAATTTAATTTCAGTATTAATTCCAATAATTTAATTTTGGTATTAATTCTAATAATTAAATATATATTAATTTATTACTATTTATGATAAGGCGTATAGATACTTGTTCACCTGAACCAATTTGGTTTTTCTTTTCTAATTTGTCTTAAATTTCTTTTCCAAGGTTTAATGAACCCTTTGGATCACCCGAAAGTTGTAAATTTCCAAATTGCTTGTTCCCAAATGATCGGGATTGTAAATCGGCTCGGTTTTCTTACTCGGGTTGACCGGTTCTTTCCTAGTTTTCCTTAACTCAAAAGTGTGGGGTTTACATAGTTAGTCATGGATTTACTATGTTGGGACTCCGGGGATTTACTATGTTTGGACTCCACGAAGCTACTATGTTTGGGGCTTCCTGAAACTACTGTGTTTTAGCTTCATGTGCATGAGATCGGGATAAGGTCTCTATACTATACGGACACGGAGTGGTATTCAGATCTAAGGGTCGAACGTTGAGAATATCCACTCAAACCCAGGGTAGAAGTGGATGAACTTCTATCTTGGTGGCTAGTAAAGATGCTCCGAGCCACAAGTGGGTGCAATGGACATGCTACATCTACGAATGTGTGTACCCTTCATGATGAAGGGCGTGTATTGTTTGCTAAACACACCTAACATAGAAATGGGGAAAATGTTTTGAAAACCTTGGAAAGTATTTAAAAATCCTTGGGAAAGAATTGGTAAACCTTGGAAAGATGTTTTGGAAATAATTTGAAAATGAGGAAACCCTGTTAAAAGGAAAATGTTAGCCTTGGCATGGTAAAGGTTTTGGAAAACTAAACTTCAAAGAAAGACTTTCTTTTTAAAGAAATGATAACCTTGGCATGTCTATCTTTAAAACTCATTCCGAACAACCACTTACTCAGTTGTAGAACTCACCCCCTTCCTTTTATCCCTTTCAGGTAACCAAGGGAAAGCCCACTTAAAGACTTCCCTATAGCTGAACCTACAAGACAAGTATCTAAGGATTAATTAATTTATTTTTTATTAATATTATTATAGGAAAGATATAGGTGAAAAGGACGCCTTACTCCTCGCGGTTTAGAGAAGGGAAAACCTTTAATAAAACTGGGGAGTGGCGGGTTGCTCAAGGGGATCCGATTAAACCGGGTTGGGGTGTGATACGAGGACTATTATGTGAATATGTGATCCCTTTCTATGATAGAAAGGGCATGTGAATGTTTGTTGAAATACCTCCCGAGCAAGCGGAAGTGCTCAACAATTGATGAAATCATATTACAACAAACATAATGCATAAAACATTTTGATCAACTGATTTTCTTGAAAACTCACTTCTCAACCCCCACCCATCGAGTTGTAGAAACTCACCCCCTTCCAATAAACCCTTTTCAGGAGAAATACCTCGCCACGATGAGCAGAGGCTAGAGGAGAAAGCAAAAAGGCATTGCAAATAGGTAACTTTTACATATATGTTTTGTAAATAGGTGCACTTCAAGGAAGTGCATGTTGAGGTGAAAGAATTAAGGAAGGCATGCTAGGATGACCCAAAGAAGTAAGTTAAACCCAATGGACATGTAAGAAGGAAGATAGCATCAAAAGATGTCATGACAAGTAAGAATGGATGGACTACCCATAATAAGAAAATAAAGGAAGGAACATCCCAAAAACCTTGAAGGATTAAACCCTCCAACTAAGAAGTAGTTAAGTGGAACAACCACTAACATCAAAGTTGGCTGTGGTCCACACTCCCTTGATGGAACCTAAGTAGAGGAGGAAGTGAACCTAAGGATATCCTTTTTGGACTTGTGGGTAAGACATGCTTAGTTATGATAAACTTCAGGAAGTGAGTAAATAATGAAAAGGAAAAGACATTCCTTTAGTGCATGATTTAAAGGGGCTAAGTGAAAGAACAACCAAAGTGATGACATGTCAAGCAAATCCCAAGTTAATATTACGGAAAATTATTCCCGGTGCAAAGGATGTTGATTTAGTTTTGGGGACAATACTCCTAAAAGGAGGAGAGAGTTGTAAACCCCGCATTTTGGAGTTAAGGAAAACCGGGAAAAGAACCGGTCAAACCGAGTGAGAAACACCAAATCGATTCACAAACTCGATCATTAGAGAATAGACAATTTGGGAAATTTACAACTCCCGAGTGACTCAAAGGCTTCATAATACCTTGAAAAAGGACCTTAGGACAATTTGGGAGAGAAAACCAGACTGGTTTGGGAGAAACGGATCCGAGCCAAATTGATCCGATTTATGAATCGAGTCGATTCATGAACTAGAATCGATAGAGACTGGACAAACTAGAAAATTTATGGATACTAAGTGACCTAAAGAGTCACAAAATTAATGAAAAGAGACTTTAGGATGAATTAGAAATGAAAACCAAAATGGTTCAGGTGAACCGGATCCGAATCGGATTGAACCGCTTTGGACCGGTTTGAACCACTATTGAACTAGATGCTAAATTCATTTTTCTAATTGGCTTAAAAAACTCAAATTAGAGAATTGAGGCCATCATTGGATAGAGAATGAATTTAGATGAATTTAGAAATTTTTAATTTTGAAAAGCTTGGTCGAATCGGGCCTCAACCAGCTGGTTTAAGCGTTGAACCTAGTTCGGATGGTCCGAGTCTGGTTCGGAACAATGTCATCTTCTTCCTTTAGTTGACAACACTTTTCACTCGACAGAAAATTAAGCAGCGCCACGGAAGATGAAAAGTCTCCATCCAGGTAGTTTCATGCAATAAATGACTGCCATTAAGGTGCCAATCGGACGGCCAAGAAGTCCTCAAGCTTCCTATATAAATAGCTCATTCTCATTCATCCTCCACATACCTGAAAACTCTATTGTGTCTCAACTGTTCCATTTTCCGCTGAAGCTCGAACTAGAGCTCCGACTTGGGTATTTTTTAAAAATTTGAGGGACGTGCAATTTCTTAAAATTGAGGGCCAATTGGGCATGATAAAGATGTTGAAGGATCAATTGGGCAATTTCAAAATTTTTGGGGATAAACTTACCATTTTTGTAAACTAGTGGCAAAATGGTAATTTTGGAGAACAAATTGGAAGTTTGGGAAACTTGAACCCCTTTTATAATTTTGAATAAATTGAGGTCCTAAAGTGAAATTTAGAAGTTTCGGGACTCAATTTGTGGAAAATCGGCATTAGGGACCTAGAGTTAAAGAAAAAGAACTTTAGGGACCTAATTGCAATTAATCAAAAAGTTTGAGTAGTTCATCCATTTATGATGAATGAAGGCTATTAGGCCAAGAGATAATGAACAAGGATGTTCATATCGTGTAAGAACACGAAATATCGGGAACGCCAATAAGGATAAGCTCGCGTGAAGACAAAGAACCGATAAAGAGGAGATCACTGCATTATCGAGTGAGTGGGCTAATTTAATATTATATCTGAATTAGGATGATGAGCACCTCGAAAATGAAAACCCACTATAAAGTGGTATCTTAACAATCACACTTGAGAGGAGTGATGTGGAAATTACACGAAAAAACTACTTATCGATTGTAAGTAGATCATACCTGATTGGTATGATGAATTTTTGAGAAGGAAGTAGAAAACCCGCTTATCGGTTATAAGCAGAGATGTCCTCATACTCGGTTAGTGTGAGTAGCAGATGAAAAGTCTATTTTGTCGAAAGTGCTCTCTCTTTACTGTGTACCACTACTTCAAACTTTTGGGAGACCCTCTTGACGAAAGCTCGAATAGCTCAGATAGGTCGGAGGCCTCGGTTTTGGAACTTGGGGTCTAATATGCCCGATTTTGAAAATCTCGTACAGTGGGCCCAAAGCCAGTTGACATGAGCAGGAGCTCGTAAAAAAACATGTGTTCAAGCCATGAAAACTTTAAATAAATGATATGCTTGGCCATGGTACCAAGATAGGACTAACATAATCGATGAACTGGCGACAGTGCGACATTACAGGTCGACAGACCAGTTGAGACAAATAGATGCAGGTCAAATTGAGGGTCGGGGTCGTTGGACCAGTAGCACCAAAGATTAAATGGCTTTTGTTGAAAAACTTTATTTGTGCATGCACTTGAGGATCAGAATCGTTAAGACGCCCAAGAGGGGTAGTGATGCGTCATAAGTACTACTGGATGACATGGTGGCAATAAGGGAAAAAGAAGCTACTGTGTTTCTCATCGTACCAGTTAGTCATGGAGTTACTGTGTTTGTACTCCACAGAGTTACTGTATTTGAACTCCACGAGGTTACTATGTTTGGGGTTTCCCGAAGCTTCTGTGTTTGAGTTTCATGCGCATGAGACTAGGATTTGGTCTCTGTGCTCATACGGATATGGAGTTTTATTTACGGGATTGTGGGTCGGATGTCGCATACATCCACTCATTCTCAAAGTAGAAGTGGAAGTGCTTCTATATAGGTGGCTGATAAAGTTGCTCCGACGCCACAAGTGGGTACAGTGGACGGGCTGGCCTATGAATGTGCGTACCCTTCTTGATGAATGGCGTGCGTTGGTTGATAAACACATTAGTTATGGTTGAGGATTGGGAAATTGCTATGAAAACTTAGACTTTGAGGATAAATTATTTTATTTTATACGGAGTTTGGCACACTCCAAGCCTATAAAAAGAACATTACAATGGACAAAGGCAATGATTTTAATTGAAACTAAACATTGAGTAATGATGTTACTCACATAGTGCAGCAACCATAGCCCTTCTGGAATATGGTCGAAACTGAAAGTCCGAGATCTTTCCATTGAATAGAAATCTGGTCACTTTCTGAGGCGCTGGCACCTGAAACAATCCTAGACTGACCAAAATCCTTGAGCAAATCGGTGATGAAATCTAAAGGCGTTGCCCCTTTACTGGAAAAAGACCTCACAGATGTGATGAGTGCATTTGAGATGTCCAGCAATGCCTCAGCATCCGCCACTTGTTCTCTGGGCTTATCAACTGAAACGCATAAAATATATAAGCCCAAAAAAACAACCCGGTATAGATGGATGATTGCCAAAGAGTAGATAAGGCAAAGTAATTCAGGAAATACCTAGTTGATAGTTGCAAACTTATCAGAATCCGATCCCAATAGATCATCTCTTTCATCTGAAACAACAAAATTAAAAGTAATGAATCTGCAATTGAGAGCCTATAACAGAGCAAGTGAGAGACCTGGACGAAGGCATAAGTTAGCATCTCAGCCTCCTTCAGCGATCAACTTGAATTCTCACTAAAAACAAAGAAAACAAGACACACACCATGAATTTCTATATTTCTTGCCACTACACAAGAACCTCGCACTTACGCACATGTTTGACATCATACCCATTGGATGCATGTTATTTAAGAAGAATTATCTGCCCTTCTCCACAATCACACATGGAATTTGATGTCTGTACCGGTCAACCCATTATCAGTTACAAGTGGGTTTACAAAATAAAAGAAAATTATGATCATTTTATTGCTTGATACAATCTTTGTGGCATTGCCAAAATATTCTCCAAGGAGTATGGGTTTAATTATGATGAAACCTTCAATTTTGTTATTAAATTAGTTACCATTCCAGTGATTTTTTCATTGACCTATTCATCAGTTGGATGTTAATAATGTGTTTGTTCATGGCTATTTTCAACAACCATATTTTGTTAACTCTCTTTTTTTCTCATTATATTTGCTAAATTCGTAAATCACTTTATTATTTCAAATAGGCACTAGGGATGTCAATAGCTCGGGTTGGGTCCAGCAGACCTGCGCCCGAGTGGACCCGAGCCTCGGGTCAACTTGGTGGGTCCAGACTCGACCCGATTTTGGGTCTGCTAGACCCAAGACCCACTTGGACTCGAACCCGCTGCTCAGGTCCATTTGGACCCGAGTCGAGTCTATCTTATTTTTTTAATATATATTTTTTTTACCAAATATAAAAATTTTAAAATTATTGTAATATATAAATTTTTAATATTTGTTTGGTAATTTAATTTTTTAAATATTTATTATCTTTAATTTACCGAATAATTTACTGATATAATTTTTTATTAATTTTTATTTGTAAATAATAAGAAATGGACTATGAATGTGAGAGAATTAATTGACCAATAATACAGGGTGATATTAATATAATTTTGTATCAAATAATATAGTGTGATATTAATTTAATTTAATATAGCATGTTGAGAATATATTTATAAATTTATTAAAGTATAAGAAAGAAAAAATAATATAATATAATATATTTATAAATCTATTAGGGTATAAGAAAAGAAAAATAATTAATTAAGATTTAAGAAAGGAAAAAAATAATATAATATAACATAACATAACGAAGTAATAGAAAAGGATATAACAATTTTTAAATAACTTTTTTATTAAAAATTTTTAATATTTTTTACTACATTTAATGAAAAGATGTGGTTGCATTAAAAAAAGAAAAAATTCAAAATCACTTTTGGGCCCACATTCAGGCCCATTTGGATCCGAGGCTCGGGTCCACTTTTCTAGACCCGAGGCTGGATCCAGCTAGCAGGACCCGAGGCGCGGGTCTCAGGTCCAATCTATGGACCCGAATCCGAGCACGAACCCAATCATACCCGAGGTTACTCGGGTCGGGTAGGGACCTAAAGCTCGGGTCTCAAGTCCCATTGACATGCCAACAGGCACCTCAGGCTTGGTTTATGCGAATAATTCTCTTTTCATCTATGGTACATCCAAATTAATCATGTCTTTATTCATCTATATTAATGATATTATTATTACTAGATCTTCCAATACCCCTCTCAACTCCACTCTACATGTTCTATTATGCATCAATGATCTAAGTACTCTCCATCATTTATTTGGTATTCAAGTTCACAATAATTCTTATGGTATTTATTACACTCAATCTAAGTAAATTCAGGATTTATTATCTAAAGTTGTCATAAATACTTGTAAGTGTGCATCTACTTTTATTCCTTATAGATCATGGCTCTCCCTCAAGGATAGGACACCTTTTTCGGATCTCACTCCGTATTATCAGATTATGGGTTTACTTCAATATCTCATTATCACTTGTACCAATCTATTTTATGTTGTGCATCATGTATGTCAATTTATGCATCAAACTACTGACATTCCTTATATTGTTGTCAAATGCATAATTTGCTACCTTTAAAGAACTATTCATATTATCTTACACTTTGGTGCCACTCCCCTACAACTATTCATTGCTTATGTGTTGTCGACTAAGTTTGATCACAATCTTATTTTATATAGTTATAAGAATTAACGTATTGTCACATGTTTTAATATATAAGCCGAATATAGTTTTGATAATAAAATAACTAAACTTATTTGGATCCAATCTTTTCTCTAAAAACTTTATTTATTTATCACTTTTCATTTTTTATACGCTCTAGTACGACAATTTATAAATTATATAATTTATAACGAATCCTGTTTTTCATACTCAAATTAAATATATCGAGATAAACTATCAATTTATTAGTAAACAAGTTAGATATAATTTTTTAAATATTTATTTTATTTGCACTCATACTTAACTAACTAATTTATTCACCAATATTTTATTATCACTCTACTCAATTTTATTCGGTAGAAACTCAATTTTCTTAAGATTAATTTGAAATTATATATAATATAATTATAACTATTTAAAATTATAATATATATATTTTATCATATTATTTATATTATTATAACCATACATGTTAAGCCCTCTTACTCTACTATTTTAGATTTCTATACTAACAACCCACATTCTCTTTAATTTAAATTTAAATATAAAAAATTATTTTTCGTAATATTAGAGATGAATTTTATAATTAGTGTGCATGTACTAGTGGGTTTTCTTGCTAATATTTTGCTTTATGAATTAAGATAATTTTCACACAAAAAAAATCACCTCAATTTGATTATAACTTTGGCTTCTTTCCAAATTTTGTTATTTTGAATTACGAGACTAAGTCTCACTTGTGAGATTGATATGTGAATGTCAATTTAAAAGAGAAAGGAGACTTCCTAGTTCCTTAACCAAGTCGTATGCAATATGGAATAGATGTCCTAAATACACGGTACTTTTGAACAAACTTAGTAAAATGAAGGGTGCAAAATTTTGGCCGGTTGAATTTTATTATAAAATAATCTGATTAGGATGTATGAAAGCCGAAATAGATGAGCAATTTCCTCCGAGTTGCACTAAATTATGAGTAAATTAATTTAATATAATAAACAAATTATTATATATATATATATATCATGAAAATATGAGTTAGGTGGCAAGATTTGCATGTACCCATATAACTAAATGTCACTGGCACAAAGTATTGAAAAAATGCACTCACGTTTTTTTTTCAATTAGTTTATTTCAAAATAATTTATGAATTAATATTTAAAATATTCATTTTTCATTCAACATGACTTCCAATTGGCTATTTAAGATAGGATATACTCCATCCCTAAGCGGACGAAAAGAAACACACTCCGACAAAGAAAAAGGTCTTTATAGTTGATGATTTTCTCTTCTTTGGTCGGCCGGAAGCAGTGAGCCCTGAGCCACGAGGGGGAGCGGAGTGCATACAGATATGGTTGGGCGGAGGTTTCAGGTTCGACACAAAGATGCCGATTTCGACATCGACTACGATACTGACAACGGCCTCGAGGTTTCCTGCCTTTGATGAATTGAAGAGTCCAGTTCCTATCCAGAGTTCATCATTTGCCGACAGTTTTGTTCCTTTTTTTTTCCATTTTTTCAAGTTTTCAGATTTCAGCTCTTCTCTCTCACCGAAATTCCTCCAGACAAGCAGAAGGTACCCTCGACTCAGCTTATTGTATTTTTATACGGATGTAGCCAGTGACTTCATAACCCACCGATCCATGGGATGGTGCGCCATTAATCCCAAATGAGTTTCAACGCAAGAAGGTAGCATACTGCTTGTATCAGCAGAGACTGTGTTCTTAGTAGTTGATTTTGATTGTTTCTGTAGATCTTTGGAGCTGAGAATGTTCAAGTCATCTCTGAAGACTCCGATCTCCTCACAATAACAGAGAAGCTCAAGCTGGTCTCAATCGATGAAGAAGCAGAGAAGCGAAGGAGGGAGACCAGAACGATGCTGAGGCGTTGCGTAATGGCGCTGAGACAGTGAAACCGGACGAGGGTTTGGCTCGAAAGCTGCAAGTAATCTTTCCCTTTTGCTGCTACTTTTCGGCTCTTAGAATTTCTTTAGATTGCATCATCTTTTTTCCCTGGAAGGAACTGAGTCGTTGTTTGTTGTGTTCAGGCAGAGGAGCAAGCTTTGTTGATGGAGCAGTACTTTGCAGGTCAGAATGCAAAGCAGTTCGAGGAGAAGTTGAGACCTTTCATCAGTCAAATTCGACTGGTATTGATCAATATCACTTTGTGTGAAATCTATTCTTTTTAGATAACTAAATTTAGATACAAAAATTATATTTAACATAATTCACTTATATTAACTTTTAATTAACAACTCCATTTCATATATTTTTATTTTAAAATATTATTAAATTGATATATAAAGGCATACTATATATATTAATATTTTTTTTTCAATTGAGTTGTCAATAAAAGTTGTATGTTAAATAAGATAAAATAAAAGTTTTATATATAAAATTAAACCGTTAAATAAAATTCAGGGTATTATTTGAAATTTGGCTATCTTTCTACTTTATCTATATCCATTTTAGTAGGCTTTTAACTGGCTGAAATGAAAATTGCTGGATCAGAGGTAAATGCTCCGGTTCAAAGAAAACTGAACCGGTTCTTGTACTAACTGAAGCTTTATTGGTAACAGTGAGGATCCTGGGCGGCAGGAAGCAGCCCGAATGACAGTTCCTGTAGACGAGCTCAAGGAGAATGCCTTGGCATCTCTGTCCAAGGTAAGAAGAGCTCGAGGAAAAGGCTTTTGCTTTACACTATCACAGCTGACGGTAATGGCATGGCTTTGATAATACCATTGAAACTTTGCAGGAGGGGAACCTGGAACCAACAAAGGCTGAACAGGACCATGCTTTCTTGATACAGCTTCTTTACTGGTTCAGAAGAAGCTTCAAGTTATGAAAAGTTCATCTAGTCTTTAAGTTCTATTTGGAATATCTGTCTTTAGAAACTTCAGCAGTATGAGCTTGACGATGCAAATATTTCACTGCTGTAGATGGGATAATGACCCTCGATGCGAAGGCTGTGGCAGTGAAACAATAAATCAAGGCCTGGACACTCCAATTCCTTCAGAGCTACAGTATGGTGCTTTTCGAGTCGAGCTATACAGGTAGGGAAAGTAAATTTCTCTTCCCCTGCTGTATGCTTCAGCCTGTCATCCTATTTTCCATTTCATTTATGGACAGAAACCATTGCAATAATCTATGATATGATATCCCAAGGTAATACTTGATTTTATGGGGCCCATGACTTGTATGCTCTCAACTTAAGCTGTAGGTATTGCTTGAGAACAACCAGATGTCCAAGATATAATGATCCATTGAAGGTTAGTTTTCTCATTAATCTGAAAATTGGCCTTCTGGGTTCATCTTCCATATTTTGACAAGCTGGCTTCTTTCCCTTTTACATAGCTCTTAGAAACCAGAAGTGGCCGTTGCGGGGAGTGGGCCAACTGCTTTACACTATATTGCAGAGCTTTCGGTTATGCCACCCGTCTGGTCGGTCCTTTCCTGCTATGTGGAATCCATACTAGAGATTAGCAATATGTTATCTTGAGTAATTTTGAGGCTTCAAACATGCAAATTACATGCAAGTTCGCTTACCCATAGTCATAATCAGGTTGTGGATTTTACTGATCATATCTGGACTGAGTGCTTCTCAGAACATTTGGGAAGGTAGCTGTAGTTATCATTCTGTTATACTTGTATCATTCTCTTATCGTAGCATCTTGATGTCCCATTTTAGTCTCATAATTAGTTTCTCTCACGGATTATAATAGATGGGTGCACCTTGATCCATGTGAACCAGTGTACGACTACCCTCTGCTCTATGAAATAAGGTAACCTAACCTCCATTTTTTTTTATAGAATATGGAATCACTAGCTTGTCTCTACTTCTAGCTGGTAAAGAAACCTTATAGTTTCTTATTTTATATTGGCCAATTTACCTGATCAGTTGGAGCAAAAAACTGGACTATACATTTGGCCTTGCAAATGATGGCGTTTATGATATCGCTAAGCGCTACACAAGAAAGTGGCCCGAGGTTGTAGCTCAATTTCTGTCTTCTTTATTGCATCTGCACAGTATATAATTACATTTCCTTCTATGATTTATTGCCATTGCAGGTTTTGACTCGAAGAACCCTGATCACAGAATCAGCTCTGGCGGGTATTTTTAGTAAGCTGACCAGAGAAAGTCGGAGAAGTTTTCCACCAGAAGCAGTCTCTGCACTAGAAGATCGTGACAGAAGAGAAGTTGAGGCACTTGAGAGAGATTTACATCCCTCCAGCAATTTCTGTTCTTGAAGATTGTCCTATAAGGGAATTAAGCAGATGATCTCCTTGTCAATTGTTGTCTAAGATAAGTGGCAGCCGAGGGAAAAAGAGTTGTTGCTATATGTGTTGCTTATTTCATAGTTCAGCCGCTGATTTTGCTTCTTCCAAGTTGAGCTGTAATATTACAAGGTATTGTGATTGATGAGACTCGTGATTGATCATACTCAACGATCGATGTTTGATTAAATTTAAAAATATTATAACTTTAAGTCTAGTTTAAAATAGTAATGCTTTATTTGAGTAGAAATAATAATATTATTATTTGGACTAAAACATTTATAATTTTATTTAAATTTTAATAAAATATTAAGATTATATTCGAGATATCTATAAACCATAATTATTATTTGCATATATTCATTGAATAAATTTTCCAAAAATTATATTTTTTCATCACTATCAAATTCTTTATTTAAACTACTCTTACCATTGATTTTAATTTTCCATTATAATAGTAATGTGATATATATATATATAGAGAGAGAGAGATACAATTGTTAGCATTTACAGGATCGATCAGATAACTACTGTGGCGAACCATGCGTTTGAGCAAACATGCGACCCTAAAAAACCATGCGCTTCTTCTTTTATTTGAGTGAGATAAACAAGTGTTGAAACTAAACATTTTTACGTTAAAGCATTGTTTGAGTAAAAAAAATAGATGTAAAAATAGTAGAAATACAAAATTTATGAATATAGAAATTTGAGGGCTATTAGTTTAAATGTAAACAATAGAAATTTCATACATTATTTATATATTTATATTTTATTGTCATCTTCAGGTTTTGGATTTTACTGATCATGCCTGGACTACTTAACGCTTCTCAGAATATTTGGGAAGGTAACTCATTCTATTATTATTGTCTCATCCTCATATGAAAAAGGGTAACCTCCATTTCATGCTATTTTTAAGGCCTGGTTCCCTTGTGTCTGCTTCTCTGTGGCAAGGAAACTTTTCTCTTTCTGAATATATTTTTGGCTTTACTGGGGCAAAAAAACTGAACTAGGCATTTGGTGTTGCAAGAAATTGGCAAGAGGTAACAGGATTTCTATCTCCTGAGTGGAGGGATCTTTATTACATGTGCACACTATGTTAAACTATATATGGTGTATTCCTATTGCAGGTCTTGACTCGAAGAAACTTAATCACAGAATCAGCTCTCATGAGTCTTCTCAGTAAACTGACTAAAGAATGTCGCAGAAGTTTCCCACCTCAAGCAATCCCTTCACTAGAAGATGGTGACTGATCCTTCAGTTTCCTTGTCCGGAAGGAAAAGTGGATACAAGCAACGGTGAACATCAAGAGCAGAGATTGGTGCTGGAGACAATAATAGCTCCCTGAGCTCTTCTTCATGTCCAATTCGTAATTGTATGGATGAACATGTGTCAAGGATTTACAGAGCATTCTCTCCTCATAGTCCAAATGAAAGTTTCCCATATGGATATTTTCTAACCAAGTTCTTGGCAGCAGGATTGTGGAGGGAAGCGAAGATGGTGGTGTCAGCTGGCATGTTTTGGACAGGAAAACCTCCCAGATCTTTGAAATTCGTTTTCAACGAAGAGCATTCATGATCAAATCGGCTGACTTCCAATCAAATACTTTCAGGGTTGATTAGGGTCAATTTACTGTTAGTTTAGGGGGTCTGTGGGAGCATTCATAATCAAATCGGCTGGCTTCCAATCATGTACTTTCAGGTGCTCCCACAAAACCACTTATGCACGTCTCTTTTGTGGGACCATTTACAGAGCATTCATGATCAAATCTCCACAGATATGCCTCAGATAGCATATTAAAACTTCATAAATGGATCGATTACGGTCATTTTACGGTTAGTTTAGGGTTAAAAACGAACACATCCCCTGGCCCTCTGAATAAACCAGTAAAATAGTAAATTCACTCGAATAAAGAAAGAGCAAATGACATACAGCATTTGGATATTATTTTGGATGCTCATTTTAATTCATTTCGATGTGCATATGCGCTATGACTTTTGGTGTTCATTTAATGGATGGATTAGAGATGCATATTTTTAGTAAAGAGACCTTGCAAGAGAAATCCCTAGATATTGCCGCCTAGAGTAGAGTAGACGAGGTTATTAGTGCTCTAGATGGAGAATTAGATCTTATAGTTCAACAAGTATTAGATGGGATCATACGAAAACAAGGACCTTCACAAAACACACGTGGTCTTCACAAAAAAATTATAAACATATATATATATAATGGTTCTACTTAAGTTATATACTAAAACTAAAACAATGAAAGTAATTTCATGGTTGCACAAGATTCTATGGCGATCAAAAACTATAGTATTTACGGAGGGAGCAGCATAGCGGGGATAACAAAAACAGTGTCTTCAATCGTCCCATCATATCATGGGTTTACATGACCTGCGCACGGAGTGGGAATGGATATTCCATGGCCCACCCATCATGGGTGGACACGTCTCAAATGAGATCATGTCCCGGCATTTTAGAAAAAATTAGTTTAAATTTATTTTTTAGAAAAAATCCCGGCATTATAATTTCCACCGTATGTACGGTGGTTAGTTGTGTCCCATTGACGTGATGTCGTCTCCATAGACCCTGTGATCACTTATGTGGCACACCATCATTCTTCGTAATTGTTTAATTTATGTTTATTTGTTATTGATTGTGCGATATTGTATGCAGTACGATATAATTGGCTGCTCCTACTAACATGTTTTATTTGACTCGCCTTCATTGATTGATTCAAACATCTTAATTAATATTATTTAAATAATTTTTAGCAAATCTTCCAGTCAAATTAACCAATTTTAGCATGTTTATTATTAATTCAATTGATTATTAACCTAATTTATTTTTTAAATATCTTAACCTATTTTCTTAATTTTAAGATAAAAAATTACATTTTTTACCCATCATAAATTTCCTTGAAAAAATGTATATCATTATTCGTCACTCGATTCAATCAAATTTTGATATAATTTTAAATTTGAGGTTTTTTAACCTTAATTTTTTATTAGTAGTATCCCATTAGGTTTAATTCAAGCTAAAATAATTGATTTCAAATGTACTTATTCGAACTAATTTTTCATTTATCTTAATTTTCTAGTTTAACTTTAATTTTTGATATAAACAATTAAATTTCCATTTTAAAAAAATGACGTATTATAGTTGTTACATCTACATACTTTTATAGTAAGGAGTGGGAACGTTGACATGACATATATCAAGTTAATGTCCACACTCGAGGGAAATTGGAATGGTGAATAAGGAGATATTGAAATTATTACTTCCAGATTTCCCAAAGATTTCTGGATGATGTACGAGTGATCTCAATGTTACAATGATACAATGAGAAGCGGTGAGATTAAATCGCATGTGTAAGAGACATGTACATAGTAGAGTGATTTGGTGTCATGACCTCAAATGCTAAGTCATCCCGAGTGAGAGACGGACCCTAGGGGTGTGAGAAGCGGTGGGATTGAGTCATATGTGTAAGAGACATGTACATAGCAGAGCAATTTGGTGTCATAACCTCATATGCTAAGTTATCCCGAATGAGAGACGGACCTTAGGGTTGTCAATTATGTTGAGTACATGTGACTCACAGACTGTTATCTTACCCGATCGAAATTATGGCATGACTTTTATGCATTCCTTAGGTCATGAGTTGTTGCGTTATTGTGTGCATATCATGATATATATATTGAAATGATTTGTTGGGGGAGAGAGAGTTTGATCCGACGTATGTGAAATTACGATTTATGGGTGGTCCAAGACATGAGTGTTAAGTGGCCGAATAAAACTATGAATATGAGTTGATTTTGTAAGTATGAAATAAATATCCATTCTAGAACTTTTATATGAAGTGTGAGATTCCAATCCATATAGCGTATGAATATTTTTACTTACCGCTTATTTTCGAGTTGTTTGTTTAAATTATTTTAATCACACTATTTTCTAAGAAAAGTTCAACTTTTCACTGAAAAATTAAAATAATTTTTTTATTTATTTTGATATTTATTCTCTCCAATTTTACTTTAATTAAGTTACCTACCATTATAATATCAAGTATAGAATCAGACTGGAATGTGTCATCTATTAGTATTATCTTCCACCAAGAATATAACCATGATTTTTCTCTTATCTATTGATACTTTCACAATATTTATCAATCGCTTTATATTAATTAGCCAATACATAAATGCTATAATATAATTGTTGCCCCGTAAGGTCATGTATCCCAGTTGTTTTATGGTCTTAACTTTCCTAAGTTTATTAATGTTTTTAGCATTCTAGAGGTATCTCCTAGGATGGTACAACCACTTGCACTCTCAATCTCATAAATAAATGAAGTATTTTTTAGATGTTGAAGCGATTCAAAGTCAATCTTATAGGGAAATTAAGTATTTTTTAGATGTTAAAGTAATTCAAAGTTCTGAAAAAATATTCATATGTTAGTCTTGATAGGCTAAGAAGATCCTAACCAGATTTGGAATGATGGAATGTAAGCACGTTGGTATTCTTGTAGTTCGGAAATTCGATTGTGCAAGAATGAAAACAAAGTAAAAGTTGATAACACTAAGTACAAATATTGATAAATCGTTTAATGTATCTGAATGTTAAATAACCAAATACTACTTATTATATTTTTTGAGTATGTCGGTACATGGAGAGGCCTACTTAGTTTCACCTATTAGCAGCTAAAAAAATGTTTTGAGATATATTAAAGGTACTCTTAAAATGAGAATTTTTTACATAAAATACATTAAAAGTGAATTGGTAGAATATTTTAATACTAACTAGGTTGGAGATGATGATATGAAAAGTACTTCTAATTTTGTTTTAAACTTGGAAATAGAGCTATATCAAAAAAATAACTTGGTGTGATCTATCAACAACACATGATGAGTTTTTTTTGGGACAAGCAATTTACTGCAAGTCGAGTATAGGTGATAATAATTGTACCATTAAGCTTTCTAAGGATCATGTATTATAAGGTAGGAATAAACACATAGGTGTACTATTGTACCGTTAATCTTTTTAAGAATCACGTGCTATATGGTATGAATAAGCATATAGGACAAAAGAATGGACCGTGAAATTGTTGGAGTGTTCAAGTGAATGAAGTAAATAATATATTCAGCAAGCCATTGAAGAATGAAATATTTGAGTGTATTAGAGCTGAGAATAAATGAAAACGAAGTTGTAATATAAGTTATGACTTGAGATTAAGGGATCCATTGGTATTTATAAATCATATGTGCTAAAAATAAAGATTTATACATACTAGTAGGGAGACTTAATAGAGTATGCATTCACACATTTGTAACGAGGTAAAAGTAGTATATAAAATGTAAGGAGAAATGGTAGTAATTTTCTATTTATAAATTACCATCTTCTTGATAACATCTATCTTTTTCATTAAAGTTTCTCTGCAATGTATCCTCAATTTTCTCATTCCCTTCTTCTAGTGATAAATCACCATCTTCTTAATAACATCTATCATGGTAACATACAAACTACAAACACGGTAGAGAACTTGGAATTGGTAACTTGGAACTCTTATATGAGAGTTGAGAAACAAGAAGAAAAAGAGATCAAGATCATGAAGTAGCTTTGCTCTAATTTCCATAATCCTAAATTCTGCCCATAAAAGAGAAAACTTCATTGTACTTTATGTAATATTTAATGTCATGTATAGAAAAAATGCTGCGACTCTTACTCCATTTGTCACTTGAAATTGTTTGGCTGCAATAAAAAAGTCAACAAAAATTACTAAAGTTTGTGTTTAATTGGGTTTTTTTTCCTAAAATGTATTAGTGATAAAATTTTGTTTAGTATTTATAATTTAATTTTATATTTTAAATTATATAATATATTATTTGATAAATTATTTAAATATTAGTATTTTATTAATATAAAAAAATACAAAACTTTTATGGTGTCATCATTACCCAAACTTTTATTTTATTTTATTTTAGAAAAGATAACTTTTCTTCTCCACCTACCAATTTCCTTCCACATCCTCCTCGGATTGGTCTGCTCTTCCCTTCCACAGTCTGATTTCATCCCACCGGAAGGCCCACCCTCCATCACCAACTCATCCACAAGCATCAAACCCTCAAAACTTCCGACCAAACAAAATCACAAACACTACACAGACAATCAGGGATAGAAAGAGAAACCAAAACATCTCCCACCGATCAATGGCTTCCACCTTATCTTCCTCCTCCCTCTCTGCATCCTCCCTCCAGAGCTCCCGCTACAATGCCGGTCCCCGCCGCCTATCCCTCCGTCTCCCGAGCTCCATCACCTTCCGCTCCCCACGGCCCCGTTCCTTCTCCGTCAAGGCCCTCTCCGCCCCCACCCTCACACAGGACGACCTCAAGAAGCTCGCTGCCGACAAGGCCGTCGAGTACGTCCGCAGCGGGATGGTCCTCGGCCTCGGCACCGGCTCCACCGCCGCCTTTGTCGTCTCCAAGCTCGGTGAGCTTCTCAAGTCCGGTCAGCTGACGGACATCGTCGGTGTACCCACCTCGAAGCGGACGGAAGAGCAGGCACGGGGGCTCGGGATTCCACTCTCGGTCCTCGACAACCACCCCAAGCTCGATTTAGCCATTGACGGGGCCGACGAGGTGGACCCGGAACTCAACCTTGTCAAGGGGAGGGGCGGCGCCCTTCTTAGGGAGAAGATGGTGGAAGCGGCCAGCGACGAGTTTGTGGTCGTGGTGGATGATACTAAGCTGGTTGACGGTCTTGGTGGTAGCGGCCTCGCTATGCCCGTCGAGGTCGTTCAGTTCTGTTGGAAGTACAATTTGGTGAGCATTTCATCTAATAAGCTCGATCCCCTTTTGGGCTGATCCAGGATTTACTATCAAAATTTCATATGCTGATAATGCACTATACTAAGGTTCATCATCAATTAGAGTGGGTTTAGATCGAAATGCATTCTCTGAATTTGAAACCTTTTGGGTTTAGTCTGCTGAGGTAACTAGATTTGTAATCAGAGTCAAAATCTGATCTACCTTTTAGTTTATGCTTTCTCCTAAAAGTGCAATTTGGTGAGCATTACATGATGGTTTGGTGAGGATTCAACGGTGAAATTGAAATCTGGCCGTGACAATAAAAAGAACATGATTTGCCTTTTCAGTTCAGTTCCCCTGGAAGTACATTTGCCTGAGGGTTGGTTCTTCAACTTCAATCAAATTTTCAGTCTAGTCCTGCTGGAAGGGTAACTTGTCAATCAGTTCCCAGATCCAGACTTTGTATTCTTCATTATTCTTTCTTAATCCTTGGGAGAGTCTGATTTCTTTTGAGTTGATAACAGTCTCTAGTTTGAAACAAAATACTTGAGGTTCATCCCTTCATGGGAGCTTAGAAGTTTGGGAAGTTGATAGCCTGTACAAATTTAACCTCAGCTGTGGCAGCTACAAGTTCTTCTAATAGACATTTGTTAGCGGAGAAGTGGCAAGTTTTTCGGTTGTTGCTCTAGTACCTTGACAATCCTACTCTTCATGAACTATCCTCCCATTCATAATCTACGCTGTTAATTTATATGTTTGAATTATCAACTTTCTTAGCATCTGCCCTTTTTCTAGCTCCTGCATTATTCATCTGCTCCTGCAGTTTTTATGCCATGTCTTCTCCTGTGATTAGAGGGTGGGTCCAATGCTTTTTCCACAAGCTATCAGGAAATCAAGTCTTGAAACTCATGTCATCATGGGGTATGCTGATAATTGTAATATGATGCTTAGTTATCGGTTGCTGGTCTAAGATATAGCCATGTTACAAATAATTTTGTAAGGATTTCTGTTAATGTTGGCAAGACATAGTTGAACTCTTTAGTCTCTGTTGTTGTCTTGCATGGTAAGTCAACTACCCATTCTTATCACTGGACCTCGACCTTGACAGGTAAGGCTTCAGGAACTGTTCAAGGAAGAAGGGTGTGACGCCAAACTAAGACTGAACGACGATGGCAAACCTTATGTCACAGATAACTCAAACTACATTGTAGATCTATACTTCAAGACTCCAATAAGAGATGGGTTAGCAGCAGGGAAGGAAATCTCTGCACTTGAGGGAGTGGTGGAGCACGGTCTGTTTCTTGACATGGCAACTGCAGTGATTATCGCTGGCAAGACCGGAGTTGAAGTCAAGGCCAAATGAGGCAGGCACCATTTCTCTCAGCTGGAGGATATAAGTGGTTCCTGGTCTCTTCTCAATCAAGCCTTAGGTCTTGTTGTAACTCCTAAATGGCATCAAATTACTTCCTTAATTTTTGAGATCATTTTCTGTGGAATTGTTTCTGGACAATCACAACTGTAACTCGATGAATTCGAGAATACAGAAGAACGATTCAAACGAATAATCAGTTCTTTTAATCATAAGAACCATAACAAATGGCAGTGGCTGTGTTACTTGTGCATGTGCAATGTTTTTTGTGGTAGGTGGTGGACGGACTTCAACACGGAGGATGATAAGAAAGAGTCGAATGTTTGTTTTGAAATCTGTGTAACTAACATACTTTATACAATGAAATTTATTCAACAGCTATGATCTATGTATATGCTAACCAGTCTACAAACCCATATTTTTACAAAGGAATGCGGTACAGAAAATTCAAGAACAAATCAAAGGATTGAACTCTGCTACCAATAACTCGTGTATATGAATCCTGACTTATTTCTTTTACTTCCACAGAGCTAGAGCCATGGAGGTACCCAGTACGGTTGCCCAGAGTAGCTTCCCAGGCAATGAAGTATGCGCTGCAGAGACAGAGACAGAAACATCCCTTACATAGGTGGTAAAAGCTCGATGATGCTTTCTCCTTGATATATGTTAAGAAAACTGTCGCAGTTTTTTATTCGAGAGGCTATCATACTCTTTTTTTTTGTTGATGTTATCTTATTGATTATCACTGCAACTTGATTTTGAATGTTAGGTTGAAGAAAGGGGGAAGGTAGCAGAAGGGGCTGAGAACGATGACCCTTTATATGTCAACTGCTTACAGGTGTTAAACTTGGAAAATTCCACTCTAAGGTCATTTTATATTGAAGCAAATCAAGACAAGTAGGTGAGGTGGAAATTTCCAAGATAGAATTGCTTGTGTGAATGTTTAACATAACCTATTTGACTTCTTGGTTCAACTCAACAGCAGAAACAACAACAGTTGTTGTTATCTCTCAAAGGCATGGATAGCAGTTGTTCTTTCCAGGGGAGATCAACTTTTGAAAATATGGAGTAGGTGAGTGATGCAGGCTTTATGGTATGGAGAGGAGAGAACAGATCAAATCTAAACTCACCATAGCTGTCACTGGCACTGCCGGAGCCTGGGGTTGATGTTGAATCCGCAACTTTGATTCCAAGCTTAGAACAGTCGGATCCAATGGCGCCTTTTGCAAAGACAGCCAGATTAGACATCAGCTGAACTGTATAGTCAGAATTTTAAAGTTTTCACCAGAATAATCTCTTGATGCGTGATCCTTACAGTCGTTAAAGCAGGGAAAGACGCTGACGTTCATGAGGTTAGTGTAGCCCGGGTCGCACTGACAAATACGGTCATGTGGTGATGATGATGATGACGACTTGATACATGTTCCTCCACCACAGTAAGACCAGTAGCAAGCTAGAAAGTCCATGGAAAGTTCATCAGTAATACAACAAGAGAAACTCATATATTGACGAACAGCGGTGAGGAGGAGGAGGAGCTTACGGTCGAAGAAGGACGTGTTATAAGGAACAGGAGGAAGCGGTGCTGGAGCTGGCATGCACGAGTACTGAACGGAACCTGCAAAAGAGAGAATTACACATTGAATCACAATCTCAGTTGTTAATGAAGGAAAAGTGTGCTCAGGCAGGTGATTTCTCAGAAACTGTTTCTTTTTTGAATATCTTCTTCTAGGTGCAGGTGCTTCGAGGGGATGATAGACTCGTGAAGTTTCCAGAAACAGGGAGATAACTCACAGCTTGGGATCACGCAGGGGAGGAACTTGAGAGCATCCTCGTTGTCAAGCCGGGTCCTCTTCCAGCCTGAATCGCACTGGCAGACAAAGGCATAAGGGTAGCCCGTGTCCGGCACGCATTTTCCCTTGCCGCACTGCACTCCATCACAAGCGTTCGTAGCTGCAAGGATGTGAGGTGTAACAAGTATCTTATTCCACAAAGCAGATATCTTTGCAGACAGACGGCAAGGAGCTCGATACAAAAGTAGACCCATAAATGATACCATTGAAGGGATGATCCCAGTTCCAACCAAAAGCCAAGGAAGCAGGCAGGAGTACAAGCAGAAAAACCAAACGAGGCATCCATTTGAAAAGAGCCATTGCGCAAATGCTGCAACAGGTCGAATGTCACAAACCAGAAAGGGACTGATAAGCAAGCAAGCAAGCGGCAGACAAAGGTACGCAGCTCTTGTGCATATGATACGTTGTGGGTTTATATAAACCACACTGATGTGAGGCGTTGAAATCTTCTGTTTTGCTTGGAATCCAAGCTTTCACGTACCTATTTTGAAAGAATACCTCATCAGAAGCTTCTCTTTTGTTGGGATTCCACCATTAAAATCTATTTTGAATCAATAGAATATAAAAACTATTTGGTTTAAACCAAATTGTTTGCATTATTATATAATTAAAAACCCATATTGAAATTAAAACAATTTAAGCGGTTTGATTATTTTTTGTTTTTTTATGGGAAGAACCCTAACTGGAGTTGGTGAAGAGTTTCTTGAGCTTTCACTCCATCGTTTGAATATATGTGAATTGACTGACTCATGAGCCTCCTTTTAGCCTCACTTCTTAAACGCGCGGTTGGTGGTTATTTTCTTCCTGTTCTAAGTCTGACTTATGGCTTTGCCCCGTGTCATGTAGAGTTCATCAATGTCAACAAAGTGAAGCCTTCTATGTCTACTTTTAATGTTAACATCTTAATACACGAGTCCTTCTCAGGACCACCATCCAAAGCACCCATCTTGTCAAATCTGCCTAGCAGGGATGATGGGTGGGCATGGTTCCATCACGGTTGACCCCAACGAGCTCGAGGGTTAACTACCCGAGTACATGTGAGAGAAATGTTGTTGGCCTGCACATAAGGAAAAAGTCAGAAAAAACTTGTGCAGATTTGGTTTCTACAAGTGATGAATTTAGACCTCCAACCTAATCCCCCAAGTCAAGCAAGGTTTGGTAGTTCCTTCATAAAATTAATTCTCTTTCATATATGATAAAATACACTAAACCATTTTTCCATATCTAACCCTTAAACTGAGATTTTATTGCTTGAACTCAACCTTCTCAATCAATCTCATATGTTTGACTGACACAAATGACACTCCATCGAACTTTTTATTAATATTTAAAATTTAATGGTAAAATCAAGCTTAAAGTAGTCATATTAATACTAATCAATATTTTTAATATACGTATGGTCCATAACCATTGGAATCGAGGTACATGTAAAAATGGAACATCAATTTCCACCGCCTTTCTCATTTTCTCTGTCAGGAATAACGTTTTCTTGAAGAGTTTCATGGAAGAAAGTAAATCGTGCAGGTGACATGACGAACAAATATTATTCATAAAACTTAATTTTACGATAAATTTAAAAATACGAATTTTAGGTAAAAAAATTTAATTGCTACAAATTTTAAAATTTTTTATTAAAAAACTTATTTATGCTAATTTATTTTATTTTAAATAAATAATAAAATTAATAATGTGGCCAATAAAATGTCAAAGTAATTATTAATTTGATTAGATTCTAGAATACAATTATTAAAATAATATATTTTAATTATTTAGTTTTATCATAGGATTATTTAACCGTATCTAAACAAGTCTAAGACGAGGTAAATGAGCTCGATCATGACATACCGCGGTTCCCATGACCTGTAGACCCGTTCAATTGTTAGCATATGAGATATACTACATATCTATTGTTTAGATACATCAATTTGCCCTCACTTGATAAAATAATACAATAATAGGAGCACATGGTCAGGTGGAGGGTGCTATTTTTTCAATATTGAATGGTTAAATTCATTATTATAATGTAACCAAATACATGACTGAATATTGGATGGTAGATCTATGGAGGGGAGCAATTGGGAGGTTAAGGGGGAGATCTGATGGTCAAAAGACAGGATATACTTTTTCAATCCTTATTTACGAAGGAATAGAGAGGAGATTAGTGTATCCTTCTCATACCCCTTGTCCGTCCTCTTTCATAAACTATTCCTCCCTATGCAGAATTTGTTAGCCCTAATCACAATTTCAGTCACCCCATTGTTAGTCTTTCACCAATTGTTCATCCTCTTTCCCCAATTGTTTGTCCCTAGGCAGAATCTCTTAACCACAATCTCAATTACCCCATAGTTCGTCCTCTTTCACCAATTATATCCCCGTTCCTACAATCTTCCATATTATGCCTAGGGACTGCAACCGTGCCAGGCGGTGACTTCAATCCATTGGGTGATATTAGAGTTTCATGGCATATACGAATCAAACTGTATAATACAATGCTCCATCACAAGAAATATCCCTGGTTTGTGGTATTTCACCAGGAGCTCAGAGAGCAAAGTGAGGCAGCCTCCAGTTGGAATAGTATTAGTTCAGAAGGCTCAAGAATGGAAAATACTCTAGTGCTCTGAAACCTGTTACTGTTAGACACGAAGTCCTTAAGTGTACTACTCCCTGAAACCAAGAGAAGCTTGGGAATCTACAAAACCAAGCGTTAGTTAATGCAATCTAGAAATAACTTACTTGGCCCAGTGTGTCCTGCATCTGAATTGAATCCTCACTGAAAGAATGAACACATCTAATGGGCTACATAGAGACATAGGATGCCAAATTGTTCAAAGAGGGTCTGCTGAGACGAAATTAAGATTCTGACAAGTTTAGTGTCATCCTGCGATTGGCAACATTGCAAAACCTCCGCCTGCCTGCAACAGCCTGTCACCAAAACCACACACCGATTTCTCTAGACCTACAACTTATCATACACATGGCTGATGCTTATCTTCCAGAGTGCTATAACTAACCTTCCTGCTTGGGAGCGCTCTCCTTGAAGCTCTTGCTGAGCCAGATTGCAGTCTCTCTTGGAGAAACCTTCTCAGGGCCAAAGGGCTTCAAAAGTACCCCGAGCTCTTCATATCTCTCCTGCTGAAGCAGCCTTGCGCTGAACTCGAGCAGGCCCTCAAGGGCTTCAGCGCGTTGCTGGTATGATGAGGTATCAAATCTCTGTCTCCTTGAGTCAGATGAAGCCCGACTTGATGCACCAGCAGTAGCATTCTGACCTGAAGAATCACTCTTTTCCTCTTTCTCAGCATGCAAGAGACTCCTTTGGATCCCTTGCCAAGCATCGACAAATTTGGGCTCCGTGTAGGCCTCATCGCACTTCTGGACAGTGCACTTGTCCTTCATAATTGATTGTTCAGGCGGGGACTCTGGGGAATTCTGACCAGAGGTTGAAGAGGTCCTATTGATGGGAAGGTAGGGTTCTTCATAGGAAGAGAGGGGGAATTCAGCGATCTTGTCGATTCTCGGGGAGTTGACAGAAACATCAGGAGATCTCACTATGCTAAGAATATTGTTGGAGGGCCTAAATGAGGACCTATGGACTATATCTCTTGTTGACATTGGAAGAGATGCTCTACGAGCTCCCGTTGAAGTGGCCTTTACAGCACGTGCAGGAGGAAGCTGCAAAAATAAGAAACAAACGTCACATACTTTATCGGCTTTCAGAAGGAAATTACTTCAACAAGGATTCTAACTTCATCTTTCTCACAAGGAAGTTCTGAATAATTGGGTTTTATCAGAACTCATCTTATAAATAATCCTAAAGTTATAGATTACATGAAATGCTATAGGGAAAAACTCACCTTTTCACCCTTGTTTTGTGGCTCAATTTGTTTCTTGGGAGTAGAAGAAACTTTTGCAGAGGTAGGTTTCTGGGCCCTTGGAACATTCAATGTTTTTGAGGGGACTGACTTACAGATCACAGTCCCTGGAGTACTTCCAATAGAGAGTTCAGCTAGTCTTTGATTCATATTAGAATCTGAGCCATCATATCTTCCTTCTGAACTAGAATCTTGCTCAGCCCCGGATATGCTTGGGTTCAATGCCCGATCATTGGTAAATGAGTGCCTATTCTTCCTGTAAGGGGATACATGGGCATATTCAGACCATTGGACTGGCAATGAATTACGTCTCGGGCTGTTCATCTTCGTGTGTATCTTCAGGACGTAAGGCTGAAGATGTGAGTTCCTCAGTAGTTCTCCAGCCTGTAAGGTAATTTATTGTGTCACACAAGGATCGACCATTGAGGAAACCTCTACTTATGCCAAGACAAGGACAATAAAACTACCAAAAACACTCAGAGAATAAAGGCAAAGCAAACAGAAATTTAGGATGCCATCCATCATTGAGATTGACAGCAGCAGAGAAGATTATACATACACTTGGCCTGAGTTCAGGGTTCTTTCGCAGCATGCTTTTTACAAGACTCCGACTGAAATTTAACAGGGAAGCATCATAAGTAAAAGTTGAATATATTGACTTGAGTAGGTTTGCATATATAATAAAATCCACCTAGTTGAAGGATGCGAGCCTGAGATCTTGTTGCATACTTTGTCTTGTATATATTTATAGTTTGGAAGATTTTACTTTTAATCTCCTCAATAGCAATACTTGAGTATTAGAAAAAAATAAATAGTAAGCAACGGCAACTACATTTAAGACTTACAAGGCTCCAGAGTACTTTGTGGGAAGTGGTGCCACTATTGACTTATTTATTTTGTTTATCAATGCTTGCATATCCTGCAAAAGTAAATTAGATATTCTTTAATAGTAAACAATAGAGTACATATCTTATGCCTTATTCCACAGAAATAGGTAACAATTAAATTATGATATCAAATGGGGAAAACACTAGCATAAAACTACATGAGCATTTTATAAGAGCAGGAGGAGGAGGCCTTCAACTTACAAATGCTTTAAAAGCAGGCTTATGAGCAGTCATTTCATAGATGCAGCATCCTGGCAATAGATTTTTGTAGGAAATTAAACTTCTTCCCAGGGGAAAAAAAGGAGAATGGAAAGAAAGAAATTTCATCATTACCCAAAGACCATATATCTGACTTAATGCCATAAGGAATATCAGCTAGAAGCTCAGGACACATGTAGCTAGGAGTCCCCACAACCTAAACAATGAGAGACACTTCATAAACAAGGACTTGTAAAACAAAAAAAATGTGGAATCTTGAATGCCCGCTATCTGAAAATTATATCAGGTGATCTTTCAAAAATAATTAACCCCCAAGGATTAGATCAAGTGAATAGAGAATGCAATATAGCTTGGGTAATTTAAGAGATTGCGGATTTGATTCTTCCCTCGAGCGCATAGCAGCCCAGGGAGAACAAACTTCTTGTTATCAAAATAAATAAACAAAGATGAACATACTGAGGATGCAAGATCATCTGAGGTCAACATTTTGGCAAGTCCAAAATCACCTGCATCCACAATTTGGAATTTTTTGGTCAGGAACATGAAGTTTCTTTCAGACTACATGAGAAAATTGCCACTTACCTAGGCGTATGTCTTGATCTTTTGTTAAAAATATATTTGAACACTGAAAACAAGGAGAGGCATCAGCATGATATACTTGGAGGTTAGTCGGTAAACAAATAAAGATTCATGCCACCAACCTTGACATCACGATGAAGAATATGATTTGTATGAAGATAGTCAAGTGCCATCAGTAGTTGGACTAGCCACTTGCACAGTTTCTGTATAATATATAAATCAGACTAAGTCCCTCTATGAAATGATAAATCCAACAATTTGACCATCATCCAATAACAGAATGAAAAATGACAAACTTAGGGATGTAACTGAGAATCAGGGGGGGACATCGTTTAAAAAATATGAATCGAACCTCTTCAGAGAAAAGTCTCCCATTAGCCTTTTTAATATGCCCTGCCCTGTAAATGGAAACAAGAGAGAAATAAATGTAATTTATATCATGATTTATCAAATATGTTCAAATTTCTTAAACTTCATAAGGAAAAACTTACATGTCTCCACCTTCACAGTAACCTATAATGATGCAGACATAACAACCCTGATGTAGTAATTCATGTGAACTAAAGTTAGACAATGCTGAGAGAAATTTATAAAATTGATAGTATTAGCTCTCCCAAAGATGACTAAATTTAAATCGTTCTGGAGGATCCAGCACTACCACAGAGAAGGTGAGGGAGTAGGGAAGGAGATTCAGCTAGTGATGGACTCACCTTTTCAACCCATGAATCTTTATATTCTACAATATAAGGGTTACGAATTCTAGATATGAGTTCCATCTGCAAATAAAGGAAATACATTTAACAAATGTCAACATAAAATTTTCAAGGTATTCAAAGAAATCTTAGAATAATCTTCAAGGAGCATCATTGCATGATTACTTCTACAACTAGATGCATGTTAGCCAGTCCCATTCTCCATAAATGATTCTACAAATAACAGCTAATCTATGCTAAACTTGACATTTAAGTTAACTAGTTCATGGACTGCATCTCCTAGAACCATTTATATTTTAAAGCAGGATGGGGAACTAAAATTAGAAAAAGAAAAATGGATTTATGAAAGCCAGAAAAATAGGAAAATGGACAGAGTAACCTCCTGGTGAGCAGATCTGCGGGATCTATCGGTCTGGCGGGCGAGGCGAATCTTTTTCAATACATATCTATGCATACATTGTTGCAAGTAAAATATAAGAGATTGGAGATATCATAATTTACAAGTAAAGAAGATGAATTGCACCTATATTTCTCCAATAGTTGGAAAATTTGAGTCATGCAGATAAGTAAATACAGAAAATAGGGTCCTACACTTGGTCCTTACTTTTTCTTTTCATGCTTATGCCTCACGAGGAGAGCAGAGCCAAAGGCACCTTTGCCAATTTGTTCAAGTACTTCATACTGCTCCATCCCAACACTTCACCTGCATTCATCAAACAATTAGAAAATGCATATAACCCCCACATTTTATTAGAAGAGCAATAGCCACTGTCCTTTACAGTTCACAGTGTGTCAAAAGAGGATATCAACAATTTTCAAAATCTTTAGTTAGTAAGCTGTTAAGGCAAACAGAAATTGCAGAAAATTAGAGTTAATTATATATATATATATATATATATATATCCTGTGTCAATGAATAACTTTTTACGCACAGAGTTCCTAGACCAGAAAAAATATTCATGATTCAGCACTGTAGAAACGTAAATAATTTCCTTTTTTTCAACTGACGGCCGCTAATTTCAGTGGCCTCGCATTGCTGCCTAGATAGAAATTTCCACACGTCTCTACAAAGATGTTCAGAAAACATCAATTTATTTCTTTTCCTTTACAAGCGTCTTACCAACATGTACCACAGACACCGACAAAAGACTCGCTAGAACACCTATTACCGAAAAAAGAATACTCGCTAAAACATCTCTACAAGATAAAGAGAAGCAAACCAAGAAGAATCGGGGAGAGTGGGAAACAGCTCTGAAATATAAATGATAAAAACTATGGGGAGCAGGCAATCGCCGACATCTAAACTCCTCAAGCTGAAACCTCACGATTAAGAACAGCGGCAGATGGAAAATCCAAAAGCATGCAAGGACAAGTCCACTGAATACATTTAAACTCCGCACACATCCATAGCAAGGACGTCAGTCTGACTGATCTAATTATTTCACTTGTTTCAACTAGGCAGCAGAGCTGAGAGAGTCGAATCCAGAGCTCGAATTGCAAAGAAAAGGTAAGCACAAGTACCTAAAAATCTCGGTGAAATGAAGCGTGGATCGAGCAGAATATGCTGCGGAGGAGGAGTTTGCGACGAGTGAGGGAGCAAGAACGGGGGTATCAAGGGAAGCAGCTACGCCTGCGTTCGTAGGGGAACGGGAAAACGACAACGTTGAATTGAAGGAAGAACGCGGAGGAGCAGAAGCAGCAAGGGAAGGCGGAGCGGATGGTTGAGCATTGTAGTGTGCGAAGAGAAGGGAAGACGGCCACAAAGCACTTCAGGGAAGTGAAGAAATAGTGAAGGAGAGAGAGGAGAGTCGTAGAGAGAAAAAGTTGCCTGGTTGTTCAAATCTTCATGCGTAATCCGAGGGACCAGAACAAAGACGAGAACAGTGGCTGAAGTGAGCGAGGAGAGAGAATGAAGACCAAATGAGGGCAGCGAGAGGAGAGTATAATACAGAGAGAGAAATAAAACATACTTTAATTTTAGATTAATAACCAAAATAACTTAATCTGACAACAAACTAAAATA
Source organism: Trapa incisa (assembly GCA_030064435.1). NCBI lineage: Eukaryota > Viridiplantae > Streptophyta > Magnoliopsida > Myrtales > Lythraceae > Trapa > Trapa incisa. The sequence goes on from CM057771.1 coordinate 20,223,845, forward strand.
AATCGATAATTTTATCAAATATTTGTCACAATTTCTTTTCTCTTAACTAATTAATTACGGACTTTTGGCTAAAAAAATTTAACACAAAATTAGACATTTTATGGGATATGGAATGACTTTTTAAATAGATATTATATTAAATAATATTTGATTACATTTATAAATACTACTGAATATCAAATTTGATATAATATGGAAAGGGTTTGTGAAGAAATTAGTCAAATGTTAAAAACCATGCATGATGAATACAGAGAATAAAATTTCTGTTACTTTTAATATGTAATATATACATTTTTTTTAATTTAGTATAATATTTTTTATATATATTATAAATAGGAATAAATTTTGTAACTCCTATAAAATCTAACATATATTGATCATCGTTTATATCAATTTTAGTACAATGTTGTTTTTTTGGTCAATGCATCATTAAATATCAATGAAAATTTGGTGGCATTGCCATCAAATTTATTTTATGAGTTTTCTAATATATGTCATGTCACTTGTCATAAATTTATTTCTGCCTTGTTACTCATTTAATTTTATTTTTAATAAAAGGAGAAAACATTTTATATATTTAGGATAAACAAAAAATATTATGTTGAATTCCAACAATAAATATCGTATTTAAGTAAGTTATCAATCATAAAATTTACATAAGGGATAGTTTAATAACTAGTCAATATTTAAAAGGGAAAATAAATCCTTCTTTTATATTATTTGGTAATGAGATATATGATTTCATACTAATTAAATAAATAAAAGTAAATTAAATTTATAATAAAATTAAGTAAACTCTAACAATTTTAATATGATATAGAATTATTAGATTAGTCTATTATAATACTTGATTATATAGTAATTTAGTTAGCAAATTGGCAAATAAAGGCTCTCCTTTTTTCTCCATTAGGATAAATCCCATGCTCTTTGAGATCTAATTTAGCGGCAAGTACAATCAGAAGTGATGTTTGAGGTTTAGGGACTAATTATCATAAATCATTTATTAGTTAGATATCTATTTCTAAGCAGAGAGCCTTGATTGTCAAGTTTTAATTATATACTTGTATTAATAATAAATTATAATTTTAAATTAAATATTATAAAGCATGCCATACTTTTTTGTGTTTTCCATCAATTACATAAATCGATATTTGTAATTTCGTTCTATTATTTTTTAAATAAATTTCTAATTAATAGTCAAAATATCATTGTTGAAATTTTTTAGGGTTATTTATCAGATATCTTGTCCTAGGAAAGACATTAGTGATTAGACTCATCAAATAATAATCTAAATTTATGTTGTTTTTAATATAATAATATAGGTTCCATTTTTAGTATGAAACAAAATAAAATACTTAAAATGGGACAATTCCAAAAGTAGTATCATTTTTAATTTGGGTCACAATTATTTTAGTTAGATGAATTTTATTTGTTATATTACTTTGATAAAAAAATTATATTTTTCCTTAAAATAAACTTTTATAATATAAATTAATAATAATTTATTTATTATAAACAGAGAAATTAAAGGAGGGAGTCCACTGAATAATCTATGCGTGTGATGAAAAATTAATAAAAATGCTTTTTAATTTAATGAAATTCTAAAAATATTAAATAAACCAAAAGGGAAAATTATAAGATAAAATAGGAAAATCTAAAATTTATCATTATGTTAATATTTTGTATATCAATTTTGTAATTAATCTATTTTGTACATTAATCCAACCTCTATGTATATTAAGAAATTTAAATGTGTATTATTAAATTATTTTATACATTAATCAAGCTTAATATGTCACTCAATTAGATTATTTATATTAATAATATTATTTTACTTGGGCAAAAAAATAAAATTACTTTACACATATATTATATTTTCATGAATTACATATCAAAATAATAAAATTTGTGCATCTTGGCTGGTTTGTTTCACCACCATAAAATATTTAGTTATAAATAAAGACAATTTGATTGATCTTAAATGTATTTGTACATTATTCTTCTAAATAATATTATTTTAATTCTTTGATTCTGTGATTACGAAATACAGATGTTGTACAAGAAGTTGAGGTTTTTTAGTTGATACTATGACCAACATGGGCGCATTAATGAAATCCTCAAATGATCAACACCATGTTTCAACGAGTTCCTCAATCCCTTCCTCTACTGATTATTTGGTTGAATTACCTAATAATGATTGTCCCCTAAGTTTCACCATGGACCTAATCCCTTATTAGATGGTAAATTTGTTAAGGTAGGATGATTTAAGACATTTTAGAAGATTTGTTAGAATAATAACAAGTCAAATGCAAGACATTTGAAGTAATCATCACTATTGAAAAGTCTCAAATTGTTGACTCAAAGAAACACTCGGTCATATACAAAAAAAAAAATCACACAAGCATCCAAATCTATTTGAATGGAGTTTACCCCAATTGAGGTTTTACATTTTGTACCTATTTACATATATACTTTTCCCAAATTAAGAATTCAAGTTAGTGGTGGCCGACTTTCAATTACCATATAGGATTAATGAAGCTACTCTCTTGAAATTGTTAAGAGTTAAAGATCACTATTGATAATTCCTCATCTAAACAACTTATTAAGGAATCAAACAAAAACTTGATGTTGTCTTTCTCATGGAAACTAAGAATCTTACAACCAAAATGGATAGGGTGATATGACACATGCATATTCATATTTGAGGCATATATGAACTCGAATGGACTTTCGGTGCCACGTCCCAACCCGACTTGGTCAGGTCCCTTTGAGCAACCCACCACTTCCTTTGATTTAAAAATGATCACCCCTTCTCAAGATCAAGAGTATTCAGATATAATTTTCGAACTTGTTCCTTGGAATAGCATCTCATAAAACTAAAGAAAAACCTAAAAGAACTTTAAGTGTACCTAACTTAGGGTTCATCTTTGTGGATTCTTTAAGTGTGATATTTTTTTTCCTGAAAAAAAAATAAAAAGGGAGGGGTGAGTTTCTGTAATTTAGTGAGCGGATGTTAGAAATGAGTTTTAAAAATATGTTTATTAAAAACCATCATTTAACACGTCCTTTTTTAAAATCTTTTAATGTTATGTCTGTTTAGCACTTCCCCTTGCTTGGGAGGTGTTTAGCAAACATACACACGCCCTTTCTCATAAAGGGTACACACGTTCGCAAGACAGTCTCATACTGCATCCACTTGGGGATCAGCGCGACTTTATTGTCCACCCTGATAAAAGTTCGACCATTTCTACCTTGAGTTTGAGTGATGCCCCAGGTGCTCGACCCTTAGACCCGAAGTTACTTCCTGTCCGTATGAGGACAGATACCTCATCCTGCCCACTCGCCCCAGTCTCATGCGCAAGAAGCTTCGACCAACTTTATGACTAACTAGTATGACGAACTTCTCTTATCGCCACTAGGTCACCCAACAGTCTCTAGAACCCATCACTACCCCTCATGGGCGTCTCGATGGTCCCGAACCAGAGTGCATGCACAAGCAATAATTTTTCACATTTTAGTCATCATCTTTGGTGCCAATGGACCAACGGCCCCGACGCTGGACTTGGCCTGTAGTTTTTTGCATAACCGGTTTGTCGACCTAGTCCTGACGCGCCACTAGCCCATCAAGTCTTGCTAGTCCTGACTTGGTACCGTGGTAAATCACACAGAATTTCCAATTTAATGAGAGTTTTCATGGCTCTTTTACTCATGTTTGTCTACGGGCTCTAGCCCGTGCCCACTGGCCTTGGTCCCACTTCACGAGTTTTTAAAAACTAAGCCTTGAGCCCTATAAGTTCAAAATCGAGGCCTCCAGTCTGTTAGGGCTGTCTCAGCACTCTTCAAAGGTTTTCCAAATGTTTTAAGCATTGACACAGTCAGGGGAGATCATTTCCAACAAAATAGTTTTTAGCTTAAATGTATTCACCACCCCCACTGAGTATGATGATAAAATTTTCCATCTTAGTAGACTTTTAGTTTAAAATGTGCTTATCATCCTAACCGAGTATGACGTTAGTATACCTACTCACCCAATGATCGTGACGTGTTCATCTCCAGTCGATTTTCTAAGTCCGATTCGTGCTCCCTTTTTGCTCACTTCCTGGTACAAACTGTTCCTACATGGTTTGAACATCTTTATAAGGAATGGTTCGACGTGAAAGCCTTCTTGTTCTCACGTATTGGAAACTAAGCCTTGATATTTGATTTTATTACCCCTAGGTCCCTAAAGTTCATACTTCTTGACTTTAGGTCCCTAATGTTCAATTTTCCCCCAATCAGTCCCAAGGTTTCCAATATCCTCCTTGGGTCCTTAATTTTTCTTAAAATTGTAAATAGGGTTCAAATTTTCCAAATTTCCAAATTGGTCCCCAACTTTTCCAAAATTACCGTTTTGCTCCTAACTTTTCAAAAATGGCCAATTGGTCCTAATTCTTTCAAAAATTGACCAATTGGTCCTCTAACATCTTTCTCATTGAAAATTGACCTACAATTTTGAAAAATTACATTAAGGTACTTCAATTTTTTGAAATCCCCAATTTCACCCCTTTCTACTGACCGAATTTGATTTCTTCAAATTGGTCATTCAAACGAGGTTAATTGCTCAAATTAGTGGTGTGAATTTGTTCCTATACTTCCATGCAATCTAATTGAGCTTTGAATTGCGAATTTTGGGTCCAAAACGAGCTCAAACGAAGCTTCGTAGAAAAATTGGACGTAGAGAGAGAAAGCTTCGAAAGCATACAATCGGAGGGGTGACGATATGAGTTCTTGATCTGGGAAGGTAGCTCTCATCCTCGGGGTCCTTCTAAGATCAAGAATTAGTATAATTGGTGTCAGGATGAGTGGGAATTGGTCAAGGAAATCTAGCATCTTCTCCCTCTAGAACTAAACTATTCTGACGAGCTTTTCCGGCGATCCTCGGTTCGGATGGAGGTCGTGTTCAGGTAGCTAACTTCTTCCTGAGTCTATAGGACTCGAATTTTGCTTTTGAGGCTGAAGGAAGTGCCCAAGTCGAAGCTCTAGTTTGAGCTTCATCGAAAAATTGAGCACTTTAGAGGAGGAGGAGATTTGAGGTGTGTGGAGGATGAATGGAGGAGAGCTCTTTATATAGGGAGCTCGAGGACCCTCTACTTTACCAATTTCCATACTGGTCGTGCTCATCTTGATCGGAAATTGCCCAAATTAGAGGAAATTTACTTCACCGAAAAAGGAAAGAAAAATCTTTCCTCGATGAACAGTATCATCGGATGGAGGAAGAAAATGATACTATTCCGCACGTGCGAATCGGCCATGTGGCAGCACGTGATTGGCTGGTTCAATTGGCATGGCGATCCTACTCAACGCTGCATCAGTCTGGTTGACCAGACACGTGGCAGTCTCCCATTGGTTGTTCATGTCTGCATGGTTGTTGACTAAGCATCCATTGACTGTTGACCGGTGACCGTTAACCGGTCCAATCCAACCGGGTTTAGTGACTTGAAAACAAAAATTGACCAGTTCAGGTCCAATTCGACTAGTTTTCTAAAAATTTAAAATTTATAAATTAATATACATTCATTTTCTATCTAATGGTAGCCTCAATTTTCTAAATTGATATTTTTAAAGCACATAGAAAAATGTATTTAGAAACTAGTTCATTACGGTTCAATCTGGTTCGATATAGTTCAGGTTTGGTTCACCCTGAACCAGTCCGGTTTTCTCATCCCATTGATTTCATGGCTCTTCCCCATGATTTTTATGAATTTTTGGTTATTTGAGATTTTCAAATTTCCCATTTTAACCCCCCCTTTTTTTTTATCATTTTTTGTTCATTAAATGACTTAGTTTTCTCATATAAGTTGTTGGTTCTTTTCCTGATTTCCTTGGTTCGAGGGGACGGGTTTCACAACTCTCCCCTTGTAAACCCCGCACATTTGAGTTAAGGAAAACCAGGAAAAGAACCGGTCAAACCGAATAAGAAAAACCCAATCAGTTTACATTTGGGAATAAGCAATATGAAAATTTACAACTTTTGGTTGATCCAAAGGATTTATTAAACATTGTAAAAGAAATTTAAGACAAACTAGAAAACAAAAAAAATCAAATTGGTTAAGGTGAATTAGATTACATAAGAACTTTAAAGTTAAGCGTGCTCACTTGAGAGTAGTGTGAGGATGGGTGACCTCTTAGGAAGTGTAATTTTTTTATAACCCGAAATTTCGGTCAAAAATTTTTATGCGAACGTACGGCTTATCATAAATAGCCATCAATTAATATATATTTAATTATTGAAATTAATACCTAAATTAAATTATTGGAATTAATACGAATAAATTAATACCAAAATTAAATTATTGGAATTAATACCGAAATTAAATTATTGGAATTAATACTAATAATTTATGGCAATATTAATACTAGTAATAAATCTTGACCATTTAATACACGGGTTTTACTACTATATAAAGAGGTCATCCCCATTTCATTCTCCTCACACCTGAACACTTCTCTCTCTCTCTACTGCTCCATTTCCTAGTAAAGCTCGAACCAGAGCTTCGACTTGAACAAAGGTCGGGCTCTTTAGAACCGGGGAGAAGACAGCTATCTGATAGCAAACTACAGTCAATTCGAGAATTGTTGGAGAAGCGCCGACATGATGGAATAGTGAAGCAACTCCGGCAAACCGAAGCTGCCTTATTTCGGCCAAGCTGAAATCGGCCATTTCAAGCCCTCCTCAAGCCAAACCAAGCCCTCCCAACACTTACTCAGCCTTTCCACGGCCGAATTAGGACCGAAAGGATGAACCTCAGGACGAGACCTATCTGTCCAGAGTGAAAGCTCGGACTGTCGTGCCTTCACTGGAACGTTAAATACCAGGAACACCAGCAAGGACAACCTCGCATGAATACAAAGAACCAGTCTAGTGGAATTCACGACATTAACGGGTGAGTGGGTTTACTAACATCATACCCGGTTGGGGATGATAAGTGCCTCGATATAAAAACCCATTGTTTAGTGGTATTTTAATCATCACTACTTAGAGAAAGTGATGTGAAAGTTATGCGGAAAAAAACTAATTACCGGTTGTAAGTAGATCATACTCGGTTGGTATGATGAGACTTCCTCAAAGGAAGTTGAAAACCCGTTCATCGGTTATGAACGGAGATGTCCTTATACTGATTGGTATAATAGACAGTGAAAACCTATTTTGTTAGAAGTGTTCTCCCCTGACTGTGTGCCAATGCTTAAACTATTTGGGAGACCTTCTCAATGGGAGCTCAAATAGCTCTGATAGGCTAGGGGCCTCGGTTTTGGAACTTGGGGGCTAAATGCCCAATTTTGAAAATCTCGTATAGTGGGCCCAAGGCCAGTTGGCACAAGCAGGAGCTCGTAAACGAACATGATATATGTGCCATAAAACTTAATAAGTGAATTGTTTGGCCATGGTACAAAGATAGGACCGACATGCTCAGTCAACTAGCGGCAGTGCGACATGACAGGTCGACGGACTAGTCAAGATAAACAGCTGCGGGTTGAGTTGAGAGTCGGGGCCGTTGGACTAATGGCACCACAGATTACATGGTAATATAAGAAAACATTATTTGTGCATGCACTGTGAGTACAGGATCATCAAGACGCCCATGAGGGGTAGTGATGCATCCTAAGGGCACTGGACAACCTGGTGGCTATAAGGGCAGTTCGTCGTTCCAAGTGTCTGTGCGAAACCTGGAGTAGCACGAAGCGCATGAGACCGGGGTGGGGACATAATGAGGTCTCTGTCCTCATACGGACATGAAGAAGTAATTTCGGGATTGTGGGTAGGATGTCACGTACATCCACTCATTCCTAGGGTAGAAGTGGTCGTACTTCTATCCGGGTGGCAGGAAAAGTCGCTCCGAAGCCACTAGTGGGTTCAGTAGTAATACTGACTTGCGAATGTGTGTAACCTTCATGATGAAGGATGTATGTTGGGTGATGACACACCGTGGTAACTAAGAAAAAATGGAAAATTCCAAAATTTTAAATGATGGGATTTTTGAAAATAAAGGAGTCTAGCACACTCCATATAAATATTTTTCTTAAAATTCAAAAGCTTTTAAAAACCCATTCACTGAGTAGTCGTACTCACCCCCTCCCTTATATCCCTTTCAGGAAATCCCGAAAAGCCTCCCCTTAAAGACCGTCAACTAAGATGCCTGTAAGACAGGTATGTAAAGTTTTAAATTTCATACAGTTTTGATTATGCTATTCTAGGAAAAAGGTGCAAGTTAAAGGACACCTTACTCTTTACGGTTTACGATAAGGGGAAATCCTTTAATAAACCGGGAGAGTGGCGGGTTGATCACGGGGATCTGACCAAACCGGGTCGGGGCGTGATACCCTTCCTTTTAGGAGTTTTGTCCCCAAAACATAATCATTTGCCCCTTTCCATCAGATACAGGTTCTCTTGAGATTACTCGAGGTCTGAGTTGGTATCCTATCATTTTGGTTACCCCCTTTTCACTTAGTTTTGTAGGCCCCACACTTAAGGAATGTCTTTCCCTTCCGATCATTCATTTACTCCCATGTATTTTGTTCCATTGATTTATCTTATCCTTGTGTCCCAGTAATTTATGAGATTCAATGCATCCTGCCCCTTTGGAGTAAGATCCTTCCTCTTTAGGGTACTCATTTACCTCACTAGATTGGGTGTTCCATAATCATCCCATTGTCTCTGTTTCGAGGGTTTCATCCTAACCTCTTGGGTTTTTTTGGTGTTATTCCCCCTTTTTTTCGCGTATTAGTCCTTCCTTTATCCTTTCTTTGTCACGACACTGGTTCACCCAACTACTTTTATGGGACCGTATCAGGTTTTCATAGTTGACTCTTTCCTACTGAGTCACATTTCCTTAAAACTATTGGACCTGCATATCCCTTGTAGTAAGACATGTTCTAGAAATTGTCTTTTCCATTACAATTCTAGATCATTCCTTTACGGTGGGTCATGCCTTTCCAACCTTTTTAGGAGTCATGAGACTTCTTTCCTTCTTATCATCCGGTAGAGTTCCTCAACTACCTTTGGTGTTATCCAGTTGCCCCCTTTATATTGATGTCGTGCTTTTTGGGGGCGTTTGTGTTCTCCTTATTTATACATCCTTCCCTATCTTCCTTATTGGGATTTCCCGGTTCCAACCATCGGGTTTTGTTCCGTGTACTCCACGCTATGTTCAGTTGTCTAATCATGGTTCTCTTAAGTGGCCTTGAGTTGTATACATCCTTCCAAGACACCCTTTCCTAACACATTGCCTCCCTTCTTCACTTTTACAGATACTGACCCTAGAACAACTTAATGTCATTTTCCATGTTTACCATTTCTAGGGAAATCTTGTGTGTATGTCCTATGTACCCTATCCTTGTTCTTAGTTGTACTCCTTTTGTCACGTCTCAACCCGGTTTGGTCGGAGTCCATGATCAATCTGCCACCCTTCCTTGCGCCATTCAGGTACATCTACTCAAATGAGGCAAGGAAGGTGAAGGCATGTCTACGTTCGAACCCTTACTTAAGTTGGGGGTAGGAAGCGTACCTTGAGGGCCTGAGCACATCCAGAACTTCCTATTGGGGTAATGTCCTGCAAAGGGGTTGAGGGAGGGGAGTGAGTTCGACAACTTAGTGAGGGGAAACTTACTATAACGGTTTACTTGAATTTATCTTGTATTTAATTTATTTTCATTATTTCACACATTTACAGAATCAACAACCACCTTCCTATCATAGGAGGGATCACACGTTCGCAGGACGATCCTCAACCATGCCACTTGTAGACCAGAGCGCCTTTACCGTCCACCTTGATAGAGGGATGCTACCTCTACCCAGAGTTTGTGCGAACATCCGTAGTCCAACTCCAAACTCAAATTCTTCCACCATGTCTGCTCAATGGGACGAGACCTCATTCCCCCTACTACCTCGGTCTCCGTGCATAGGAAGCTCTCGGCTTCACGACCTATTGAACGACAGTACTGCCCTTATGCTCCCTGGGTCGTTCAACAATCCTTGGGTCCCATCACTACCTCATGCTAGGTGTCCTGATGGCCCAAACATCACAGTGCATGCACAATCAATAAGCTTTTTAAGTTATAGCCATTATCTTTGGCCCTCTTGCACAACGGTTTGTCAGCTTGGCTTCGGCCCCACCACGCGTACTGGCCCAACAAGTTTGACGACCCGACTTTGGCAAAGTAGCGATTTTGCCCAACAAGCTTGACAACTCAGCTTGGCTCGATTGGTATCAAACAAGTTCCCATTATTCAGGTCTTTTAGCCTCATGTATCACATGTTTGTTTTGTATGGGTCCATGCCCGTATCCACCGACCTTGGGTCCACTGGCATCACGAGCCTAAGCCTGGAATTAGCTCCCAAATATTTTAAGCAGAGTTATCCAGTCAGGGGAGGCTAATTCCAAGAAAACAAATTTTCAAATCTTAAACCGTCATTCCAATCGGAATGGACGTCATAGCGGTTCCCACTCACCCGGTGATTTTGGCAGGGTCGCACTGGCAGAGTCTAGCCACGCAGTTCCTCTTCCGGAAGCAGGTGCTCGAATAGTCAGTCCCTACATGTCACGGATGTCCTTGTTAGGGTGTTGACCTAAGGAATTGTAATTCTTGGCGTATTTGCGTATAAGCCTTCATATGTGGCCTTAATTGCACTTTTAGTCCTCGAGGTTTGTGCGCTCATCTTTTCCTCCTTAATTGCCCCATTTTCCCTAATTTGGCTCCCATATTTTCTAATTATCTCTTCGGTTCCTTAATTTTATCAACACTGCCCCTGGTTTCCTTTATTTTTCTAAAACTGTCATTTAGCCCCAAATTTTCTAAAAATTACAATTTGATCCCAACTTTTCAAATTTTACAAATTGGTCCTCCATTTAATCCAATTTGTCTAACGTACCCTCAATTGGAAGGGAATTACATAAAAAGACCCTCAATTTTGTCAAATCACCATTTGGTCTCTAATTTTTGAAAAATCCTCAATTTTCCAAAACTTTTCAAAAATTGCATTTTGGTCCCCAAACTTTTCAAAATTTTCATTTTGCCCCAAATTTGTCCAATTTGCCCAATTAACCCTCGATTGGGGTGAATTTCATGAAAATACCCTCAATTTTGCAAAATTTCCGTTCAACCCTCCACTTTTTTGAAAATTGCACAAAAGTCCCCCAAAATCCCCAAATTGGCCTCCACCTTCTTCCCCAATTTGAGCATATGACACTTCGGATCTTACCTCATCCAATTGGCAACCTGTAAATCCTTGTTTTCTTCAATTCTTGCTTCTAATCACCTCCTACAGCTCCCCACAATCGTCCTGCACTTCGAATTTCTGAATTTGGCTAAGTTTCGTGCCTTGTCGGAGTTCCACCGAAAAAGTTACAGTAGAGAGAGAAAGCTTGCATTTCTTACCGATGGAGAGGCGATGGTCAGAGCTTGGGGTGAGGGTTGCTAGAGCTAGTCAAGGGGAACCTAGCAGGATTGAGTTATGCTGCAATTCGTTGTTGCATTGCGGGAATTTGAAGAGAGAAGTTTCGGTCGGTGCAACTCTGAAATTCAGAAATTCCGACGAGGGGAGGCGAAATTGAGCTTACCGAGGCCTATAGGGGTGTTGTGGCGGACCTTAGGCGGTTAGTGATGGCTAAGGTGGGTGGTGGAAGGGCCAGTTGGGGCGAGGTGGCATCGGGCAGGAACTCGCTACTTCGAGCTCTAAAGTAGCTTTATTATGCGATCTCCCTCGCACCTCCCTGAGCACTCCCTAGTTGTTTTGAGGAGGCCTAGAGCTAGAGGATTTTTCCCTGGTTCCAATGCCACCCTTCGGAGCTCCTTTGGTGGAGGTTTCGTTCGTTGTCGGAGCTCTGGTTTGAAGCTCATTGGAAAACTCACTCTTCTTCTTCTTCAATCGATTGTGGGATGTTGAGAATGAATGAGTGGGTGCCCTTTATATAGGGAGGTCGGCAACTGCTCGAGCTACCTGCCGACATAAAACTCGGCCTTTGATGTGGCTGCCGGCAACCTGACCGGAGCGGCTTTCGAGTTGCCGAAGACTCCAGCTTTTCTGGTGAATTCCTCTCTCTCTATTCTCTGTCGTTTCTTTTTATTTTTCTTTTTTTCCGGTTTCCCTTTGGTCCAATTGGACGAGTTATACATCTTTCAAGTTAACCTTCTTAGGGAGAGTGCTCAAATCCTCTTTGCTTCGATATTTCTTGACTCCTTCGTGAGAGGCTCACTTAATCCTTTCCGTGGTTTAGGTTTGGTCACCCATCCTTTTGGTAATTGTATTCCTTATCATGGACATTCCTCCTATTTATCATTTCCTTAGGTTTATCTTACCCCTTGGACCCTTGAGAGTATGCTTCCCTTGTGCTTGCCCTTTTCACCTCAGCCTACACTTTATCTGTAAGCTTATCTAATCTTCCCAATTCAGTCAAGTCCTTTGCCTCTTTGTTGGGATATGCCCTTTCCCATGACTCCCTTTCTTGGTAGGCTCATTGTCTTCCCGTAATTCATTCATAAAGTTATCTAACCTTTAACCTGACTTCGTTACCTTCTCCCCCTTACTTATCTATGGAAATCTTGCGGACCGTCATTGGTGCCCTTTCCTCCATCTTATTCGTACCCTTTACGGGTTTTCCTACTTAGGAAATGTTCAGGTCTCTTTGTGCTTAAAGTTCCTCGACCTTAATTGAGACTACCCGAGCTTAAGTTAGGCTACCCTAGAATACTAATTTCTTCTACCCTCCCAGTAATTGTTCCAGGCTTCCCTTTGTGTCGAGGTCCTCTATGGCTGTCGTGGTGCTGGGGGAGGTGTTAGGTTTCTCCAGGGAGGTGTAGACTCTTCTTATTCTTGGGAGGATTTGGTAAGTTGGTGTGTTTTAGTACCTCTATAAGAAGTTTTCTATAGTTCACGACCATGTCTTTTGGTACTTTCCTTTCGAACTCAACAAGTCTCCCTTGGTTGGGTTTGACCTAGTAAGCAGTCATGGGCCAGGTACCCAATCTGTCCACGACTATAGTTACATAGTCCTTGGTGGAACTTGCAGTAGTGTGGGCATTAGGACATTTTATTATTATTTTTGTACACTTTCTAATTCCATTATCGCAAGGTATTCCAATGTAGAAGTTTTGTCACTTTTCTTGGACAAACATCCTACCTATGCTTATTAGTAAGTATGTTGGCACTTCCGATATTAATTCTTTAGCAACAATCCTAGTGGTTTTGGTTATTGTCCTTTTGACCATTCTGAGAGTAATTGTCATCCCATCACTCATAGTACTACATTCATTGTGAAGGGAGGAGCCGTCATAATTCATTGTGGCAGTTCATAAAAAACCTTGATATATTCGACGTTTTTCTCAATTTGTTATGGGGTCATCCGTTAAAGTTTCCTAGCGCCTCTTCTCTAATTTTTTTTGTATTATAGCCACTTTAGGTGGATAACACATGTATTCCTTAGAGAGATTATTAGGGTTCTATTCCATAGTAGGTATGTGGTTTGTGGTGTACTTCTAAATCTACTCTCTACAAATAAAATTTTCTTATATTAATATCCTCACTGGTGGTATGTACATAGCTCTGCCCTTGAGGTCTCACACACGAGAACTCAAGGCTACGAGGGTATGTGCGTTATATTCTGTACTCTTAAAATACATCCTAAGATAATCGTCCTACTCATATCGATGTCGATAATATAAGCACACAACATCGTCACAAGTTCACATTTGACAACATGTCCACTAAGGCCTCACATACAAGAACTTGAGGGCTACTAGGGGTATGAGGACTACTAGGGGTATGTGTGTTATATGTCACACTCCTAAGGTACATCTTATAGTGGTATTAATAATGTATTATCGAGCATCCTGCATAATTTCACACCGATGATATATTTATTTTTCACATTAATAGCCAATACAAGTTAAACAAGCGTCATGTAAGGTACGTGATTTTCATTAAAACTTTTACATATATAATCAAGCATAGGCATGGTATGAAATATATAATTGTCGATGCACTATCACGAAATTACGTTATGTTTATAATCATTGATTGAAAAGTTTTTAGTTTTGATTATATAAGAAATTATATGCAAATTATGTGATTGTTAGTTGTAAAAATGATGTGTTTTGATCCTTTCAACTACCCCGCCATACATCTCACTAAATGTTCGCGGGAACATCACCTTTATTACCATGTACCATATTGACACAATACAAAACATCCACCCACTAATTCTAGGAAGACATATGGTGAAGTCTAGGCGCACTTATAATAAAGTGTGGTTGAAATTATCATGAGTATACAAAATATTTATTGACATATTACGACATCACTATAATGAATGATAATCATATAATTTATTTTAATATTGTGGAACATAATGTACATATCACTTGTAACCATCCGTTTTTATATGTGAGATCTTAGTTGATATTAATTTTATTTTTTTACTCTATATGCCAACTAATTTAAACTTGTAATGATGTCTATGGTTTAGTTGATATAAGAAATGTAAATTGAGCTCAATAAGTTTAAATGATTAAAAATATAGATTTAATATTGTGTAAATTTTATAAATAGATAAATGATAAATTTAAAAACTATATGTTAAACATTTTTAGTATAAGTTGAGTTCCCTATAGTGATCCAACTATTTTAATATAATTTATTAAGTTGTGAGCTAAGCTCATTCTTAAAACCATTATAGATAAATATGTTGAGTTTGAATAATTATAAATACGAACACAACACCACACATGCAAATTGAAATATGTATATTAAATTACTCGTGCAAATATTTAAAATTTATACTTATTAATTGAAAAAATTATATTTATTTTAGGTATACTATTTTAATAAAAGAAATTTTAATTTTTTGTTAAAATTTGTAAATATTTTATTTTAGTATTGATTTTATCGATATTATTTTAATAAATTTACCCATAATTATAATATCAAGTAAATTTGATAATAATGTATATTTTGATATCATTTTTTGTATAGTAATTAAGAAATATATACGAGAAAAATGCTAACAAGAAAAAGTAGATTATGCCACACTACTACTCTTAAATATGAGGTCACCAAAGCAATACTTATAATTAATATAATATGGTGATTCATATTTACTTATAATTTTACTTGTTCTTGTAATATCTTTTCATATATAAATATTCACATATAATTCTACTGCAAATCTTTTCCTATATACATAATATTCATGTGCTTTCAAATAGTTTCATTTTATTCTCATTCAATTTAGTAAATATAGTTATTAATTTTTGTCCTAATACATTTGCGCCTAAATATAAAAATGATCCACACTCAAATAATTGTAACTAATCCCTTTCTTCTATTTATAAATAAAGTCTCGTGTTTTGAGTATTCCCAAAACATTTAATCTGATTATTGATAATATATATTTTCTTGTTCAAAAAAATATTAATTATTCATTTTATTATACTTACAAAATTAATTATGCTACTATTTTTATGTATTTTATACAAAATGTCAATTCCATTAAAATTTTATTATTACGTGAATTTAATTACAATTATATCATTATAGTCCACTTTTTTTTTTTATTACTCAAATTAACTTGTATATCTAAATTTAGACATGCTTTCACTTACTTTCTACTATTTTTTTATCAATAAAAATGAATGTATGTGTGATGATAACTTCCATATTCTCGTGAGAGGTAATGTTTTTTTACTTTTTGTCATTCAACACTAATATCAGTATAATCGTCAATATAACTTAATATAGTATAAAAGTAGATTTTATCCTATATTTATGCTAATATATAATCATGCAAAAGACAAAATAATAAAGATAATTTAAATTTAAAATATTAGATAAATGTGAATTTTGAACCATTATCCAGCCGAACATGTCATTTGCTTTCTACTAAAAACTAGAGTGGGAGATCTCTCGGCGAAACTCATAATTAGTAATATTTTTTTAGATTATTTACTATAGTACAAAAAAAGACCTAACCCTATTGGTCATACGTTCATTCATTGGTTATCTTTTGCATGTAATATGACCCCTACTGTCCCATCAATTATTAATTCTCTCTCTAGGTGAAGATACATTCGGGCCGACCAGATCAGACGAAGAGACACGTGTGGGCCCGGTCCCCTCTTTCTTCTACTTTGATTTGCGGCCCAACCTCCAATCATGGTCCTCATTACATGTTTCACCAAATTTACCAAAAAGCCCTCTCTCCGCTGTCATTCACATACAAACCTATGAAATTTATCGTGGCTATATGAGGACCGACCTGGTCGCCCCCGAAAAGCCGAATCGGAGAAAATGTTGGTTGGCCGAGTAATATCTAAATTAGGAAAGAGATAAATATGTTTATTTAAAGAGTATTACGGGATAATTTTTTATTATATTATATATAATTACATCCAATTAAAGAATATTCACTAGATATTTAATTATAAAACTCAAATTGTCATTTCTAATTTTCTTTTAATTTTATAACGCTTTATTTTTATCTAATCAAATATATAATTGCACATCTTGACCCTTGGTACCAAATTTCTACCGATGACATATGAAAATTGAGAGAAAATTAACATAAATGAAACTATACAGTGAATTATGAGAGTATGCTATTTCATAAATAATGAGACAAACTCATGTGATCTTGGGCAGGAATAGATTAGATTGGATGATGTGATCTTAAGACGGAAATATACAAAATATACCATAGTATGGATGGTTCAACAAAGAGAAGGTGTGTTAAAAATAAATTGGCATAGATATTTTGATGGAAGTGTGTTGTATGTCTGTCCAGTGATAGATAAAAAAATGTAAGCATAAATTGTATTTGGGTCATGTGGAAAGCGATACTTCTTGAATCACTATTATATGCGATCAGCCAAGAAGTATATGCAGAGGTCAAGTGGGGGATGGAGAATCCTATGCTTGTAATAAGTCACAATGATATGGTAGGAGGAGCAGGACCCATGTGAAGAGACATGCATAGAGAGACATACTGCATGGGGTTGTCCCATTTGTTCAAGGAATTAAGACACTAGATGTTACTTGGAAGTATAACCTATCATAACAATAGAATGAAATGACTATCATTATTTTTTTGATAAAATTTTAAAATTGTAGTGATTTCTAATCTAAACTTATTTATAATTATTAATTACTGATCACTTTTAAAAAATCTTAATTTATTTATAATATTAATATTTTCATAACTTTATAAAAATATATATTTTAAATTTTAGCTATAATTCACATTTTAAAATAACTTATAAAAAAATTTTTACAAAAATGTTGAAGTGGTCTTTTAGCTTTTAGTCTCATTCACCTCATATTTACTTTATTAAGGTGATATAACATACTTTCAATTTGTACTTTTTTTTCCCTTTTAAAAATATTTTATGATGTCATATCATCAAATTATTGATTATTTGATCTAACTACTAGTATGCAAAAACTATATTAATTATTTTTTTAATTTATAAGAATAATATACTTTAAGGGAAAGAGATGAGATGTTGAAACACATAAGTCAATTTACTTTAATTATTCTCTATTATCTATACATATAGAGATTAGTATAGTGTATTTATATGCTTATTATGGGCCAGTATTTCGAACCCTTCTAACTGGGCTTTCAAACACTATCCATGACTATGGGTTGTGGCGCTTTTTCGTTAAGGCGACTTGTCACTTTATATTTCACTCAAATAAGGTTTTAACTTTTTCAACTTAAGTTCATAATATTTTATAGTTGATTCAAATAAACCTTTTAACTTTTATTTGTGATGCAACTTAAGTTCATAATATTTTTTACCAACTTAACCTTTTTATGCAAGATGCCAAACTAGCATCAAATTCTATGACTAATTGGTTGATTAACTAATTGTACATATCCCTAATATTTCTTTTTTTTTGTCATTTTCAGAGAATTTGTGTTTTGAAATCACAAATAATGTATTTTAAAATGAAAATTAAATTGATATAATTGATTATCTAAATCTTCATCTTTTATCTTCACCTTCACCTTACTCTTTCGTTTTTCCAATGTACCGCAAGTTTTGTTGACCTTCCTTGTAGGCTTATAGATGGACAAGTTCTTTGTGAGGCTGTCGATCAACCTGCCTAAAATCCGTGGCTAATACCACATGGTGCCTTTTTTTGCATATAAACAAATAAGGAAAAGCCAATTTATTACTGTTCTGTATATATTTACATCATCATATACTCCTATTAAGGTTAAGAACATTTACAATTGATTTGTACGATGACTTACATACATTTTATCGTGATATTTTACTTCCTTTTTAACTATGTAATATCAGACTTATTTAAGGGCCTCAAACATTTCTAATGTAGAGACTTATAAGGGGCATTTTGGTAAAAACAATATTAATAATTGTAAATGTTCTTTTTTTTGCACATATAATATTGTTCATCCATTATAATGTTGATAGTCTCTTTTAAATGTCCAAAAGATCGTCCTTGACTGTTATTTGTATTAACCAACTAGATATAATGAATTGTGCAAAAAAAAATAGATATAATGAAAAAAAACTTACAATTGATTCTTTCTTTCTATATAATTTGCGCAATAATATATTGATACAATGATTTACTATAGGACTAATATAAGTCATTTGAAAAGAATTAAAAGGTTTTAATAGTCTCTTATATATGGATAGATTTGCTGAGGCATATTCTCCATGTATATACCACTTATCATTTTGGTCCAATGTTAATGTTAATTGGAGGGAGAAGTTTATACTTTGTAACACAATTGCCACTTCAACTTGGAAAGGCTAGTTGCCTTTCGAAACAAAGCTTACAATATGAGAATTAATTAATTAATTATAATTATATTAAAATCAGTTTAATTTAATATATCATGTACTTGTTAATAATTCTTCCTTATTTATATTCACTTTAAAAATTTATTCAAATCATTGTTTATTCTCCTAATAATTAAATTTATGGTAAAAAAATTTAAGTTAAAAATTATTATTTCAATATATTTTAATAAGTAATTCGTATCTTGCATAAAATATTATCTCTAAGCATTTTATTAGGCATGAATTTTTTACACCAATGATCGGAAAATAACTCTAACTACTCCGTCAATATTAATACTACAAATAAAAATCAAACAAGCCTAAAGCATAACATTTAAGCACCATACGGTAAATAACTTTAATATTCCCACAAAAACTACATTTTTGAAAATTATTTATTGGTGTACCTATTTATATTAAATGTAATTTAGGATTCTTATTGTAACATACATAATTTTTTTGAGTTTTTGTAACCATAAAAATTTTTAATTAATTTCTTATCATAAAATTCTTTAATTTTAAAATCTTTCATTTGACCGTAATTTAAGTTTATCTACTAAAAATTGAAATAATTATTAAATATAGTTATTAATTTATGAGTATTTATGGTAAGAACATAAAATTATAATAGTTTCTTATTAAACCAAATTCACATAATAATGTCATTATTTTTAGATAAAAAAATTTACGAAGTATTTACCCTATACATTCCATTTTGATAATGTAGAATAAAATTATAAATATGTATGGTTGGATTTTCATAAAACCTAGGCTCTTTAGTACTATTTTAATTCCATAACTGTTATTTTTTATAGTACAATATTATATTAATTTATGTTTTATATGGGTATTCACTTTATAGTACGATGTAGTTGAATTATTATTTAAATTTAAATTTCTCATTTATACTTTAATTTCATTACTTTTTATATAAAATAACTATATTGTTAATTTGAACATCTTAATAAAATTATGTGTGTATTTATTTTATAATGGTACAATCTCAACTCTCAAATTCATTTCTCCTTTATATTTGTTTGAAAATTTATTTTTTATAGGTATATATATACATTTATATGTAAACATCTATCCAACATTTATATATATACATAATAAACAATTATATATATAATATTTAATTTATGCTTAAATTCAACGAACTTAACTCGATTCCATCGAGTTATTTATTTTGGTCAAAACAACACTTTTCATTTTATGTTAAATCAAATTTATTCTAATTATATCAATTGAATTTTAAACTTATAATATAATTTCGTAAAATTTTCCGACTGAAATTTCGGGTTACTAAAAATACGGTGTGACATGCGAGTTGCCGACGGTGGGGATGAGAGCCTTGAGGTCTCTCATACTACAACTGTATACCCCACTCCTCTAAGATGAGAAAACCGGGGAAAAAACTAATCAACTCAGGTGAGAAAACCGAACTAGTTCACGAACCCCAACTGATAAACAAAGGGTAAACCGGGAAATTTATGAATCCTAAGTGACCTAAAGAGTCACAAAAGTCATGAAAAAGGACTATAGGATGAATTGGAGGTGAAAACCAAACTGATTTAGGTAAACCAAACTTGAACCAGAATGAATCGGTTTGAACCACTATTGAACCAGTTTCTAAATTCATTTTTTTAGGTAGCTTAGAAAATTCAAATTGGATAATTAAGGCCATCATTTGATAGATAATGAATTTAGATGAATTTACAAATTTTAAATTTTGAAAAAATCGGTCAAATCGAGCCTGAACCGGTCGGTTTAAGCATTGAACCCAGTTTGGACCGGTTCGGTCTGGTTCGGAACCATGTCGTCTTCTTCCTTCAGATGACAACACTGTTCACTCACTGAAAAATTGAGCAGCACCGGCGAAGATGAAAAGTTTCCGGCTAGGAAGTTTCAGACAATGAATTACTGCCATTAAGGTGCCAATCGAACAACTAGAAAGTCTTCGAGCTTCCTATATAAAGAGCCCCGCCTCATTCATCCTCCTCACACCTGAAAACTCCACTCTCTTCCTACTGCTCCATTTTCTGGTGAAGCTCAAACCAAAGCTCCGACTTGGACATTTTTCTAAACCAAAGAAGGCGTGGTTGGGTTCTTTGGATTCGGGGAGAAGTCATCTACATGCATGTAGTCTTCATTTGCTTCGAGGGTCACTGGAGAAATGCCGACATGATAGAATAGTGAAGCAGCTCCGGCAGACCGTAGCTGCCCTATTTTGGCCGAGCTAAAAATGACCAATTCGAGTCCTCCTCATGCCAAACCAAGCTCTCCCAACACCTCCACAACCCTCCTACAACTGAATTCGAGTGGAAAGGTAAGCCAATTTGGTTTCCCTTAGTAAATTTCGATCGGTGCTAAAGAGAGAACCAACAAATTTTCACTGACTAAATTCTCCCTCAATTCAGCATCAATTGATGCAATTCTTGATCTTAGAAGGAACCTTAGGATGAGAGCTATCTGTCCAGATCGAAAGCTCGGACCGCCACACCTCCGACAGAAAGTTTTCGAAGCTTTCTCTCTCTACATTCAATTTTTCGGCGAATCTCCATTTAAGCTCATTCTAGCATCAAATCGTGCGATTAAAAGTGCAATTGAATCGTATGATGGTATAGGAACTCTAATCTAACTTCAATCTCACCAATTAAACTCATTTGATTGGTCAATTTGATAAAATCAAATTCAATTGAGCTAGAAAGTTGAAATTGGGGATTTTAAAAATTTGAGGGACTAAAGTGTAATTTCATAAAATTGAGGGCCAATTGGGCATGCTAAAGATGTTGGAGTACCAATTGGGCAATTTTTGGAATTTTTGGGGCAAAACTTACCATTTTTGTAAAGTAGGGGCAAAATGGTATTTTTGGAAAAATTGGGGACCAAATTGGAAATTTGGAAAAATTGAACCCCTTTTTTGTGATTTTGAATAAATTGAGGTCCCAAGGTGAATTTTAGAAGTTCGGGACTCAATTTGGGGAAAAATCAGGATTAAAGATCTAAAGTTAAAGAAAAAGAACTTGATTATTTCATCCATTCACGATGAATAAAGGCTATTAGGACAAGCAATAATGAACAAGGATGTTCATATCATGTAGGAACACGAAGTACTGGGAACGCCAATAAGGACAAGCTCACGTGAAGACAAATACCCGGTTTAGAGGAATTCGTTATATTAACGGGTGAGTGAGATTTTTATATCACACCCGTTTGGGATGATAAGTAACTCGAAAATAAAAAAACTCATTACTAAGAGAAGTGATGTGAAAATTACGCGGAAAAACTACTTACCGATTGTAAGTATATCATACCCGGTTGGTATGATGAACTTCCCGAGACGAAGTAGAAAACCCGCATATCGGTTATAATGGAGATGTCCTCACACCCGATTGGTGTGATGGACAGATTAAAAGATTATTTTGTCAGAAGTGCTCTCCCCTAATTGTGTGCCATTGCTTAAAATTTTTGGAATACCTTCTTGATAGGATATCGAATAGCTTAGATAGGCCAGAGGTCTCAATTTTGGAACTTGGGGGCTAATATGCCTGATTTTGAAAATCTCGTATAGTGGGCCCAAAGCCAGTTGACACGAGTAGGAGCTCGTAAACAAACATGAGTTAAGCCATGAAAACTTTAAATGAATGATTTTTTTGGCCATGGTACCAAGACATGACCGACATACTCGATGAAATGGCGGTAGTGCGACATGACAGGTCGACAGACTAGTCCAGACAAATAACTGCAGTTCAAGTTGAGGGTCGGGGCCGTTGGACTAGTGGCACCACATATTAAATGGCTCATTTGGAAAATTGTTGTTTTGTGCATGCACTAAGGTATGAGACCTTCAAGACGCCCAAGTGGAGTAGTGATGTGTCCTAAGGCTACTCGATGACATGGTGGAGATAAGGGTAGTTTGTCATTCCAGTAGTCTATGAAGCTCGACGAGCTTCATGCGCATGAGATCGGGATGGGGTGAGGATGAGGTCTCTGTTCTCATACGGACACATAGTTTTATTTATGGGATTGAGGGTCGGATGTCGCGTACATCCACTCATTCTGAGGGTAGAAGTGGACGTGCTTTTATCTAGGTGGCTGGTAAAGTCACTCCGACGCCACAAGTGGGTGCAGTGGATGTGTTTCCATGTGAATGTGTGTTCCCTTCATGATGAAGGGCATGTGTTGTTTTGATAAACATATCAGTTATGATTGATGTAACGCCCCGACCCAGTTTAGTCGGATCCCCGTGAACAACCCACCGCTCTCCTCGTTCAAGAGGAGTTTACTCTTTCTTTAACTCAAGAGGAGCCAAGCGCACTTTCAATCTTGTTCCCTAGAATGACATATATCAAATAAAATGTAAGCTTAAAAGAAATTAAGAATACCTGACAGAGGGTAAGGCTTAGTGTTATCCCTAGTAATTTTCTCTATTTCCTAAAAAGGGATAAAAAGTTGGGTGAGTTTCTACAACTCAGTGAATGGGTTTTCAATGTTTGACTTTCAAGAAAAATGTTTGAAGCGGAATGTGCCAAACTCTTTATTTCCTATTAAAACAATTCATCCTTAAAATTTCATTTTCATAGTCACTTCTCATCACCATAGTGTGTCATTCAACCAACACACGTCCTTCATCATGATAGGTACACACATTCGCAGGTCAGCCCATCCACTGTACCCACTTGTGGCGTTGGAGTGACTTTACCGGCCACCTAGATAGAAGCACATCCACTTCTACCCTGAGAATGAGTGGATGTACGTGACATCCGACCCTCAATCCTGTAACAAAACTCCGTATCTGTATGAGGATAGAGACCTCATCTTGTCCCCACCCTAGTCTCATGCGCATGCAGCTACATCGAGCTTCCCAAGACTTCTAGTACGACTAACTCCCTTATTTCCACCAGATCATCCAGAGCCCTAGGACGCATCACTACCCCTCTTGGGTGTCTTGAAGATCCCATAACACAGTGCATGTACAAATCAATAGTTTTTCACATAAGCCATATAATCTATGGTGCCACTAGTCTAACAGCCCTGACTCTCAACTCGACTTGGAATTGTTTGTCTTGACTAGTCTGAAGACCTGTCATGTCGCATTGCTACTAGTCCATTGAGTATGTCGGTCTTGTCTCGATACCATGTCCAAACAACTCATTTACTTAACTTTTCATGGCTTAAAATTATGTTTGTTTTCGAGCTCCTACTCGTGCCAACTAGCCTAGGGCCCACTGTTCGAGATTTTCAAAATCGGGCATATTAGCCCCCAAGTTCCAAAATCGAGGCCTCCATCCTATTTGAGCTATTCAAGCTCCCGTCAAGAAGGTCTCCCAAAAATTTTAAGTAGTGGTACATAGTCAGGGGAGAGCACTTCCGACAAAATAAACTTTGTAGTCGTTCATCACACAAATCAAGTATCAGGATATCTCCGCTTATAATCGATAAGCAGGTTTTCCACTTCCTTCCAGGAAGTTTCATTGTACCAACCCGGTATGATCTACTCACAACTGCTAAGTAGTTTTTTCGCGTAATTTTCACATCACTCCTCTCAAGTGTGATAGTTAAAATACCACTTAATAGTGGATTTTCATTTCCGAAGTGCTTATCATCCCAACCGGGTATCATATTAAATCCCACTTACTCGATCGTGCAGTGTATTTCATCTAAATCGGATTTCGCTCCTTACGAGCTTTGTCTCAGTTGGTGTTCCTGATATCTCGTGTTCCTACACGGTATAAACATCCTTTTTCGTTATCATTTGGCTTGACAGCCTTCATTCATTATAAATAACTAAAAATATCTAACTTTTCAAATATTTGCAATTTGGTCCATAAAGTTTTTTCTTTTACTTTAGGCCTCAAATACAGGTTTTTCTCCAAATTGAGTCTCAAAATTTTAAAAATTTTCCTTGGACCTCAATTTATTCAAATTCCCAATTTGGTCCCCAATTTTTTTCAAACATACCATTTTGCCCATCCTTTACAAAAATGGTAAGTTTTACCCAAAAAATTCCAAAATTTGCTCAATTGGTCCCCTAACACTCTTATCATGCCCAATTGGCCCTCAATTTTATAAAATTGTATTTTAGTCCCTCGAATTTTTGAAATCCCCAAATTTTCCCTCAATTTCAACTTTCCAACATAGCTGAATTTTATTTCATCAAATTGACCAATCAAACAAGTTTAATTGTTGAAATTGAAGTTAAATTAGAGTTCCTACATCTTCATACGATTCAATGCACTTTTAATCGCACGATTTGACGCCGGAACGAGCTCAAACAAAGCTTCGTCGGAAAACAGAACGTAGAGAGAGAAAGCTTTGAATACTTACTATTGGGGGCGTGGTGGTCCGAGCTTTCAATCTGGGCAGATAGCTCTCTTCCTGAGGTTACTCATAGGATCAAGAATTGCATCCATTGATGCTGAATTGAGTGAGAATTTTATGATCAAAATTCTGTCGGTTCTCTCTCTAGCACTAGTCAAAAATTACAGAAGGGAACTGAATTGGCTTACTTTTTAGTTCTAATTCGGCCGTAGGAGGGCTAAGGAGGTGTTGGGAGTGCTTGGTTCGGCCTGAGGAGGACTCAAATTGGCCGATTTTAGCTCGACAGAAATAGGGCAGCTTCGGTGCGCTGGTGCTGCTTCACTGTTTGATCACACCGGCACTTCTCCAGTGACCCTCAGAGCGATTGGAGATTACCATAATGTAGCTGACTTCTCCCCGGTTCTAAGTAACCCGACCACATCTTCTTTGGCTCAGAAAAGATCCTATAATGGAGCTCTAGTTTGAGTTTCGAGGAAAAACTAAGTAGTTGAGAGAGATTGAGGTTTTTAGTTGTGGAGAGGATGAATGGAGATGGACTCTTTATATAAGGAGCTCGGGGACTCGTCAGACGTCCGTTTGACACCTTTATAACAGTCATTGATGGCCTGAAACATACTGAACAGAAATGTTTCCTACTCACCAACGCTTGTTCGATTTTCCAACAAGTGAACAATGTTGTCATCCGAAGGAAAAGGACAATATTGTTCTGAAACGGACCGGACCTGTCCAAACCGGGTTCAAAGTTTAAACCGACCGGTTTAGGCCTGATTCGAACGAGTTTCTCAAAATTAAAAATTTCTAAATTTATTATCTATTAATTGGTGGCCTCAATTCTCAAATTGGAATTTTCTAAACCATCTAGAAAAATGAATTTAGCATCTGGTTCAATAGTGGTTCAAATCGGTCCAAAATGGTTCAATCTGGTTTAGATCTGGTTCACCTGAACCGATTTGGTTTTCATCCCCCATTCATCCTAAAGTCCTTTTTCATGACTTATATGACTTTTTTGGTCACTTGGGATCCATAAATTTTTCGGTTTGCCCTTTCTCTATTGGTTGCGGTTCATAAACCGGCTCGGTCCATAAGCTGGTTCAATTTGGTTCGGATCCAGCTCACCCAAACTGGTCTAGTTTTTCTCTCCCAATTTGTCCTAAGGTTCTTTTCCAAGGTTTATGAACCCTTTTGGGTCACTCGGGAGTTGTAAATTCTCCAATTTGCCCGTTCCCCGATAATCAGGTTTGTGAACTAGTTGGGTTTTCTCACTTGGTTTGACCGGTTCTTTTCCCAATTTTCCTTTACTCCAAGGAGTGGGGTTTACAACTCTCCCCTCATTTTAGGAGTTTTATCCCCAAAACTTATTTCACACTTTTTTGCGTACTAGAATAAACTTTTCATTGTATATAAATTTTCTAGTTTATTGTCTTACATCCTTCTCGGTTGTTTTCGTTCATCCCTTTAGTTACATCCTTCCTTTCCCAATGCACCATTTCTCCATTCCAAACTCATTTACCTAAGATTTCAGGACTATTAGTTCCGGTCATTTTCTTCCATAAGTTTTGGAATTTATCACCTTTTCATCCTACATGGATCCCTTCCTTATTCTTTGGTTATCACCTTCACGCTTGACTTCGTTATGCCTTAATCATAGATCCTTCCTTGCCTAAGTCATATTTTCCCTGGGATAGTTGGGTTACATGCCCCTTACTGCATGATATTCTTCGGAACTTGTCTTTGACTTTACATCACTATAGCTATATCTATTTCCTTACTTACTCGTTTCTTCCGATTTCTATATTTGGTTATTCAATCTTCAAGCCCTTAAGCTTCCGATAACTTATTGACATGCTAAAGCTCTTCCTTTCTTATTTCATTCCTCATTTTCACCGGCGCCCTTCCTTTTTAAGATCTCTTCTCCTTTTAAATCCATTTTTAATCACATCGTGATCATTTCACGTTCCTTTATTCCAATTAGTCCCTTTCTTACTCGTACGACGTCTTTTGATGTCGTATTCCTACTTACACGTTACTTGGGTTTAACTTATCCCGATCTCTTTCCCTTGTACTTGATCCTTTCATTTCTAGCAGCTTGTCTTTGAGTAGCTTATCTTCTTCTCAATTTTGTTGATTCCATTTCCTCTTAACTGACACCCATGTGTTCTTCCACTATTTCCTTTCTTGGTAAGTCGTACACTTCTTCTCTCCCAGAATTTCCTTCTAACTTTTACCATTGCGAATATTCACTCTTAAATGTCCTTCCTAGTCGTTATCTTCACCTGCTTACCTTTACTCTTGAGGTCCTACGAGTACTTTTCCTTTATCTTACCTCATCCTCATTTGCTCTCAAAACTTATTACTTCCTTTGAGGTGAACCTCTCATCCCTCCTGTATCAAAATCTTTCATATCTTCGTGTCTTGGTATTTCTCCATTGTCTCAATTAGGGTTTATTCCTTAATACTCCTCAGTTCTTATTAGAGCTTCATTTACTCTTCCAAATGATCTGGTCATTAGGAGTTTATTTCTTTCGATTGGATCTGTCTAGAATTCCTATTTGGGTTTTCATGTCTTCCTACAAGTAGGTCGTACCTAACCTTCCAAAACACTCCCTCAGTTATTTGTATATCTTATTGAGGTCCCTATTTGGTTCGATCTTTTGCGACACTTCCTCAGTTATTTTTCTTAACCTAGAGCTTTCTCCTTCCTCAATCCAACTTCTTATTAACCTAGGCCTAGGGCCCACTGTTTGATATTTTCAAAATCAGGCATAGTAGCCCCCAAGTTCTAAAATCGAGGCCTTCAGCCTATATAAGCTATTCGAGCTCCCATCAAAAAGGTCTCCCAAAAATTTTAAGCAGTGGCACACAATCAGGGGAGAGCACTTTCGATAAAATAAACTTTTCAGTCATCCATCACACCAACCGAGTATGAGGACATCTCCACTTATAACCGATAAGCGGGTTTTCCACTTCCTTCCAAGAAGTTTCATCATATCAACCAGATATGATCTACTTACAACCGATAAGTAGTTTTTTCGCGTGATTTTCACATCACTCCTCTTAAGTGTGATGGTTAAAATACAACTTAATAGTGGGTTTTCATCTCCGATGTGATTATCATCCCAACCGGGTATGATATTAAATCCCACTCTCCCGATCATGCAATGTATTTCTTCTAAATCGGCTTTCGTCTGTTGCGAGCTTTGTCCGGGTATTACGTTAGTAAACCCACTCACCCGTTAATGTCGTGAATTCCACTAGACTGGTTCCTTTATTTCACGCGAACTTGTCCTTGCTAGCGTTTCCTGTGCTTCATGTTCCTACACGATATGAACATCTCGGTTCATTATCTCTCGGCCTAATAGCCTTCATTCATTCCAAATGAATGACAAAAACCAAATTTTTATTTATTTGCAATTAGGTCCCTAAAGTTATTTTTCTTTAACTTTTAGTCCCTAATGCCGGTTTTTCCTCAAATTGAGTCCCAAAACTTTTAAAATTCCCCTCGGGACCTCAATTTATTCAATTTCACAAAAAAGGGTTTAATTTCCCAAATTTCCAATTTGGTCCCCCAATTTTTCCATAATTACCATTTTGCCCTTCCTTTACAAAAATGGTAAATTTTACCTCAAAAATTCTAAAATTCCTCAATTGGCCCTCTAACATTTTTATCATGCCCAATTGACCCTCAATTTTAGGAAATTGCATTTTGGCCCCTCGAATTTTTGAAAATCCCCAATTTTCCCCCAATTCCAACTTCTTAACACATCCGAATTTGATTTTATCAAATTGACCGATAAAAAATTTCCAATTGTTGAAATTGAAATTGAAATCGAGTTTCTACATGTTCATAGGATTATTTAGCGATTTGAATCGCAAGTTTTAACGTCGGAACGAGCTCAAACGGAGCTTCGCCAGAAAATTAACTGTAGAGAGAAAGTTTCGATTACTCACCAGTTAGGGCACGACGGTTCGAGCTTTCTATCTAGGCAGGTAGTTCTTCTCCTGAGGTTATTCCTAATATCAATAATGACATCAATTGATGTTGAATTGGATTAGTATTTTGTCATTGAAATTCGGCTGACTCTCTCTCTTTAACACCAATCGAAACTTGCAGAAGGTAGCCAAACTGGCTTACCTTTCTATCCTAATTCGGCCTTGGGAGGGTTGAGGAAGTATTGGGAGGGCTTGGTTTGGCCTGAGGAGGGCTCGAATTGGCCAATTTCAACTCGGCCAAAATAGGGCAGCTTCGGTCCGTCGAAGCTGCTTCACTATTCGATCACGCCGGCGCTTCTCCAGCAACTCTTGGATCGAACGGATGTCACCACCGTGTACCTGACTTCTCCCCAGTTCTAATGAACCCAACCTCACCTCCTTTGGCTTAGAAATGACCCTATATTGGAGCTCTGGTTCGAGTTTTGCCAGAAAACTAAGCAACTGAAAGAGAGTGAGCTTTTCAGGTCTGGAGAGGATGAATGGAGAGGGGCTCTTTATATAGGGAGCTCGGGAACTTGTTGGCCATCCGTTTGGCACCTTTATGACAGACATTGATGGCCTGAAATGTATCGAATGGAAATGTTTCTTCTCCGCCGATGCTGCTTCAATTTTCCGGCGAGTGAACAGTGCTGTCATCTGAAGGAAGAAGATGACACTATTCCGAACCGTACTGGACCGGGTTCGAAACTTAAACCGACCAATTCGCCCCTCATTCGATCGAGTTTTTCAAATCTAAAACTTTCTAAATTCATTTTCTATCCATTGGTGGCCTCAAATCTCAAATTTGAATTATTTAAGCCACCTAGAAAAATAAATTTAGGATTCAGTTCAATAGTGGTTCAAACCGGTCGAAACTGGTTCGAATCCGGTTCACCTAAACCGGTTTGGTTTTCATCCCAATTCCTTCACAAGTCCATTTCTATGACTTTTGTGACTCCTTAAGTCACTTAGGATCCATAAGATTTCCGATTTACCATATCTTTATCGATTCTAGTTCATAAACTAACTCGATCCTTAAACCGATTCAATCCAGTTCAGGTCCGATTCACCCGAACCGATCTGGTTTTTCTCTCCCACTTTATTCTAATTTTCATTCCCAAGGTTTGTAAATCTCTTTGGATCACAAGGGATCCATAAATTTCTTGGTTTACCTATTCTCTATCAGTTCCAGTTCACGAATCAACTCGGTTCATAAATCGATTCTATCCGGTTCGGACCCGGTTCTCTTGAACCGATCCGGTTTTTCTTCCCCATTTCATCCTAAGGTTCTTTTCCCAACTTTATGGACCATTTGAGTCACATGGGAGTTGAAAATTCTCAAATTTTCTCATTTCCTAATAATCGAACTTGTAGACCAATTCGGTTTTAAAATTTGAAATTAACCGGTTCTTTTCCTGATTTTCTCATTATCAAAGGACAGGATTTACACTAATGAACCTGACCTAGCCTTCTTTAGCTTAAAAAAACTCCAATGTCGGGGCTCTGGTTCGAGTTTTCAGGTGTGATGAGGATGGATAAGGAGGGCTCTTTATATAGGAAGCTTGGGGACTTCTTGGTCGTTTGATTGGCGCCTTTATAGCAGTCATTCATTGCCTGAAACTCCCTGAACATAGACTTTTCATCTTTGCCAGCGTTGCTCGATTTTTCGGCGAGTGAACAGTGTTGTTATCTGAAGGAAGAAGATGACACTATTCCAAATCGGATCGGACCGGTCCAAACCGGGTTCAATGCTTAAACTAGCTGGTTCATGCCCGATTCAACCGAGTTTTTCAAAATTAAAAATTTGTAAATTTATCTAAATTCATTCTCTATCCAATGGTAGCCTAAATTCTCCAGTTTGAATTTTCTAAGCCACCTAAAAAAATGAATTTAGCATCCAGTTCAATAGTGGTTCAAACGGGTCTAAACCAATTCAATCCGATTTGGATCCAGTTCACCTGAACTGATCTGGTTTTCTTTCCCAATTTGTCCTAAAGTCCCTTTCCAAGGTTTTTATGACTCTTTGGGTCACTCGGAAGTTGTAAATTTCCCAATTTGCCTGTTCTCTAGTGGTCGGGGTTCGTGAACTGTTTCGGTTTTCTCACTTAGGTTGACTGGTTCTTTTCCCAGTTTTCCTTAATTCCAAAGGGCAGGGTTTATACCTATGCTCACTATACTTTGTCTAGAATGTGACTACTTCTATGTGCTCAGAATGATAATACCCTTCCGATATCCCGAGTTTCTTCAATTATCGCATCATGCTCTTTATATGCCACGCTAATACATATTCCTCAATTTGATCCTTATAGCACAAGGGTCCTCTACTAAGTTGTTTTCAATATGTTCTACCCATGGTGCACTCTTTAGTAGTAGGTCACCTTCTATTTAGGTACATCCAAAATCCGTCAGTAGATAAGTTGACCCTCATATGATTTATCCACTACTTGATCCTCAATTCCGTTGTGGTTATCCTCACTATTTTAGTGCTTACCTACCAAAGTTTTATTACTTTGGTGTGGTTATAGCAATCATATGTCTTTTTATATACCGCTCCTAATATAGAGTCATGCTTCTTAAGCTCTTTTTATTTAGGGGATAATTAACATAAGTTACCATTCTATTTCCCCCTTGGCTCCTTTATTAACTCTAACCTTATGGTCTAAAGAATTTTTGCCATTAATTATAACTTCTACTCACCGCTTCTCGATGGTGTAGGGTAAGTTGTTATTCCCACCTCAATGGACATCTCCCAACATGGTATCTAAGATGCTCTCTTTTTCATTAGATATAATTGAACCACTTTCGAGTTATTGAAGACCATAACTTTCGTGTTTTACCCTTTTACTTGTCCATGTTTCATTCAACATTTTCCAATGGTCTTATGTCAAATGTGTACTTGTTCCACCTAAAAGTACAGTATTGTCCCATCAAAGCTTTCATCATATAGCTCTCTTGCATACAGATGTCCATCATTAGTTCAACTAAGGTAACTCCACCTTAGTTCAAGTTATGAGTTGTACAAACGACTTTCATCCTTGTTCACTGACTTTTTTCTAAGTCGGGTTATACAATTTTTCTCCTCAATACCCCTTACAAGTTTGGGGTTGTGTGGATACATCATCCCTCAGGCCACTACCCTAAATCCTATTGTAACACCGTGTTTTAGTAACCCGAAATTTCGGTTACATTTTTTTAAAAAATTTTATTTTAAGTTTAAAACCCAATTGTTAAATATTTGTACAAATGGTTTAAAGGACCAAACAAGCTCAAACTTGAGCATGAATTGAGATGGAAAGGACTGAAGATGGCATAACTCCATGTAAATGAGCCAAATCATGCGAACCTAGCACATGAGGTTAATTTCCTCCTACAAATGACCGTAAGAACATGTAATTGAACTAGAGACAATTGTCTCATAGTCCTTAATTAACCTTTCTCCCCTCATGAAAACTACAAATTAATTAACATATGATATTAGTCAAATAGGTTCTCAAGTTACAAACAATTCAAATCATATCATGATTTCCGAATGTAATGTGTGAAAGCCACATTTCCCTATCTCGATGTGCCTTGAAAGTGTTTTATTGGACAATTTATCTGCATACATTGAAGTTAATAAACATACTAGAGTAATTTGGACCCCAATTGGATTACACTATCTAATGAGAAGGTATAGGATCTAAATCAAACTTTGTTTACTTATGTAATTAATCTCTCATATTGATTATATCCCTACATAAATTCCCTATCAAAATGGTAAGATGAAAAGTGAACAAACACAAGGGATTTAATGATATCCTAAATGAATAGCACTTAGGATAGCTACAAGAATTACTATAAAAGGGGCCCTCATAACTCATGGAAAACACAACCTGAATTCCTTCCATCCTTCAAACATAGTGCCTCACTCTGTAAGACATATCATAGAGGAAAGAGCGAAAATCTGAAATGTATGGGAGAGCATAGCCATGAGTTGCCATCAAAGATGGGGAGGAACAAAAGGGACCTAGGATCTGAGATTAATCAAACATCAGGAAGCTCGGGCAAAGCAAGTGACATACCTGGAGATGACGATAGGCATGAAAAGAAGATTACTACTAAAGTCAACTGTAGCCTGGAAACTCTTACAGAGGAGGCTTCAACTCATCAATCAGGAAATAAAGTGAGTTGGACAACTTTGAGTTTGTGCATCATCGGGCGTCATCAGACTGAGTAAGGAGCCAATAAGCTCTTCAGTAAAACAAGAAAATGTCAAGCAATTTAGAGGGAGTGTCGTGCGATGGAAGGGGGGACTCCTGTTAAAATGATTAAGGGATTTCATAAGTCCTACCAAAATACCCTTATGTATTTCAATTCTCTCGTTTAGGATTCTAACTTTCAAAATTTTATCCATATAACCCCCATTTTTTCCCTTAGTCCTATTTGAGCCCTTAATTGTTGAAAATTACATTGACCCCAAACTTTCTTATAATTATCATTCTACCCCTAAAGTTTACCTTACTTGCAATTTAGTCCCTAATATTCTTAAACTTATTATTTTTACCCAAAACTTATCAAATTTGACCATTCAGCCCACTCATGGTGAAAATGACCCTTTTGCTCCTCTTTAGGCAAAATTTCCCTTTTGCCCCTCATTTTCCTAAAAATGACTATTTTGTCCCCAAACTCCGAAAATCATTTTCAACACCTTCATTCACCACAAAAATCACTTCCTAACCTCTTATACATCCCTTAGGGACCATTTCATAACTTTTCAGTTATTTGCAAACTAGTTCCCAAATTTCCTAAAGTTTGCATTTTGGTTTCCTAACTTTGAAAATATTTCCAATCAACTTCAAATTTCATAAATACACCCCAAATATCTTCATTTAACTCCTAAAGGATCGTGGGAGGAGTGGGGGGTCTAACCCCAGCCGCATTTGGTCGAATTTGGTCGTTACCCAAAAATGACTGAAATATAGCAAATGGAGGCCATATCAGAAATACTCACAAGAGAGGGCACCACCGGTGGCTGGAAGGTAGGCATTTTGAAGCCAAGGAAAAGGCGACTAGTTACGTGGTGGTGGTTTGCCAAGTTGTCATCGTAGCTAGGCGAATTTGGCCCCAAACAGGTGGCGATCGAACGCTCTAGAATAGACCCATCGGAGGAAATCAGCTCATAGCGGTAGAAACTCCCCTTGCCAGAGGTCGGCCAAGTCCAGTAGGAGGTAGAGGAGAAATAGGGGGTTCTTTTAGTGCTGGTGTTGGTTGAAGAGGTGGTAAGAGCTCACCAAATTCAGCCTTGAAGGTGTAGAAGCACTGCACAATTTTGTTGTCATGCACCGGAGTCGACCAAAATAGCCTTTGTGTGGCATTTTTCGGCCACTTTCTATCAAGATCCATCCATAAACCTCAAGAGAACTCTGTTAGCGGCATTTTGACACCAAAATGCCCAAATTTAGAGGTCAGGCGAGTGAGAATTACCTCTCGAAAGCTTCGAGGGTCGGGTGAGTTTCTACACCTGAGTTTTCCAATTTTAGGGATGAAATTCGAACTAATGGAGAGGATAAAATACAATTAACTTCATGTGAAGGCCACTAAGTGTGTTTTAAATAGATTCTAAGGTCTGATTTCGTGTAAAATTGGGGGGAGGGGGTTTACTGTTACGAATCGCTTCGATTGGTTTTGGTTGTTTTGTTGTCAATTCACCCCCAATTTGACTGGTTCTCTTACCAATTTATTTTTCTAAAAAGTTGTTGTCTTTGTCGATTCAGCTCCAATTTGACCGGTTTTCTTACCAATTTATTTTTCTAAAAAGTTGTTGTCTAATTTCATATAAATTGAGCTAAAAAATTACTAATTTTCTATTGATATTACTCGTTCTAAAAATAAGGAGTTTGTGTCCCATGTTGGTTCGATAACGATTTGATTCAATTTTCAATCAAAATTTTCATGATTCTTGATTTCTAATTAATAAATGTTCTTTAAATGTAATTTATGATGCTTACCCCTTTATTTAAAGTTTTGGCTTTTTGATCCAGTTCAATTTTCCATCTCGATTTGAGTTTTTATTCTCAATTCAACATTGGTTTATATTACAATTAGGTTTAAATTCTGATTTTATAGGTTTCTAGTGAATTTATTAGTCGATTCGCTCAATTTTAATAGTTTTTTAGTTTGTTTATCTCCAATTCAATTGTTTCATAGTCAATTTTATTTTTCTAAAAATTTCTTGATCAATTTGCTACCATTTGGAAATAAAAATGTATGTTTTACTATTTTTTTAATCTAGTTAGAAAAATTACAAAATTTTTAGTGAGAATTAGTTTGATCCAAATTTGAATCTGTTCTTAATCGATCAATTTCTGATTTTTTTTTATTAAAGAGATTATTTAGAATCAACTCAAGTTAATTTACCAAATATTCAAAATTTTAATCTAAATTATTTTTTAATTCAATTTAATTTATAATATTAATTTAATTTTATTATGTTGTATTCGAATGCAATTTTCAGTACAATTTATTGAAATTGTGTTTTTTTATATAATAATTTTATATTTTTTTAATTTTTTAATACTATAAAATAACTAATAGATGGAAAAGTATAAGATAATAAATAATTATTATTAACATATATAAATAATATACAATATATAGTTACCAATTTAAATATAAAAAAATTAATAATATTGTAATAAATGTTTTCATTTAACTCTATTTATTTACTAAATTACAATATTTATATTTTGCTCATTGTAATTATCTTGATTTCATCCATTCTCATATTTTTATTTGATATATTTTTTTAATATTATCTCTATTAATATATATAATATAATATAAATTTAATTATAAAATAATATTTGAAACTTATTTTTCTTTTTTATAAAAATAAAATTATTAAATATTATTTAATAAATAAATAGTCGAGTAATGGAAGTGTCCCAAAAAAGATAATTAAGATTTACTTAATAAAAAAATTGGAGGAGCATAAGGTCCAACCCTAATTGCATTTTTTTTCTTTTACTTAATTTTTTATTAACATATAATAATATTATTATTTAATCCTCTACACTAAATTTGATAAATAAATATAAATTAATGAACATTCGAAACACTTTGCCTATTAAAGTTGGGATTACACAAGGTATAACCATTAACCTTTTATAATAGAATAGTACACTTGGTGTTTTAATCATTTCACGCTTTTCATTATTCTTATAATCAAATAATATTAAATTATTTTGAATTTTAAATAATATTAAAATTTATTGAAAAAAAAAGAAAAAAAAGAAAGTTGGTGCTCCCTCCAACGAACCTATCTTAGGGCCTCATCGGCAAGTTCGGCCGACTCCATCGATTGACGTCCCAGTCAAACATGTCCCCTTGTTTTGATAATCATATATTGGGAAACCCCACACTGCCTCAGATGTATTGTGCAGTGTACATGCACCCAAACATTTTTTTCTGGTTTTTCAACTCTATGCGGGAGTGTGCCCATCTGGTGTACCCTAACACCCGCACATCTCCACGTGCCAGCCCTTGACGAACAATCCACGCCCCCATGCAAAATCATCCACACAAAAGCAGGCGTGGGGTACCCCTCCAACACCAATATCTCCGTGGCACAACGAGCTCCGACCCTCTGATATTTACGGGTAAAGGAAAAACATCGAAAACCAGCACAAAATGAATCGGTCTAGAATGATTTGATTTCCTAGCACCAACAACCAGCACCCCATAAAAACGACGGTGAAGCAAGCGGTCAAGTTGCTCGTCTCCACCAGCTCACAAAGCCCCATCATCATCGTCTTGCAACGCCAGCCTCACATGCTGGTGCTGCCAGACAAGACAAACCTCCGCCATGACTAATTCTCATAAAATCTCAATTAGTTGATTAAAACGTTAGAACATGTGAACAGGCGTCTCGTAAAAGCGTGGGCTTGGATTAAGAGTCTTGTTAAGATGAAATTGATGAGAATATTATTTAAAATTAAATCAAATATTAAAATATAGTATATTTATAAGATTTAATATGTTAATCTACTTATAAATTATATTTTTTATATTTATATATATATATGTAAAACTACTTAAATAACATTTTATCAAAATAAGTATACTAACACTCAACTCCATTTTAGACTAGAAACTCGTATTATAACAGAAGGATAATAAATGTATTAAAAATAGTTGTTTAGTTAGTGCTTAAAAATTAAGCAAGAAAAGTGTATATATTATATTGGAAGCTAATCAACCTTATGGACAGGATACTCTGCCTTTCATTCATTGTTAATGAAAGAAAGTTTGCTTTTAAATTTTTATGCCACAATAATAAAATTATGATGTGCCCCAAATCGGTATATATAATAGTCAAAGTTCATGTTCAATTAACGAGAATGAGCCTGAAATTTGGGCATACATGAAACTAATAAAAGGATAGAGTAGAGACACGTGCATTGTACTCCGGGAGGAGGAAGGGCAGCTCCTCCACTCGACCCCTATCAAGACAAAGTTAAAGGTGATTGGGAATTGGTGGATCCTCCCTCCTCCTATTATTTTTTTTCTTGAATGTTCATAAAAATATTTTCGGATAAAAACCGGTGGGTGTTTCCACCAACGAAAAACAAGTTTGAATAAAATTGGGAATAGGCAGCCCATCATTTGGTCTATTTTTTAATTAACCCCAACTATTTTCAAGCCAATGAGTACGCAATATGATAAAAGGGTACAATTTTAAATATGATGTTTATCTTTTAGTAAAAAGAATAAATATGATAAATATTTATATAAATCCATTGTCATAGTAGTTTTTCCTCGACTAGGTGCGGAACTGCAGTTCTGTCCAACAGCTGAAAAATAGATAAGACATAGGTTTAGAATAACCTATAGTAGTTCTGTCTTGTCTTTTGGCCCTTACTATGGGCAACTTCATTTATTATTCTTTATTTTTTCTTTTTAAGTTTGTCTTAACCCTTAGATATTCAAAGAGATTAACTAATATTAGAAAAAAGAGAATTTAATGGTCCAACTGATAATGATGTCTATATACATTAATATTAAATCAGACAAACTTGTATTTTATTCATTTTTCACGAATAAATCAATAAGAATATATAGAAAAGTGGTCAAACATTTTACTATATATATATATATCATTAATTTCACAATATTGACTCATATATTAAGAAAAATTAGTATGTATATAAATTTTAATTATTTAAAATATTTATTTTATATAAATTTAGATAGAATAATATTGCAAATAATTATTTTAAATTATTTAATATACATAAATTAATTTTACTATAAATGATGGTACATAAAATTTAATTATAATAAATTGTTATTGTTGTAAATAATACCGTTTATACATTAATTTTATATATTTTTTAATTATATAACTTATTTACAATAAATAAGTTGATACATATGGTAAATAATTATTACAAATTATTTAATTTATATAAATAAATTTACTATATATAAAATTGCTACAATAAATAAAATAAAATAGTTTAATTATATTAAATTATTTATAGTAAATAAATTTTTATGATTTTACATACAATTATAATTTTTATTTAAAAATATTTATTGTAATATAAGTTGATACATAATAGTATTCTATATAATTATATTAAATTATTTATTGTAAATAAATTATTATTATTTTACATACAATTATAATTTTTATTTAAAAAAATATTTATTTTAATATAAGTTGATACATAATAGTATTCTATATAATTATATTAAATTATTTAATTTATATAAATTAATTTTACCACACATAAAATTATTATTGTATATAAAATAAAAAAAATTAATTATACTAAAATATTATTATAAATAAAATATATTGTACACAAATTATATCATTTTTATTTATATAAAATATTTATTATATATAAATTGATAGTAGATAGTATTATACATAAAATAATTATTTACATGTATATAATTATATTAAGTTATTTATTTAAATAGATTAATTTTTGTTATTTATATAATTATAATTATAATTATGGTATATAAAATTAAAATGTTATAAAATTAGTAAATTATTATTTTTATATAAATTGATATTAATGTATATAAAATAACTATTTATTAAAATGGAACATAATAAGAAATTGTATTTAATAATTATATAATTTGTAAATTTTAATATTAAAAAATAAATAATTAATTATAAATTTATATATGTAAAATTATATTATAAAATTATAAAAAAAATTATTCACCAATTTGCTTGATACTAATACTATATATCGAATTGAATTCGAATAATTGGATGCTATTAAAAATGATAGAATGCGAAGAGCGACAACTCAACTGTATCCAAATGAGATGGTCGGAGTTCAACCGCCGGAAAGCATCTTGTCCGGTCCAAATATGTTGCTACTCTCAAACTGCAGAATAATTGGATCAATTTGATAATATTTTTTATAATAACTAAAAAACTAGATTTAGAATGTTTTAAAATGTACATGGAGTGTAATATTTTATGTACTCTAATTATCATATAAATTATTATTAATTTATTCTAACATAATATTTTCTTGAAAATTTGGCTCTTATTTTTTAGTACAAGATGATAAAAATGATAATTAACTTGTAAATAATTATTTAATTTTAGTTAATATTGCACCATATAAGTTTATCAACATGTCGAATAATTGTGTGAATGGTATTAGAAAATTAAATATTTGTTAAAATATTTTTTTCTAAATTAAATATTCTCTTATATTATAATATTATTATTTTAAATAATTAGAAACTAATTTATAATTACTTTTTCTAATTTTATATCAAAATATTAACTTTGATAATTAAATAAAATAACTATAAAAATATATTATATATCTTTATATTTCATAAATAAAAATTAAAAATAACTAGTTAGTACAATTTCAATACCCGTAAAATTTTACTAATTTTGGGTTAAACTTTTTTTCAATTATTTTTATCATATAAAACATTGAGCAAATTTTAAATAAGACGTAAAAACACTAACAATTTTATAAAGGGTATTGATATTGATTTTTTATTCGTGATCTTCTAGATTTTTTACTTACATCCCTAAGTTGATGATAAAATTTTACCCATGCTAATTCTCTAACCTAAGATGGCCAAGTAACAAGCAAATTTCTGGTAATTGATGAACATGGACACATCAATGATCTATGTGGTTATACCAAAAAAGGGTCATATATGGTTGAATATTGAATGGGTGCATAGAAGTTTATTTTTGTACCATTTGTTAGTCTAAACTCTAAACCTAGGCAGTCCGATAAACGTGAAATAAAAATGTCACTTCATTGTGAATTTCTTATTTTCATTGGGTTACGTGGACTCACAATTTAATCATCACAATAAATACATTACTGGCAATTCATTGGCAATTGCATGTAAGACAGATACCCACGTGCGGTGTCTATTCATGGTTTGCACAAAAAAGTGTTTATTAAATGAAGTTGGAATTGTGGACTTTATGACTTCTTTTTTGTTGGGTGAGACTTGTGATAAGTTGAAATTATGGACTTGTTATATTTGGACCAGACAAGACCGCTTATTTAGATTGCATTATTTTATTTATTATTTGTTCTTCATGCACAACAAACATTACCTTAAGCTAAATTAAAAATTTTCATCAATTTTGACACAATTTATTATTTAACCTACTTACGACTTCAATATTTTTATATATTTTCCATTAATCAGATCCTAAATTTAAATATTATATCAATTTTCAGTTATCATAATTTTATCTAATAAGGCATCAATTCACCAAAAAAATGATAATTATTAAAAATACATATTTTTATTAAATTATAGTTCCTCTAGTATGTTGAAGTTCAAAAAGTTAACTTATTAAAAATATGCTATCTCTATTTATCTCTTATTCATTTAAAAAAGTTTGTGCATGATATAGAAAATAAAAAGTTATTTAAAATCGATATAATGTAAAAAAAAAACAGTATGCAAATCAATTAAAGAAAAATATTTATGCCATAATTGATAAAATGTAAAAGTACGATTAAAATAACTTTTTGGTGAAATTAATAAAATAATTTAAAACTATATTTATTTTAATTATTAATTTATATCTATCTATATGCACATCATTTTTATATCCATAAAAAGTTGAAATCAATTTTATTTTATCATTGGATATGATGAGATAGGGAGGGGAGAGATTCTCCACAAAAAAAAAACGTTACCGGAGAATTAATTATTTGATATCAAATTGCCATGGATGATCCCATGGATGACGTGTTGAGTTTGCTTCATCCGAGCCTTCGATATAGATAGGTCCCTAATTCTAACAAAACCCAATCTCTCTCTCCCTCTCTCTCTCCCTCTCTCTCTCCCCCTCTCTCTTTCTCTGATTCCTCCTGCATCCTTCAACACAAGTTCCGGGTGTATTATTATGCTTGTTTATTGACTGGAAAATTTGGCAGAAGAGCTATCTCAAGCAAATGCTCCTTCACCAATTTCCTTTGTGAATATCGGGAAGAGCTAATCGTCCGTCCAAATATAGTCCCTCCTAGGGGGCGAGCTTGAGAATCAAGGGACGGGAGTTCTTTGACTAGTCTGGGGTTTGGAGGATCTGGAAAATGGATACTTGGTCGGAGTATGCGGAGGTTGATCCAACTGGCAGATACGGCAGGGTACTTGCTATCTTCTCTCCTCTCGTTTCAGCTCTTTTTTTTTCCTCTTACCCTGTTACTGATTCATTTGGCTGTATGAAATCTTCTCTTCGCAGTCCAATGATATCCTCGGGAAAGGGGCTACGAAGATAGTGTATGTATTCGATCTCATATCCTTTTCGCGTAATACCCATTTGGAAATTTCTTGGAAAGCTCGGCCTTTTTGAGATATTTTTCTGGAAATTAAGCATTTTTAAGAGCTATTGTTGGGAATCTGCAAATGGGTCACCGTTGATTTGACCACTGATTTTTGGGGGTTTGATTGATTCAGGTATAGAGCGTTTGATGAGTACGAAGGGATCGAAGTTGCATGGAACCAAGTCAAGCTCTATGATTTCCTTCAGAGCCCCGAGGATCTCGAGAGGCTTTATTGTGAAATCCATCTCCTGAAGACGCTCAAGCACAAGAACATCATGAAGTTCTACACTTCTTGGGTAGACACGGCAAACAGGAACGTCAACTTCGTCACTGAGATGTTCACCTCTGGGACTTTGAGGCAGTAAGGACTAATTGAACTGCCTATCAGCTTCCTGTAATTTCTTTCTTGTGTCATATTGGATCCTTTTAAAACAAAAAAAAAAAAGATTATTTTCTGGGAAAAAAATCTCACTTGCTATGGAATTGGGTTGATTAGGTATAGGCTAATGCACAGGAAAGTGAACATTAGAGCAGTGAAGCATTGGTGTAGGCAGATCTTGAGAGGTCTTCTCTATCTCCATGGCCATGCCCCACCGATTATCCACAGAGACCTCAAGTGTGACAACATCTTCATCAATGGAAACCAGGGAGAGGTCAAGATCGGCGATCTTGGGCTGGCCGCTGTACTCCGTAAATCCCATGCTGCTCACTGCGTTGGTAAGTGGATTATTTACCTGCATCTCCTAATGGGTTGCCTACATGGTGATAAGTGCAAAGTTGGGTCTTAATATCTTGTGCACTTGAGATTAATTTCGTGGGAGAGTCTGTCTGGGTACAAATTGTAGGAGAATTTCTGTTTAGTTTGATATGATGTTTATCATCCAGGGACACCGGAGTTCATGGCTCCAGAAGTTTACGAGGAGTCGTACAATGAGTTGGTTGATATATATTCCTTTGGGATGTGCGTGTTGGAAATGGTCACTTTCGAATATCCATACAGTGAATGCACTCATCCTGTCCAGATCTATAAGAAAGTTATATCGGTAAGAACCATTTGTTCTCCTTTTTTAAAAGGTTGCAAAAGATTTCCGTTAAAATTTCTGGAGAAAAATAGATTCATTTAACATGGGTTTGAGTACATCCCTCTCAGGGTAAAAAGCCCAATGCTTTGTACAAAGTGGACTCAGAAGTCCGGGAGTTCGTGGATAAGTGCCTTGCAACAGTTTCTTCCAGGCTCTCTGCAAGGGAGCTGCTAGAAGACCCTTTTCTCCGAGTGGAGGAACCCAATTCAGACATGAGATTGATGGACTACCCAGGAGAAGTTGAACACCTTGGCTTTGTTTTGAAGCAACCATGTCTTAATCATAGTGACAGCCTCCATAGTGATGATAAAGATTATGCCAGTGGATATGGCTGCCTAGTTCAGAATGAGTGGGAATATCCAGTTGTGGAGCTTGACCCCAGCGGGGTCGGGATCGGGGTCGAACTTTTCGAGTATCATGATGATGAACATGATGATGAGCTGTTTGCCAGTGTTGATATTTGCATCAAAGGGAAGAGAAGAGAAGACGGAAGTGTGCAGCTGAGACTAAGAATTGCTGACAAAGAAGGTTGGAAGCCTATCTCTTGTTTTCTAGAACCAACCTTTCAAGAGAGACCTTTGGTTTCAATTAATTTATCATTAGGCTAATTATTATTGCTCACTCAAATATAACATGTCCGTTTTTCTTGCAGGTCATGTTCGTAACATATATTTCATCTTTGACATAGATTCTGATACAGCACTTAGTGTTGCCACCGAGATGGTTGCTGAGCTGGACATAAATGACCAAGATGTGACCAAAATAGCAGATTTGATTGATGAAGAAATATGTTTGCTGGTGCCTGAGTGGCTGCCAGGACCCATGATCGAGGAGATGCCCAGATTCACAAACGAGGGCTTCTGCCACAATTGTGTCTCGAATCACACATCCACCGGCTCGCTCATGGAGTTCTTGTCCAACAACCTCGAATCAAAGAACCCGCACGTTCAATGCTTGGGATGTGCTTCGATGCACGGGCGCTTTGAGGAGATCAGTTACCACTTAGATGAATCAAATCATCAAGGGACTGGAGAAGGGTGTACTGATTCAAGGTGCCAGTTGGACTATCGAGAAATCTGGAATCAACAAGAGAGTCGTGAACTCAGCTCAGCGAGTTCTGATCTCAGCTGCAGTCATACAGATGAAGCGTGTGAAAAGCTGGACGAATCACTAATACCACGGAAAGCAGGAGCAGATTCAGAGTCGCAGAAGGAGATCCAGTTACTGTCAAGAGATTGTTCTACAATTCAGATAGCAGGATTGGTCTCATCATGAGAGACTTGTGCTCTTTCTAGGAAAATACTAAACAGCCGAGATGGGTAGAGATTTACAACCATGATCACACCAAGAACTTTGCTTTGGGTGGCAACCCAAATCGGGAAACCCAAGGACCGAGATTGTGAGGCCATGAATG
The DNA here is from genome assembly GCA_030064435.1 of Trapa incisa. Lineage (NCBI taxonomy): Eukaryota > Viridiplantae > Streptophyta > Magnoliopsida > Myrtales > Lythraceae > Trapa > Trapa incisa. The sequence goes on from CM057771.1 coordinate 20,268,310, forward strand.
AGGAGGGCATTCTAAAAGCCAATATAGAATTGTCCAATTCGCAGCACACTTCCCCTGTCAATGCATTCGGTCTACACATCTGTGATGAGCATCGTTCTTTTGTAAAATTTTTGTATCCTTCCTATACAAGCTGTATGATTATGAGAATAAGATTTTATACTTTGAATTTCATGAAGTTGAAATTGGTGCAAGAATCCATTGGCTCCACCATTAATTGTGGTCATAAAAGCTTTTTGTTTTTTTGCTAAAGTGGTCTTAAAAGCTGAAGTAGTCAGCTCTTCTGATGGCAAATAAATACCCAACAATATCATTGTACCAAAACTTACTCAAAGGGCAACACCAATCTCACCACATACTTGGGATTGGGTCACATGTCACTATTTTATAAGCTCGAGATCTATCGAGAAAAAACATGCACATTGCTTTACAGTCTCCTCAAAGTGGGATGCAGATGTGTGGGCTATGATCCTAATTGATAAGTTTGGCATGCTTAAGATTTAAGTAGTCAACCCATCACCCACCATCGAATCTTGACCACATCGTCAACTAACGTATTGGGTTTGAATTATTATTATTCCATAGCTTTTCTCTTTGAAATAACCACAATTTCATGCTTGACTGGCTTTAAGAATTTGGTGGAGATATGGATAAGTACATAGCTAAGGAGATTAAAGTTAGTGGGAAGGGAGTCAAATAGATAAAGGGTTGAAAATAAAATGGACATCCTCTATTTGAATCTTATAAATAAATATAGTTTATGGGGTTGTAATTTTATCATCTAGTATACTTAGTGATTTGACTCAAACAATAATTCATGTGACCTATTAGCTGACAACAACTCAATTACAATTAGTTCCAATTTTGTAGGTAAGAAATCTAAAATAATATTATATTTTTCATAGTATTTATATAATTATTCAAACAAGACACTATAATTTATAGTGTATCAAATAAGAATATATACTATAAATTTAATTTAAAATAGTATATATGTATTTGTATATCCATAAAAATATGACAAGTCATAAATATTATAGTTTTATTTAAGATAACTAAAAAAATATAATCTTATTTAAAAAAATTGAAATTATTACTCTTTCATTTGAAAATTTATTGAAATGTTAGGGTTTTATTATCACTACTTGAGAAAGTATATATAATATTAAGAAAATAATTATACAAAAATGAAAAAGAAAGAAAATTAGCATTGATATATAATAAAAACTACATCATTAAAAAATTTTCATATAAAAATAGCATAAAATAAATTACTATATCACATAAAATATACAATACTATAATATAATTGTGCAGTGCACAATTATATTATAGTATTGTATATAAAAATTCATTTTAAATACATATATACAAACCAACTATCATATAAAATTGATATGTGAAGAACCATTAAATATATTAATTTATCTAGAAATTGTATAATTAAAAATTCAAAGAATTTTTACAATATAATTAATAAAAGAAAAAGCAAAGTACCCAGTAATTGTCAACGGTTTAGAGGATTAATTAAATTCACAAGTTTTGAACATTTGCAAAAGAGTACAATAATCACTTTTTCTTTTAAAATTTCACCTATACTAAGGTTATAAATGCATAATTTTCTTCATTAGTAGCACAAACTGCAAAATATTAATTATATTACATGTCGTCGTTCACTTCAATTACATCAATTGTTCTGATCAGTTCATGTCACAAATATAAAATGGGCCTCTCGGGCTTCCTACTAAGATGAAAGGCCCACACGAGTTGGGCTACAGACAATAGGCCCTGTAAGAGGATGAAACCCTAACTATATATTTTTGACATTGGGTGTTTAGATGAGTTCTCTCATGTCGTTTTCTTCGTGAGCCGCCACTTCTCTTTGTGCTCGATCGACTGACGGCTGATCTCTGCAAGAGAATAGAAGAGACAAGAAGACAGACATGGCGGACAAGGCTGTTACTATTCGGACTAGGAAATTCATGACCAACAGGCTCCTATCCAGGAAGCAATTTGTTAGTTTCTTCTTTTTTTCTGCTCAAATTTCAGCCTCGTTTTATCTTCACTTCTATCCTTGTAAAATTCTAGCTGTAAATTATCGGCGGGGAGCATTAGAATTAGGTTATCAGTTGTGGTGCAGTGATTATAGGGTGCTTGGCTGTGGAACTTAATGGCATATTGGGTGTTGTATGAACGATCTTGGAGAAGGATACTTTCTTTGGTGTTCATAGTGGCAAATCATGGGACAAAGAAGTAATGAGAATAAGGATAAGGAATTAGGAAGATAGTAAATATGATGTATTTAATATCTGTCACCCGCTTAGACCAATGGGGAAACATCATGGCGGGAAATTGGAGATATTAGTGGAGATTGAGGTTGGAATATCCCCTTGGCGTTAGGGATTTGCATATTCTGATATTTGTTTCTCAGGTTTCTGTTGAATACAAATGCTCAAGGAATTATCAAGAGAATATGTGGTGTTGTTGAGTTAATCTGTTTATCTACTCTTAGCTAATTAGTTACAAAATGACTGTCTGTATCATGAAATGCACCTTAGTTTAGCCACATTATGGATCTCTTGTTTTCTAATATGTCCATATCTTATGGCTGTGTGTAGGTTATTGATGTCCTTCATCCCGGGAGACCCAATGTATCAAAGGTATGAAGGATTTAAACCTATTGATCTGGTTAGATGTATCCATAGAACACCTGCCATTTCAAACTGGAATAAGTTGGCTGTTGAATTGTATAGGCGGAGCTAAAGGAGAAACTCGCTAGAATGTATGATGTGAAGGACCCAAATTCAATCTTTGTCTTTAAGTTCAGAACCCACTTTGGAGGTGGGAAATCCACTGGCTTCGGTTTGATCTATGATTCTGTTGAGACAGCCAAGAAATACGAGCCCAAATACAGACTTATCAGGGTAAGCTCTCTACTTTTTCACTATTGGGCTTCTACTTCCATGGGGTTTTTTTAGTCAAAATAACACACGAAGGTTGATATTGGGAAAATCATGAACAATCCTTGTCTACATGCTTGTTGAATTATGCACTCATTCAATTAAGTGAGTCATGCTTCTGATTTGATTGAATCATGTCTATCTGCAAATACACTTTTTATGTGACAGAATGGGCTGGACACTAAGGTAGCGAAATCAAGGAAGCAGATGAAGGAAAGAAAGAACCGTGCCAAGAAAATCCGTGGGATCAAGAAGGTGAGCGTAACTAGCTGCTTTTAGAATTTATCTATGTTGCTGCTGCGGCCTATACATATTCTGAACTAAAATTGGTCTACTTCGTGCAGACTAAGGCAGGCGATGCTGCTAAGGGTGGAAAGAAGAAGTGAGCATGTTGTTTTCTTGATATTGGTGTGTAATGGAAGAGGTCAGTCACTTTTGATAGCAATATTTCTCGCATTTTGCTAGTTTGAAGTGGAATATTATTCAGATGTTGCATTGTGACTGATGCTCTCTCTCATATTTATCCTTGGTTTTGAATGTTATGACACGAAGGCAAATATATATTAGGTTTTTTTGTACAATAAATATATATTAGGTTAGGCGAAGCCTTTTGTACTCATCTCTAAAAAGGCGAGGCCAATTTGCTTTTTTCCCCTTGGTCTTAAAAGGGCCTCCTTTCAATGTATATGTTATCCAAACCAAACAAAAAGGATGAATTACTTTAAAAATCTTTAGATTTTATTAGAAATTAGATTATACACCATATTTATAAATATTATTAAAATTGGTTATTTGTTTACACTTGAGGCATTATATATCTTTAAATCTATTTCTTTTTAATTTTGCTAATAATAATATTGTATTATTTATTTATATATTAATATATTAAAATATAAATGACTTAATATGTGCCACTATGAGAATTTTGCTTACTAAAATGTGTACTAAAAGAAGGTTGCATAATTTATCTTTTATAATAATTTTTTTTTGCAAAATGTTTTATAATTATTACCTATGCTTAATTTACAAATCATATTTTTAACATTAACATTGAGTTTGGTACTTATTATGTATAAATTAATTTTATTTATTTTTGTTCTCTCGAGTTTTATTCACATAAATTATTTTGATTAATATTTATAAAAATTGAGTAAGACTTTATTCATTAATTTGGCTCAAATGGATTCGGCCCCTCCAAATCCCGAGGATCCGGCTCTGAGTTTTGCTACAAGGATAAACTCTGGGACCGATGGTCGGATTCTGATATTTCTAGTTGTACCGGCAGTTTATTCAAATTCGCTATTCCATTGGACTGTCAATTATTTTTTAGCTCGAAAAGGACAAAAATGATATTATTTGTTGAGCACACAACCATTGTATGATAAAATCGTCCCAACGCAAAACATAACAAAAATACGAACACAATTTGGTAATAGATTCAAACTGGAACAAAATAAATCAATCAAATTATTTTGACAAACACTAGAATAATACAATAAATCAAAATTTACAGTGAGAAATAGGAAAAAATTAATCATTAATAAATCAAATTGAATGAATGTTAATTTTTAATAAATATCTAAAATATAGTAAAATAATTTTAACTTTTAAATACAAAAATATTAATTTTAAAAATTTTAAAAAATAAATTAAAAAATCGTTTGTAAGTGAATTGACCAAAAGAACTATTTATACCATCTAAATTTAGTTAAATTGAATCAATTAGCAGTATGAACATGACCAAAATGGCCTAAAACTCCGTCATTGAACAAGCAAATTAATACATTAGATGTAATAACTAATTCTTATAATAAAAATGAACGTAAAAATTAGATCGAAAAATTTCTATAAAAAATCAAGTATGAATTTAAAAGAATATTACGAGATGTATCAAATATGTGATGAATATAAACTAAATTGACATAAAAATTCACAAAATGTCATGGCAAGTGTTATATTGAAAAGGTTGAAGTAGGACTGAATATGAAGTAAGCGATTCAAATATTTTTTTTTCTAGATAATATAAAAAAGTAAAATGGTAATTTGAGTTTATCACTATTTTAAAAATTAATTAAAAAATTTGTAGACATTACAAAAAGGATGGAAGCTGGCCTAAACTAATCAAAAAATAATTTAGGCTATCGGGATTCAATTTAATTGAACCGTTTAATGGTTCCACTGTGTCAATAATGAAAAAAATTAATATCTGGTTTGACTTGGTAGGTTAACATGCATTATCATAGGATTTAATTTAATTGAACCATTTAATGGTTCGACTATGTCAATGATGAAAAAATTAACATGTGGGTTGACTTGCTAGGTTAACATGCCATGTCAACATGTCCAACTAATTATTTAAAATCGCATAAAAAGTGCACCTAATTATTATCTATATAAGGCGGTATAATATCTCAACTAATTAGAGGATGCTAAGTGGAAAGTATGGGATTTTCAAAATATTTGATCATTGAGATAATATATGATAGTTATGTCAACTAAAAACTTAGTTAGATTGTCATTCCAAATAATTTAATCAATCCTAGAGTTATACATATTCTATAGCATGTGAAAATCTAAAATATTTAAAATAACCAATAAGGCGCCACATAACAATATTGCAATGATCAATTGACACCAAAAAGTTTAGTTAACTATCACGTTATGATATAAGCCTGTATTGAACTCCATATCAGTTAAATAAATGAATGAGTTTACACCATGTGATAACTCGCGTGCAAGCTTACATATACACACATAGTATTACATTTTTTTGTATAATCTAGTGTTACATTAGAATGAGAAAAAAATTTCGACAATTCACCTTATTGATGGATATTTCAGGCGCATCATAGTAGAGAAGGGAGGGGGGAGGGGAGGGACGTGTCCTCTCCTCTCGTGTACCTCTCCTCTCCGTTTCTCCACACATCAAATACTTCTTTTTCTCTTATAATTTAGTTTTTTTGTGTGATGCTCAAACTATAGTTCTAACAATGATATATTTTGTAATAAAGTGTTAGTTTAAGGTATTTTTTGAACCAAAAAATTTTGATAAAAATTTTTTATTATAAAAGAAATGAATCAATGATAAATATAATTAAGTGAAAATGATTTAAATAATTTAAGATCAAATATAATAATTTTAATTTGAAAACGGAGTTCAATTGAATATGAATTAAAATTTATGTAGTATGTTAGATGACCCTTAAAACAGATCACATTAATTAAGGTAGAAATATCCAATTTGAACCAATGAAATTTAATAATTAAATGAATAAAATATATGTATATATATATAAATATATAGATTTTAATAGATAGATAAGTTGGGTCTAAATCTAATCCATATGAAAAATACAATAACAAAACCATGTTAATTGAAGGATCATATTATAATTAATAAATATCCATATAAATATATATACATATATAATTAACTCATAATAAATGAGTTGTAATGGTTGTAAACTCATATACATTTTTATAATAGGTCCAATTCAATTTATAAACATGTTCAAGTACAAGAGAAATAAAATAAAAGTTTACAAATTTAATCCAAATATATAAAATCCAAATGAATTGTTTATAGATAAAAGAAAATATCTATACAAAATTTAGATATATCTAATGGTGTCATATATAAATTATCAAGTAAAAAAAATTATGTAAGGGTATTTTAAGGCCTTATATTTACTCATAGTTCAAAATAGAAGGCACATAGAAGATCCAATCCCTCACCAACTCAGACCAAATGATAAGCTCTAAAACATAAATTAAATACAACAAAAAATTGCGGAATTACATGACCTTGGGTGAGCCACATTCATCATACTCTTCAAGAACCTAAAGTTGAATATTGTGAGACTTATGTCTTAAGGGCTTAGACATGTATCAGATTAATAGTAAACGTTATCAAATCAAACAAGTCTTATAAAAATACTTGAATAAACATGGGATTGAAATAAAAATTGGATGGTTGATAAGCTAACCTAATGGACCAAACCTCCCATAGGAATTATGGATGCTTTGGACCGTGTAAGAAGCCAATGTGAGCCAGCCACATTTACCAAGTTATAGCCCCATCCCTATGCTATCTATCATCATCCAAAGAAAACGAAGGAAAGTTCAATTATAATATGTGCATATAATTTATGTCACAAGGTTAAATAAACAACATGTTGGGATAATGACCCGATTAATGTAATAACTGAGTAGAGAGTTAGATCATGAGCGGCTACAAGAAAACCAAAACAAAATTTATCACAAATAATCATGGATATTAAAGAGATAAAATGTAGACCATCCAAATTGAAAAGAGTATTGAAAGTTTACCTGGCCTAAATAAAGGTTCATACATGAGATTGGATTATCTCAAACCTTAAATTGAGTGGGCTAGACTAGGGGATTATTGATAGACATCCACATCCTTCATAAATAAGTATTATTTGAAAGATCAAGTACATTTTTACTCCATGTAATAAAGGAAATTCGCCCATTTCTTTTACAATTAACCTATCACACAAATCTTATCACTATATTAAATTCATATCAAAACAATGAGAAGAAATGTGAATATACTCAAGAATTCAATGATATCATAAATGATAAGCATTTAGTATGGTTATGTAATTCCTATAAAAGAGTCCATCAACATTTTATGGAAAACACAACTTAATTTCCTCTCACATAAGAGTCAAGAAAAATATTTCCAAAAATCCTTCCAACATTCAAGAGGGTGCCTAACACTTGAGATCATATCAAGAGGAAGAGTGTTACCCAGAAATCCCTCTCTTGTTCCAATTGAAGGTCCTTAAGGCCAAATTCAAGACCAAGACATAGCCTGGATTACATAACCATCAATTACGCTTACTACACACGAGCAATGATCAGAGTAAATCTCAAGTTCAGATAATGAAGCTAGAAAATTAGTGAATGCAATCTCAAGGTAACTAACCTTGAGCAATGTATTAAGCTAAGGGTTCGAATTCAAAAATTGAGACCAGAGATTAGAAGCCACGATTAGATTCTATTAGTAGTAGGACATACGACGGCCAACAAGGCCCCATAAGGAACAAATTGAACAATCTAAAGAGACAACGAACCTAGAATCATGGGAGGGAGCTCGGAGGACTTCGTCAAAAGAAGTCGAGTTCAGGTTAACCTTGATTGGTGGATGACAAAAACTCCACTACAACCTCAAGGACGAGCAGGAGGCATGGTCGATTGGGCTATCACAAGAAGAGAACACCGACGACCCACCAGAAAGCTCTATTTGATGAATTAAGGTCTACAAATAGACCTTTGGACAAATTAAGCTAAGAGGAAAATCTTGAGGTACATGGGGTAAAATGACAATAATGCCCCTCAAAATTTAAAGAAATGCAACTTATACCACTTGCACTCTAAAATAATGAAAATGCCCTTAACATTTGAGGGGAATTACGATTCAACCTAAGGCATGTTTTCTAGTTGTAATAATGAATAACTAAAGCTGTGTTTGGGGACGATAAATAGGATATTGTATGGCCATGTTTGGCAAGAACGAAAATACAAATTTACAAGAATGCCCCTAGATCAGGAAAATTAGTTGAACATTATCGAACTAACCCTAGATTCATAGAGTACGGGGTTAAGAATGGAAGGAAACAATCATGATCAAGGGTGCAAGAAGATTTAGGAATCCCTTTGAAAAGAACTTGTCCCTAGATAATGGTGGGTGTAATTTCTAGCATCGAGTTTGAATGGGCCGATAACGCGATATTATTCACAAATCGAATAACATGTTTGCTTAAAAATATTTTTCCAAAAATATAATCCCGTCATTGTGTGAAACAGCTCAAAATTATTTTTAGGATATATTTCTATTATAAGCATAAATCATTATTATAGGAATTCTGGTGAACAATGTGTGAACACATTTCAAGGTAACCGTCTAATTCCAACTATCGATGGAAATGGGCGGAGCTCATGGTCGATAAGGATGAGTTATATCTAATTTGTGAAAGTGGGTCTAAGTCCAACATTTTCAAAAGAAGTAGGTCCAAGTATGTATTTTTGAAAACTTAAGAAGTGGGCCCAAGACTAACGTTTTCAAAAGAAGCGGCCAAATGTTGTATTTTTTAAACCACTAGAAGTAGGCCTAAGGCTAGTGGAAATGGGTCTCACCTCGCAAATAACTTTGATAGTATATTGAACATATTAAAAATACTAAAACATCTTGATATTGTGTGAAATGGGTCATGCCCGGTATATGTATCGAGCTAACGGCATGTCTTATCCTGTAAGGGTCGATAGTGCAAAGATAAAGGTTTTAGGAAAATACTATTGCTTGTGTATGATCATAAACAGGACCATAACACACCTAGTACGGGGTAGTGATGGTTTTGTGAACTGCTGGCCATTACGGTTGGTACAAGGTAAGCTATTATGGTTAGGGGCTTTGGAAGTCCCATTCGCCTTAGATTTAGTGAATATGAAAGGTCTAGTCACTCAATAACGGATTAATCAATCGATATATCTAGGTGTTGGGCTACAATACTCACACAAACAAAGGGTTAAGGTTGTAGCCTCATACCGGTATGGTCAAGGTTGTTAGCCTCATATCATGATGATCGGTAAATGCGCTTCGGACAACAAGTGAAATAATGGATTTTCTATTATATGAATATTTAATCCATTTCATGATAAAAATGATATTTTATATGTTGTTGCTTGTCTAATACAAGCCCATAAAATAAAACTCAAAACAAATAAAATCTATGGGAAGTCCTTCAATGTCACGCCCCGACCTAGTTCAAAAGTCTTTAGAAGGTTTTTCCATGATAGAACAGACAAGTTGGTAGCTTGACCGTATACTAATCTGTGAACCCTTTTTGGTAATCTTGAGAAACAATTTCAAAAGCATCCTTATAAATGTTTGTGTATGTACTGAATCATGGATATGATATCGTGATGTCAACAAATCCTATTATCTGAGTTGTGAACTCACTCCACTCCAATACCCATTTTAGGAAACTAAGATGTTTTCCAAATATGCCCAAAATTTGAAAAACTTCAAATTTCCCCAAAGGTATACTGTACATTTAGTGCTTGATCCCAATATTGTTTATAAAATTTATTTTCCAATTCCAAATGAATAATTTTGGAAAATAACTTGATATGTTTTATTATGAGCCTTAAGTCTAGTCGGGCTTACAATGATTAGATATCCATCATTGTAAAACTGAGAGGATGTGGTTGGTTGTCTGCTAGTGCGACCAGTGAAACTGGCTATGGTGTGATACATCGACCGAGCTTGAGGATAATCAGAGAAGCCTCAACGAGGTCATATTGTCATGCTCCGACTCGATTTATAGGTCAGGCCAATATAACAATCGTTATGTCCTCTCAATGCTATGATAGTGGGTACCTCATTACAATAGAATCGACAAGCTAAAACACTCATATTAAAAGAACTGTTTCCAAAATCTATTCAAAATTTAAACATTTACAAAATAATTTTTCAAAGTACATGATAGACCATAAATAAATCTTGATAAATGAGCAACTGCCTTAAACCACCTGTTATGAAACTGAAGTACCTTATCTCGAGTTTCTTGCTACACGAAGGTCCTCTCCCCTTGCGCTCCTTTCATTTGTATATCCTTGAAATCGGTTAGAGGAGGGAATGAGTAATGCTTAGTGAGTGGAAGGTCACTCATTGGGTCGTTCATGGTCTCGATGCTGTCGCTACTCAAAATAGCTAATACAAAGTTTAATAACTCATTTTCTATGGTTATTCATCACTAAACCTATCATTCGTGTACTAGTACAAGTGGTTTTGTCACGCCCCGACCCAGTTTGGTCGGATCCCCGTGATTAACTCGCCACTCTCCCGGTTTATTAAAGGGTTTCCCCTTATCGTAAACCGTAAAGAGTAAGGCGTCCTTTAACTTGCACCTTTTTCCTGGAATAGCATAATCAAAACTGTATGAAATTTAAAACTTTACATACCTGTCTTACAGGCATCTTAGTTGACGGTCTTTAAGGGGAGGCTTTCCGAGATTTCCTGAAAGGGATATAAGGGAGGGGGTGAGTACGACTACTCAGTAAATGGATTTTTAAAAGCTTTTAACTTTTAAGAAAAACATTTATATGGAGTGTGCCAGACTCCTTTGTTTTCAAAAAATCCCATCATTTAAAATTTTTTATTTTTTTCCATTATTTCTTAGTTACCACGGTGTGTCATCACCTAACACACATCCTTCATCATGAAGGTTACACACATTCGCAAGTCAGTATCACTACTGAACTTGCTAGTGGCTTCGGAGCGACTTTTCCTGCCACCCGGATAGAAGTACGACCACTTCTACCCTGGGAATGAGTGGATGTACGTGACATCCTACCCACAATCCCGAAATCACTTCTTCATGTCCGTATGAGGACAGAGACCTCATCCTATTCCCACCCCAGTCTCATGCGCTTTGTGCTACTCCAGATTTCACACAGACACCTGGAACGACAAACTGCCCTTATAGCCACCAGGTCGTCCAGTGCCCTTAGGACGCATCACTACCCCTCATGGGCATCTTGATGATCCTGTACTCACAGTGCATGCACAAACAATGTTTTCTTATATTGCCATGTAATCTGTGGTACCACTAGTCCAACGGCCCCGACTCTCAACTCAACCCGCAGCTGTTTGTCTTTACTAGTCCGTCGACCTGTCATGTCGCACTGCCGCTAGTTGACTGAGCATGTCGGTCCTATCTTGGTACCATGGCCAAACAATTCACTTATTAAGTTTTATGGCACATATATCATGTTCATTTATGAGCTCCTGCTCGTGCCATCTGGCCTTGGGCCCACTGTATAAGTTCCAAAATCGAGGCCCCTGGCCTATCAGAGCTATTCGAGCTCCCGTCGAGAAGGTCTCCCAAATTGTTTAAGCATTGGCACACAGTCAGGGGAGAGAACTTCCGACAAAAATAGGTTTTTACTGTCTATCATACCGACCGGTATAAGGACATCTCCGTTCATAACTGATGAACAGGTTTTCAACTTCTTTCGAGAAAGTCTCATCATACCAACTGGGTATGATCTACTTACAACCCGTAAGTAGTTTTTCCGCATAACTTTCACATCACTTTCTCTAAGTAGTGATGATTAAAATACCACTAAACAATGGGTTTTTATATCGAGGCACATATCATCCCCAACCGGGTATGATGTTAGTAAACCCACTCACAACCGATAAGTGGTTTTTAACTTTAAACTGTGCTCATCATTCCAACTGGGTATGATGTGAATAACCCACTCACAACCGGTAAGTGGTTTTTAACTTTAAACTGTGCTCATCATCCCAACCGGGTATGATGTTAGTAAACCCACTCACAACCGGTAAGTGGTTTTTAACCTTAAACTGTGCTCATCATCCCAACCGGGTATGATGTGAATAACCTACTCACCCATTAATACTGTGAATTCCACTAGACTGGTTCTTTGTATTTACGCGAGCTTGTACTTGCTGGCGTTCCCGGTATTTAACGTTCCTACACGATATCAACAGCCTTGTTCATTATTACTCGGCATAACAGCCTTCATTCATTAATGAATGAGAAAACCCAAACTTTTAGTTATTTGCAATTAGGTCCCTAAACTTATTTCTCTTTAACTTTAAGTCCCTAATGTCGGTTTTTCCTCAAATTGACTCCCATAACTTTTAAAATTTATTGTGGGACCTCAATTTATTCAATTTCACCAAAAAGGGGTTTAATTTTCCAAATTTCCAATTTGGTTTCCCAATTTTTCCAAAATTACCATTTTGCCCTTCTTTCACAAAAATGGTAAGTTTTTCCCCAAAATTCCTCAATTGGTCCTCCAACATTATTTCCATGCCCAATTGACCCTCAATTTCATAAAATTGTATTTTGGCCCCTTTGAATTTTGAAAATCCCCAAAATTTCCCCCAATTTCAACTCTTCAACACTACCGAATTTGATTTCATCAAATTAACCGATCAAACACTTCTAATTATTGAAATTGGAGTTGAAATTGAGTTCCTGCATGTTCATACGATTCTAAGAAACTTTGAATCGCAGATTTTAACATCGGAACGAGCTCAAACGGAGCTTTGCCGGAAAATAAACTATAGAGAGAGAAAGCTTTGATTACTCATCGGTGAAGGCACGACAGTCCGAGCTTTCGATATGGGCAAATAGGTCTCGTCCTGAGGTTCATCCTAAAATCAAGTATTGTATCAATTGATGTGGAATTGGATTAGAATTTCGTCATTGAAATTCGGTCGACTCTCTCTCTAGCACCAATCGAAAATTATAAAGGGGAGTCGAATTGGCTTACCTTTCGGTCCTAATTTGGCCGTGGAAAGGCTGAGAAAGTGTTGGGAGGGCTTGGTTTGGCCTGAGGAGGGCTTGAAATGGCCGATTTTAGCTTGGCCGAAATAGGGCAGCTTCGGTCCGCCGAAGTTGCTTCACTATTCCATTATGTCGGCGCTTCTCCAACGATTCTCGGATTGACTGGAGTTTGCTATCAGATAGCTGTCTTCTCCCCAGTTCTAAAGAGCCCGAACTTTGTTCAAGTCGAAGCTCTGGTTCAAGCTTTACCGGGAAATGGAGCAGTAGAGAGAGAGAGAGAAGTGTTCAGGTGTGAGGAGAATGAAATGGGGATGACCTCTTTATATAGTCGTAAAACCCGTATATTAAATGGGCGAGATTTATTACTAGTATTAATATTGCCATAAATTATTGGTATTCATTCCAATAATTTAATTTCGGTATTAAATTATTGGTATTAATTTTAATAATTAAATATATATTAATTGATGGCCATTTCTGATAAGCCGTACGTTCGCATAAAAATTTTTGATCGAAATTTCGGGTTACAAAAAAAATCATACTCCCCAGGAGGTCACCCATCCTCACACTACTCTCAGGTAAGCATACTTAACTTTGAAGTTCTTATGGAATCTAGTTCACCTGAACCAATTTGGTTTTTGTTTTCTAATTTGTCTTAAGTTTCTTTTCCAATGTTTAATAAATACTTTGCATCAACCGAAAGTTGTAAATTTTCATATTGCTTATTCCCAAATGTAAACCGGTTTGGTTTTCTTATTCGATTTGACCGATTCTTTTCCCGGTTTTCCTTAACTCAAATGTGCAGGGTTTACAGGTTCGCTTATACTATGCACAAAGTGTTGGACAGAAACTATCATTTGCACTAACTAATTGAGTGACATTTATTGACACATACTCATTATTCGCATTTCCCTCGGATCTCCAATCTGAGTTGGATTTGTTTACAAATGATCTCACTATCCTCAATTTGTCTCGTATAAGGTGACTGAATACCCTTAAGATACGTGACTCATATAGGTATTCTTGTAGAGTATATTTCTCATCCCCTAACACAATAATCCATATTCATGATGGGAACCAATTTTTTAATGTTTTATGATCAATATTAATGCTAATCACGAGTCTTAAATCAAAATACTTGATGCACACATATGAGAAATAAAGTACCATTGCACGTAGGAATACCTCATATGATTAAACACAATTGCATATAGTTGTGCATCATCACTAAATGTCGATCATTCGACTATTCAGAATTGTGAGTGGATAGATGCATAGAAGCATAACTCGTATTTTTTCAATAGACTAACCCACTCAAGTGAATATCAATGTCTATCCATTGCATTTCGCTTAACTTCAAGTCACGCTTATGTAACACGTCATATAACTCCCTAGGTCATGGTCAACTGAAAAATATAAATTGCACTCCCCCTTGTTTGTTGTGTTTTTCATTTACCTTTGGTAGTTGACATAACAATGTATGTATGTCAAACAATAGCTGACTAAACATTAGGCACTAGCCCATTTTATTAATATTGTGCCTTATCCTTTTCCATAACATTGGGTTATGGTCCATTTTATAAACATTGAACCTTAACTCCCATTCATAAACATTAGGTCTTAGCCCCTATTGGGTTCTAGCCTATTTCATAAATCTTGGGCTCTAACCCTTTCATAAATATTGGATTCTAGACCATTTCATAAACCTTTGACTCTAGTCGTTTTATAAAAATTGATTTTAGGCATTTCATAAATATTGGGCCTTTGCATTATGTAAACACTTACTCGAAATCTCACTTATCAGATTCCTTTGTGGAATACGCAATTTTTTTTGAAGAATTCGCCATGATATATCTGATCCATTCATAATATCATGAAAAATGGATTCAAATTTTTTACTGCTACTTAGTATTGGCAATAGGTCTGAAAAAGTATCTTAAAATATTAAATTGAGATATTTGTACCCTGTCGAGGTAAGGAACCATGCCATATATGTTTGGAATAGATTCCATTTTGAGAGAGTTGAAAAAGCACTATCTCGTTGAAAGGTTCTATACATCTGTCCTTTCTCAACGCATTTCTTTAGACAAAGACTATTTTTTCCTCTTTTCGGATTTTGCCCCTTTTTGAAATCATTGAGCCTTAGTAAATTTGTAAATCATTCAATATATTATATGCATCCCTTTTTGGGCCATTGCACCTCTTTACTAGCTCATTTTAAAGGGTTGAATTCTCACTAATTTTTAAATCCTCAAGTATACACATGTTCTTTCTAAGTTATCGGGTCATGACCTGTTTTTCAAAATCATTCTTTATATATCACATATTTCAATAAAAGACTCCATATAGTTTTTTCTATATATTTTTCAAAAACCTTTCTAAAGCATGCATACCTGTATTTTATAAATAAAAAAGTACTGATTTCATCAATCAAATTAGAAGAGATTTTAGAAATCACATTCACTTCTTATTCAAGACTTGTTAGTCCCGAATATATTCCAAATCTATGTACTCTTACGTGATTAATTAATATGTATATATACAAATAATATATATTTATTATTATAATATCTATTACTATTTAGAATCTGTAAACCATGCCCTTTTGAGTTAAGGAAATCTGGGAAAAGAACTGGTCAAACCGAGTGAGAAAACCAAACTTGTTCACAAGCCCGATTATCAAGAAACGAACAATTTAGAAATTTACAACTCCCAAGTGATACAAAGGGTTCATAAAACCTTGAAAAAGAACTTTAGGACAAATTGGAAGAGAGAAACCAGACCGGTTCAGATGAACCGGATCCAACTAGATTGAACCGGTTTATGAACCGACTCGGTTCATAAACCGGAACCGATAGAGAAAGGGCAAACTGGGAAATTTATGGATTTCGAGTGACCCAAAGAGTCCCAAAAGTCATGGAAATGGACTTGAGAATGAATTGGAGATAAAAACCAAACTGGTTTAGGTGAACTGGATCCGAACTAGATTGAACCGGTTTGGACCGGTTTGAACCACTATTGAACCAGATGCTAGATTCATTTTTCTACATGGCTTAAAAATTCAAATTTGTGATTTGAGACCACCATTGAATAGAAAATGAATTTAGAAATTTCTAAATTTGAAAAATTGGGTCAAATGGGGGGTGAACCGACCGGTTTAAGCTTTGAACCCGATGCGGTCTGGTTCGGAACAGTGTCATCTTCTTCCTTCAAATTATAGCATTGTTCACTTGCCGAAAAATCGTGCAGCGCCGGCGAAGCTGAAAAGTCTTTGGCCAGGGAGTTTCAAGCAATTAATGTCCGCCATTAAGGCGCCAATCAGACTACCAAGAAGTCCCCGAGCTTCCTATATAAAGAGCCCCTCCCCATTAATCCTCTCCACACCTGAAAACTCCCTTCTCTCTCAACTGCTCCATTTTTTGGTGAAGCTCGAACCAGAACTCTAACTTGGGCACTTTTTTGAGCCAAACAAGGCGAGGTCGTGTTCTTTAGAATTGTGGAGAAGTCAACTACACGCGTGTAGTCTCCATTTGCTCCGAGAGTAGTCGGAGAAGCGCCAACGTGATCGAATAGTGAAGTAGCTCCAATGGACCGAAGTTACCCTATTTTGGCTGAGCTAAAATCGGCTAATTCGAGCCCTCCTCAGGCCAAACCAAGCCTTCCCAACACCTCCATAACCCTCGTACAGCTAAATTAGAGCGAAAATGTAAGTCAATTTGGCTCCATTCTATAATTTCTAACCAATGCTAGAGAGAGAACTAACATAACTTTAATGATGCAATTCGCACTCAATTCGGCATCAATTGATGCAATTCTTGATCCTATGAGGAACCATAGGACGAGAGCTATCTGTCCAGATTGAAAGCTTGGACCGTCGCGCCCCTGACGATAAGCTTTCAAAGCTTTCTCTCTCTAAGTCTAGTTTTCCGGTGAAGTTCCGTTTGAGCTCAGTCTGGCACCAAATCGTGCGATTCAAAGTCCAATTGAATTGTATGAACATGTAGGAACTCCAATTTAACTTAAATTTCAACAACTAGAAGTGTTTAATCGGTCAATTTGATGAAATCAAATTTGACTGTGTTAAGAAGTTGAAATTGGGGGATAATTGGGGATTTTCGAAAATTAGAGGGACTAAAGCTAAATTTCATAAAATTGAGGACCAATTGGGCATGATAAAGATGTTGGAGGACCAATTGAGCAATTTTTTGGGTAAAACTTACCATTTTTGTAAAGTAGGGGCAAAATGGTAATTATGGAAAAGTTGGGGGACCAAATTGGAAATTTGGGAAATTAAACCCCTTTAGTGAATTTGAATAAATTGAGGTCCTACGATAAATTTGAAAAGTTTCGGAACTCAATTTGAGGAAAAAACGACATTAGGGACTTAAAGTTAAAGAAAAATAATTTTAGGGACCTAATTGCAAATAAAAGAAAATTTGGTTTCTCATTCATTTGTAATGAATGAGGGCTATTAGGCCAAAAAATAATGAATAAGAATGTTCATATCGTGTAGGAATACGAAATACCGAGAACTCCAGCTAAGATGAATTCGAGTAAGGAGAACAAGCTTGCTAAGAGGAATTTCACTGCACAATTGGGTGAGTGGAATTTTTATATCATACCCGATTGTGATGATAAGCACCTCAAAATGAAAATTCACTGCTAAGTGGTATTTTAAACATCACAATTTAGAGAAGTGATGTGAAAATGACGCGAAAAAACTACTTATTAGTTGTAAGTAGATCATACCCGGTTGGTATGATGAAAACTTCCTTGTAGGAAGAGGAAAACTTGTTCATCGGTTATGAGTAGAGATGTTCTCATAATCAGTCAGTATGATGTACAGTTAAAAATATATTTTTGTTGGAAGTGCTCTCCCCTGACTGTGTGTCACTGCTTAAACCATTTGGGAGACCTTCTTGACGGGAGCTCAAATAGCCCTATTAGGCAGGAGGCATCGGTTTTGGAACTTGGTAGCTAATATGCCCAGTTTTGAAAATCTTGAACAATGGGCCATAGGTTGGTTGGCATGAGCAAGAGCTTGTAAACAAATATGAATTATATGCCATGAAAATTTAAATAATTTGTTTGGCAATGGTACCAAAATAGGACTGACATACTCAGTCAACTAGCGGCAGTGCAACGTAACAGGTCTCCAGACTAGTCAAGACAAACAGTTATCGGTTGAGTTGAGGGTCGGGGTCGTTGGACCAGTGGCACCACAAATTATATGGCATGATGTGAAAATAATGATTGTGCATGCATCGTGTTTACGGGACCTTCAAGATGCACAAGAGGGGTAGTGATGTGTCCTAGGGCCCTAGACGACCTGGTGGATATAAGGGCAGTTAGTCGTACTAGGAAGCCTTACAAAGCTCGACGTAGCTTCATTGCGCATGAGACCGGGGTGGGGTCAAGATGAGGTATCTATCCTCATACGGATACAGAGTATTTTTGGTTTGAGGGTAGGACGTCAGAGACTTCTATAAGGATGAATGGTAAAGACGCTTCGATCCATAAGTGGGTACAGTCAGCGTAACTGCATCTCACGAATGTGTGTATGATCCCTTTATGATGAAGGGTGTGTGATTTCTGAAACACACTAAATATGGAAATGGGAAAAATGTTATGGAAACCTTAGAAATGATTTGAGAATCCTTGGAAAAATAATTGGAAAACCTTGGGAAAAATGTGTTGAAAATCAGAATTTGAGAAAATAATATTTTAAAAGAAAATAAGGAGTCTTGCATGCTCCGAATCAAACATTTTTTTTCCTAAAAGATAAATTTTGAAAACCCATTCACTGAGTTATAGTACTCACCTCTCCCTTATATCCCTTTCAGGTAACCCTGGAAAGCCTACCCCAAAGACCACCCGCTGATACGCTTGTAAGATAGGTATGATCAGATTAAAATTGTATGCAATTTTGATTATGTTATTCCAGGAAAGGTGCAGGTTTAAAGAGTGCCTTACTCTTCACGGTTTATAAACAAGGGGCAACCTTTAGTAAACCAGGAGAGTGGCGGGTTGATTACGGGGATCCGACCAAAACGGGTCGAGGCGTGACTGTGTCAGTCTACATTGGTATATTTTATACTGTCTTATAATTTTTCATAATTATAGTTTTGTCCTTAAGGCATGATTCGCTTAATTTGCATATGGGCGAACATTTTCTTTAATTTCCTTTAACTTGTAAAGTTTTCCCCAAAAATTTGTTATAATGGGCACTTAGGTCTTAATCCTTCAAAAATCATATCAAGGCCCTCCTCATACTTGCAAATTTACCATTTTGTCATTCTATTTTAAAATTTATCATTTTACCCCTTACAAAATTTCTATTTTTGTCTCTTTATTTGCAAAATTATCATTTTACTCTCCATTAACAAAAATAACTATTTTGTCCATTTTTATGCAAAAATGACACTTTGCCCTTCATTAATAAGAAAATGTCTATTTTGCCCCTTTTATGCAAAAATAAATATTAGTTTGCCCCTTTAAGCAAATATGATAATTTTACACTCAATTTTTCAAAATGATCATTTTACCCCTTTTTAATAAAATTTTTTATTTTTCCCTAATTATGCAAAAATTACCATTTTACTTATTTTTAAATGTCTATTTTACCCTCAATTAGTAAAAAAAAATGATTATTTTTCCCTTTTTAACTAAAAATTATTATTTTGTCTTTATTAATGCAAAATTATCATTTTCACCTAAAATTCTTAAAATCACATTTGATATCTCTATATTTCCCAAAATCATCTTCTAAGCTCCAAACTTTTCAAATTCTGCAGTTTAGTGGTCAAACATCGAAAATTAATCTAACCAACTTCAAATTTCACAAATCACTCCTAGATACTTTCGTGCATCCCATATGGACTTATAGGAGGAGTTGAGTGTTTTACCTCGGTCAAATATGGTTGAATTTGGTCGTTTTCCAAAAGTTACCAAAATTGCGCTATTAGAGGTGTGGCAGAAAACACTCACCCGAGACGATACAACCGATGACCGGAATGGAGGTGAAATGAATTCAACTTCTAGGCGAGTCGATGTGTGGTGGTCATCGGTTGGGGATCACTAGAGATGGTCAAATTTTGAGCTTGAGTGGTCATGGTCATGAGTTTTCGAACAAACCCATCATTGAAAAATGGCTTGGGGCGATCAAAAGTCACCTTGCTAGAGTTAGGTTTAGGGTTGTAGGAGATAGAGGAGAGTCATGCAGTCCTTTTGGCACTAGTGTGGACCGGAGGGATGGTCGCATGTGGCGAAATTTGGCCTCGAATGGTCATGGATGTCACTCAACTTCTTAGTCCTGGAAATATAGTAAAAAATGGCCCTTGTGTGGTGGTTTTCAATCATTTTCGGGTTGAAAACCACCCGCAAAACTCAAGAGAAGTCCATTAGTGTTCTTTTAAGATAAGTATCAAGTCATTTTGTGGCTGGGTGAGAGTGAATTTTAAGGCTCTAGTGGTTGGAGGTGTGTCTAAAAATGATTTTTCCGATTTTGAGAGAAAATTTTGATACGATGAGAATGAGATAATTCAATTAATATTAAAGGGTAACTAATATGGGAGCTCTCAACTTAATGATGATTTTTGTTTTATACAATTTGATAAAAAAAATCATATTAATTTAGTTAATTTTCACATTAAGGTTGGCGAGTAAAATGAGAGGGGTCTCATGGGGTGAAGGGGGAGTGAGGTCAACGGATTTAGGCCATTAAACGGTAAAAGTGATTTTTTTAATAATTTCACATTTGTCCTAAAATTACCTATTTGCTAATCTTGAGTACTTTTCATAATTTAAATCATGTTCCCTTAAATTTGTATTTGCTTGTTTTACAAAAAAAAATTAATTTCTTTGTTTAGGTAATTGATTTATAATATAATTTGATTTTATCTTCCGATATGGATTTTCATCGACATTAATTTTTTTGTTCAATTTGAGTAATATTTTCTTACTTTAGATAAATTCAAATGTTATTATAATTAAAAAAAATTCCGTAAGACATGGAATATCTCAATATAAGCCAACCCAAAATAATCCATAAAATGTATACATTGTTTGTGGACTATATGTCAACAATGGTGCAAAAGGAATTAAATTCTTTTTGAGGTGAATATAGATAAGATGAATAGAATTTATGATATCTTACTTAGTTAGACTTACCAAATGTAACTGATGAAATTAATTACTTGCATTTCATAAATTATGAGTGAAAGTTATATTTATAAAAATTCTTAAAAAAACATACAAAATTAAAAAGTGGGTAAATTTTAGAAATAACCAAAATGTTCAAGATATATGTGTAGGCCCGAACTCAATTTAAAAATGAGGACTAAGACCCACCATTTTAATAAAATGTATCATGATCCAAAGTGTAATAAAGAGGTTTATGTCCACTCTTTTAAAGAAATGAACCAAACCCTAATATCAAATATAAGAAAAAGGGGAAAATACATTATTTTAAAGAAACGAGTAATGACCCTACATTTTTTAAAGATAAATTATAAATCCAGATAAATAGAAAATAATACTTATAGATTTTTAAAGAAAGATTTTTAAACCAACGGTTGATAAACGACTCTAACTGATACATTTCTTATGAGAATAATCCTAATATAATTGATTTGGCAAATAATAAGTCAAATATTTGTTAATAAAATTATTACTGAATTGTTTATATTTGATGTTAACGTAATCTACTATACAATAAAATATATGGTAAAATGTATTAACAAGAGCAACTAAATTTGTTGATTATTAGTTATTTATTTATAGTATATAGGGATCCACATAGTTATAGATCCAATTTGTGTTGAGCTGAGTAGTTAGAATCAATCACATTTTTAGTATATTGGAAATAATTGTTTAAGATGGAAATGGTGACATACTAAATCATTCAAACATATGGTCAATAAACCATATTTGATTAGTAACATAACTCTAAACCACATTTTGTAATTATGAATGGTAAAAAATGCTATAAAAGTTTACCCCAAGATATTTGAAAGTTAAAATGTTATGAACCATGTTTACAATATATATATATATATTCACTATATAGAATTTTGAGTAAGTAATGGGTCAATTATTTATGACATCTCCATTTCAGTAAACTCCTATTTATTAAGTATAAGCTTACTCCCTCCAACATTTTTTTTTGTGTAAATTACACCTAAGAAAAGATTAAACATGCATAAGAGAAGTTGACACAAACTGCCAAATGTATAACACTTTAATTATGAAGATTTACTAAAACTATTTATTGGTAATTTTATTAAATTGTTTTTCATACTTTTATATAAATATTTTTAGAAATATTAATATTAAATTCATATTATAAAAATTATAACTTTTGGTACTAGAATACAATAGTTTCACATCCATTATTTTAGGTATCGGTAGAATATGAAACCATGAATTCCATCGCTTACATGGTAATTCTAAAAAAATATTTTGCCATAACAACGTTATTTGGTTAGTAAGAGGGTTTTTAAATACTCGCATAATAAATTAAAACAATATCTTTTTAGTTTCTTGGATGAAAAAAAAAAGGCGAAAAAATTCATAGGCCCCATGGAAATACTAGTAGTATTTTATTTTCCCATTCAAATAACTAAAATAAAGTTATTTTAGTTCCTTGTGTGAGAAAAAAAGTTACTAAAAATCCCTATCCGACTGATTTATAGGACAATTAGGGGTATTTTTTTTTGTCCATGGTACCATAATGATTTCGTTATAGTTTTGTGATCTATCGAACTAAAATTATATTATTTTAATCTTAGTCCCACCATGTCGGATTTAGAAGAATCTGGTAATACGATTGGTTGGTCCCTAAAAGTCTGAATCCTTTCACAAACCCCACAAATAAGTCTATTAATGTTTATATAATTATTTAAATAATATAATAATATTTTTATAACAATTCAAATAAAATTACAAAAATTTGATTTAATCTCGTCAAACAATAAAAACGTCACATGTATTAAATTTAAATTTAGAAATTTATTTGAATTGAGGTGAAAATGTTAACATATTTATTTTGGTGTGAAAATTATTTTTTAATACATTTTTAAAATAACAATATCATTGAAAAAGAAAAGGTCTTATTTAATATTTGGGTAAATAATGTCCGTGCAAAATATTTGTAAAATATAATATATAACATTTAAAATTATAATAGTAATATACAAATTCATAAATGTTTATTGACAAAGTTATTATGTGTTGATGTAATACTTAACTAATACAAAATTTAACAAAAAAAAGGAAGGTAGAAGAGTAATCTCTCTTGTCCAGCAGTCAAACTTAGGGGGCACTCAAGGAGAACGTTGGGGATAGAAATTCGTTTCAATAATACCTTCTCACACTTTAATGTCTCATTGGTTTGACAGAGCATCGCTCGTTTGCGCGTATTTCCGGAAGATCGTCGGAGGTAAAGGAAAGGACGGCCAATTGGTTCGACCAGCAGCGGATTCTGACCCTGACGAGCAGACCGAATTTAATTAGTATTAATTATAATTAAATTAAATAGGGGTCAGACAGACTAGCATGCACAATAGTCCACTCCTGCCCGGTACTCCAAATTCGAACTGGCAACTGGATTTGGCCTGGGAAAGAATGAAGGTGAGCGTACAAGTCACAATCAGGTAATGCTCATCAATCCTAGGGAACACTTCTCCCTACCAAATAAATGTATGTATATATGTATACGCAAATACTGACCTCCCTCTTCGTATATCTCTCTAATATGAGTAGTTCAGAACCTAATAATAAGCGGTAGGTTGGATCTTCAGATTGAAACTCTTATGTCATGGGGAGGAGAGAATTGATGAAATAAAATTAGAATATAATTTAATAAATATTTTTAATTGGAAATATAATTCAATCTTAATAAATTATGATCTTGGTATAATGAACATTTTATATAAATAATGAATGAATGATCATTATTAAAATTAAATGAATTATCCAAACTTTTTTCTAAAATTATTTTTTAATTCAAGTTTATCATACAAACCTAATTTTGGATTGACATTTAAGGATTAAAGATGCATATCAAAATAAGTTCATATTATAATAATAATGTCTAAATCTTGAAGTCAATTGAACAATTGAAATTGTCCTTTGAAATGAAATACTATTTTTTTTATTAAGTTTTGCAATACTATTAAATAAGTCACATATGTCTATCAAAAGGAATCAATGTGTTTAGTCATTCACAACTTTATATGATTATCAAAAGGAATCAATGTGAATCCCACTATTTGCAAAAGGGTGTTTCTACCTACAAACCAAGTAATATTTTTCATACGTAATCTATCTACTTGTACATTAAATTGATTTCTTAATTCTACATTGATAGACACCAAGAAACTATAAGATCCAAAGGGTGGCATATATCACAATATGCCAAATTGCCATTACCTATATTACTATGTAACATTCATTATTTCTAATTTTGTCATTATTATATTATAGATACTCATAAATATTTCTCTATGAATTATATATTTATAAATTATCATCATACTAATATTATTTATTGTATATAAAGTTTAAAAAGTCGTGTTGACTTAAATCTTCACACGTTTATCATGCTATCAAATTAATTACATCTAATTTACTCTTTCGACTACTCCTATTTACTTGTTATTGAATTTTCAAATACACATAAATTTTTTTATTTGGGGAAAAACATAAATATCTTATATACTTTCTCAAAAAAATACATTTTATACTTTCATTTTCTTCAAATTTCAATCAATCAACTGACAATAATAAAAGAAACTACTACTTTTTTATACTAGAATAGAATGGAGGGAATTGCAAAACTGATAGACCACATACATGGTTTGAAACCTGAAGTGTTTGAAAAAGAAAAGGGACTTAGGATGCATCATTATGCTGCTTTAGTGGAACATTATTTGAAAGGGTTAGTTAAAAAGATCACTCTTCCACTCATTTGACTTTGCACAGTTAAAATGGGTTAGGGGCTTATTTGAAAGAAACTTTGAGTTTTATTTGAAATTTTTCTAAAATATAGGAACTTATTCGTAAAAAAATCAAATATTGTGATCTTGATTGAAAATAAATTAAAAAAATAGGGTTAAGTCTATGATTTCAAAAAAAAAAAAGGAAACCCACGTTATATATATATATATAAATAGATTATGAGAGGATGAAAGTGGACGGTAAAAGGACAACTGTTCATGCGCGAGCGTGTCCCAAAGTTTCAACTAAAGGTTAAGAAATTATATCGGGCAAGTGGAGCTGACACCTGACAGCCCACCTTGTCAGAATGTGCGGTACCATTGGACTATACTTGCATGTTAGTCCCTAATGTTTCACACACCCATGGCTTTAGTCCAAAACGTTTTTGAAATCAATAATTATGAAAATTGTAAACATTCTAGTCTCACAATAAACATCAGAACTTACCTTTATCCTAATTTAGTAAAAATATATTTTCCTTAAAAGGATATTGTTTACTCTTTTACATTTCAAGATTCTCCCCAAAACATAAAAAAAATTAGGGTAAAAGATGACGGAAAAAATGCATGGATTATATCAAAATTTTAGCCCCTTGAGACTCCGTTTTCATAATAAATCTGACATAATTCATGCATAAATATGGGTTCTCTATTTTCTGGAAAACTCAAAATTTTATGCCAAATGCAGAAATTTTAAAAATATCATATACAAAAATCTATATATTCTCTATTTTCTTATGATAGACACTATATATCACAAATGAATTCACATGGTAGTTCCATAATTTTATGTAATATTATATATATTGTACTATATTTTGCCCTAAAATTTATCATAATAATTGAATTCAGTCCATTAATTTTAAAATATAAATTTTATTAATTTCACCAAGGAACAAAATTTTATGAATTTATCTATTATACATACAGCTATATATATATATTTATATATTCCAAGAAACTTATATGGGAAGGAAATAGCATAGAGAGTGGATGAAGAAATGAATTGGGATTACAATTAAGAAGAAGTCGGCATCCATGAAAAGGTCTCCCTTTCTAGCTCTTCGTTAGATAGATTAAATTATGTCAAGATAGACCATAGGTGCTTTAAGAGAAGACCCCTCATGTTGGGGGATAGCAAATGGAAGATGTTTGCAGTTTAGTTTCTGGGCTATATTGGGTATACAGAATGATGTGATGAGTAGAAACTTGGTTATCAACTCTCTAATTAAGGGGTGATTTAAGGGAATGTGACGTACACATCCTTGAATCAATTGAACAATAAAGGGCATGACCTACTTATATAATAAATTTATGGGGTTATGCAAGACGTTTTCAAAATCCCATAAACTTACAATGGAAGGCCGTGGGGAGGTGAGTGGATGAAGAAGATGATGAGACACACTAATTTGAATCATCTCATGCTAGTTTACCTTATTAGAGCACCATGAATAGTGTTTTGGGTCCCTTTTTAGACCAAAATTAAAGTTTTGGTTTTATTTGAACTTCTTGAAAAAAAAAAAAAGAAAAGAGAGAGGAAGGCTACTAAGATGAGGGTTTTGATTCTACGGTTACCGTTGACCAACGAGCATGATGAATCTAGACATGATTAATATCTAAATAAATAAATGAAAGGAAGAAAATGGGGTTAAAGACAGTGACATATTTTCATAAGCAACTAACTATATATAATCAAGCTTTCTGTTCTTTTTTGCATATCATCCGAAAGAGAAGCTTCTTCTCATCTTCACTTTCTGATTTCTCTATTGGTGGATAAGGTAAAGCTGCATCTCATCCTCTTTGTTTTGTTGCCACTTCTTCTGATTTCTTCTTTCAACTTCTTCCCATTTTACTTCAGTCATGATACAAGAATTTTGCACTGGCTAGATCAAGAATTGAAAAAGGTCTGACATTTAGCTTTCTCTAGCTAGTGGTTGACTAAATGCAATCCCTGTCATCATTTCTAATTGATCTTGAACTACCATCATAATGCCCTTCTCTTAAAAAATCAAACCCAGATAGATTTGATACAAAAATTCTGAGTATTTGCATTTTTTTGAACGTGAATCTTGATAGTCCTCAAAGGTTACGTCCAGATTATGATTTTCAGAAGTCAGTTTTCGTTCTCTTTGATGCTGAAGATATTGAAACTGATAACCCAAATCACTCCTTTCAGGTCGGACCTTGAAAAAAAAAGGATGGTGGAAGAGAGCCCGGTTATTGCAAATGACGTTACAGGAGTAAGTATCCCAAATTGGCTGTCATTCTGCATCCTATTCTTTGTCCGACCATTCTTATAAAACTACTCATGTTTGATGTTTGGATATGGTTTATGTCTGCAGTTAATTGGGAGGACACCGCTAGTGTACCTCAACCATGTGGTCGATGGCTGTGTCGCCAAGATCGCTGCAAAGTTGGAGATGATGGAACCATGCTCTAGTGTCAAGGATAGGTTATAAAAAAGATTGGATTATGCTCTTCTATTTTTTTTTTCCGATTTTGACCCTCCTGAGCATGTTCCAGTTTTGCAGATAAATGATGAGAATGTCTTTCTTATCTTGGTCGCAGGATTGGGTATAGTATGATCATTGATGCAGAAGAAAAGGGTCTCATCAAGCCCGGGGAGGTTAGACACTGCATAGATCCCATCTATACATGTCATATAAAATGATGATTGCTGCTGAAAAGACCATCCTTGCTGATGAGTGTTTGTTCTCTAGAGTGTCCTTGTTGAGCCTACAAGTGGTAACACTGGCATTGGACTAGCGTTTATGGCGGCAGCTAAGGGGTACCAGCTGATAATCACGATGCCAGCATCGATGAGTCTCGAGAGAAGGACCATTCTCAAGGCATTCGGAGCTGAGCTTGTCCTGACGGATCCGGCACGGGGCATGAAAGGGGCGGTCCATAAAGCGGAAGAGATAGTGGCAAGGACTCCAAACTCCTACATGCTCCAGCAGTTTGAGAACCCTGCAAATCCCAGGGTATGATATATAGTAACTGAGACCACTGAATAAGTAAGCAATCTGATTAGTGGACTTCTAATCTAACATTCAAGTCTTATATGTTTTTTTTCTGTTTTGGTTATTATTCTACTAGATACACTTTGAGACGACAGGACCTGAGATATGGAGGACTTCAGGCGGGAAAGTTGATGCCCTCGTTTCAGGGATAGGCACTGGTGGCACAGTGACAGGTGCAGGTAGCTATCTGAAGACGCAAAACCCAGACATTCAGGTAGAGTTTCTCATATGATCAATCCGGATTGGTTTCAAGGTTTATAACGCTCCTTTCCTTTCACTGACCAGTCTATTGGGTGTTTAGATCTATGGAGTGGAGCCTCAAGAAAGTGCAGTTTTATCCGGAGGATCGCCTGGTGAGTTAATTGCCATCTAACCGTAATGTAAATCTCTGATCAATCACAGCTTTTCTGCTTTCTTAATATGGAATTATGTGCTTGGGATTCATGAAGGGCCTCACAAGATCCAAGGCATTGGTGCTGGATTCATTCCCGGAATCCTGGACAGAGATTTACTCGATGAGGTTGTTCAGGTAAGCCATTTAGCCAGCGGGACACGCCTTAAAAAAATCTCTCCATGTATATAATAAATGGTGTGGACAATCTGCAGATATCCAGTGAGGAAGCCATTGAGATGGCTAAACTTCTTGCTTTAAAGGAAGGTCTGCTGGTAAGTTCAGGTCAAGCCAACACATCGCTTCACCTCTGGAAAATACAAATAAGAAAAAAGGTTCATCACGTTGCGTTTGGTGCTCTTTCTCAAACCCTGCAGGTCGGAATATCTTCTGGTGCAGCGGCTGCAGCTGCAATCAAGATTGCAAAGAGGCCGGAAAATGAAGGAAAGCTCATTGTTGTAAGTCTACATGATTCTGGTATTCTGTTTTATCCACTAGATTAATTTCCTTCTTTCTTATACTTGCTACAATGGCTGTTTTCTTCAGGTGGTTTTTCCGAGCTTCGGAGAGCGATACCTCTCTTCGGTGCTGTTCGAAACTGAGAAGAGGGAGGCAGAGAATTTGGTCTACGAGCCTTAAAACAGCAACCCTCTTACATGGAAGAAAGCACTTTGGTGTAATTTCAAGCCTCACGTCTTCTCAATAAATTAAAATTGTTGATCACTACAGTTGCCTGCTT
This sequence comes from Trapa incisa, assembly GCA_030064435.1. Lineage (NCBI taxonomy): Eukaryota > Viridiplantae > Streptophyta > Magnoliopsida > Myrtales > Lythraceae > Trapa > Trapa incisa. Next base: position 20,297,765 of record CM057771.1, read on the forward strand.
TGCTTTCCTGTATTGAATAAGCCTGTAAACTTGGATATGTTGGTGTGGATGTACCCAGTTTGATTTCAGATCACAGAAGGAGTCTAGTACTGTGCTCTTTTCCTTTTGTCTTTTTTAAGGATTATTTGATTACTTGATTTTTTTCTAAAATACAAAAGAATGTCAAAATTTTAAGTGATGTATCAATTTAAATATTAAATGTTACCCATTGACTTAATGTATATTAAATCTCAATAAAATATTTATTCATAAATAAAATAAAAGGAAAAAATTTACCCAAATTAAATAGTCATGTATTATTTTAGATTGTTAAGCTGGAGCTACCCAAACCCAAGCAGGGTTCATGAATCTGAATGAGAATGCCAGTATTGGCCCGTATTGGCTCGGCTGGGGAAGAATTCTAGAGGAGGATGGGCGCGGCGCGGAGAGACCACCGGTGAATAGAACAATGCTTAGTAGTATAGTTTAATAAGAACTTTTCTCTGTCTTTGGGTCATATGTCCACTTCCATCATTGTAATTTGCACTTGATTTTCTCAATAGTAACGGTAATGTGCAAGTTTTATTTTGACCCCATGAATAGGGATACAAAAATACCTAACGGGTCCGAGTCCTAAACTCACCTTCCATATACAAGAGAGATAACACCGTATTTTTTAGTGTGATTTCTAGTATTTGAGCTGAAGGAAACATAATAATTTGAGATATTAATTTTTGTTAACTTTTTAACAAATTAAAAATAATAGATTCGAGTAAAAATAATACATAATCTATAAAAATATAAATTAGAAACAATCCAACATATTTTATTAATTTTGAGAATTAATAGATTTTTAATTTTAAAAGCAACAATTATGTTTCTAGATAGTTGAATTTACTAAGTAAAGTAGAGAGAAATTGAGAAAGTTGATTTATGATGCCTATTTATGGATGTTGGGCTTGAGATATGAAATTGTTGATAATTAATATGTATACCTATTTCTGGAACTTATACAATGACAATTTGTCAATTATCATTTATAATATTATGGTAAGTACATTAATTAAAATAGTATTAATTGAACAAAAATTTATAATAAATTTTTTTATGAAAATCAACATAAGTTTAGGAATTTTAGCATATAAGTAGTGTGCCAAATCAAATACATATCTCCATTAGAAATAAAAAATAAGTAATTAAATGTATATAACCTTCGTTCTTTACTATTAAGTTTCGTACCTCATTGTACAATATTGTTTATTTTGGCTTGAAAAATACTCATTTGTCCACGTGAAATATTTTAAGTAATGGTGAACTTACAACTCATTAAATTTGTTTAAGTTGAGCTACAAAATGATTTAGAAACTAATTTTTACTCGATCTTCCTCTTTTTGTTCAATAACTTACCGGTTCTTTACTAGCTATTTTTTATAATAGTTTTTTAACTTGTTATCTTTATCTAGTGAACTCATTTCTCATTTCACAATTGGCATGTTAATACATACAAATCACCCCATTCAAGTTTCATACATGAGAACTTGGGGTGCAGTGGGTATGTATATTATACACACTCCAAAGGCACATTATGAGATATCTGACCTCCTCCTATCATTGTTAATAATACATACATTATTACAACTTCTCACTTGGTGCCCTTTCACTACTTGGTGGTCCTTTTATATGTCATACTTTCAAGGCGCATCCTATGATAACCGTCCTTCTCATAATGATGTCTATGATATGCCATCCAACATTCCGTACACTTTGATCTACTCAGCCTACACCTGATCAAAAGTATGCCTGAACCTTACAATACATAGTTGGCATATGCTTTACAAAAATTTTCCTCCAAGTACGCCGAGTCAATATTGGGTTAGAAAATTCAGTCCCTAGATCAAATTGAGTTCTCTCTTTTGGAGGAGATGTCTCATCCTCAATTGATTTTGGCTGAGTTTTGATTTACAAAATTTATGTAGTAATTATCTACTACATTTGTTCAAAAACCTTTTCCCAAGATCTCTAGATTTTCAAAAATAATTTTACTTATTTAAAAAAATTCAAGTTTGAAAAGCTCAAGCCTCTGCTACCATTTAATTTGTCACACTCCAACCCGATTTTGTTGAAATTTTATGAACAACCTGTCATTATTCACAATACTATAATAGTGACCAAAACCATTATTATAGTATAGATATAAGCAAGAATTAAAATAATAAGAAATAATATTTAAGTTTATGTTTTCAAGATATATAGGAATATATAATGTTGTACATAATTTGTAAATAACTTACCAGTTCATGAGTTCAACTTCTAATGTCCTATTTAACATTTTATACCTGAAAGAGGTAAGGAAAAATAGGGTGAGTCTACAATTTAGTGAGAGTAGTTTGACAATGTGATTTCATGTATATAATTCAACACATACTCAAAACATAAGATTTTTTCTTCTTTAAATAAGAAAGGATTTGATCAAATAAATAAATTATAACTTGTTTTATCATTGAAAAATGATTTATTAGTTAAATCCACTACTTGTATCTCATAAATTCAAAATAGGTTCCTTCTTACCGTGAATAATTCTTCATGATTTGATTATGGTAAATTTTTCATAGGTTTGTATTAGACAAACGACAAATTAAACACCATTTCTAATTAAAAAGATAAGCATTAGACCCTGTGAGTCTACAACCTCGATATTACCCACTTGTGGCCCATAGTACCTTTACCGGTCCACCTTGGTGAGATACTACAGCATTTACCACATTTTTTTATTTAAGACATTTCTCTTTGCGCTGCTAGCCCCAACGGGCACCAACCCGATCTCGGCTCAACATCTTAAGCAAATATTATCAATTGGTGATAACTTTTATTATACTCTTAAATCAAAATCTTATTTACAAGTGTCAGACCCGTTTCTATTAGACTTGGGCCCACTTGTATGAGTTTTGAAAATACGGCTTTTGACCCACTTTTCTTTTCAAAATCGTGATCTTGGACCCACTTTTCACATAATTATATTTAATCAACTCTTTGTTGATCATGGGTTCCACCCATATCCTACATTAACAGTTGAATTAGATCATTCATTTGAAGTGCATCCACTCGCACCTTAGTTCTATTAACATTATTAATTCTCGCAATAAAAATAAATCTCAAAATAGTTTAAGCGGTTTTACATAGTCATGTGATTTTATTTCTAGAAAAGAGATTTTCAAGTTTGCGAGCAATAACGTGTCACCGTTCCAACTTTTGAAGTAAAACTCAATATGTCAGGGAGGAGATAGCTTAATTAATTTCATATATAGATCGCTATTGGAGTTGTCAATTTAATAATAAGTTTTGTGGCATGAAATTTGGTTCAAAATCGGGTAGATTTGATTGATATCTCCATACACATCGCTGTAATTTTTTTTTGGGTTAAGGAAAGGTCGCGAGTAGTCGGGTTGGGCAAGAGAGTCGGATGGGATCTGGTGACCCAACCTGACCCATTTTATTTTTATTATTTTTTAATTTCATATTTTCCAAAATTATTTTTTTACCCTTTTTATTTAACTCGATAATTTAACCCAAAATTTGATCGGTTGAAAATTGATTTTTTTTTTTCAAATCTCAATTTTTTGTTCGAAAAATCTTTATTATCATTTTTAATATTGATTTCTGATCCGATTTGATTTTTAATATTGATTTAGGGTTTTATTTCCTATTCAAATTTTAATTCCCAATTTAGAATTTTATTCCTAATCCGATCTCAATTTCCTATCCAATTAAATTTGCATTCTAATTCCATAAATTCTAGTGTTAAATTCATATTTTACAATATTTAAAATTCTCACCAAAAGATATTTATATTCTCAAAAAAGAATCATTTTAGAAATAATAGTTATATTGATGTTAATTGAGTTGAAAATAGTAAAAATAACCTATACACCCAATCATATTTTATATTTATCGAAAAAATTGTTGTTGTATGGAAACATAAGGGGAAAAATATATTTGTATTATTTAGTGATAAATCAATTTTTAATGAGATATCTAAAATTTTTTATGAACTTTTGTGATTGAAATTCAAATTTTAAGTTTACAAATGAATTTGTCATGACAACAAAACAAATATTTTTATTTCTCAAAATTTTATCCAATATTATCCTAGCAAGTACTAACACATTCACATTTTATCAAGAAAAAACTTAAAATTAAAATAATTCGATTTTTATTTGTAAAGTGGGAAGATCAACGGGCGAATATTTTTAAAATTGTCGTATCAAATAAAGATTTTCATAACTAAGTAACCAATTAAAGATTTGAAAACTTCAAATTGAGGAGAGGATTAATGTTCTAAACGCTATGTTGATCCTAGAGTCAGGTGGTGATATCTTCTGGTGCTGCTGCAGCTGAAATAAGATTGGCAAATAGGCGAGTAGGAAAATTGATTGTTGTAAGTGCATCAATGTTACCAGGCATTGATCTGCCATACTTCTGCAATATATTCAAACAGAGACTGAATGCGGCTTTTACATCCGACTTTACTGACTTCAACTGGTGCAGGCGATCTTCCCGAGCTTTGGAGAGCGCTACCTTTCCTCTGCACTGTTTGATTCCATCAGAGCTGAGGCTCAGAGCATGACCTTCGACTGGTCTGTGAGGTTCAAGAGTTCAGCATTCCTGTACCTCTTCTAGAAATAAAGGAACAGCCTGCAGCTTTACTATCAATTTATTGGTCATTTGTAGAGAAAAGGAGGGTCCTTCCTGAACCTATTGTTGGATCATGGCCGTTATAGGCCTTCTTCTGTGTCAAAAAAACCCACATTTACAACTCAGATTTAGAATAGCTTGCTTTATTTTTAATGCACCCAACTGCTTTTAAAGGTACAACCATGTTTATACTATGGATGGACCAAAATGGCAAATTCTGTAATGTTGTTAATTCAAATGTTCCGCACTCCAATCTTTATACCATGTTTGGTAGAAATAGTATACTGCCAGTCTGTAACAACCTTATAGTCAGGAAATGGCAGGAGAATCCTATGTCCTGCTATCTCCTGATGGATAAATGGACAAAGCATAATGGTATGATGATCATAGTGACAGCCTAAGAGCCTGAGGGTGAAATTGCCAGGAATTGACCAAACCCTTTATCAATACAACAATAAATTTGGTACAGAAACTGAACAGCAAATTTAAACTCTGAATTGCAATAGAAAGAAACAGCATAAAGAAGATACCATTGAGATAATCATAATGAATCACAGGTTTAGAGCAAAGATGCCCATCCAAGGGAAGCCGTGAATTTACTTGACAAACATAATGAAAGCTCTTATGGGAGATACTTGGAGACGAATTGAACATCAGACAAGAGAAACTTGCAGAATCATGCAGTCGATATATTCTGACTAGTCACCGGATACAGCAGTTTATCTTGACATGTTCTGCCTATGGCCCAAAAAAGGTAGGAGTATCAAACAGAGTTACAAAAGAATTTTAAACATATTCTCCATTGATCAGTAAACTGATGGATGATGACCCTCTTCATGTAGATTATGGCAGAGAATGATTGAGCTTTCCCTGGAATGCGCAGGCTAGTGCTAATAGCAGCACTGAAAGAAAACATACCTGCTCAAAGTTTTCTTCCCTCTGAAAAAATGGTTTAGTCTGAAATGCATGCACTAAGCCTTGGAATGTCTAAACTCGAACCAAATCTCATAATGGTTAAAGAGCAGGCTATCATGTGTATGCTTTCCCATGTACTCAAGCCCCAAAGTAGCAAGCCTCCTTGTGCATTCCTCGCCTCCCAATCTGGAGCAGAACTTAACATTATGTGAGACTAAGATCCGCCCACTGTAAGGTTTCAATTTACTTGCCAACCTCTCCAGTCCAGCCCATACAAGCTTATCAGGCATGTGCAGGAATACAGCACTAGCATATATTAAATCATACACTTCCTTTGAGCCAAGCTTAGTGAAGTCCATATCCTCCCCTCGGACAATTAAAGGGCGCTTATGCAGCAAGCCTTGTGAAGGAAGCTCATACATAAAGGCTGCCATCAAGGAGAGCTCATCCTTCTCAAGGCAATGGAAGTGGGAAGGCTTCAAGTAGCGAATAAAATGCAAGCCTACTCTTAGTGTTCCACATCCAATCTCAAGAACACGTGAATCAGGCTTCAAATGGGTGGCATCTGCAAGAAATTCAAATACATCTCGACCACCCGCCCATGGCTCACCATAATTGCTGTGATGCTCTTCAACAAGGAGCTCCCCCGGGCATGGAAGGGCAGTATGGTTGCTAGAATCTGCTTCCTCATAGTGTGAAATGCCTTTGAAGCTGAAAATAGCACAACATATCCAGTTAAATCCTCTTGGAGTATCATAAGGAAGCATGAAAAAATTTCCCTTCTAATTTCATTAATTGAATAGAGATAATTTATTTATTCATGCTGAACTCTAATAGAAAGAGAGAATACAGATCCTGCATGCAAACAGAAGCACATCACAGGAAGAACAGAAGTTGTCTACAGACTACAACTTCTATGGTTCTGAGAAAGAAAAATAGATTGTTCAACAAGATCTTTGAAATGACCAAATAACTAGGGACATGCATAAAGGTCAGCCCTTTCTTTGATCCCATCAATTCAAGGGAAACTTGAACCAAGCTTGGTCTCATGGATAAAGAAAGATCATCATGCTTGCAGCTGAAATGTCAAAAGTAATGAAAGATACTACATATATAGATATGTGGATTGGTATTGAAGTAGGAGACAAACACATGATGCAAATTCCCATGGGATATTTACCCATCCACTCCAATCTCCAATCATAATGTGGGTTAGCCATATACACTTTCCAAGTCTATGATTCATGGAGGTTCATTGTCTTTAACAAGGGCTTTTATCCTAAACCTCATCCAAATAGGAGACCATTTATCTATATAATGGCGTCTGCCCTTCATTACTCTACAAGGACGTCTTCAAACCTTCCCTGTATTGAGTATATACAACTCATTTCAACACAAGATGAATATGTTTCGCACATCCTGTTTGCACACAATTGCTAATCAGTAGCTTTAAGTGCTGCTTCAAAACCCAGATCATGTTTAACTGAGCGTGTATCTGATGCACATTTTCAGACTTTCCGACCAAAATATTAAAAAAAATGCAGATTTTTTTATAAAACACATATTAAGCGACCGGAAATGTTTGGTTAGCTAAAGAAACCGCGGGCGGCACTGAGCTGAACACATTACAGAAAACAGAGACAGAGAGCTTACTTTCTAAGATCTTCGAGTTGCTGAGCCCTGGTACGAGGATTAATCCCCTTCCTCAGCACATTATCCGCCATGTGCAGGCCATTAGCTCGGATCTGCTCCTTGACCCAGTCTACGTCCTCGAAGGAAGCCCTAAATCTCTCCAAGGATCCTCCGGCACTGCCCGAAGAGTCGTTGGGGACTTCTCCGCTCGACGGGACGGCGGAGGAGCGGGTGGCGGAAGGCGGCGCGGGGCAAGAGCAGGAGGAGAGGGAGAAGAAGAGGAAGAAGAGGAAGATGGCCACACCGAGAAGGGAAAGCACTAGAAATGGGACCGTTATGACTAGGCCTCTCGGAGGAGGCGCCATGGACAGGCACTGTCAGGACTCCGACCAGAAGGCTATAGATCGACGGGGATGCTCCAGGGAGTGCCAGGACTCCGACCAGAAGCTTCGTATGTAAATATTGGTTTGATTAAATATATAAATTTTTTATTTAATATATATAAATCCCCTCATTGAATATGAACTCTGAAATCGTCTTGCAGAAAGGGAAGATGCACGTGACGTGGAGAAGTTGGATGAGCTGGCGTATGATAGTCCCGTACACCGGCATGCACCACGTCTAATGTATGAAATGATGGATCTACCCTCAATTTCTTTGGACCCGAAAACCCGATTTAATTGACCGCACACACGATAAAATCAGAAATGCAGTCTCTTTCTGTCTATCCTTGTGTATACCCATCCACCTCTGTAGACTGTCCTCTCTCTCTTCCTCTCTCTCTCTAGGACTGCACTGAGAGACAACGGTCCGGAGTAGCTGCTGAATCAGCCATTGATTTGAGGTTTCCTTCTCCCCCGAGTCTCCTCTTTTGACTTGCCTCGTTTCTGATGGCGCCGGAGTTTCGATGGGGGTGCTCGAGCTAAGCTAGTCGATTAGTTTCTAAGGACTCTGATCGTATGATCGGGTTACCAAAAGCCTTTGTGATCTCTTTTTTGGTGAAGCTCTGATTTTTATTTTATTTTATGGGCGTTGGGAACTTATTATGGGGAGCATGTAAAGAACCGCCTGCAGCGGATGGAGGTCGATGTGATTTTAAATTATGAAAATATAAGGATTGAAAGGTCTTCTGAGAGGTTGATTTGGAGAAAAATCATTTCTATATTAGATGAGGCTATGAGGAGATGAACCTGTGAAAAAACTGTTTGAAATAATTGCTATTCGAAACGTCGAAGAGATTAAAAGTCTTGTGAGTTTTGTTGCATTTTGAAATTGGGCAAAGCCGGTAAATTTCAGATATTCTTGATTAGTTGAATTTACTGGAAACTGCTCCATGCCTTTTTATTGTAATTAAAGGTTGTTAGTTGATTTGCAGTTCTAACACGGTTAATAAATGGATGCTGCTTTATTATACCTTTTGGGGTTCCTGCCAGGGGCATTATCATGCACACGGGATGGTTGTCCCACAGTAGTATCTAGCCAATTGGGTTTTCTTTCTTTGACATGGTAAATGTTGTATCTTGCGTTTAGACAATGCACCGTGTAGCTAGTGCTGGGAACACGGGTGGCTCGACACGACCTCGAAAAGAGAAACGGTTGACGTATGTGTTGAACTCTGCTGATGGTGAAAAGGTGAAATGCTCAGTTTGATTGTGCCACACAATTATTCAAGTTTTGCCTTTAATTTCCATATTTGATTGTGCTATTATATGTAGTCATTTTAAACGTTGTGTTTTGAGTTTTAGCTGGACTTAAAAACTAAGGTTCCATTTAAACAATTCTCTTTAACCGGGAGATATTTTCCGTAACTGAAGTTAATTTTATGAGATAGAATGACCATTGACATTTTAAAATAGTCATAAATGGAAAATTTTTACTTGTAAAGTAACCATGCATTCTCGCATCCCTTATGTTTCATACTTTAGTGAAACTTTGTATTTTTCATACTATCTTTTGTTGAAGTACCCATGGGTAATCAATGGGAAATTTCTATTTTAGTTTTAAAGTTCCTTGTTTATGCAGCACTGTGCAGGTATAAATTGTTTAGCTATATCAAAACAAGCATCTGAAGGAGATGATTACCTTTTCACTGGGAGCCGTGATGGGACCTTGAAGAAATGGGAATTGAACAAAAATTCAGCAACCTGCTCAGCTACATTTGAGTCACATGTTGATTGGGTAACATTCTGCTTTCTATTGCTCATCAGTATAGCAGTTGCATATGTGATGGTTTGAGATTTCTACGCTTATTAGGCAAGTTTTTCAAGTTCATTTCTACTGTTACTTTCACATGAAAAATTATTAGACTGAAGGAATCTAACTTCATATATTTACTTCACTTTATGCAATTCATTGCTTTGTCTCCGAGGCTTTTTTTTTCATTTGACTGAAGTCTGCATTACTTTTTGCATTGAGAATATAACAAGGATGACTGATTGTGCAGGTTAACGATCTTGTCTTCTCAGGTGATAATGTGCTTGTCTCATGCTCATCAGACACAACTCTTAAGGTTGTTCCCTCGTGATGGCTCTTCTTTCCAAAAGCTACCTTTTCATACATCTAATATTTCAATTTTCGTTTTATTTGTAATAACAGGTGTGGAATTGCTTTTCTGAAGGAACCTGTACCAGGACTCTCCGGCAGCACTCTGACTATGTTACTTGTCTTGCTATGGCAGAAAAAAATGTAATGTCTGGACATTAAGTTTGATTAGTAGTCATATCTTTCGATTTATGTTTTCAAGGTTTTATTGAATGCTATAAGAACAGCCTCTCATAAATGTCAATATATTTCTGACCCATAAAGTATTGACAGTTAAATTATATATTTCCCAGAGATGGGTTGGTTACTGATGCTTTTGTAGTGTCAAAAAATTTAGAGCAATATTCTTGCTTCTGCTGGCCTTGGTGGAGAGGTTTTCATATGGGATATTGAAGCTGCAGTCGCTGTAGCTCCAAATTCAAGCGATCCTACTGAAGAAAATGCTTCAAATGGCATTACAAGTAGTGCAAATCCATTGGCAGTTGGTAGTTTACGGACCATCAGCTCTAGCAGCAGCATTTCTACACACTTCAACCAATCTTCAGGTTATGCACCAACTGCTGCCAAAGGCCACAAAGAGTCAGTTTATGCTTTGGCAATGAATGATATTGGAACACTTCTTGTATCTGGTGGAACTGAAAAGGTATCAACATAATTGACTGCTAGAAGGAAATAATGTCCTTTATTATCAAAACCTCCATGAAAAAATAAGAATACTGTATCAGACATTGATCATTTGTTCATGGAAATTACAAGCAGGCCTTTCTGAAATAGTTGAACTGTGCCAGCTGATCTGGCATTATTATCATTGTTTTCAGTCATATGCCTTGACTTCAAATCATCAAAGAAAGTGAACATGGGCCTTCTATTCCATAGTTGCATATTATCAGATAAATTTACATGTAGAGCCCTTCCCCTTTCAGGTTGTCCGAGTTTGGGATCCAAGGAGTGGCTTAAAGTCTATGAAGCTGAAAGGGCATACCGATAATATTAGAGCTCTACTTCTGGACTCTACAGGCCGGTTGGTCATCTAAATCACATTACATTTTTGTCTGGATATATTTGCTTCAGAGACTGCTCAAGAAAGATTAAATGATCAAATGGATGTATTATAGTTTTATTGTAATTGATTTCATAGTAGAAAGGAGTGACATTGGGATAAAATCTTGCAGCCAGCACATTCAGTTTATTCCTTGCTATAATGAGCTATAGAGGATTTTTGCTTCATTTTCCTCTTAAACTGTAAATGAATTATATGTAGTTGACTATAGTAGCTGATTTTTTTAGTCTTTCACGATATTCTCTCTTTAAGAATTGTGGCTTTAATTTTCTTAGCTAGTAATTCTTCATATGTTTAGCATTTTTAGTTGGATAACTGTCTGATTTATATTGATGATACAACTCATAATCTTGCAAAGTCGGGCTGGAATTGTAGCAATCTGAATTTTGTACAGACTGTTGGTTTGGGGAGGCCTCCTCTCTATCTGATATATTTTGATTTTATCTGGTAAGAAGAAATGCTGGTAACATCTGGATGACATGAAATTCATATGTTCTATTTTATCTTCAGGTTTTGTTTATCAGGGTCCTCTGATTCTATGATAAGGTAAGTGAAGAAGTTCATTTTACATTTCATATCCCTGCATTACTGGGCTTGTACACAGAGTATTGAACCATTTCTGACTCCCCTATTTATCTAAATCTCCAATTCTAGACTCTGGGATCTTGGTCAGCAGAGATGTATACATTCTTATGCTGTGCATACAGATTCTGTCTGGTCACTTGCCAGCACTCCTACATTTAGTCATGTCTACAGTGGAGGAAGAGACATGTCTGTAAGTAGAGTTTCCTGAACTGCACGCTTTATATATATTCTCTTATATTTACAACAGCGACAATGTGTTGCTTGTTTCACAGTTATACTTGACAGACTTGGCAACAAGAGAGAGCTTATTACTATGTACAGAGGAATACCCCATTCTACAAGTGGCGTTGCAGGATGATAGCATATGGATTGCCACAACAGATTCTTCTGTACATAGGTGGCCTGCTGAAGGGCGTAATCCTCAGAAGGCCTTACAAAGAGGTGATTCATTTTTGGCTGGGAATCTGTCTTTCTCAAGAGCAAGGGCTTCCCTTGAAGGATCTAGCCTTGTATGTGATGCTGTTAATCTTCTTTCCTAGTCTGATATTGTGATGGCTTATATTTGTGATGTTTAACTATAACCAAGGGTGTCGCAAATTCTACGATTTCAATGTTTTCAGGTCCCTTTATATAAAGAGCCAGAATTTACCGTTCCTGGTTCTCCAGCAATCATACAACATGAAATACTAAATGATCGGAGGCATGTGCTGACAAAGGTGTTTTTATGCTTGACCCTATTTTGAAATTTGTTTATAGTTTGTGCTTGGCCTAAATTCTCAATGTGATTTTTGCAGTTGTCACTATTGATAATTTTCACGGAAAAAATCTGTCTGAGATTCCTTGTTTTTCTAAGTCTATGTTTACTCTGGCTGCTTTTTCCCCCTTATAACAGGATTCTGTTGGTTCGGTCAAGCTTTGGGAGATTACTAGAGGCATTGTGGTGGAGGACTATGGGAAGGTTTGTATAAGATTCTTAACTCACATAGTTCTTTCAACTATATACTGATAGTATCTCACTAGCATGGAACTTAACTTGATTCTTTTGTTAAGCTTGCTGGATTTTATTTAGATATGATATCATACTTTTTGAATCATACATCTATTTTTCATAACTCTTGTTCTTCTATTTTGTAATCTCAGATCCCCTTCGACGAAAAGAAAGAAGAGCTGTTTGAGATGGTAAATACACAATAATATGATTGCTTATTTCAGGTCCAATTATTAGATCTGGCAGTTATATTTCTTGACTTTGTGATGCAGGTAAGCGTACCTTCATGGTTCACAGTGGATTCAAAGCTTGGTAGCTTATCTGTCCATTTGGATACTCCACAATGTTTTTCTGCTGAAATGTACCGAATAGACCTCCACATTTCTGGGAAACCCGAAGATGATAAGGTAAATGCATTCATCTATTTAGGTTTCTATATGAGGACTTATTTGCAAATTCCATTATGTAATAAAATAATATCTTTTTAAGATTATGAATTAAGTTATCTCATAAGTTGAATGATGACTGTCTTTGGGTTCTTTTTTTACTGTATAAAGATTGAGATATCTGATCTATTTTAAATATTGTTGAATTCACTCTCAGAATTTTCTGAATGGACTATATCATGCCAGAGGGATATTTAATTTGGTATCATAATGCCAGGTTAATCTTGCTCGAGAAACACTCAAAGGTTTGCTGGCTCATTGGTTGACCAAAAGAAGGCTGAGACTTAGCTCTCAAAGTTCATCAGCCAATGGGGATTTATCCGTGAAAGATTTTACTGCTCGAAGCCTTATACATTCTAGGATAGAGGTTGATGGAAGTGCAGATAATGACTCCACTGTGTATCTTCCATTTCAATTTTCAACTGTTTCGCCTCCTTCAATTATCACTGAAGGTTCTCAAGGGGGTCCATGGAGGAAAAAAATAACTGATTTAGATGGAACTGAAGATGAGAAGGATATTCCTTGGTGGTGTATTGATTGTGTGCTGAGTAATCGTTTGCCACCTAGAGAAAATACAAAGTAATTTTCTAAAATTGCGTCTTTCATAGCTTTCCAAGTGATTTTTCTTGGATGGATTGATTTGATAATTGTCGTAGGTACATGGGGATAACTTATATATCCAAACACACTGTGCAGGTGCAGTTTTTACTTGCATCCTTCTGAAGGTTCAACTGTTCAGATACTCACTCAAGGAAAATTGAGTGCACCCAGGATATTGAAGATACATAAAGTAAGTTTACAATATGCAGAATATATGTATGTGTGTGTGTATGGTTCTAGTATTTGGTGTCCATAATTGTTATTTCTCATTACTATATGTGAGTTAAGGTTGTTAGTGACATTTATATCAAAATATGCTCTGAACAAACATGTTCTCTCATTTATGTTTTTTTGGCTCAATATCTCCAGTTATGTTTCCTGGCCTTTATTTTGGCCTTGAAGATGCATTTGAGGGATTACTATTGTGATTGTTTTTTTATTGCCTATTTTTTAACTTTCTAAAAGTTAAAAGGATATTGCACGTTTTGCATTTATGCCTGATTATGGAGGTGGGCCTTTATGCTATTGTCACTTAATCCGTGGGAGCACCATGAGCCTGCCATTTGCACCTATTTACACCAATCAGTATCAAACTCTGTTTCGAATTTTTTAAGTCCATTGTATTATATTTGGGTTTATTTTTAATCATCCTTCCAAAAATTTCTCATGATTTCTATTCTTGATCTATGTAGGTTGTAAGTTATGTCTTAGAAAAGACTGTCCTTGATAAGCCACTGGACAATATTGGCAGTGAAGTTCCTCTTGGGGGACCACTGCAACATTCTGCCATCGGTGACGGATCAACTCGGAGTGGATTAAAGCAAATTCCAAAATTTAAGCCTTCAATAGAAATTTTGTGCAATAATCAGGCAAGTGTAGTGTTCTCTCTATGTGATCTATGTGTCCACTATATCACGATCATGTTTCTGATGCTGTGGTCACATAAACTCTCTTCTTATACTTGTCAAATTACCTGAGTCATGTGCAAATGGTAACTAGCAAATGATATATTTCAACTTCACCATGTGACAGCAGTTCTTACACCATCACTTATGAAATCTTTCATATATGCTTGTAAACACTACTGAATTATTGCAGATGTCTACCTTTCATCTGTCATATGTTTTTGGTTTTCTTTTTCCAGGCGTTACCCTTAGACATGAGCTTAGCCACTGTAAGGGCATATGTATGGAAGAAACCAGAGGACCTGATTCTTAACTATAGAGTGATTCAATCAAAGTGATTAATTATTGCATTATCAAGGTAAACACCAGAGAATATTTTAGTTAGTGTTTTTATCTGCGAGGACTTGCCTAAAATTATCATTCAATAATGGCCCTCCAGCTGCTCAAATGGGATAGGTGTCATCAATAGTCTGAAAATACCACTCTGTCTAGCAAAAATTATCATTCAGTAGTAACAATTTATTCCACATCGAACAAGAAGTATACTCATATGTTGTGGATCCTTCTCTTGATTTCATCTCTCTGATTTTGCAACAGGCTTATCAGTTTAAAGAGTATTTGCGTGAGGATTTAGTCCAGGATATCTTGAGACAGTTTATCACCTCAGAATGTGACTGTAAATTAAGGACAGGGGAAATATGATGAATGGCACTGGATTCTTCAAACTATGTGAAGAACTCAAGAGTATGAATTTCTCCTGAAGCAACCGGTACTGCCAATCCCGAATTTTCTGTAGTGTATATTATATTGCCATCGACATCTTGGGAGATTAAAGTAATAGTTTTGACACTTATGGAGATGGTGCATGGTCTGATTTTTCCTGGAAATCTCCCTATCATGGGACAAGATAATGAATAGGATGCAAATGCTTTGTAGGAAACATGTTGTGGGGCGATTCAAACGGAGTTTATCATATTTTAATTTTATCAGTAGAAATAAAATGCATGGCATCGGACAGTATAAAGTCATTTAATAAACCAATGGAGCTTTGCATGTCCTGTATAAAATGTCTTTGGTATAGGGTACTAGCCAATTGCCGAAATAACTCCCTGCTTTTCTATTCTCCTTCTGAGGTTTTCTCGGATAATGGGTTATCCTGTACTTGTTCGGTGTGTTATTTATCATTCTTCATGATGGTGCTTTGGTTTTCTCACTCGTCATGATCCGGTCAGGCCTATGTTTAGATGTTTAGATGTAAGGCCAGAAGCAGAAGCAGTAACAGGTCCTGTTTTGACATTCAAAACTAAGTCGGCTTGGAATTAGTAGTAATGCTGAGTTTGATATTATGATTTTTGCATTTACATGGAGCGGTTGCTTACCTTACATAAAATAAGTTATCCTTCTTGTATAATATTGTTCGACTCTAACTTATTATAATTTATCAAAATTTATAATTATTTATTGAAGTTTATATGATACCTAAAAAATAAGTTATCAATCTAACAATTTAAAAAATTACCAAAATAACTTATTTTATATTTAATTTACCTTTCATTTTCTCTTTCTTATTTTCTTATTTTATACATAAATTAAAATATTAACAATATATAATATATTATATATATTTAAAATATATTTTTTCAGTTTTAACTATTATTTTCAATTATTAATTTATAGTTATTGAATAATGCCAAGTATTATACATTATTTTATTTTTTATTTAGAATTTTCACCTTGTTATCCTCTCATGTCTAATTCCTTTCTTTTTCCTTTTTTTTTATTATTATGAGATATTTGAATTTCCATTATTCTGAGCAAAAAAAACTCCATTCTTTTTATCACTGCCCCTAACATGTTTCCTTTTAGTTAAAAAAATGAGTACACGGCCTTCGTTATGGCCAAAATAAAAGCATTTTCTCATGCACCGAACTCTTAGGAGTATAACAATGGACATATCCGCTCTGTCACGCCCATTGTCATCCTTAGCCGAGAGAATCTCTCCCCCCACCAGCGGAACTGTGTGAAAACCGAAAAGAAGCGAGAACAGAACAACCCATGGGAAAAATGTAGACTCGACTGAACTTCCAGAGAAATGACGCTCAGCTGCCTGTTTGTTTTCGCACTGAACTAGCTCTCTCTTCCTATTCGTCCATGTCAGCATGCACCATGCATCTGTTAGATTCTCCATCTCTCCGTGCCTGCAATGTGTTCTGAAAGAGCAATTTCATTTATTTTCCGTGTTGTTAACAAGTTTGTATTTTTGGGCTCCATGTTGTCCGGCCTTCCTTTGGCTTTTGGTGTCCTCTCTCTCTGGCGTAGAATGCGTGACTTAGTATTTTCTGCCTCAGTTAGAGTGTTGTGAGGGACTCTCTCTCTATTCTTCTTTGCAAAGGGTCCATTTCGGTTTATGATAATACCGACTTGAGGCTAGGATATCTTCTTCCAACAGTCGTTATTCCATTGCAGGGAGTAGCAAAGTGCCTTGCTTCATTGATTCCTAGAGAGTAGAAGAGGGAATGCAAGAGATAGGAAGGACTCTGTGACTGTGCTTATGCTTGCTCAAGGCATCATCATCAATGGCAAGCTGTTTTGTATCACCTCTCTTTGGGCCTAACTGGGAGTTAGTTAGGCTTCGACATTGTCGGGTTATAGCTAGGAGTGCTTCTGGGGGATCTTACTCCACGGCTGGGATCCCTCCTTCTCCAGCTCTTAGTCCAGTACAGGAGAAGCAATATTTGGGCCCAGCAGTTGAGGCCAGGGATGGAAGTTCAACCACAAGGAATAAGGAGAAGAAAAGGGAGAAGTTGGATTTACAGTGGGATGATGGGTACGGAAGCAGGAACGTGAAGGATTATCTCGATGCCGTGAAGGAGATCATTGAGGCGGATGGAGGGCCACCCAGATGGTTTTGCCCTGCTGAGTGTGGTCATCCCTTGGAGGGGTCCCCCATCCTCTTGTTTTTGCCCGGTACATTTTCCGTCTCACTTCTTGTTTTCTTACACCTGAGCGTCCTTGAGGAACCAGTTCCTTGATTGCATGAATCCTGAGAACAGCAATTAAATCTAGGAGTTTCATGTTATATGCTTTGAAACTATTGATGCCTTGATTATCCCTTGTTTTGTTCTACGTTCATAGTTCATGCTTAGGTTTACAGGACCTGCTTTTGTGCAGGTCTAGACGGGACTGGAATGGGCCTTATTTTGCACCATAAAGCACTTGGCAGGCTAGTCATATGTTCCCGTTCCTAATAATGTTTCATGCAGTAAACTAGCTCCCTGTTTCTAGATTTTCATGAGTGCTATATTGTTCTTTAATCATCCATACTTGAATCCGGATTATTTGGGCTTCAATTACAAACTGAAATTCTAGTGCAAAACCCTTACAAATCCAGGGTGTTTGAGGTGCGATGCTTGCACATTCCTGTTCAAGATCGGACACCATTTGAAGGTTAGAACCCTTCAAACACCATATTTTTCAGTCTGAGTGATTACTAGGATTGGTGTGTATACTTTTGTACTACGATTTCCACGTTGCTCATACTTGTGCACAGGCCTTGTGAGGCTAGTGGAGGAGACCGCGAGACTTGAGCATTCTTCTTCTCCAAAAAAGCCCATTTATCTGGTCGGGGATTCATTTGGAGGATGCCTCGCCCTTGCTGTTGCTGCTCGCAACCCTACAATTGACCTTGTGCTAATACTTATCAATCCCAGTCAGTCCCTTAGTTTCCTTGTTATGTTTGAATATCAAACAACCGCCATTAACAACTATTAACCTTCTGAAAAGCTTTTAAAACTTTCATCTTTTCGTTTAGCTACATCATTTGCCCAGTCAAATCTGCAATCTCTGATGCCTGTGCTGGAGGCTTTGCCCGTTGATCGCCATTTCGCAGTCCCTTATCTCCTTAGCTTCGGAATGTGTATGTATGCTCTCACCTGTAACTGATTACACTTGCATCTTATTCTTTGCCATTGGTGTTTGAATGCTAATACAAATATTATAGTTACTGTGAACATAATAGCTTAATGCTCTATTGAATTCATGTAGTTTGTTTTTAGTTTTAGAAAATTTCTTTGGGCTGATTGTTATTGTCATTTATCGTTGAAATCTAAGGTGATCCAATAAAGATGGCGATGGTTAATATAGATAATAAGCTCCCTGCTAGAGCTCAGCTCCAGCAGTTATCGGGCAATCTGACTGCTTTCCTGCCTGGCCTCTCAGTAAGTAACACTGGATTTGTTTCCATCTGTTTCTTTCTTTTCAGTTTCTTTCAGTCTCAGCTTACTTTCAGTTTATGATCATTCAATTCCAAATGCAGGAACTGGCTGATATTTTACCCAAAGGTACTCTTCTCTGGAGGATAAAACTACTGAAGTCAGCTGCTGCTTATGCCAATTCTCGACTTCATGCTATCAGAGCAGAAGTTCTTGTGCTCGCCAGGTAAATCTGATGGCTCTAATCTTTTAAGTCACCATCCTTGACATCACAACTGCTGAATATGCTGCATTTTCAGTGGAAGGGACAACATGGTTCCCAGTAGTGACCAAGGTCAGCAGCTTGTAAAAACAATACATAACTGTAAAGTTCGACACTTCAAAGATCATAGCCATGCTCTTTTAATGGTAAATGTCCAATTACTTCATCATGTGCTAGCCATTTTGTCCCGGCTGGGTGTGCCCAAAAGGGTAGTTGTTTTCTTGACAATATCTTTGCTCTATCATGCAGGAAGAAGGCATTAACTTGCTGACAATCATCAAAGGTACTTGCTTGTATCGACGTTCAGGAAGGCGTGATCATATCTTGGATTTCCTGCCTCCAAGTACTTCAGAAGTCAAAGCTGCATTTGAGCAGATAATGTGGTACAAAATGCACACAAGAAAGCTGCAGTTACTTTCTTATTTTTGGTTACTGATAATATGGCAAATGATTAAAAAAAATGGCACATATGCTACGCTAAAATCAAATTGTAGGCCACTTATTTATGCATCTAGTCCAGTGCTCTACTCAACTTTAGAAGATGGAAAGGTTGTAAGGGGCCTATCAGGGGTCCCATCCAATGGTCCAGTGCTGCTAGTTGGTTACCACATGCTATTGGGCTGTGAGCTGTATTCCCTTGTCAGAGAGTTCATGCTGGAGAAGAACATTATGTTGCGGGGTCTCGCCCTACAGGTGCTGTTCAATGGGAGCCTGGAGAACCCAACTTCACAGTTTCTCTTAGCAGATTGGTTGAAGGTCTTTGGAGCTCTCCCTGTCACAGCAAGTAACCTCTTCAAATTACTCTCCACGAACTCTCATGTTCTGCTTTATCCTGGCGGTTTAGACGAGGCTTGCCATTACAAGGTCGCACCAGTGTTATTCTCCATATGGTTACTGTTAAGGAGCACAAACATTGGTGATATATTAGGACAAAGACGGTTTTTTTTTCTTTTTTTCAGTAGGAAGTTTCTCTTTTGGATAACTACTACCCATCATGCTACTTACTGACTTGGATTCATTCTCAAAGCAGCATTGCCGACTTTTGCAGGGTGAAGAATACAAGTGTAAATGGCCTAATCAACCAGAATTTGTGAGGATGGCCGCACGATTCGGAGCTACCATCGTGCCATTTGGAACTGTTGGAGAGGATGATCTAGTCAAAGTAAGATTTCTCGCTCTCTTGAGTGTTCCGTTGTTTTTAAACATGCTCATCTTTGGCTAACTTTGGGATGAAAGAAACCAAAGTTTTCTACACCCGGCAGGCTTCTTTCCAGAATCAAAAAGTGTAGTCCTTATCGAATGATGACATTGTGGCTGAATTCTCTTGCTTCTGAACTTGCAGCATGTTCTTGATTACAATGATATGATGAAGATTCCTTTCCTTAACAACCACAGGGTAAGGTAATGACTTTCCCTCAATGTTAAACGCCAATTTCTTGCCACACAATTCATCTATGGATCAGTAAGTAAAAGTGCGTGATCTACCGTCCTTTGATATGATCACATGCTTCAAACATAGGGACCACTTGGGCGAAGTAGCTGATGAGGAGCAACCACGCTCCTTCCCTGGGATTTTGCCCAAGATACCTGGGAGAATGTACTACTTGTTCGGGAAGCCCGTCAAGACCCATGGGTGGGAGACTATCCTCAAAAGTGACAAGGAGTGCGCCAGAGAACTCTACTTGCAGATAAAACATGAAGTGGAGCATTGCTTGGACTACTTGCTCAAGAAGCGACAGGAGGATCCCTACAGAAACATATTCGACAGAATGGCTTACCATATCCGCCATTCCCCGCCGCCCGAGATCCCAGGGTTCCAGCCCTGATGGAAGGTTATATCAATACATTTTAAGTTAGACCTGCATTTACCATTGGGAGCGGCTGCCATTGCCATTCTCTTCCTTATCTTTGCTAAGTGCTTTCTTAAAAAGACTAAATCATGCATCTCAACAGAGTAATAAATAGATAACGCAGAGTATCATAGTTTGAACTTTTGTGCTCCAAGCTAGGTGAAGGATAAGCTTTTATTGAATATGATGGAACCATTTTGGGCTAGGTGAAAATCTTGATGTAGCCAAATGGTCTATGAATCTATGATTGTCGTGGGTAACGAAATAAGACAGAAAGTAAACGAACTTAGGATAAGATTTGAGTTACTCTACAGTTGAAAGAGCTTGACCTAGTGTTGCTCATCATGCTATCATTTGATTTGATTGTGAGCATGAGTTTCTGATTCCTTTAATTCACTTGAAGAAATCTGGAGGGTCGAGATAGTGTTGGAGCGAGATCCTACAAAAGTGAGAATAGTGTTACGAGATAATCTTGTATATTCATCAAGAAAAGTAAGAGTGATTGACCACGAAAGAGAAGGCCCATCGAAGTCCACTAGTAAATTGGACCTACAAGTGGTGTAAGAGCAAGTTTCTTTACTTTCATCACGAAGAAAACCCTTCTTGTGGTATAAGTTCAAGGGACGAAAATCTCTAGAAACAAGAAACAACTAATGAAGCCTACAAATATTTCTCAAAATCTTATTACAAAAGTGAGGATGAATTAAAAGCAATCTAAAAATAGAAAATAAGAAGTTGTTAGATGAAATGTTTTCTTTTATACTCTATTGAAAGGTTAATTATAGATATAGTTGTAAGAAGATCACAACTTATTAAATTAAAAAAATGAGATTGAATTATTTTGTACCAACAAAATGTGAAAGAATTAATTTTTAAATTCAATTATATCACTTGTTCTATCCAAAAATTTAATGATACATATATCTTGAGTTTATATGAATTATTGAGCATTCTAATGGTACATGAACAAAAAATAATTTTGTAAAAATAAGTAAGATTAGTGCTTAAAAATATTAAGCACGGATAGAGCAAGTGAAAGTAGATACAGAGGCAAATGTCTAGATAGGGTGGACAAATAAGAGGAAGTACGGTAGGAAGATTTTGAGGAGACTATTGAGGCAAATGACTCAATTAAGTTTATTCAAAACAAATCTCAAATTAAATGTTTTAACTGTAATGAATATGGCCGAAATAGGAAGAATCAACTGTATCATTGAACCAAAACATGAGGAGAGTATTCTTTTGATGGTTCAAAATGGACCAATGGAATAAACCAATGAAGATACTTGGTTTTAAGTCTAAAGACAATATCAACAATAGTTTTCTAAGTCTAAAGACAATATCAACCAAGAAGTAAGATTGAGAGATTATTTCAAAATTAAAGTAACTAGAAAAAATAATATCAAATTAAGGATTGATGATCTATTATTTGTTCTAACAAATGTTTTCTATGTACCTGTCCACATATTTGACAATTACATTCTATTATCCTACAAGAGGTTGTGTTATTGAGATGGAAATTACTGTTAATAAACTATTGAAGGTAATTGCATTTATCTCCCTGGCCGTTATTATAACAAAATTGTGGCATATACCTTCCATCTTATCTTAAAGGAATGTCATTACTTTGTTAAAGGGAAATGATGGGATGACTACCAAAATTAATTTAAGATTGGGAGATTTGTTCTATATATCTAGGCTCAACTTTGAGAGTTGAATTTATGTGAACCAATTGTTATTTTATCCAACAACAGGAAAATGTACCTCCATACCTTAATAGTTAATTTTGATAGGAAAACTTATGTTTACTTTATTAGTAAAAAATCTGAAATGTTTTTCATATTCAAAAACTTTAATTCTATGATGGAAAATAAAGTAAATAAAATTTATGTTGTTTAAGGATGGCCAATAATTTCTTTTCATAAAATTTCGTAAGTTTTGCATAGAAAATAATTTTAAAAGACAACTTACTACCACCTTTACATCCACTTAGTAGAAAAATAAAATCACTTTAAACACTATTTGTAGTATGATGTTGAAAAAATCGGTGCAAGTTTTTTTTTTGGCCGAAACCGGTAAAATGAGCAAGTGATGTGTTTGTACCAAAGTGTAACTGTAATATCAAAATATTTAAAAATAAAATTTTAATTTAATTCAATTGAAAATAAAGATAAAATATAAAGAATTAAAATAAAATCAGATTAGAGATAGATTTTTCAAAAAAAATATTATGATTTTTTTGAAATGTTAGCTTAGGCCCGACATTACTACATATGATTTTTTTTAATTAATGAGAAAATTTAAAAATGATAAAAAAGTAATTTTAATACAAATGTGAAATTATAAAAAAAATTTTAAAAAGGGGTCACTGAGCCTGGTCATTAGACCACACCAGGCCTAACCCAATTCCCCATTCTTGCCTTCAAATCTCCTACCCACTTGACACTCCGTACTCGTAACATAATAGTAGATGACATGGGAAATCGATCAAATTAATAAGATTTTTTATTAAATTGTATGCAATAAATCTCATTAGGAAGGTGACAACTCTCATATTAGTCTATATTTAAAATTAATTAAGCTATTTTCACTTTATAAGATCAAATTTCTCTCCCTAAAGTTGAGAAAAGTAATCCTAAATACACTACCAACCACTGAATAATTAACCTCAAAATTTTTACTCACTCGATCATGAAATTATTTGATTTTTATCTTTAAATGCCACTAATGGACTACTCTTGAGTTATGTGTCTAGGCCTGACTCGAAAATGGTTGAAAACCATCATACGAGTGTCATTTTTTTAATATATATTTTTGGGATAGTGAAAATGCGCAATGATAACGACTTGTCGAGGTTGTATTCTGAGTCCTTTTGGCACTCATCCTATAACACTATGATTTCCTAAGAGGAAATTTAAACCCAATTAGACCGAAAATTAATGTTGAATCAGAAACAGAGACTCGAATTTGGATTTGAAATCAAGTCGGATCGAAAATCGAGATTAGATATGGAATGAGAACCCAAACAATGAATCGAAATCCAATCAGATTAGCAATCGATTTACTGAGCAACAAACCAAAATTTTAAAAAAAATCGGCCTTGATCAAGAGGATTTTGGTTTAAATTAGTGGGGGTACAAGGAGGGCAAATAGGTAATTTAATAAAAATGGTCAACATATTGACTCAATGGATCCAAGTCAGGTT
Organism: Trapa incisa; assembly: GCA_030064435.1. Taxonomy (NCBI): domain Eukaryota; kingdom Viridiplantae; phylum Streptophyta; class Magnoliopsida; order Myrtales; family Lythraceae; genus Trapa; species Trapa incisa. The sequence goes on from CM057771.1 coordinate 20,321,636, forward strand.
GACTAAATCCGTGTTTGACCCGACCCATATCATAATTGGGTGGCACCCTCTAATGGCAACTGACTCCTACCCGCACACGCCACTAGAACACCTAAACTAGGAACATGTAAATTGACTTAATATTTTATCAAATTGCACATAACAAAAAGTATGGTTGAGTAAAAAACTCTTATATTGATCTCCATATAATATTAATTAAGTTATATATTCCTCAAATCATTAAATTTCTTATTCAAAGTTGGAAAAACTTGTTATAGGACGCACTCTCGATCACCGAGTGGTCGATCTCAAAATTCTCCATCACCTAACCACCAAATGAGGTAATTTTTATCTCAAAATTATGCTAAGGACCCCTTTTTAGTTTTGTGACCCGTTTCTAACTTAAAAATTGTTGGAAAATGTTGCACGTGGTGGTTTTTTTACTTTATTTTTGGAACCAAAAACCAGCATATAATTGTCGCTCCTTTAAGGCTAAATTCGGCCACCATTTTAGTTGACACCACTTTCAAAAGAACCCTATGTCACTCATCTACTTTCCACTAGACTTAGCTGACCTTCGACAATGTGACTTTCGGTTGCCACGAGTCAATTTCCTTTGACATGTCTATTCTGTAACTTCCAGTCATGACCATTCGAAGCTAAAAGTCACTAGCTATGACAACCACTTGCCTGGTCGCCACCAAATAATGAGTGGTCTAATCCTTGGCTTCATTTTGCTTATTCACCAACCACTGATGGTGTTGTCTCCTATTAGAATTTTCGGCTATATCTCTTATACCTTTGTTTTGGTCACTTTTGAAAAATGACCAAATTCAAGTGAGGTGTAAACTCCAATTCTCCCATGAGTCTTTACGATGTTAATGAAAGTATTTGGGATGGGGTTTGTGAAATTTGAAGTTGGTTGGAGTGATATCAAAGTTCAAGAACTAAAGTGTAAAATTTAAAAAGTTTGGGTCCAATTTGAAAAAAATGAAAAAACTTGTAGAAATAGTCACTAAGGAAAGTTTAAGGCCCATGAAGTGATTTTGGGACAAATATAAAAGTAAAATGTGATTTTCGAAAGTTTAGGTACAAACCATAATTTTTTATAAATGAAGGGTAAAATGGTAAAAGGGGCAACATTGTCATTTTTGCCTAATTAATGGTAAAATTGTCATTTTTTAAAAATTATGGATAAAATGGTTATGCAAAAATGATAATTTTTGTATAAAGAATGGACAAAATAGTAATTTAGAAAATATAATATTTTATTATGATTTTTGGAGAATAAGGACCTCCTTATCATTATGATAAGTTTTGGGAACCTTTATTTGTCATGCATCGACTTGATATCAAGGTTGGGAGTTCAATAACAACCTGTCAGGTACACTCGATAATATAACATGAGGTACTTTTACCAAGATAGTACCAAAATAATCAAAAATTAAAATAAAATGATTCATAATTTGCAGTAAAAAATTAAACTTTCTTTTATAAATAAAGAGCCCGAAAAATATATACAAAAATTTACGTGAATACAATAATTGATAATGATATAAGGAAACCTTCGCAGATGAATATCTTAAAGTTCTGTTAATAATTTAGGTGATATTTAATTATGCATTATTCAAATACCTATACTTTCACTTAAAATTTGTTTGAAGGTGAATAAATTAACAACTTAATGAATAAAATTATATCGAGCAATTATATGATTTCGGCCATATTCTCTATTCAAAATATATATAACATAAAAATTTTATCATTTCTATCATATATATATATATATATTCACATATTCTTTGGTAATTTAAACATTTTAATTAAGATTTTTCTCTTTTCAACTATTTAACAAAAAGCTCACAAATATAAATTTGTTGAACAAAAATCATGAATTTGCCCGATCCCTAAAAGTTATTTATCAACTATTCGAGTCCATCAATGTTATGTGTGTATGGCACCATTGCAATTTCCAAAATCGGAATTTAAACTTAATTGGACTCGAAACCGATGTTGAACCAGTAATAAAAATCCAAGTAGCGAGATGTGAAATCGAACTAAATTGAAAATCGATTCAGACCCTATACTTGGATAATAGGTAAATTCATGTAAAAACTTGTTCAAATTGGGATCGAACCAACTTAATGCGAACCCCCAAGTAAAATAGTCAATCAATTATTAAATTGAACTACTGTTAAAATCTTACCCTGAATGAGTTTAATCTTGAGTGTGGAGATAGTGCTCAAGCCAGAGACCCTTTTCCTACAAAAGTGAGAAAGCCATTAGGAGGTAATCTTAGTGACTGGCCCACTAGCAAACTGGGCCTACACGGTCATTTTAGGGGATGCATTTTTCCCAATGAGTTTATCTGTACAACTGACATGGAAAGGGTCTGAATCGATCAGATTTTACTGTTTGCATGTTTTGTGGATGCTTTATTAATCTATGAGGCTCGATCTGTCATTTAAGGTAAAAGGTGGATCCAATGGGTATGGAATCCTCTGTTCCTGCTAGAGGAGACAACCTAGTGCTTTTGGGTAAGATTGGCCTACACTGCAACAGAGTCCTTTTTCTCTGAAAAAAATCACTTGCATAGAAATTTATATGTGAGAATGATGGTTGGTTCATTAGATATTTTATTCAACGATTGAAAATTATCCGCTAAATTGAGAAGAATTGTTAACAGCAATAAGCTAATAAGAGAAAAGAAACAAGAGGACAACTTGGCAAAGTTGAGTTAATGGGTCCGTCCATACAGCTATAATTGACAAATTGGCAAGCCAGCAGAAAATGAATAAAAGAAGACAACAACAACTTTTTGGCAGTAGTGATGACACCAATGATAAAAGAAGACGAAAGAATATTGTGAAATGGACAAAAAGGGAGAATTTTTGCCAGGTGATATGGAAATAACAAATATTGGCATAAATAATGATTATATGATTGAAACAAATATTTTATTGCAATAAGATGAGTTTTATAGTTCATAATTAGATAATTATGTAGATTTTGAATATGCTAATGATGTACATAATATATATATATATAGATTGGTAGGGAAAATTAATTATCAATCATAATAAAGGAAAAAAAGGGAGTTTGGGGATGTTTGACTTGCTACAGTAGTTTATAAAAGGGCAGTCTACAGCAAAGGGATGGAGGGACAGAACAGCTTTTATTGGGAGTGTCTATCTGGGATCTACTGCTGCTTTTTCCTCTCTCTGTCCGTCTCCTTTTCCTTCTTGATTTTTTCAATCTCTTCCTGTGTACCACACACCTCTGCTGTGACATCAGGTCCCATAGTAGGAAGGGCACCTTGTAGTTGCTCAGATTCAACCTAGGTGTGGAATTCCTTCTCTTTCTTTTTTGTCTGTCTATTTACTTTTAAGTTGATTGAGTGCTCTTAAGTTTTTCTAGCTTCTAAGACGGGATTTTCTTAATCTCTTATTGGATTTCCTTGTTGGGTTGCTGATTTTGGGCTCAAAATCCTTTTTTGAGTTTCAGAGTGAGGAGACCAACAAAAACAAATCCCCTGTTTCAGATGAATCCTGAGCTTTGACCGGTAAATTTGTCGCCTGTCGGTGCTCCCGCTTCTAGCGATTTTCAAGATTCTTGTCGTGAGCATACGGGCATGTACCCTCTCTGTTAGAGCTTATGATGCGCGTGTCCTGTCATAATCTCTGAAGCATTGCGGATTTTATAATTATGAGAATTAGGCTGCGAGAATGGGGTGCGTGCTTGCTAAAGAATCGTCGCACGTTGTAGCCTTTGGGTCGAAGAGAGAGGAGAAGAATCCGAGGGGGGAATCTGGTAGGAAGGAAGGAGGTTCAGCTGCCAAGGTAGAAGAAAGTAGCAGAAATAGGGACGTTGAAGAGGTAAGGGAAGGTGGTGAGACTGTAAAGGGGGAGGAGGAGGCGGAGGAAAAGGTTGAAGAAAGCGACCACCACAAACCATCACGCGAGTCCAGGCAACGGTCGAGACAAAACGCCAACCCTAGGATTCAAAATGTGCCCAAGCAGTCCCGTGCCGAGCAAGTCGCTGCTGGATGGCCCTCTTGGCTCACTGAGATATGTGGGGAGGCCCTCCGCGGCTGGGTTCCTCGTAGAGCAAACACTTTCGAGAAGATAGATAAGGTTGGTTTTGCCATTAGCTTGTCATGATTATTCGTCTAGAATGATCAAACAATAGGACTGATGTAACTTTGGAGTTTGGTAACCCCGTGTTCCTGTTGATTTATATACATTGTTCAGTGTCATTTTCAGTTTGTTGCTGCATAATTTAGAAAATGATCCTCCATGGTTGTTGTTATATGCATAGAATGTGGCAGTCCTATTCTGGAATTTGGCAGAAATAGCCATAGAATGTGGTAGAAATCAGTCTATAACAGCCATAGAATGTGGCAGAAATAGACACATACAAATAAATAAGAATACTGGGCTACTGTGATTCGTAGACCATCTATTATGGACACTGTATTGAGAGTAACTGGCCCTCTGGAAAGCTAAACCTGTAGAAAAAACTCTATGAGCAACTTATTTAAAGCATGTCCCAAATACTGTTAAGTTTCTCATCCCCCTCATTTTTGTTGATTTGTGTTTCATAGACATTAGTTTGAAATGTTCTATATACGTCCTTGCTGATTTTTGTTTTTGTTTGCTATGTTAGATTGGGCAAGGGACCTATAGTAATGTATACAGGGCAAAGGATTTATGGACTGGCAAAATAGTGGCATTGAAGAAGGTCCGGTTCGACAATATGGAGCGTGAGAGTGTGAGGTTCATGGCAAGAGAGATACACATCTTGCGGCATTTGGATCATCCCAATGTGGTAAAGTTGCAAGGTTTGGTGACTTCTAGAATGTCCTGCAGTTTGTACCTGGTTTTCGAGTACATGGTACATGATTTGGCAGGGCTTGCTGCAACCCCTGAAATCAAATTCACTGAGTCACAGGTTTGTCCTTGTTACCTTTCTAAGATGACACTTGGAAATGTCAGAGGGAAGTTGCTCATGATGAATTATTTATTATTCTTAGTGATGATGCCTTCATCCTTTTCAGTTTCTTTTGTTTTATAAGTATGAAAACTTGTTGGTTATCTATGAAGCTTTAATTTGTACCAGTTGAAAAAAACAGGGGAAAAAGAAGACCAGTTGGCCTTTCGTCCAGAAGCCTCTTTTTTAGCTCCACTATTGGTTATCTAAATGATGAAGAAAAGGCTAATAATGTTAAAGTTTCTGGAAAGTTTTCCACAACAAAATGGGGGCAATACTTGAATACTTGTATCTTTAAATAGTGAAATAACTCTGTCGCAGGTCAAATGCTACATGCATCAACTTCTTTCTGGGCTGGAGTACTGCCACAATAGCCAAGTCCTCCACCGTGATGTAAAAGGATCGAATCTTCTGATTGACGACGAAGGAGTCCTGAAGATTGCCGATTTTGGGTTGGCTTCCTTCTTTGACCCAGAGAGGAAGCAGAAAATGACCAGCCGAGTTGTAACTCTATGGTATCGGCCTCCTGAGCTTTTGCTTGGTGCCACTGAGTATGGAGTTGGCATAGATCTTTGGAGTGCAGGTTGTATTTTGGCTGAATTGTTGGCTGGGAAGCCTATCATGCCTGGTCACAATGAGGTAAACATTCTCCCCTTTTTAGCCTGTGAAAAGAAAGGGTTGGGATGATGCTGACTTAACTTGGTAGCTGATTATCTCTTTATTTGCATACTTTCAATGATTTATTATGTCGGCAATTTTCATTTTAAACCTTTTACTGACTGCCATTGCTGATTTTTGCACTTGTGGTTGAGTTCATTGAATCATTAAAATTCTCTGTATGCATCAGAAGAAACTCTCTCCTTTTCTTGTAAGCAAATATGTTTTATAAATCCTTAGTTCCTTCCAGCAAACAATTATACACTTCCATGTTATCATTGAAAAACACACCATAATTGGCTTAGCCTTGTTTCTACATAATAGGCATAATATTTTATTAGCAAGAGAAATTGGGAAATTGGGTAAATTTTTTACAGTATCTTTTCTAGTATAACTAAGGGTAGCCAGTTTGCCTAAAAAAAATGAGTCGTCTTGGGTATCTGGTGAATTTGTTTCTAGCCGTATATCCCTATTGTCCCGTTAATTGCTTTGGTATGTTATTCCACCTTTTTTCAAAATGATCAGTATTGTTGAAAGTGCACATCATATCAACTGTGTTTGTTATGTATCAAAGAGAGTCACACAATTGAAGTGAAGGCATAATATTGTACTTCTGAACTGAAACCTGTGTCATGATTCTAAATTGAACAACCATAAAAATGGAATTGCATCAACAATGTCTAGAATAATGGACAATTGCATTGAGGCCACTGCATCTAACCCATGAATACCATGGTTGGTCAGATAGAGCAACTCCACAAGATATACAAGTTATGTGGGTCACCTTCTGACGAGTACTGGAAGAAATTGCACAATCCAACAATAATAAAGCCTCGGGAGCCATACAGAAGATGCATTAGGGAAACCTTCAAGGACTTCCCACCTTCATCATTTCCTCTAATTGAAACCCTCCTAGCAATCGACCCAGCAGAACGTGGGACAGCCACTGATGCATTACAGAGTGAAGTGAGTACCTCTATAACATCTGTCATGATATATTGTTCCTTATCTGCATGTTATTCCACCAAATTATATGTTTTGTGTAATTGATAACATAGTCTGCTTCTGTTCCTAATACAGTTTTTCAGAAATGAACCACTTGCTTGTGACCCATCAAGTCTTCCAAAGTATCCCCCGACTAAGGAAATGGATGCCCGAAAACGTGATGATGAAGCTAGAAGGTAATAACAGAAGACAAATTTCTGATGTAGACCGCTCACTTATATAGAAAAATAGAATTTAGAAAGGATTGCTTGGTTCCTGATGTAATAATGTGCCAATACTAAGTACCAGTGATCTTCTACTGCTCTGTCCAATACTAAGTACCAGAAATTTTCATGCTTTTCAGGTCAAGAGCTGCTAACAAAGCTGAAGGAGAAGGTGTGAAGAAAAAACATCTTCACAATCGACGTGTTAGGGCCTATCCCGCTCCAGAAGCCAATGCAGAACTTCCCCTGAATATTGATGTATGTCCGTCAAGCTTCCCTTTCATATAATCTTTCTACTAAGATAATTCAGAGTGCTAAAATCTCACAACTCACAAAGAAAAGAAGCAAGCCTAATGCTACAAGATGGATCCCTTAATATACCTGTACCACCTAGGAATAGATTTGAACAGTATAAAACAAACTGTAGCATTGAAACAGCCCTTTAGCTTCTCTAAATTTTCTGAATGTTAGCTTGCTTTGGTTCAGAGGAGGAGAATGATCTCCCACGGAAACGCAAAGAGCAAGAGCGAGAAGTTTCCTCCACCCCACGAGGATGGTGCTGTTGGATTCCCCCTAGGTGCCTCTCACCGTATTGACCCTTCAGCTGTCCCTCGGGACATCCCTTTCAGCTCGACTTCATTAACTTACTCCAAGGACCTGACCCAGAACTGGTCTGGTCCATTGGTGGATCCCAGCAGCTCTTGGAGGAAGAAGCACGCAAGTGGTAAACCACGGGAGCCTTCAAAAGTAATTTGGTAGGGACTGGTGGAATGGAATTAGAATGAGCCATTTGGTAGCCATGAACCACTGGAATGGAATTAGAATGAGATTTAAAGAGTTATTAGTAACTGCATTACAGATGTTGGAGAATGTGATTCCATTTTAATAAATTTTCTTCTAAAGAATGCCCATTCCATGAAAGATAATTTATTAAAATAGAACCATTTCTACCAGCTTCTTTTGTAGTCAAGGAAAAGTACTCTTTAAAGTCCATTCCCATTTAATTTTTTTGCTCAAAATTCTCGTTTCATTCACTGATATCAATTGGGACTATAGAATGTATTGCTATGCATGTAATTAGGTTGGATTGGATTCATCTTGGTTTTGCTACCTCAAGAGTATTGATCGCTTCTGAAGAGGTCACTTCACTTAGGAGGGCCAGAAGTGATCTTGTTTAGAAAGACCTATCCTTTCTTTCTTTTGGCAAAGCATGTAAACTGTTTAATCCTATTTGCCGTTTATTTGGCTTCATTAGTTTCTCTGTAAAGCCAGCCATGGCCATGTCTAATATGATAGAATCATTTCTCTCTCATACTCGAAAAGCTTGAAATAACTGGATTTTGTGTAGTAAAGGGAAAGGAAGGATGTAAGTAGCGAGACTGATAGAAGCAGGAGACCTAAGGTGCCCAAAAAAGGAATATGTAGAGCCTAATGAACAGGGTATTTCAACTTACATGTACATGTACAAGTTTATGATATTTTTTTATAAACATTATACTAATATATTCACCAATAAGGCGTAGTATTTAGGGATCACTTTAATTGTTTTAATGAAAAATAATATTTATACTATATTTTTAAAGTATAAATTTTAGTTGTAAGAGATGTGCTTCTTAGTAAACGGCATGTCATTTCAAAATAAGTTAAAATGGATATTGCTAATATAAAAAGTTCGGAGATATGCAGTTTTTTAGGATTCGGGATACTATCGAAAATTTATGTAGTATTTCTAAAAAAATATATACCCACTAATTCATTTAACCAGAAAATGAATGTAGTACAAGTGAGATAAAAGATATGAGAACTTATTATAATAATTTAAAACACAACTAGCGACAACTTCCATATTAGCTCTATCCGATTCAAACGTATAAGAATATATTGTGTATAGTGACGATTTCAGATAAGGCATGTAATGTGTATTAATATAACAAGGAAGAGTTATAGCTTATGTGCCCCAACAATTGAAAACACATGAACGAAATTACCCCATTCATGACTTGAAATTCGTTGTAATAGTGTTTTCCCTTAATATTCACAGATCATAAGAGCTTAAACTATTTCCTAGCATAGAAAAAGCTCAATCTCAGACAAATAAGGTGGTTAAATCTGGTGAAAAACTATGATTTGCTGATAGAATATCATACTGGTAAGGCCAATGTAGTGGCAGATATGCTTAGTTGCAAATATGACATCGAAATGGTATAAATAAGAGTGACTTATTTGCAAGCTAAAAATAGAGCTCAACATGGATGAGAAGAAGAAATGTTTAACAACTAACATAGTCGTAAGACCCAGTTTGATGGAGCAAATTAGAGTTCAACAAAACCAGGATGAAGGACTCAAGTCCTATATAGATCAAATCTCGGATGGTGGGATGCAAGATTTTGTCATTAGGGGTGATAGTTATTGAATTTTAAAAGAAGGATGTGTGTACCCAATAAAGATGAATTAAGGAGGTCAATATTAGAGTAGGCTCAATATTGGCAAAAAAGTTATGTCGATCGAAGGAGTAGAGAGTTGGAGTTCGAGATAGGAGATAAGGTGTTCTTTAAGGTATCACCTTAGAGGGGAATACTAAAATTTCAACAACAACAAAAATTGAAACCAAGGTATATTGGTTCTTACACCATAATTCAAATGATTGTACCAGTGGAATACAAGCTCGAACTACCTGGACCTACAAAGGATCCATGACATGTCCCACATATCGGTGTTCAAGAAGTATGAACCCGACCCTAATCATGTACTAGACCACCCACCACCCGAACTAGAAGAGAACATATCTTACAAGGTGGAGTCAATCCAAATTCTCAATAGACAAAGAAAGAAATCTGAGGAACAAGAAAATTCCAGTGGTGAATGTTCTCTAGCGAAGTAGTCAAGTCGAGGAAAAGACATAGGAAACTGAGTCTGTAATAAAAGAAAAGTATCCTCATTTATTTGATGTATAAAAAGTTTTGAAGATAAAACTTCTTAAAGTAATGGAGAAGTTGTAAACCCTATTTCATGATAATAAGAAAATCGGAAAAGGGAACCAGAAACTTTCAAGAGAAACTGAAGTGAAATTAGAATCCCAAAATGAGAATTTGGAATATCTCAAGTGGTCAATAAATTCCCAAAGATAATGTAGAGGAACCATGAACCGAATTGAATATGAAAACCAGACCGATTCGAGTTGAATCAGACCTAAACTAGATTGAACCATGAATAACTGGTTCAAAAATTTATTTTTCTAGATATTTTAAAAACATTAATTTGAAAAATTGAGACCATCTTTTGATAGAAAATAAATTTAGAAAAATCTAGAAAATTTTAATTTTTAGAAAATTGGTCGAATCAGGCCTGAACCGGCCGATTTTTTATTTTGGGTTACTGAAACCGGTCAACGGTCCATCTAGTTAACAGACCGCCTGCTAGGTCAGCACCCAATCAGCGGGTGCGAGCAATCAGCGAGCAACATGTGGTGAAACGCGCCCAGTCAGCCGCTCGGTCAGCACCGGGAAGCGCTGACCAATCATAAAGTGATGTGTGTCCATCGTCAACAATTAGACAAAAAAAATCCACGTCACTGACGATCGACCAATGGGAGAGCGACACGTGTCCTCCGTCAATGGTCAATTGAGAAGAAGCCTTGTCGGCAAGGTTGACCAATGAGGACCTGACACGTGGCAAAGATGTCACGTCAGTAGCCGACTAGGATGTCAGAGAAATGATCGACCAATTAGAGGTCGACACGTGGCAAAGCCATATCGGATGGTCCTAGCCAATCAGAGGCTGACACGTGGTAGTGGCACAATGCGTCAGGAGGGAAATCTGACTTATTTAAATTAGTTAATCAGAGGACGCCACGTGTCGTAGTCAAACGGCTAGTCAAAACCAGTCAACAGCCACGTCAGAATGAGCGAACAATGGGAGGTCACCACGTGGCAGGTCAACGAGTCAAAGGATGACTCAAACACTGAGTGGGAAGCCACATTAGCAAAGCTAGCCAATTACAGTGTGTCATGTGACAGCTCGCACGCGTGCGCACAATATCATCTTCTTTTTTGGAACGCTCATAAGATAAGGTCAATGGAGTTGTCGTGTTTCCTCCGACGACTGGAAAGTGCTCCGATACGACCGTGAATGGGCAAGATTGGGGCCGAGTCATGGACGATCTGATAGCCCTATCAGTTGTTGAGCTCCCTATATAAAAAGCTTATTCCCATTCGTTCTTCTCATCCCTAAAACGACCGAAGAAGACGAAGAACTCCATTTTCCGATGAAACATAAACTAGAGCTCCGACGAGGCCCTCATCGTGATTGTGCCCACTAGATCAAAACTTTTTCTGCATAAAAATTTTGGGAGTTATTTCTGCTAAGGGTATGAAGCATCCGTATCATAGAGCTAGAATTTCTCAAGTGGGCCCAAGGTCACGGTTTTGAAAGAGAAGTGGGCCCAAGGTCGATGGAAACAGATTCAATCTCATAGATAAATTCTGATTATTGACCCTTATAAAAATTATCATAATTGGATAATTGTATGTTGTAGCTATCAAGTCGAAGCCAGGTCGTCGAACTCGTTGGGCTGGTAGCACAAATATAAACGTTTTAAAAAATACTATTTATTGTGATTAATGAGAAACAGAACCATCGAGGCGTCTATTACAAGGGTAGTTTTGGTTCTAAGGGCTGCTGGACAACTTAGGGAGCATAAGAAAAGTTTTGTCGTCCTAGTATGTCATGTAGCTCTGGGAGTTTCGTGCGCATTGAGATCAAGGAAGAAGGGGGCAGAGGTCTCATCCCACAATAGCGGATACGAAGTTTCGAATAAAGTTTGGGGCTTGGGTAATGGTGCTCACACAGACTTGTGGTAGAGATTTTAACATCCTACCAGGGTGGACAGTAAAGTTGCTCAGGTCCACAAGTGGAACAGTCGAGTACTGTTCTATGAAAGTATGATTTATTTGATGATAAATGGTGTGTGATTGATTGTTAAACCAAACTAATGAAGTAGAATAGTGAAAATATTCATTTTAATGATAAAAGGCATGTGGTTGTTTAAAACAAAAATGAGAATGATGATATAAATTGATAAATGTAACCATCTTTTATATCCATGAGCAAATCACATTAGTATCTACTAATTGAGTTGTCAAACTCATCCCTCCCTTAAACCCTTCCAGGTAAACCATGAAGAGTAACATGTATGAAAAATTAATTTCTTGGTAAGTCTTTGCATTAATCATATTCCAGTATATTTAAAAACAAGATATTTTCTTTAATTTTTTTGAAATAATTTCAAGTTATGCATGACTCTTACCGGTACCATAGTAATGGTTATTCTTTTTGAATACCGGGAAGAGTGACGGGTTATTCCCAGGGTTTTGACAAAACCAGGTTGGGGTGTGACAATTTTGATTACTTACCGGTGAGGGCACGGTGGTTGGAGCTTTTGATACTAAAAGATTTCTCTCTTCTTGGCGATCCTTCCTGGATCAAATTGCGCTTAAGTGATGACCTGGGTAGTGTGAATTCATCGATTTAGTTTTTGGGTAAAACGTACTATGAACAGTAAATTCCGACGAAGGGTAGCGGTGGGGACTTGCCACAATGGTGCAGAGAAAGTGTGAACTCCACTAGGGAAGGTCTAGAGGGTTTGGTTTGGTCGGGGTGGCTCGAGGATGGCTCAAATTGGGCTTGGATTTCTCTGGTTGTAGACTGCCAAGGGAGCAATGGTATTGTGCGAGATCGGAGCTTCTTTGGTGGTCGTCAAGATGAATGGAGGGTGCAGTCGTGTAGAGAACTTTTGCAGAAATCTAGATAACCTAAATTCACCTTTGGAGGTGAAGAAAAGTGCCCAAGTCAGAGCTATGATTCGCAGGTGATTGGAAAATGGAGCAGTTCATCTTCTTGGAGTTTTCGAGGGGTGGAGAGGATGAATGGAGGGGAGCTCATTTTATAGGAAGCTCAGGGACTAATATGTCTATCCATTCATCCATTGGCCGACCATTAACTCTCTGATTTAATGCCTTATCTGAGAGATTTAATGGTCACCGGAGTTAAGGCATCCGTTTGGCCCTTACTCTTCCTAACTAATTAGAGGTTGAAGATGACACTTTGCGTGTGCGTGGGGGCTTCGCACTACAAACTTTCACGTGACGCACTATGATTGGCTAATGTTGCTGACGCAACATTCTACTCGGCATCCAAGTCATCCGTTGACTCGTTGATTGAACACATGGTGACCTCCCATTAACAACTCAGTCCTACATGGCAATTGACTGAATCTATCCATCTGATGATCATGCCATACGGCATCCTATGATTGGCTGATTTAAATTCGTCAGTTTTCCACCTGACGTAATGTGTCATTGCCACGTGTCATCATCTGATTGGTTGTGGTCATCCGACATGGCATCGCCACATGTTGACTTCTGATTGGTTGACCTTTCTCGTACATCCCAGTTGGTCGCTGACCCGACATCCTTGCCACGTGTCAGCCTCTCATTGGCCAGCCCTATTGACAAAGATTTTTCTCAGCTAACCATTGATTGAGGATATGTATCACGCTCTCATTGGTCAATTCTTGATGACATAAATTTTTATTCGTCTAATAATTGACTGAGAACATGTATTACACTCCGATTGGTCAACGCTTTCAAACGCTGACCTAGCAGCTCACGAGGTGCTAACTTGGCAAGTAGTTCTTTGTCCCAACTGAACCATTAACCAATTCAATTAGACCGAGTTCGGTGACTTGAAATCGAAAATCGACTGATTGAGGCCCGATTCGACTGGTTTTCTAAAAAATATATTTTTTTAAATTTATCTAAATTAATTTTCTATATAGTGATTACTTCAATTTCCCAAATTGACATTTTTTAAGTCAACTCTAAAAATGAATTTTTGAACTGGTTCTTCCCGTTTTAATATGGTTCAGTTCTGATTCGCCCTGAACCAAACCGATTCTCACTTCCAATTTGCCATATGATCCTATTCCTTAGTTTTTTTTATCTTAATTTATAATTTTGGATCACTTAAATTTATGTTTTGATTTCTCTTCCCAAATCTCAGTTTAATTTAAATCATGGTTTCCTTTCAAAATTTTCTGATTCTCCATTTGAGCTTTCTGGTTTTGAGAAAATGAGATTTACAAATAGACTCCTCTTTTATTCTAAGTGTGTCCCAACTCAAAAGAGGCTAGAAATCACCATACTAGGACCATTTTTCTGACTCTATTTCTCGGATTGAAAACTTGAGCGAGGTAGGTGACCTTTTGAGGCCAAATTCTATTGCCTCTGTTCACCCCTCTGATCAGAACTAAAGCCAAAAGGACAACCTGCCTCTCCTCTACCTACCATAAGACTCGCCCTAACTCCATCAAGTTGTTTTCCGATGACAAATCCATTCGGCAATGCATGATCGCAACCACTCAAGCTCAAAATTCGACAACTCTAATGACCCCCCATAGGAGACCACCACAAATTTACTCTCCTTGAACTTGCCTTCATTTCACCTCCGGTCATTGAATGTGTATCTAGTAGCACAATTTTAGCCATTTTTTTGGAAAACACTCAAATTCAGCCAAATTTGGTCAGGGTAAGTACTACTCACATGAGCTTTTAGGAGATAAATAAAAGTGTTTATAAAGGATTTGTGAAATTTAAAATTGGTTGGAGTGATTTTTGAAGTTTGGGTGCTAAAATACAAAAATTGAAAAGTTTGAGAACTAACGTACAAATTTTAAAAAGTTTGGGGCTAATTTGAAAAATTGAGAAATTTGTGAAAATAGTATCCAAGGGAATACTATGAGGTTAGAAGGTGAATTTTTGAAAAAAAATGGATATGTTGTGTGTGATTTTCAAAAGTGCAATAAGAAATGATTATTTTTTACAAGTTAGGGGGAAATAATCATTTTTTTACAAATAAGGGGTAAAACGATCATAAATAAGGGGTAGAATGGTAATTTTTTATAATTGAGTAAAATAGTAATTTTTTTAATTAATGGGTAAGATGGTAATTTTGCATAAAAATTATAATTGTTTATTCTTGCATAAATAGAGATAAAATAATCATTTTGATAAATAATGTACATAATAGTTATTTTTTATCATTAATGGACAAAAATAGTCATTTTTATATAAATAGGGATAAAATTGTCATTTTTGATAAATTGGAAATAAAATGATAATTTTTGTATAAATATTAGAAAATGGTTATTTTAAGTAAGGTGACAAAATGCTAATTTTATAAGTATGAAGGTTTTAATGTGATTTTTAGGAATAAATACATCCAAGTCATTTTGATATATTTTGAAAAATTTTCATAAATTAAAGGACATTAAAGAAATAGGGGTGTAAATAGATTAATTTGTGTATAAATGGTAGTAATGATGCATTATAAATTAAATTGTAATTATGAAAAATTATAATACGATATAATATAGATTAATATAGATCAATTTTAAATAATAGTAAATATTATAATGATTTATTTATATTATTTATATATATATACACTAAAAGATTGTGTAAAAATTAAATTAATTTCATGGTGAACAAGTTGGGTGAATGAAAATTTTCAGATGGCCTACAATTAGACCAATAAAATTAATACTTACCTATTTATAAAATTTTGATATTTATACTTTAAAAATATTTTAAGATATAATGATTGTGTAAAAATTAAATTATCTTACTAGTGAACAAGTTATGAATAATGGGTGAAATATGGCGTATAATTAGACCAATAAAATTAATACTTACCTATTTATAAAATTTTGATATTTATTCTTTAAAAATATTTTAAGACATAAATAGAAAAACTATAAGTAAAGTTTTATAAAAAAAAAAAAAAGACGAGATATCTTGAACAAAAGCACGTAAAGACTTGATAGCATATATAAAAAACGGATGTGAACTTTAGTGATTAAAAAAATGTTAAAACCCAACCTTTTAAAATAATTATAAAATAGTTATTAACCAATGTTTATAAAAAGTGATAACGTTAATTTTATAAAAAGGTTTATAATTCAATTATTATGAAATGAATTAATATTCAATATTTATTAAATTG